>CM072816.1:81490096-82097561 GCA_036937905.1 Salvia rosmarinus
CTATAACGAGGACTCGTTTTACATGCATGGGGTTTCGCTTTTCTCGCTTTTGTTTCAGGTTTTATCGTTTGGTTTTGTTCTTAGCCTTTTGTTTGATAAGAGGGAATTTTATATTCTCAAATAAATGGTGTTTCAATAATTATGCTTAAAGTCGATTAATTGTGTTTTGATATGAATTTCATCTGCCTGCATATATGGTTTTTAGTGCGATGAATAATTCTGTGCAAATCAACTGTGGGACATGATTAGAAGTTGTGATTAGACAATGTGTGTAATCGCCAGATACTTCATACATGGGACCCTTTTATTATGTTATTCATCCTAAAAAAGAAAAAAATGAAAAGAAAATCTAAAATAATTGATGATGTTAGAATAAGGCTTAAAGTGAATAAGGAGCTCTACCCCTCGTCATGCTGTCTCTAATGGAGACTCTAAATTATGGGTATAGGAAACCCATTAGCTACTCGAGTGTATAACTGAAGGCTACACCTAACCATTATTGTCCTATAACTGCTTTAAGTTCCACATGTTTTATTTATTTTTATCATTGGATGTCTTACATTAGTTTAACCATGAAAGTTGTATGTTGATTTCGAAGATATTTGAGTCAAGCATAGCTATTGTATAATAAGTTACATATTTGGATTGATAAACGAGGATCATTGTAATGAGAATTATATTATTAAGATGCATTGAGAGGACGAGAATATGTGATTGATTCAACTCTGAAGTAATGATTCGATGTGTACCATTCTTTCAAGAAACAAAATTTGCTCGAGGACAAGCAAAGAGTTAAGTGGAGTGGTTTTGCATGTTTATGTTATATTTTATTTGTCGTTTTTTAGATAATTTGATTCATATTCGCTTATTTTTGAATATCTTTGTCGAATCTTGTTAGTTTTCGATTTGCAGGTCCGAGCGCAGTTGAAGTTTTTGTGAGAAAGTGCAACCGGCCGGACTCGCAGTGAGCCGGGGCGGGCCTCACGCCGCTTGTTTTCTAAAAGGCCTGTCCGACACGCCGCATCGCGTCCCCGCACCGGGCTGAAGTGAAGTTTGTCCGAGAGTCTGCCCGACGCTGCACGTCCCATTGAGCCTGGAAGTTCATCCCAGCCAACGTCCGCGCCGGGTCGCCATAGTGAAGTTCGCCCAGAGTCTCGCATCCGCGCCGCACTCCAAGTGAAGATCATCCCGAGAGCAGCACGCCCGTGGCCGGGCCATGCCTGCAGAACTCCCGCGCCGGCCGCCGGATAACCAATTTTTGCCTTATTTTAAAGCGCGCACGTCCGCGCCGGGTTTAAGCCTCAGCCGAAATGTTAAATTTTGGGAACAATATATAGTTGTAAAACACGTCGAACCCTAGTTCTCATTTTAATTTTAAACGCCTTCACGAGATTTCTTTTCCAAGTCTTTTTCAATTATTTTTTGCAATTTGTGATTCAAAACACTTGATTGAAGAGATTCATCAACAACATTGGTATAAGAATTATTATTATCTCTTTTCGCTGATTATCGAAGTTAATGATTTTTATAAACTTCAATTGTTTGATCCGTAGATGAACATGAACTAATATTCTTTCTGTGGTTTGGTGATTCAAATGATGATTGATTATTTGCATTGATTAAGTATACCAATCAATCATAGAATCATAGTTGCTTAAGTGATTGATCATCATTTAATTGTTTATGTTTCTCAGACATCGAGTGATAAATACGCCAGATCCATATGAATCAATCAGGTTAGACGTTACGAAACGAGTGACATGAATGAATGTTTATGAATTAATTTATGTTTTGGGCTGAACATAAGATAATTAATTCATTTGAGGCTCATCTTTATTCTTTCATTTGATTCCGGCTGGCCCATCAAGGCTCAATACCGAAAGAATTCATCCCTTAATAATGAGTCCCACCTGACTCTATTCTCATTCTCCTATATCTAGATATATTATTTCGATATCATTAGATATCAAAGGATATTATTCTTGATATGGTATATCTTAAAGATAAGATCGTATTTATTAGGTATGCAGATCTCATCCTATTAGGATCTGTACGCATTATAAATACAAGGCGAGAGAAAATCGAGGTATCCTAATACTAGTGATTCTCAAAATTACAAAGGCGAGGGCATAATTTTTTAGTACTTCCATAGATTGCTCTCACTCAAGATTGGAGTTTTAGCAAACAAGATACCCGTAAGATCAAAGCACGAGTCTCGATCCTTCTCTTTGTCCAACAAATTCGTAGTAAACACGAAAACACCAACATGTTGCAATTAATTATATAGGTGCATGCTAGGTACATAATCAATGTATGGTGAATTAAACATCCAAGATAGATCATCTGGAGAGGGTTAAAATCGATTTCCTATAATCAATTTAGTAAAATTAAAATCCGAGATAGATCATCAACAGTACGAAAAATCATATTTTCACAATTGCATCGTAAGTTAGAGTAAGATTCGTTTTGCATGGATTATCTCACATTATATTACGCTCATTATAATTAATTATTGTTCGTCGCTCATCGGGTTTGTTATTTGTATGGCTAGATTAGAATTTATTTTTCTATAATTTTATATCCGTAAAATGAAAACTAAGATAAAAAATACGAGAATCCAGACGACTGACACAAAGAGTCACGTACGATGACGGGTACGCATGGCATACGGCGAATGCGACATAGCGGTCATGTGACCTGCAGACATCGCACCCGATACGAGATACCCACATGCACGCGAACGATAGCACAACAACATCGCCCGGTGCGCAGCGCAGCGATCGCCGACAGATACGACGCCCGGCGGCCCAATCGGCGAGGCCGGATCTGCAGCGCATATACACATGCAATGCCGTCGAAGAGAACGGAAGACTAGCAATCGACGCAGAGCTTACGCACGAGCGGCAAACTTCTACCGTTTCTATGGAGGAGTAGGATGGCGCATTGGGAACACACTAAGGAACAATCAAAAGGCAGAGCACGCACGACGGTCTAACTCGACCCGCCACCCGAATCCATTTTTCAATCCGCATAATTTTCCACCCAAATCAATGTTCCTACCCCAGATTTTTTGTCCAAATTAAATTTTGATGAGTCCGATCCGCGTCTCGAGCAAAAGAGGCCCATTTCAAAGAAAATGAATATTCAGACTTTGCAAATTTTTATAATAAATTAGGTGGACGTATATGATTCACGGTAGGTCAAGATGAATGAATTCTATTTTATTTATTATCGCTCAAAGCATGTCAGGATATAAACTATGAAGAGTATACAATATATGTTTAATTACGTGAAGATGTGATATATTTTTATGTGATTAGTCGGTTTAGTAAGTATGCTAGGTTTATCGTGTTTAAAACATGATTTAGAATTTTACGAGCATGTTTTATATGTCAGGCTAGAAAAGTGTTTTAGATATGTGATCCGTGATAGACTAACATTTTGAAATAAAAAGACTAAAGAAACCCAACGCTTTAATTTAAATTAAAATCCAAGACCTCCACAATTTGATCTCTAGACAGTGGTATGCAATGTGAATAAAAGTCCACATGCACGACTTATTCAACGCTTATCATAAGTTTATTAGAGAGATTTCTAAATAAAACATTTTGATCTATTGAGAAATTCGAGTTTATTGAAACGCCCACACGCCGTAGCTTAAGTCTGCATTTTATAAGTTCTCTAGAGATAGAATAAAATGAGACGACACAATAAATCGAACTGAAGCAATATGGTCCGAGCGAGTATGCCAATTCTAAGAATTCGATCTTCTATCAAATTTGTGGTCATCGCTAGGCACCACCAAGTACAACTTTCCGTGAAGTCCCTTCGTATAGTGATATGGTTGGCTAAAGGTCCAACAATTAGTTTTATTTTTCATAAGGATAGGTTATATGGAATGAAATTAAATGACCTAAAGGTTTACTTTTAGTTCGGTTGATGGGTTCATATTTAAACGCCCACACGCTGGGCTCGTATGTGGATTCCTCGATAATCGGAGGTTTCAACCAATATTGTTTTATCAAACGGTACAATATTGTTGTTATGAACTACACGCGATCACATGCTTACATGTTTATATTATTTTTCGATATATCTCTTACCGACTTATCAATATGCTCGCACAAACTTTATCCGATTCGAATTATATCGAGGGAAGAGAAATATTTAATATGTTCTAATCACGAAAATACATGTTTTCTCTTACTCTCAAACCCATTGCCTCATCGAAATGTCGACCATAAGCAACGAGACAAGCAAACTTTACATAAGTCAAACAATAGGCTAAGGTATATGATGACTACTATATCAGGTTTGCAGTGGAGCATCAATTGCAAGATAGATGCAACAGATCCGGTCTAGTCTCTAGAGTAAGTTTGGGCAATACATCGAATAGTCCGCTTTCACACCGATTTAGAGAAATCTTAGCATGTAAGATGGAAGAAGGAAGTTCGATCCATGAACATGTCTTCACCACTGGCTAATCTCAGGATAGTCTTGCTCATCTTGAGGTGGTATCAAAGATAAAGCCACGTGCATATCATTCTCAACCTCTATCCAAGTATTTTGAGACATCAGACAAACGCGATCATGAGCTACGACCGAGTATACACTCAATGCTGCCAACAACCGTGGCAACCAAGGCGTAATGAGAAATAGAGCACATGTCCCACCTAGCAAATCCAAGGACACAATGTTTCATTGAAAGGTGGAAAGAGAAAGAGGGTGCCAAGGGTAGAAGCAAGGAACAATGAGATCAAGAGACATGGGTGTCATACTACAAAGTCAAATACTAAGTCAAATGTTTCAATGTAAGATTGACAATAAGGTTAAATACCATATACTCAAGGCAAAGCTCAAGGTACGCATTCGCATCAGAATCAAACATGTTTAGCGACTTGTTCTATTCATTTACGGGTAGTAGATATGGGTACGATCGACCATGTATGTTATACCTGCGGTGAGTTCTCGCATACGCGAGCTTAAGCGAGATAACAATCTCCATGGTAACACGGCAAAAGCTCTAGACTATTATGTTAGAGATGTTACTTTATGCTTGATAGATAATTTTAGTTTTAAGAGATATTCTTTATGTGCTCTGAGTTTCGATGTAACCTTATTTCCGCTTTCTAAACTCTTTGTTAATAGGTATTATGTTATTTTTTAGAGTGGTATTTCTATCATGAGAAATGACAAGTTTATTTGTGGTGGCATATTACACAATTTCTATATTCTATTTCTACTAAGCATAATATCTATAATTATGTTACACCTACTATATCAAACCATAAGAAGAGAAAGTTTTCTTGCAAGAGGACTATATCTTTCACATCTTAAATTATGTCACATCAATCTAAATAGGATCCAAAGACCGATCGAGGATGAAGTTGCTGGATGAATTTACGCTACACCATTCCCACTATGCGATCTTGTATAGAGAGAAAATATCGACTGCACTATTCAAAGCGAAGGAGTATAGAGCCAAAGAATTATTAGAATTAGTCCAATCTTACCTATGTGGACCGATGTCCACTCAAGCTCGTAGGGTACGAGTAATTTTTTTCTTTCATTAACGACACTCAAGGTACAAATACATTTACCGCTTCACCGCCCTTGAGGGAGGTCGCTAGCCCCTGCTTTCAGCCTTCTTTTCTCGTGTTGCGCTCCATGCTTCGATTTTCAACTTATAAGCCTACAAAACACCAAAAGGAACCCAAGAGCAAGATCTTCCAAAAATATGTAAAAGCATTGAGATCCAAGATATAAACTTACTTTATTGATCTAAAATCATCTTTAAATATCAACAATAAGCGTGTAAATGCTGCGTTTATCAAACCCCCAAACTTAAAGCATTGTTTGTCCTCAAACAAAAACAAAACCAAAAAAGAAATAGAGAAACAACAAAAGATCAACGAACGTCGAAAGGTGATTAACACAACAAGCCTCGTAAATATCTCAAAGCTCAAAATCATTAGCTATTACACTACGACATTAGTCACTCGACAATGTACAACCAAAGGAAAGCAAAAATCTCATTCAATTCCACCTCACAACGGCATGTGCGTAATATATAGAGTACACTCAACTCATAAAGAAATAAAGGTCGGTATGCACTCAATAATCAATGCAATGCAAAAATCTCACCATAGGCTCGCTTATTTCTCTAATATCTCCACCACATCAAATGTGTTCAAACTAGGATCAAAAGAACTTTTCATTGGTCAGAATGTAGGCACATTGGTCAGGTAGGATAATATATGGCTAAGTGACTCAAATATACTCCAAGCACCTCCATTTATATAATCAACTCATATGGACTTTGTCCATTTCCCTTTTCTTTCAACATGCTAATTCAATCTTTTACGCAACTCACTGGTACCATATACTATGATAATTGACTTCCTTTATGCTCACATTTTCACAAAATTTTCTTTTCTTGACTTTGTAATAGAGCTTATAGTCTATTCTTTTTCACACGGTATCATCCTTTATCTTGTATCCCAACTTAGAATATCAAAACAAAATTTTCCTCCCATTTGATTCCATATTCATCCTCACCTCCCATCATCCGGTTAATCGAAGAATAAAGTCTAATAAAGGCTCAAAGAAGGACAAACGGTATATATCATCATTAGTGTTTGGGTAAATATGTGGTTTAGCAAAGATGGTCTTTATCCTTTCCATATTCAAAACACATATTAAAGATCGATACGTAAAAACCGGCAAGTTCTAGAAGATAATTACATGCACAATATCACACAATTAAAAGAAACCGCATCAAGATGTTTATACAAAGAAGCTCAAGTCTCACTTGTTTTAAGCAAATGGTGAAAACAACAAGCTAAGCTATCTCGGTGCATTCATGCTTCGCTTCCTAACACATCATGTGCACTATAAACAACATTTTTCGTAAAATTTCTATCATCATTGGCAACATGTATTAACACATTTCACTTAACTCGTTGATCGGCAGACACAACAAAGCAAAGACATGATAAAAGCCCCAAAGCATAACAACTTTACAAGAAAACAAAAAACATAAACAAGACTCTCAACTAGGGGTAGATGGACGAACCGAACGAAAAAAATCGAACGAACCGATCGGTTTGGTCGGTTGATTCGATTTTTAAAAGTCGGTTTTGTCTGGTTCAATTTTAATTAAAATCGGTTTCGGTTCGGTTTTCGGTTTACGTTAGGTTGATTTTGTAATCGAACCGAACCGAAACTATTATTTTATATATTTATATATTTTATATAATAATTAATTAATATTTTAATTAAATAATTAGGATAAAAATATGTTTATTTAAAATATATATATATAATTTATATTTCGGTCGGTTTTCGATCCGGATCGAAACCGATCGGTTTTCGGTCGGTCCGAATTATAAATCGGTTCGGTTCGGTTTAAAAATTGCTTCGGTTCGGTTTTCTTTGTTTTAAAATTTCGCTTGATCGGTCGAACCGATCGACCGATGCACACCCCTACTCAACCAACCAAACTCGTCCACTCCCCCAAACTTATTGTAAACAAGTGGAAATGGAAGCAATAAGGTTTGCGAGAAGAATAGTCAGTTGAGAGACCTTACTCGTGTGTCGCTACATCGGTGGCGATAGAATCCTCGCCGTTGATGATATACCTTGGGACTTAAAACGAACAAACAAGACACAACAAAACGAAAACAAGAAAAACAAAACGAAAACATAAAGCACGTAAAAATGTTGGGTTACCTCCCAACCAAGTCGGATTTATCGTCGCTAGCTCGACGCTACCTCTCATCAATCGGGTGTTTTGACAACCGTGATCTTTCAAACTTTTATTGCCTCTTGACTTAGCATTGACAACAGCACCACCATTTAGTGTAAGAGTGGTTTCTCCAAACGTCAACGACTCACTTTGATTTTGTGCCGAGTCCATCTCTTCTTCAGAGATGCTCGTCGACGGTCTATTGCACCGAGCTCAAAATGGGTTTGTGGTCGTGGTGATCGAATAGCAATCTTCATGTGTCGAGTTATCATCTCGTGATGGCATCATAGATCGAAATGGTTAACTCATCTTTGTTCACACGGAATGTGAGATCACCCTCACACGCCGATCAAAGCCCCTGCCTGGCTAAGAACGGTCTCCTGCAACGAGAGGCGATTCCATCCTCCGCATATCAAGAACTACAAAATCACTGGAAGACAAACTTTGACTTTGATAAGCACATCTTCCACTATCCCTTTTGGTTGTGTGGTGATGCGTCTGCATCATTTGGAGAGTAATTGTAGGCTTCAATTCTCCAATCTCCAATTTGTTAAAATGGACAACGACATCAAATTGATGCTTGCCCCCAAATCACACAGAACTTTGGAGAAAGTATACCCTCAAATGACACAAGGTATAGAGAAGCCGCCTGGATCTTTCTGCTTCAATGGCAACTTCTTTTGCAGCATAGCACTGCACTCTTGAGACAGATTGATCGTCTCGAATTTCTTCAGCTTCTTTTTGTTGGTAACGGCATGCTTGAGGAATTTCATGTACCCCGGCATATCTTTGAGCGCATCTAGTAAGGGAATATTAATATTCACCTTCTCGAACATTTCCAAAAATCGGGTCAACCTATCATCATGCTTGCGCTTGGCCAGACGACTCGGAAACGGAATCGTAGGAGTGTATGTTGGAAATTTCGGAACTGGGCGTCCCTCGCGGCCATCCTCGCGATCGCGAGGACGGTCGCTAGGGACCCGCGCCGGCTCGGCTCTTCTTAGCGGTGAGCAGCGGTCGCGGGCTCTCCTCTAGCGCTCTGCTGGTCTCGCGTCGGCTCGCGGTCGCGAGCTCGGTCGCGAGGTGCTCTTCTTTGCTCCGTTGCGTCTTCCGCCTCGAGTGGTTACAGCACGCTCTTCCACCTCAACCGGATAGCAAAGCACCGATTCTTTGGGTTCACTTCAGTATTACTAAAAATTAGCCCGTCTTTGGTGTGCGTTTGTTGTGCGCCTATCGACCGATTTGATTCTCCATCATCTTCATGTGTTTGCCCACGGTCGCTACAGATGGATTCCAAGCATGTTATCCTCTCGCCGATAGTACCGATGAGCGAACATTGAGTCGCCAGGTTGTTGGTTGCTCATAACCAAGCTGCTGCATCATATCCTCTAGCTCGCTTCTTCTGTTCTTGAATCATACCATTACGCACAAAGTGACTCACTGGAGGTTGTTGAAATTATTGGGGTTGGCATACGACAAATTAGGATGATTCTCAAGTTCGGATGGTATGCCGGTTCCCAGTGATCGGTTCCTACGATTTATTAAATTCACATCCTGCATGCCGATCCGACTCTTCAAAAGAGTAAACTTCCATGAGATCATCGATTTCGAGTCGACCTCTGGTAATCGCTTTGACCACCGCGTCCTCTCCATTGGCCATTGATAACTATTTGCCGCCATCTCTTCTATGATGCGGCCGGCCTCCTCTACTCGGCGATTCAACAAACACCTCTGCCGATGCATCTACAATGCTTCTCAGATGCAATGTCACCACTATAGAACTGCGTGATCTGTTGTTCCCTGGAGAATCCGTGTTGAGGGCACCTTTCTCAATAGGCCCCTGAATCTCTCCCATGCCTCAAATAATGACTCGTCTCCTTGTTGGCGTAAATGGGAGATCTCGGCTATTATCTTCAGCTTTAGCCGCTGAAAGTGCCAAAGAAACTTCATAAGTTTCCAACCATCTATCCCAAGACGGTCCAGTTCTTGAACCCAGATCTTTCACTGGCTGTGCGAGAAGAATCCTAACATACGCATCCAGTTGTGTCTTGTGGCACCCCATTACATTTGATGGTGTTACATATGTCGAGTATGTCTCGAGATGCGCATTCGGTCCTCTGTGACTCCTCCTCCGAACTGCTCTCCTCGATCTTGATGCCGGCGGATTCGGTTCAAAATTGTTTGCATTGACTTCCGGGCCCCATCCGCCTCCTCGAATTGCTCAAGAGGAGGTCGGTACATGTAATTCAGCTGGTCTTGCCTCGGGAGGCGAGGACAAGGAGTCCCGTGTTCGCCATCCGCACCGCATCCTGTAAACTCTTCCGGAAGACGTGCACTGCCGGGAGGTATACCCGTTGGGAGGAACAACCTCGTTGTTCGTTTGCTTCCATCTCTTGCCTTCTTCTTTCTCGCCTCCTTCTCCTTTGGGAATTTTCATTTACGGGTCGAGAGTTTGCTCGGAGGTCCACAGGACTTTATGATCATAAACTACCCGAGAGAAAAGAGAGCTTAACTCGGCAAGAATAAATAAATATAATAATATATAACTTGAATTAATAATTCCAAATCATCAAGTTATTCCTATGTGATCTTAACAATCATTGTAACGGCTAAAATTTGACCGCCACTTTTCTAACACGAAAACGCAAGTATAAGGTAAGCGTAGTATCGTATCCACATGGATTGTAATGCAAAAACACGTAATCTAACTCAACAATAATTCATCATTATCCAAGCGACGTAATTGGTTTATATATGTTTAGGGCTTCAAATATTAAATCCAAAGCAAAGGTAATAACTTGAAAATAAACTAAAGCAAATAAAAACTCAAAGAGATAATTATTAAGAAAGACTAACCTTAGGATGCATTAATCCTACCCACAACGTATGTTTATCCCGCTTATTATTAACCAATTTTAATCCGCACAAGATGGAAGATCACATATGTAACCAACAACTTGATTCGACAATTGTGGCGCTGATTATTTAATTTTCCCTATTATCACATTACGTCTCAGAGGAAAATAAGCAACTTCAAAAGGATCACGAAGAATATGCTTCCTACGAATGTTCCTATCTCGATTCGACTCAAGGCTTATTCAATCATGCATTCAAGATCGATTGACAATTAAAGCGGTTAAGTAATTAGCGGCAACTATGATATGCATCAAGATTGATCGTAAATCAACACATATAAATAAGCACCAAGAATCATGAATCGATGCCTCGGAAGGTAAATAACAATAGCGAGGAATCACAACATTTAGGATAGAATCATGCAAACCACTAGGATTAGAGCAGAAATTAGCTGTATATAATAAAAGGAATAAAATACGAATTAACCATAAAAATGTAAATTAAATTGATAAAACCCGTGATGTGGCGTCGAAGAACAATCGTTGGGTTCAAATCCCAACTTCAACGGAAAACGGGAAAAGGATGCAATTCGTTCGGACGAAAACGTTCCAAATCGATAACAAATCGTAGAACTAATGTAGAATGATGGAAAACTAAAGCTAGAATAAATCTAAATCAAAGCTAAAGCGAAAATAAATGGAAAATAATGAAAAACTGAGGAAAAACGTCCAAAATTGCGCTGGGGAAGGTTGGGGGCGCGAGGGGGCGATGCCCTATTTATAGAATTAGGGTTGAAACCCTAATTTTTTCTTCTGCTGCCACGCCTCGCGGCCGGGCTCACGGTCATGAGAAGCTCGATCGCGAGGAACATCCTCGCCGGGCTCTGTGGGTTCTCGGCTGAGTGCGCGCATGCGATTACCTCGCGACACGCACGCGGTCGCTAGGTATGGTCGCAGAAATCGGGCAATAGCTCTTTTCGCACGTTGGGAAGCTCACGGGCACGTCTCGCGATCGCTGCTCGCGGCCGCGTCGCATGGGGTTTCCTCGAGGCCGATCTAGCGGTCGCTAGGCCGGTCATGAGCCATCTGTTTCAAGACGGATCTTACGCTCGCGCTCGCTAGCGGTCGCGAGGCGATCGCTAAACAATCGCCAGCCTTCTTTCGCTCGTGCTTCGTTCCATGCTTCGATTTTCAACTTATAAGCCTACAAAACACCAAAAAGGAACCCAAGTGTCACACCCGATTTCTAAAATATAACTAAGCTCGTAAATCGAGTGCTGACGAATAAAAATAATAGAAAATATGAAGTAAATAAGTTGACTCGAATGATCAAGGCAATAAACCCTTAGGATTTGGGAATAGCTTCCTAAATGAAAATGGAAGACATCGAATGATGTAATCAATCAAAACAATAATTATCCTCGGGATCACAAGTTTAGTTTCGTGCTTACGATAGCCAACACATCAAAATACTAACATCAATGATTTAGAGTCTAAGCTCAATCAAAAGATATAATTCAACTCATGACAAGAAGGAAAATAAAATTTGAGTTAGTTCATCAATGAAGTCTAAATACGGAATAATCCGTCAAAGTACAGTGAACTCAAATCTCGCCTCACCCGTCGGTACCCATTGATCATCCCGAAACATTTGGAAATATTTGGGCTAAGTACTAATGTACTCGGTGGGCATGCATTTTCATAAACATTTCATAAATCCGTAAAAAGTTTATACAATCATGATAATATAACTTAGAAGATTTTAAAGAGAAACCACTTCTAAGCATGCAAAATATTTCATTTATTTGGGCCCATTATCACGACTCTTACATACTCGCTTTGATCCCTGACCTCTAGCCACCGGATCACATGCCCCATTATTGTCATCGGGACGTAACCGGACAATTCATACGACGTTCTTGGGCGTATCCGACATGCACCATAATAACATGACGTGCTTGAACACATCCGCACAAGCACCCTTATAACGCCTCATGATTATGTTGGTGCTCGATGGAGATCAACCCAATCAAACAACTAACTAGTGTACACAATTCTCAATTAACGTATTAAGTTTAAAGAGAATCTCGATCGATATATTTACGAGCCTTAAACAGTAGTAGCCGCACAAAAACATTTTATCGATAAACAACAGCATTTCATGAAATATCGAGCATATAACTCAAATATACATTTGTAAGATAAGCCCACCGATAGGACAAAGCACGAATAATCACTATAATGCGCTGTCTCGGGAAGCAACGCTAATCCCTTTGATCGATAAAACCTACAAGAAGCACTAATCTTAATAGGTCTCGAAAAACTAGTCTTATGTTCAAGTAGAGCATGATACTAGCATATGATTCGTTAAGCAGGAGTTTTCAAAATATAATTAAATTTGAAAACTAATATATATCGACTAAGGGCACCAACAATACCCTTGTTCGCGTCTTTTCGTTTATAACGTATTTAAATTTCATAATATTCTTATGTTAAATACTTTTTACAAAAAGTATAACATACTTGAAATACATACTAAGTTCGTATATATTAAGGAATCTCGCTTAATATAATACATAATAAAATTATCAAATTATGCACTTGATTAACATAATTTAATTTATTAAACCTTCTATTTTAATTTCTTTCTTTAAAAAGAAATTAATTAAATTAATTACATAAGTCATAATCATAATTAAGTAATTTAAACTTAGACTTATTCTTGAATTAGTCAATTAATTAATTAATTAATTAATTAATCAACTTACCATAATTAAATAATTTAAACTTATAATTAAGTTAATTATTTATTTAATTAGACTTAATATGATTTAATTAATTAAGTCTCAAAGATTTAATTAATTTGAGTCCAAGAATTTAATTAATTGAAGTCCAACTACTAATAAAATCTAAGGTCCAACTATGAATTAAATAGCTAAAGTCCAACTATTTAATAAATTCTCTGAAGCCCAAATCCATTTATTTTCAGCCCAATCATTTTAATTCTCGGCCCACTATTAAAACATAATCCATCAGCATTTAATTAAAAAGCCCAGTAACATTATGAATTAATTAAGTCACCCATCTCTCCACATAAATTTTGGCCCAACATATTAATTAAAAAGAATCACCTGAATGCATTTAAATAAAATCACCAACTCCTTGAATAAAATTAGCCCAAAGATATTTAAATAAAACCAACCAAATTTCATTTAATTTAAAACAATTCATGCCCACCAATTACTCACAAACCCTAACCTAATTTACATCCCATTTTTCCGTAGCTTTCCCTTCCCAATCATGGCCGCCATCGCCGATTCCGAGAACCTCAAATTTTTATTTTATTTTCATCTCCATCTCCCTCTCTTCTCTCTCTCGGCTCATGTCTCTCACTTTTCTCTCTCGGCACTTTGCTCACACACACTCACGCACGACGAGACTGCCATCTCCGGCCGGTCACGTCATCGGTCGGCGAGTTATGCCGCCTTCGAAACCGCCACGGCCTCCTCTCTTCTTCTCGGTTTTCCCCTCCATCATCTTCCTCTCGAACATACACACATACACACTCATCTCTCTCCCGTTTCTCTCTATCTCTCTCTCTACGCGACACTGCTGTAGTGGCCGGACTTCGGCAACCGCCGTCACCACTGCGTCGCTGCCGTCGCGCCACCACCGCCAGCCTCTCTCTCCCTCTGTAAACCCACGCACACACGCACATGATGAAGCATACACACACGCAGCGGCACACGCCGATGCACACACGCACGCACGCGACCTCAACCTCCCTTCTCTTCTCAGCCAAATGCCGGCAGCCGGAGCCACCGTCGCCGTCGCCGACCAGCGACCCTATCTACATCTCGTCTCCCTCTCACTCCCGTCTGTCTCTCTCTCACTGATACCCCTCCCCCCCTTCATCTCACACACACAACATACACAAAATAGCATACAACATATGCATATATGCATATAGACACTAAAATGAAATAGAGGAATAAAGTTAAACCTTGTAGATCCCTCTTGTTGATGCTTGGTGGAAGAGTGAGTGAATTGTGAAATTGGGAGGCTAAGGTTTCAAAATGGAAGAAGAATAAGTTATATAGTGTAGGGTTTTGGGCTTCCATGGGCTTTCATTTTGGGCCTCGTTAAATCAAAGCCCATTATATTTATTTATTCTCACGGCTTCGCGCTCGATCTTAAAGACTATGAATTAATAAATTAAACGTTAACATGATATTATTGATATAATGATTTATATATAAATATATATATAAATCGTATTTGATTATTATATTATATATAATAATTCTCGAAATCACATTATAATATTTATTGAAATAAATTCTTTTGTTGGAATTTAAAATTTCTTTCATCAAGCACGAATCATCTTATAATTCTAAGTTCAAAAATCATTCTAGTCATATTGAGGAATACGGGTATTACATCCTCCTCCTTATAAAAATTTCGTCCTCGAAATTACATACCTGATAATCTAGTTCGGGATACTTAGCTTTCATTTTATCTTCAAGTTCCCACGTGGCCTCCTCCGTACCATGATAGTTCCACTTTACTTTGACGAGAACAATTTGTTTGTTCCGTAAAACTTGAACTTTTCTATCCAAAATTTGGACAGGTCTTTCTTCATAACTTAAGTCCTGAGCTAAGACTACTTCATCGTGTTTAATTACGTGTTTCGGATCGAACACATATTTCCTTACTTGCGAGACATGAAACACATTGTGTACGTCTCCAATGCTTGGTGGCAAAGCCAACCTATAGGCTACAAGGTCTATTCTGTCTAGGATCTCGATCAGAAGTAATAGATACAGGTACTCCATGAAGGCGTACTATCTCCTTAACGTATAATTTTGCAAGCTTCTCCAAACCAAACGTCATCAGAATCGGTGAAAATGCTCGACTTTGATAGACGGTCCACTATGACCCAAATGGCGATTTCCACGAATCGACCTTGGTAGGCTTACCACAAAGTCCATGTTGATATGTTCCCACTTCCATTCTGGCACAGGTAGGGGTTGTAACATCCCATACGGTCTCTGGTGCACAGCCTTAACTTGCTGACAAGCCAAACATCGTTCAACAAAAGAGGCTACATCTCTTTTCATTCCTTCCACCGAGCGTTTTCTTTAAATCTTGGTACATTTTGTACTTCACGGATGTCGAAGATATGGAGTATCATGAGCCTCGCCATAATCTCGTTCTTGAGTTCTTCCTGTGTAGCACACAATCTTTCACCAAACATCAAAGCGTTGTCTTTGCTTAGTGAATCCTTTTGTTTCGCTCGTTCTTGCGGCGAGACGCATCTTTCCGAGAATCAATCTCCTCTTTGTGCATCAATGATCCTTCCTCGTAGGTCGTGTAGTGTGAGACTAGCTATACAAGCCGTCATCGTCTTGGAGGATGAACTATTTCTAAACCGAGGTGGCGAAGTCATGAATCGATTCTCTCTGTTGGGTAATTAAATACCTAGCTTTGCCTTAGTCTTTCGACTGTATGGCCGCCACAACGCTCGCTTTTCGAATGGTAGGCGATAGTATAGTCGTAATCTTTTACTAATTCGAGCCATCTTCGTTGTCTCATATTCAGATCATTCTGCTCGAAAAAGTACTTCAAACTCTTATGATCTGTGAAAATTTCACACCTGACTCCATAGAGGTGGTGTCTCCAGATCTTCAAAGCATGCACGACTGCAGCTAACTCTAAGTCATGAGTCCGATAATTCAACTCATGTGGCTTCAATTGACGAGATCGTATGCTATCACCTTCGGTTTTGCATTAGTACACAACCCGCCCCAACTTTGGGGCATCCGTAAACAACGAATCCTTCATTCTCATTGAACCTGCTAACACTGGGGCGGTGGTTAGCTTTGTCTTGAGCTCTTGAAAACTCTTTTCACGCCTTGGTCCAAATGTACTTGGTCCCTTTTCTTAGAAGTCGTGTCATTGGCTAGCCAATTTTGAAAATCCTTCAATGAATCGTGCAGTAGTATCCCGCCAAACCGAGAAAACTTCCGATCTCATTGGCGTTTGATGGTGTCCTCCATTCTTTGACGGCTTCTACTTTAGCAGATCTACTTTGATTCCATCGGTCAAACGATATGTCCGAGAACATCACTTCCTTTAACCAAAATTCACACTTGTTGAATTTGGCGATAATTCTCGTTCAAGAAATTCTCGAGTACAACACGCAAATGCTCTTCGTGTTGTTCCTCGGTCTTAGAGTAGATGAGAATATCATCGATAAACACTAAGATTTAACTATCGAGATCTTGATGGAATACTCTATTCATCAGATCCATAAAAACAGCTGGGGCATTTGTCAACCCAAACGGCATTACTGTGAACTCGTAATGTCCGTAACGTGTTCTAAACGCTGTCTTAGGAATATCATCCCTTCTCATTTTGAGCTGATGGTATCCGCACTTAGGTCTATCTTGGAAAATACTCCGGCTCCTTTCGGTTGGTCGAACAAGTCGCCTATCCCGGGAGAGGATATCTATTCTTAATAGTGAGCTTGTTCAATTCTCGTAGAATCGATACACATCCTTAATGTTCGTCTTTCTTCTTGACGAATAGACAGACTGGTGCTCCCATGGCGATACACGAGGTTGTATGAAACCTAGTCCAACACTCACTGAATCGAATCTTTAATTCTTGTAATTGGTGGGGCCATCCTATACGGTGCTTTTGATCTTTGGAGTCGCTCCGGGTTCTAAGTCGATTGAACTCTAATTGCCGATCCGGTGGCATACCCGCAATTCTTCCGAAAACATCTTCGTACTCTCGAACCACGGAACTTCTCCAATTGTTTTCTCCACCTCGGTTTTCTTGTCGACGACGAGAAATGCATAGCAACCTCCTTTCTTCATAATCTTGGTGGCTTTCATGGCGAGATATCACCGATACTCCTTTCCCATTCTTATCCCATGAAAATTGGTCCCTCATTTCCAGTGGTCCTGAATGAGATCATTCTCTCGTTACACAAAATTGTGGCATTGACTTTGGTGAGCCAATCCATTCCTAAGACGATGTTAAATTCTATCATAGAGATGACATATAAGTCCGCCTAAATTTTTCAAAGACCTATGTTCAATTCTAAGTTCGAGACAATATATTCAAGAGACATTCTTTCTCCACCGGTGTGCTAATCACTAAAGCTTCACTAGATGGTTCAGAGTTAAGTCTAAAGCCTTACAAGCAGCATGTGAAATGAAAGAGTGTGATGCTCCGTGATCAAACAAAGCTATAACGGTATACCACACATTGATCATACACATCGGGTTTCCTCGTGCTCGAGTCGCTTGCTTACGGTTTAGAGCATAGGCCCTCGCGTTTAGTGGTTGTCCTTGGTTCCTCCGGGACCATGGATTTGCCTTTGTTGATTTCGTGGTTTTCTTTGTTGGGTGCTTTCCCATTTTTCTTTGGGCATCTTTGGAGCAAAATGTCCAGTTTCTCCACAGTAAAAACAAATATTTGCCCCCTTCAGACAATTGCCTAGGTGGGGTTTTTGGCATTCCGGGCAAGGTGCTCGGCCTATCATTGGAGGCTGATTATGATTCTACCTCTTATTCTGATTCCAGGGTTTCTTTTCATTTCCAAAGTTTCCCCCATTACCCTCATTCCATTTTCTTTTTCCTTTGCCACTGTCTTGAGAGGGCGCATGCACAGCCTACATGGGAGCTTTTCTTTTCTCTCTTGGCAGAAGTGACTCGATGGTAAGAGCCCTGCTCAGCGTTTGTGCATAAGTAAGATCACCCTGACTTGCTAGGGAAATTGATATTTCGTGACGTAATCCGTTTCTAAACTTCTCGGTAGCGTTTTGCATGTCCACCGATGTGGAGCATACCTTGACAGTTGGTTGAAAGCTCTGTCATATTCAATGGATCTGCTCCAATTCTACGCTTGATTCCGTAACTCGCTCGCTTCTTCCGACGGTAGCATCCTCGGTATGTACTTCTCATATAATTGATCTTGAATTATTCCCATGAGGTCATTGAGTTCCTCTTGACCATGAGTGCGTCTCACCGACTCCCACCGAAGTCGCCTTCTTCAACGAGTAGGTAGGTGGCGCACTTCACTTTTTCCCTATCTTCACATCGGATATAGTTGAAAATCAGTTCCACACCGTATCCATTTCTCAAAGATCCATCGGATCACCTAGTCCATCGAACGTCGGAGGTTTCTCATGGAACTTTTCTTGATCGTGCACGGTGCGGTGCTACTTGTGGGTTAGGTTCTTGATGAACAAAACCTCTTTCTTGTACACCACCACGTCCTCGCCCTCGCCCCTCGACCTCGGCCTCGGCCCCTACCGCTCCCTATCGGCATGCCTCCCATGCCACCTCCTATTGTGCGCCTTCCATTCGAAAAGATAACACCTATATTAGAAGTTAATCCTAACAATGATGGTGTAACTCAAGTGAATCCTCAATCTTTCCATGTTACTTCTATGTTCAAGCGCTCGATGTGAAACAATGAACTAGTTCTTTCTAAGTTGTTATAGCGAGGCTATCAAGACTCACGCCAAAACAAATCGTTGAGTACACAAACAGTTCGTGAGAGAACCCATAACTTATTCCGATCATTTTAGATATGAATCCAAAATGTCGTCATCAAACATTTTCATTTTGTGAAACCTATTGTCATGTAAGTTCCAAAAGTCTCATGCATGATCGAAAAGATTTGAAAATCCAATTTGACAATCAATTTCATTTGGGTCGTTAAGGGTTGGGTTGCCCCTAACACGACATCAACGTAGCTATCTCGAGTACAATGACTCACAATAACAATGTGAAAGCAATTAGACAATTCACAAATCTTCACATAAAAATAACTTGTAATCCACATGGAAACATTCATCAATGGCGTACATCATTTCATAATCTCACTTTGAAACATTTAAATCATACCTTTGTTGATCGGGTTAGCGAGATGGTGGTGAGAGTCATGAGATTTCAAGAAGTCTAGGATACTATTCTAGACTCGACATGAAAAGGTTTGGTAGTCGAGACACGAAAGAAAACTTATGCTCGATACCACTGTCACGTACCGATTTCTAAAATATAACGAAAGCTCGTAAATCGAGGCACGACGAATAAAAATAATAGAAAATATGAAGTAAATAAGTTGATTCGAATGATCAAGGCAATAAACCCTTAGGATTTGGGAATAGCTTCCTAAATGAAAATGAAAGACATCGAAGGATGTAATCCAATCAAAACAATAATTATCCTCAGGATCACAAGTTTAGTTTCGTGCTTCTGATAGCCACTACACATCAAAAATACTAACATCAATGATTTAGACTCTAAGCTCAATCAAAAGATATAATTCAACTCATAGACAAGAAGGAAAATAAAATTTGAGTTAGTTCATCAGCGGAAGTCTAAATACGGAATAATCCGTCAAAGTACGGAGTGAACTCAAATCTCACTCCTGCCGTCGACCCATTGATCATCCTGAAAACATTTGAAATATTTGGGCTAAGTACTAATGTACTCAGTGGGCATGCATTTTCATAAACATTTCATAAATCCGTAAAAACAGTTTATCCAATCATGATAACATAACTTAGAAGGTTTTAAAAGAGAAACCACTTCTAAGCATGCAAAAATATTCCATTTATTTGGGCCCATTGTCACGACTCTTACATTACTCGCTGATCCCTGACCTATAGCCACCGTCGGATCACATGCCCCATTATTGTCATCGGGGGCGAAACTTGGACAATTCATGACGCATGCCGGGCGTATCCGCATAAGCACCATAATAACATGACGTGCCGGAACACATCCGCACAAGCACCCTTATAATGCCTCATGATTATGTTAGTGCCCGGCGGAGATCAACCCACCGAAACAACTAACTAGTGTACACAATTCTCAATTAACGTATTAAGTTTAAAGAGAATCTCGATCGATACATTTACGAGCCTTAAACAGAGTAGTAGCGCAAAAAATATTTTATTGGATAAACGGTTTGCATTTAAAAATCGGAGCATATAACTCAAATATACTTTTGTAAGATAAGCCCACCTCGATAGGACAAAGCTCGAAGAATCACTATAGTGCGATCTCTGGGAAGCGGCGCTAATCCCTTGATCGATAAAACCTACAAGTTAGCACTAATCTTAATAGGTCTCGAAAACTAGTCTTATGTTCAAGTAGAGCATGATACTAGCTTATGATTCGTTAAGCCCGAGTTTTTAAAATATAATTAAATTTGAAAACTAATATATATCGACTAAGGGCACCAACAATACCCTTGTTCGCCTTTTCGCTTAAAACGATTTAAATTTCATAATATTCTTATGTTAAATACTTTTTACAAAAGTATAACATACTTGAAATACATACTAAGTTCGTATATATTAAGGAATCTCGCTTAATATAATACATAATAAAATTATCAAATTATGCACTTGATTAACATAATTTAATTTATTAAACCTTCTAATTTAATTTCTTTCTTTAAAAAGAAATTAATTAAATTAATTACATAAGTCATAATCATAATTAAGTAATTTAAACTTAGACTTATTCTTGAATTAGTCAATTAATTAATTAATTAATTAATTAATTAATCAACTTACCATAATTAAATAATTTAAACTTATAATTAAGTTAATTATTTATTTAATTAGACTTAATATGATTTAATTAATTAAGTCTCAAAGATTTAATTAATTTGAGTCCAAGAATTTAATTAATTGAAGTCCAACTACTAATTAAATCTAAGGTCCAACTATGAATTAAATAGCTAAAGTCCAACTATTTAATAAATTCTCTCAAGCCCAAATCCATTTATTTTCAAACAATCATTTTAATTCTCGCCCACTATTAAAACATAATCCATCAAGATTTAATTAAAAGCCCACCTAACATTATGAATTAATTAAGTTAGCCCATCTCTACATAAATTTTGGCCCAACATATTAATTAAAAAAGAATCACCAATGCATTTAAATAAGATCATTGAACTCCTTGAATAAAATGAGCCGAGATATTTAAATAAAACCAACCCAAATTTCATTTAATTTAAAACAATTCAAGCCCATTGATTACTCACAAACCCTAACCTAATTTCTGTCCCATTTTTCCCATTTTCCGTAAGAAATCGTGTCCGTCACGCATAGCGATTTGAAGAACCTCAAATTTTTATTTTATTTTCATCTCTATCTCCCTCTCTCTCTCTCCATGTCTCTCACTTTTCTCTCGGCACTTTGCTCACACACACTCACGCACGACGAGATCGCCATCTCCGCCGGTCACATCGCCGGCGGTGAGTTATGCCGCCCAAACCGCCATGACCTCCTCTCTTCTTCTCGGTTTTCCCATCCATCATCTTCCTCTCGAACATATACACATACACACTCATCTCTCTCCGTTTCTCTCTCTCTCTACGCCATCGCTGCGGTGGCGGGACTCAAGAATCGCCGTCACCACTGCTGTCGCCGCCGTCAGCGCCACCACCGCCACCTCTCTCCATCTCAGAACCCACGCACACACGCACATGATGAAGCATACACACACGCAATGGCACACGCCGATGCACACACGCACGCGACCTCAACCTCCCTTCTCTTCTCGAAACGCCGTGGCGAGCCACCGTCGCTGTCGCCGACCAGCCACCCTATCTACATCTCGCCTCCTCTCACTCCCGTCTCCTCTCTCATCGATACCCTCCCCCTTCATCTCACACACACAACATACACAAAACAGCATACAACATATGCATATAGACACTAAAATGAAATAGAGGATTAAAGTTAAACCTTGTAGATCCCTCTTGTTGATGCTTGGAGGAAGAGTGAGTGAATTGTGAAATTGGGAGGCTAGGGTTTCAAAATGGAAGAAGAATAAGTTATATAGTGTAGGTTTTTGGGCTTCCATGGCTTTCATTTTGGGCCTCGTTAAATCAAAGCCCATTATATGATTTATTCTCACGGCTTGAGTTCGATCTTAAAGACTATGAATTAATAAATTAAACGTTAACATGATATTATTGATATAATGATTTATATATAAATATATATATAAATCGATTTGATTATTATATTATATATAATAATTTTCAAATCACTTTATAATATTTAGTGAAATAAATTCTTTTGTTGAATTTAAAATTTCTTTCATCGAGCACGAATCATCTTATAATTCTAAGTTCGAAAATCATTCTAGTCATATTGAGGAATACGGGGTATGACACCAAGAGCAGTATCTTTCAAAAATATGTAAAAGCATTGAGATCCAAGACATAAACGCACTTTATCGATCTAAAATCATCTTTAAATATTAACAATAAACGTGTAAAATGCGGCTTATCATCTTCTCTCCCATATGAGTTTCAAATCCAATTGATTTTGCTCGTCGTGCCATATTCCGAGCTTCGCTAAGGGTGGGGATAATCGACATCCGATTTTATCGTGAATTGTAGGTTTCACCATGTATTTATCGGACCATATGTTCCGGTCTCTATATCATTATGAGATGATAGGCACGTAAAATCAAAAGTATAATTAGCTACAATTTTTTTCCATGTATCAACGTACTGTATTGATTAAATAAACCGCTCATAATTTGGAGCGGGAATCAAGCCATTATCATCCTCTTCATCTTCACCCATAATCGCCGGTTGTTTTCTCAAACGTCGTTGTTGGTTTTGAACTTGTTCCCACCACGACGATGCTTTCCTTTCAAGTGATAAGCTACGAGTTTCACTGCTTGTTTTCGATATTTCAAAGAAAATCGAAAAATCTCTACCTCGCTATACGCATTTAGGAACCCTTCAATATTAAAATTCCCATTGAAGGAATGAAGTATGCCTTCAATCGAATTCATCTTATCTGTATTGTCGGTTGTCCTTAGGATTGGGGTTAGGGGTTTAGATTATTCGGATTCTCCGTAGCTTCGTTTATGTTCGTTTGACATGAACAAATAGTTCCTACATCGATGCGTTTATCCGTTGCTTCTCTCTGATAACATCAACGAGGGTAGGTTCTATGTCGTTGTTAGCCATTGCCAATGAAAATTCAAAGCTCTGATACCTGACATGGGATGGTAAACGTCGAAGAAAAATGCTCTTCTTATGAAAGAAAAGAATATATTAAAATTCGTGAATAATAACTCAAGTACCTCGAAAACAACATTAGGAGATATTTAAAATCCTAAAATGAGTCCTAATCCTAATAGAAAACTAAAAGAAATCATAATCCTAAAAGGAAACAAAATACGAAAATAAGATAAAACCTATAAAAATCCTAAAAAGACAAAACGGGATTGCAAATGTTGGAATTTGGGCCTGGGATCACTTATGTCATTGTGCTAGATACAATGAGTTCAACTCGAAACGTCGTTCCACTTTCGGGAAGGTATTATAATAGCGATTTCGAGTTTGACTCCAAAAGTTACGTCCGTTTCAATTTCTGCCGACGACCACTCTTAGCACGATCCATTTCCATCAAATGATCTTTTGCAACTTGTTCCACATCAGGTTTTACCCAAACCGACCCATAGCCGCTCATAGTCCATTAACAGCAGTTTCAATTCCATCCAACCCGCTCAAATACGGAACGGTCCAGACCCGACTTGGTCTGTTTTTTTTGTCACTATGAGCTTGTCTAAGCTTTTAGATATTCTATTACTAATTAATTACCTTTTTTATTAAGATGAAAAATTATATAATTTTCTTCAACAAACACAAGTAGACTGATCGAGACAATCATATGAGTTTTCAAAGTCAATTTTCTTGAATGTTGAAAATTAAAACTTGTTCATTCTTGTTGATTGTCGATTAAAATAAGTGTCAATGGATTATAATATATCAATTGAAGTAGTTAAATAGATATTAAGAAATGACCTGAGATCCCCTTCATTAACTTCATCTAAAATAAATAAATAAAAATATTTGCTTTACAACTTACAAGTACTTTATACAATTAGATAACTAAGACATATTATCTCTTATTTTATTGGTTATTTTGTGATCCGAACTGTCTTTTTTTAAACTTCTGTTTTAAGAATAGTTTGTCGCCCACTTCTCCATTGTGTAGTCTATGTTAACATATATATTTTTTTACTTATTTTTATCTCTAAACTCAAAAATAATTATTGGCGTAATTAATTTTATAATGTACATGATCTTAAAGCTCGATTTGTTATTTTTATTCTTTTATTTCAAATTAAAATGGGAAAGAAAAAAATGATACGTTCAACAACATAATAAGATAAGAAGAAGCATTAACTGTGCAAGACAAAAACCTATTTCGTAGTTTATACTTTAAACCAGATACTTGGTCAATCAATTAAACTATTTAGTTAGTCGCCGTCCTATCCTAGAATAAAACCAGTATATAGGAAGAGCCCATCACACAAATTAATCCCAAGAGAGATGGGAGAAGTGAAGGTGATAGGAGGATGGTTCAGTCCATTTGTAAAGAGAGTGGAAATGGCCCTCAAAATCAAAGGCGTTGCATATGAATATATTGAAGTAGATGTGATAAACAAATCGCCTCTTCTTCTGCAACACAACCCAATTCACAAAAAAGTGCCTGTGCTTCTGCACAACGGCCAACCCATCGCTGAATCCGTTGTGATTATTGAATACATCAATGAAGTTTGGGAAGGTCCAAACATTCTGCCCAAAGATCCTTATCAAAGAGCTAGGGCTCGTTTCTGGGCTAAGTTCATCGATGAACAGGTTCGAACATATACACCGCTTGCTAATTTTTCAGTTGATTTTCACACACACACACACACACACACACTTTGAGCTTTTCAAGAAAGGTGGGTAAATATTGATGATCATGTGGGATAGTGACGAAAATAGCGGTCGCGGGTTCTGACGATATTTTTCTGTAGTGTGTTCCTGCAACAAAGAAAGCTCTGTGGAGCAGAGGAGAGAGAGAGAGAAGGCCGTAGAGGAAGCAACCGAAGCCCTGAAGATTCTGGAAAGCGAACTAAAGGGCAAGAAATTTTTCGGAGGCGATCAAATTGGATATGTAGATATCATTGGTTGTTTGCTAGCCTATTGGTTTCCAATTCTTGATGAAGTGGTTGGGCTCCATCTTTTCACAGAAACCAAATTACCTAATTTGTGCAAATGGGCAGAAGAATTATGTGGCAACAAATTAATTAAGGAAAATCTCCCTGATAAGCAAAGATTGGTTGATAGAGTTCGTGGCCACTCTCAGACTACTAGACCTGCACCATAAACGGATGTAACACCAAATTTGAATGTTGTTTTATTGTCTTCCTTTTGTTATGTTAAAGTGCTCAAGCTATATATGTATCGTTTGGGATTTTTATTTTTGTTTTGGAACGTACTGCTGCAGGTCAAACTTTGAATGTGTCTGGAATTTTCTTCCTTTGTTTTTTTTTCGGTGGAACGTATTGCAGAGACGACTGGTTATGTGTCCGGCCTTAAATAATCATGCTAAATAAATTTATTCCACTATTAAATAACTATAGTTAAAAACAATTAAAGCTCTCATAATTACTTATAACATATTCTATTTTCTTTTTCATTTTACAAAAATAGCGGTTACATTAGACTGATTTCAGAGGCATCACTTAAGTCATACAAGTATGCTTACTTCAAGCTTTGCTCTGTTTCCATCTCGTCGTTATTCATCCTTTCTTTTTTTCTATTTTCTTCTTTTTTCTTTTGAGCTACGTTCAAACATGGCAGAATACATATTTAGTTAATTAATTGATAATCTTGACTTTTTAAACTTTCTCGCTTACGCCAGTGTGAATGACGTACATTTGGTTACTGTTTTTTTTTCTTTATTTAATTAATACCATGGGAAAAGAATAAGTCGCAAGTAAAAGTTTAGTGTTCAAAGTTTCGATCATCAAAAAACATTAGTGAAGCTCTACTGTTTACAATAGCTCCAGAGCCAAAAAAAAAAAAAGGGGCCCAAGAATCTTCATCCAAATTAGCAGAGCCAATCCTGACATTTCAGGGGCTTTAGGTGAAAAACAAAAAAAGGATTCCTTAAGAAATAAAGGTTCGAAAATCATATTCTCAGTTTAAGATATCACATGATAGTCTTTAATGCTCAAATTATGGTAACAGATAGATTCAGTAATACTCTATATACAGTAAAAATATTAAGAAATGAGTTTGGAATTTTAACAAATTTAAGAACATTATCAATCAACTTGTAAGTAAGTAGATTGAATTTTTTAAATTGATAATATTATAGATAGTAATATAACCAATGAACATTTTTGAAAAAAAAATTGGATGCCCTCAAATTTGGGGGCCCTAGACATTATCCCAAATTTATTGAAGCAGTGCTCTGGCAAGTAGTGAAGCTATAAATGTAATATCCTAAATTCATAATTTACAAAATACTATATACTCCCTCCGTCCCCCATATTCCTTCCTAGAATATGGGGTGCAGCTTAATAAAAGTTGTTGAGTTATTGTGAGTGGAATAGGGGTCCACATTAATATAATATTAAATTAGTTAGTGGTGGAATATAGGTGGTAAAATGTGTAAATAAATAGGTTGTTGAGGGTAGAAAAGAAAAATAGTGGTGGGCCATAGGTGGTAAAAGATGTAATTAAAGAATATCATTAAGGGTAAAGTTGGAAAGATAGTTTCCATAAATAGAATAGGAAGAATTTTGGGGACGTCCCAAAATCTTATACTGAAGGAATATGGGGACGGAGGAATATTTTTAAATAACTAAAGTGGAAATATATCAAATTGATTTTTTTTTAAAAATTGAATAAAATATTAAATAATATATATAAAATTTCTCAAATACAATTTCTCAAATAATAAGTCCAAGAAACCCAAGTCCAAACTTTGCATAAGAACGGATGTCAACCAACAACTCAAAACAAACTACGCAAGACTTAATAGCATGAGATGAGTTGGAGTTCTAGTAACTCAAATCCAACAACGATAATAAAGAAAAAAATTAAACAAAATTGCACAAGTCTTGAAGGAACTAAAGCGACATAACACCACTAGGCACACCCACACCGCCACGCCGTTCCACGATCACGGACCTAAAAATATTTTAGATAAAAGGGGATGAGTACGAAAACGTACTCAGTGGTGGGAAACAAGGAATATCATTATTTATGTTCAAACGTGTATACATCGTCGGAAAGTAATAGTCAATCATATTCAGCCTCACCGGCATAAAATTCTATCTCACCGGCATGTCCACTTGCATACTCACCGCATGCAATCAATATCATATCCAGCCTCACTGGCATAGAAATCTCGCCTCACCGATATAGGATGTACACGTAGCCAATGACTCACCGTCAAGGCTCAGCCTCACCGGCTTAAAAACCCACCTTACCGTCATAGGATATATACGTAGCCAATGACTCACCGTCAAGGCTCGGCCTCACCGACATAGGATACATACGTAGCCAATGACTCACCGTCAAGGCTCATTCACCAAAGATAGATATATACGTAGTCAATGACTCACCCACGAGACTCGGCAGATCACCGCTTAAAAATCATGTCTCATCGGCATAGGATATACACGTAGCCAATGACTCACCGTCAAAACTTTCCACTTGCATACTCACCGCATGCAATAAATATCGTATCACAATCCAAACCGTGATATACACGTTGGACAAAAAGAACACTTCTCAAAATAATTTCATTTTCACAATAAATATGTTTATTTCAAATCACATATTTGCAAGTTAAAGAAGATTTCACACACCTTGTTTTGTCGAGCACAATAAATCAAAATCAATCAATTTTTGGGATAAGGGTCCTAGTTGCACCGCATCTAATCAAATTAAATACATTAAATTTTATAAGGGTCTATAAAGGAATCATAAATGCAATTTCTTAAAGAATTAAATATTATTACAAAATCAAAGGGCCAATTTATTTAAAAGTCATACCAAGTTAGCATAAGGGTATTATTCTAAGAAACTTTAGATCCAAAATTTTATTTATAACTTTTACGTACTAGTTACCCATTTTATTAATCAAACTTATATTCTTATCTAAATAAAGTAATAATAATTAATTACTTGAAACTTGTAAATCCAGTGACTAACTGCTAATAAAATAAATCTTTAATTTTCACAAATTCACACCCAAAAAAAAAAAAATATAACCTCATTATTGAATTATTTTAAAAGTTAAGCAAATAATCCAAATCAAATACCTAAACAATATAATTAAACATAATTATTCATTTACTTACGAAACTAGATAAGCAAAATTTGATTTGAAACCCACAAACAAGTTATATGATTGGCGTTGACGTTGTGGGTGTGCCTAGTGGTGTTATGCCGTTTTAGTTCCTTCCAAGAATTGTGCGATTTTGTTTAATTTCTTGTTCTTTATTATCATTATTGGATTTGAGTTATTAGAACTCCAACTTATATCATGTTATTAAGTCTTACGTAGTTTGCTTTGGATCGTTGGTTGACGTCAGTTCTTATGCAAAGTTTAGACTTGAGTTTGTTGGACTTATTATTTGGCAAATTTTATTTGAGAAATTATATATATTATTTAAATATTTTATTCAATTTTTAAAAAAAATCACTTTTACATGTTTCTGCTTTAGCTATTTAAGAAAAATATAGCATTTTTAAAATTATGAATTTAGGGTGTTATATTTAATGGTATCAGAGCGCATCTATGTTTATGTAGACTTTAAAATTTTGAATAATTTGTTATATGATGTTGTTATGACAAAGGGCACCACCCATTCCCAGTACTAGAGATGGCAATGGACCCCGGACTCGGTCTAAATCCGTGGATCCAGATCCATTTTTCAGGATCTGGATCCTCAAAAAATTGGACCCGATGGATCTGGACCGGATCTGGATCCTACTATCATATTTTGGATATGGATCTGGAATTTAGTTTTTGAGACCCGGATCCGATCCAGATCCGACCCGCAGATCCATTTATTATATATATATATATATATATATTATTTTTATTATAATTAAATACCTAATCCCAACTTAAAACTCTTCAACTTCCTTTTTCAAAATCTCTCAAAACAAATATACTCCCAATTTCATTTCAAATTCTCTCAATTATGTATCAATCGGTATTCACGGCGGGTCGTGCCACTTAAACCACCGACGATCGAATTGTTTGTTGTTTCCTACTTTATAGTAAATTTGTAACTAACATCTTCCAATATAGTGATAATTTTAGAAATTCTAAATACTTATTATAGTATTATTGTGTATTTAAATCATTATGGTGTTACTGTGAATTATAGTTGATTTATAATTTATTTTAGAAGCGAAAATATATGGATCCGGGTCTAGACCCTGGACCCTGTGGATCTTATGGATCTAGATCGGATCTAATTTTTTGGACCCAATAGATCCGGACCGATCCCACCAGCAAAAAATGGGATCCGGATCTGGACCCAGCGGATCCGGTCCGCATCCACCCCATTGCCATCCCTACCCGACGCAGCTCCTAATCGGGGTAATTTACGTTGATTTAATATGATAAAGTATTTTGGTTTGCACTTATTAGTGAAGATTCTCTCTCAAATATTATGAAATGTGGTGGAGATTTGTACGTGGCATTATATGAGAATTGTGCATCCTTTTTGTGAAAATTATTATTGAACTTGAGCATGAGTTAATTAAAAATTTTACTCATTTGTGTCATCGAAATTAGAAATGACTTAGTTGCTTGATTATTAGGCCTTACTTGTGTAGGTTAGATGGAGAATAATAATAATAATATACCTCCAGTTTATAAGCATGCACTTGTCGTAGTCCAATCCTGGCAACGTACTTGGAATCCCACTCTAAGCGTCGTAGAAACCTTTGTATCTTGAAGAGAGTTGTGACGGCAGATTGTTATGCACGGACAACCAATACCTGAATATGAAGATTACTCTAGTGTCATTTACCTAGCACTCAATGAAGTTAAGGCTATTGCTGGAAAGGTCTTTACAGATCGAGAGACAATATTGGAGAATGGTCAGCGTCAAATCATTTTGAGGATTATATGGGCACCTTAATTCGCAGATGTAACGATCTTTTTCCTGGCATAACAATTATAGAAGATGACGAAGGTGCCATGTCACCACTCCCACAACAGAATATGGAAGTACCTCAAGAGAATGAGGGATAAAAGAAGTAGATGAGGATCACGAAGAGGAAGAGGAACCTGAAGGACATGCTAGTCCAACGGTTATAGAAATTAACGGTGATGAGAAATAGGATAGTTAAGTTTTGACGCGTTTGTTTTTTTTTTCTTTAGTTGAATGTTTTGTTGTTCACTTTTTTCCTTTTCTTTGGTTGTTAATAGATTTTGGATAAACGAATCTGAGAAAACAAGAATGATTGTAGGAGTAGAGAACATAGCCCTTGATGTTAGGATTCCCTCAGGAGAAACTCTAAGAACTAATACGATGGTACAAAGTGTGAAAATTGTGTTGGACGGAAAAACATGTATGCTTTAAAGACTCGAGACTTTGATTTGATCTTGAGGATGGGCTTGTTTTAGTAGCAATTACGCCACTATAAGGTGCCATAAGAGAGAAATGATTTTTCAAAGACTGAAGAGAATGAGTTTACATTCTACTTGAGCAAGGATCGAAAACCACCGAAAACAATATCTCGCAATGGAAACAAAGAAGATGTTAAGAAAATAAAATGCTAAGGGTCTTTGTAAATGTATTGGGGTACACCAACGGAGATAACAACGAGAGGATGTGGAAGTGGTTCGAGATTTTATTGATGTGTTTCACGAAGAAATACTAGGTTTACCACCGAACCCAAGTGGAGTTTACCATCGACTTTGTGCCCGAGCGAGAACCGCCTAAGGCTACATAACGAATGGCACCAAATGAGTTAGAAGAATTGAAGGCACATTTACATGAATTATTGGATAAAGGGTATATTCGACCGAATATTTCACCATAGGGAGCACCAGTATTGTTCGTAAAGAAGAAAGATGGTAGCTGATAAATCTAGTGTGTGCGAGATTTATGAAAACAGTAAAGAACATGAGAGGCTTTTTTCGTGGTTCGATCAAAAGAAAGATCTACGTCCACGGAGGAGTGATTCCTCAATACTTTCACTATAAGAGATTACAATGAGTGTATCTAAAAGCTCCAGTATTCAAATAGTTACCAACCTCTCTACCTTCAATCTAACTTCTATTTATACATGTTGTAGATCACTCTAGATTACTACGGATCCGATCTCAGAAGAGATATTCATTCCTTGAATATCTCCTTCAATATCTCCTTCCATATCTGATAGGATATGGTTGATCTTCAAAAGGGTTTAGGTGTCGGGCCTTGGGCCGAACCGCGTAGGCCGTCTATTAGGTCAGGCCCAGTTCACTTGGGACTTGGGCCTGAGTGGTTAGGCTATATCCCATCATAGTCCCCCCCAATTAGTCGAGTAACAACTGTGCCGAGGTGGGATGAAGAATGAATTTTGCCGAGGTTGGTTGTTGCTCGGCTGAAGCTTTTGTCGAAGATTATCTGCCTTTTTGATGCCAGGGTTGGATTCTGATGATTGGCCGAGGTCCGCACTGAGATGGATGTTTCGCCGTTTCGGACTATGCTGGACCTTTGTGGAGTCCGAACTGAGTTGCCCGAAGTGGGTGGCGATATCCTTTTGTCAGGTAATGTCGAGGTCCGAACTGACTGGGGTTAGTTGTCGAAGTTCGGATTTGTTAGGATGATGGCCTAGGTGGATTACCGAGCTGAAGTTGGACGGCTGTATTTCGTTAGGAGAATGCCAAGTTCGAATCGAGTGGATTCTATTGACCGATTTGTACAGTTTGCGAGCTCCGAATCGAGATGGATTGCTCGATCGATTCGCATACTTGCCGAGGTCCGAATCGAGATGGATTGCTCGACCGATCATGCAGCTTGCCGAGGTCCGAATCGAAGTTGGACGGGCTGAAGCCGGCGATGATTGCACGATCGGTGGCATGTCTCGCGCGCCTAGAATACGCCATCTGTGCAAGCGGTTAGTTGGCGCCGAAACATACGCTGCGTCGCCTCACGCCAAGTCCCACGGGAAGTTGAATAGGTAGTTTTGGGCGCCTCCTTGTACTATAAATAGGCTGGGGATAAAGAAACTGTTCATTTCCTTCTTCATTCATTTGCTCCAGAGAGAAATTTTCAGAACTTATTCCAGAAATTTTCAGAACTTCGTCGAAGGAACAAAATCTTTCATTGAAAAAGTAAGTATGTCTTCTTCATCCTCTTCTTTGTCGGGATCTGCCCGATCATCTTCCTCCCGTGATAGTGAGGTTGAGATTAGGGATTATATGTGCCATAACTTGATGGGTAAATCTAGGGGTATTAGCGCTAGGGTTCCGGCGATATCTTTCGTCTGGGATGAGTACAAGATCAGGGACGCTTAGTCGTCTCTGACTGTCGGTGATTTGTATAGAATAGCGAAGGAGTTCCATATTCCGGCGGAGGCATGTTGGTGCCTGCCGCAATCTAGGGATAGAGCTATGGCCTCCCCTGAGGGGTTTATCACCGTATACGTAGACGCCTTGAAGGCCGGTCTTAGGTTCCCCTTGGCCCCCATCTTTTTGAGCATTCAGGAATATTTTCTAATTCCGATATGCCAGTTGACCTCGAACTCCATTAGGTCGGTGGTTGGGCTAGGTTTTGCTTGTTACGGCCTTAGTGAGAAGCTTTCTTTCGAAATCGTGATGCGTTTTTTTAGCGTCAAGGGTACAGGAGGTGTATACTACCTATCACCTCGTCATTCGTTCAGGGTGACCGCCCCCTCGAAGTTGCCCCATTGGCAAAGAAAGTATTTTTTTTTACGGGTTGATGGGCACCCGAGTTATAAGTGGGGTATGTGCAAGATGAGGGATGTGAAGGTCAAGCCCTTGGGTGCCATAGAGGACGAGCTTAACACATTCGGTGAAATATCTTACGATTTCACCGAGGACGATCTGAATGATGCTGAGCTGAGCATATATAGGTCGGAGGCTTCAGGATCGGGGTCGGATCGGGGTAAGGGCACCCCCCTTTTTCGTTATTTCTCATATGTCTGATGTCATTGTTAATGGACTTCTCTTCTTATTGTGCAGTGAAGCTCGATCCACGCAAGAAGGCAAAGGTGTCGGCTTTGCCGCCTCCAACACAGTCGCCGAGCCAGGGGCCACCGACAAAGAAGGCGAGGAGGACTGAGCCGAGCAAGGCACCCGTGGTGGTGGCCGACCTCAGCCAGTTGGTGACGGTGGCACCTCAACCGAGGCCAGATCCGACCTCGGTAGCAGATACCCGCACTAGGATTACATACGAGGTGCCGGTTCCAAGCTCCCCTATATCCTTCCCGAAGGTATGGGTTTATACCGTGTCTGCCGTTATTTCCATCTGCTATGTGTTTCTTATTGTGTGATTTTCAGGATGCGACCACGGCGATGGAGGATCTTCACCGTACCGTCGAGGATATGCACCGGATTGCCGGTCTCATCGCTGAGGGCGTCTCTCGGTATGAGGCGGTGGAGAGGGAGCGGGTCGCTGCCGAGACCGCGAGGGCTACTGCCGAGGCTGCGCTAGCCGCTGCGGAGGCTGCGAGGGCGGATGCCGAGGCCGCAAAGGCCGCTGCTGAGGCTGCCCTGAAGAAGAACACTCGGGCCTTGGAGGTGGCCCAGGCCGAGGTGGAGGTGCGAGAGGAGGCGGTGAGAAGGAGAAGCTCGCGAAGAGAAGAGTACCTATTTGGCGGAGCAGGGCCAATCTTGAGGGCTTTCGCCACAAGCTCATTGAATCGAGACCTTCTCCGCCTTCCTTTCGACTTGGCCGTACTCGACGCAGTGGTGTCCGACCACCGAGAAGTTGGCGGCGAGATGCTGACTTCGACAAGGTCGGGCATGGTTGGGTCGAGGTCGCCTCAGACACCGGAGAAGGACTACGCTCGCATGATTGCCGGGCGAGGTCCTTCCCCCGCCGGAGACTTTGGCGGCCTCACTTCTCCCGACGGCCTGGCCGTTACCCAAGGTGCTGAGGATGAAGATCCGAGCTTCAAGAACTCCTCACCGAGGTCGGGTCAAGCCGGGGAGCCTGGGGTGAGCTCGAGTGTCCCTCCGAGGGGTCGAGGGAAGGCGTTAGTGAGCCCCGCCCGAGGCTCGTGTCGGTGGACCATCAGAATAGGTTTGATCACGGGTCATTAGGATCCCGAGCTATGTAAAATTCCCACTTTTGTGAATAATAAATACACCTTTTGAAATGAATGTGTTGTCTCTTGTTTTAGCTTTTCGTCTTCTCAATACATCGGGCTAGATCACGATCTTTTGACCAAGTTGAAAGAGGTCCGAGGTGCATTAGGCGAGAAGGATGGGGAGGTGGTGTTCGAGAGGCGATCGCCGTGACCCGGACACTTATGCAGCATGGATAGCCAAGTCGCTGGGGTCGGTAGCACGGCATCGCCATCGGTAAAAGCAGCCTTCGCGCTAAACGCGAGGTGACTTGCCTTCCGCGAGAAGCCTTAAAGTCGAGAATTATTCATCTCGAGGTCCGGAGACGGATGTCTCTGATGGCATTTAAGGCTACGACATACGGTGAAGAACAGCTCGGTGGCGTAAGAAGTTGGCACGGATCTCGAAGGAGCATGCGAATATGAGCGGTGATCCACCGATCCGGTGGTATTACCATATCCGAGGCCGATGACCGAGCTCGAACTACTGCCGGGGTATGGTCTTTGAGGGATAAGGAGGGCCCAACAAAGAAGAACTTTAGAGGCGCCTTGAGGAACCGGTCAAGTGCCTTCAACTTTATGAGATCGTCCATAGCGGCGTATGCGAGCCCCCGCGTCGGGATCCTACCGACGTGAGAGTTGAAGAAGTCGAGGTGGACGGCGGCTATATGGACCATGCCGAGGTGCTCCGACTAATGGGTTCAGACATGTCGGAAATGTCATCTCGCGGTCGGGCCCCATCGTCGCGAGTCGGACGAGCGAGGGCATCAGGTCGGCGAGGAAGGACGTCATGTCGGGGTCGAGGTCGTAGCCTTGTTGGGATGGCGAGATCAGGAGGCAGGAGTTCGGCCTCGGCCCCAGGGGCGTCCACTTCAGGTCGGGACACCTCTGTGCCTGTTCAAAGAGCATCTGGAGCAGGTCGTGGCGATGTCGACCTCATTGACTGGGTTGAAGGCACTGAGTTCATCCCGGGTATTCATCGCCGACCCGAAGATTTTGTTTCGAACTGGTGTAGCTTCAGTGGTTTATGGCGAGGTACAGCTCGGAGGCCCGAGTGATCTGTATATAGCTTAGGATTATCATAAATGTATTTAGACTTTATACCGAAGTGTATATTTTCCCCATAAAGAGGTACAAATATAGCTTAGGACTTGGTTTAGTTGTAAATGTCTTTAGACTATGTACTGAAGTGTATATCTTCTCAATAAAGAGGTGTGAATTGCACGAGATCCGATTTGGACGTCGTTTGCATGTAGATGATCAAATTAATGAGTAATCTGTATGCCTTGCACGTAGACGTTCAAATTAATGAGTAATCTGTGTGCTTGCCTTGTTTGTTGAGGAATATCGAGAGGGATGGTCCCCTGGATTCGATTTTGACGTCGTTGGCACGTAGATGTTTCAAATTAATGAGTAATCTGTATGTGTTGGCACGTAGATGTTTCAAATTAATGAGTAATCTGTATGTGCTGGGTGATCCCCTGGCGCGGGCTTAGTTGAGTACCCTACGTTGTAGGTTTGTCATCTTCGCAAGGGCGTCCCCTTTTGAAGGTAAGGTGTGTTTCATCCGAGGTGAAAACGGATTTTCACATGGATATAAGATAGGACGAAATAATCCACGCATAATAAAAAAAAATGTTTTATTGATAAGTAAATAACATCGTGCTTTGGAAAAAGAGGGCTAACATGATGCCGGCGTGAAATGAAAGCTATGTAAAATACCTCCTCGGTGAGTGATATGCCGAGTTCGGGGATAAGTGCACCGGATAGGTGAGCAAGCTTACGTGCCCTTCTGAGGTCATCGTGGACGCGGTATGGGCCTTCCCATGTTGGGTCCAATTTATTAAGGCGCTCGGCTTTGCTGGCTTCATTATTTCGTAGGACGAGGTCGCCTACTTGGAGTATGGAGGCTTTCACCCTCTTGTTGTAGTACTTTGTGACCTGGCATTTGTACTTGGCTTCATTGATGAAAGCGAGTTCGCGTTTTTCCTCTAGAACATCGAGGTTGACTCGTAAGTTCTCCTCGTTGCCCTGTTGGACGAAGTGAAGAGTTCTTGGGCTCGGGGCACCGATCCCAGCTGGTATGATAGCTTCGGTGCCTTAGACCAAGCTGAAGGGTGTTTCACCATGTGAAGTACGAGGTGTCGCTTACATGCGATCGAGAGGACTTGAGGGAGATTTTCAACCCAATCCCCTTTAGCCCGATCCGAATTTTTCAGCCCTTGTACGATGGTACGGTTTGTCACTTCGGTATGACCGTTCACCTATGGGTGAGCAACCGAGGTGAACTGTTGTTTGATCTGGAGCTCTTCACACCATTCTCTGAAATTTTTGTCAACGAACTGGGTGCTGTTGTCCGAGATCAAGACATATGGTATGCCGAAGCGGCAAACTATGTTTTTCCAAACAAATGTTTGAATTCTTTTGCTTGTGAGGTTTGAAAGAGGCTCCGCCTCGACCCACTTGGTGAAGTAGTCTATGGCTACGACCAAATACCAAGGCGGCCCTGCTCGGTCTAAAGGACCAACGATGTCGATTCCCCACTGCATAAAAGGCCAAGGACTTTGTAGGCTGCTGAGGTCGGTTTGAGGTAGCTTCTTGACCGTAGCGTGAAGTTGGCACTTCGGACACTTTTTGACGAGCTCGGCTGAATCTAGGATGAGGGTGGGCCAATAATATCCCGACCTCAACGTTTTCTTTGAGAGAGCTCGTGATCCGATGTGACTTCCACAAGACCCCATGTGAATTTCTTTAAGCACATAGTCCGCCTCTTCTGGCCCAAGGCATCTCAGGAGGGGCTGGAGGTAGGATTTCCTATAGAGTGTTCCTTCGTGCATGAGGTATCTCTGGGACTTGACCATCATTTTTTTGGCTTGGAGCTGATCCTGAGGCAGCACGCCTTCTTCCAGGTAAGCTCGTATAGGAGTCATCCAGTTCGGTTCGGCCTCTGTGATGACGCCGATGTGGGGCTCTTCGATACTTCTAGATTGAACTTCCTCCACTGGTGGATTTGTTGATGACGAGGCTAATTTGTTTGAGGACATCACCTCGTTATTCTCACCTCATGGGATTCGGTGAATTGTGGAATACACAAACAGTCAAGATTTCTTTTACTTTACGAAGGTATTGCTTCATCCTATCCTCTTTGGCCTCGTAGATTCCCTAAGACTTGGTTTACCACCACCTGGGAATCTCCGAATATCTGGATTTTATCCACTTTCAGCTCTTTTGCAAGATGAAGTCCTAAGATCAGTGCTTCATATTCCACCTCGTTGTTTGTGGTCGGGAAGGAGAACCGAAGTGCGTAGGTTACTTCTTGTTTCTCTGGTCGAGTAAGATACCGCCTGCCACTGCTTTGCATGAGGCTCCGTCCACGTACATTTGCCAACAGCCGTTGGGCGGGTTGAGGGCAGGTTCCTCCGTTGTAGGCGCGGAGGTTGGAGTGACCTCGGTGGTAGGATTGACCTCGGTAAACTTGGCTTCTACCAGGAAGTCAGCCAGAGCTTGCCCCTTTATGGCTGGTCGGGGGGAGTATAAGATATCATGCTCGCCGAGCTCCAAAGGCCCACTTAGCGATACGTCCTGACGACTCAGGTTTTGACAAGACTTGTCTCAGAGGTAAGTCAGTTAGCACCTGGATGGAATGGGCTTGAAAATAAGGTCGGAGACGCCATGCGTTCACCAGTGTCAACGCTATTTTTCCGAAGCTGGTGTACCTAGTCTCTGGTCCTTTGAGAGCTCGGCTGATGAAGTAAATAGGAAGTTGTCGTCCGAGCTCATCTCGCACAAGTAACGCACTGATGGCCTCATCCGAGACGGCTAGATATAAGGAAAGGAGCTCGCTCTCTTTTGGGCGGACAGCAAGTGGGCGGTCGGCGGTATTCCTTTAGTTGTGTGAAGGCGATGGTGTTCTTCCTCCTGAGGCTAAGTCCCGGCTCTCCTCAAGATTTTGAAGAAATGGAGTTGTTTCTCCGCACCGTGATAGGAACCTCATCGAGGCGGCTAAGCGGCCGGTGAGTTTGTGGATCTCACGAACGGTCTTTAGCACTGCATGTCAAGTATCGTTTTCACCTTGGTGGGGTTAGCCTTCAACCCTTCTTGAAACCCAAAGATCCCAAGAATTTCCCCGTTTTCACCATGAACGTGCATTTTTGGGGGTTTAACTTGAGGTTGGCCGACCTGAGGAGCTGGAGGATAAGATCTTGAGGTCCTCGACATAACTTGCCGTTTCCTGGCTTTTTACCACGATGTCATCGACGTAGACCTCGACGATCTTCCTTATGTGATCTTCGAATATAGCGTCTACCATTCTTTGGTAGGTAGCTCCGGCGTTTTTCAATCCAAAGGGCATTTTTCGGTATGCGAAGACACCGAAGTCAGTAATGAACGTTGTTTTAGGAGCGTCTTCCTTGCTCATCAAGACTTGGTGGTATCCCTTGTAAAGATCCGAGCCAAGATCTCATGGCCCACCAATGCCTCCACCTTTATCAATATCGGGAGGGTAGCGCCCTTGAGCGTGCTTGTTCGGTCGGTATAGTCGACACACACGCGCCACCCCTCCCGGCTTCGAACTATGACAGGGTTAGCCATCCATGTTGGGTACTTGACCTCGAACAGGATCTTGGCTTTCTGGAGTTGGGTCACTTCATCCCTTATCACCTTGCTGCGTTCTGCTGCAAACGCCCTTTTCTTTTGCCAAATTGGTTTGGTAGCCGGATCGATGTTGAGCCGATGGTGATGAGCTCGGGTGATACTCCTGTCATATCGAGTGGTGACCACGCGAACACGTCCCTGTATTCCCTTAGAAGTTGCATAACATGTTGTCGAATGTCAGTGGGACCCTGGGTGCCGACCTTGACGACCTTGGAGGGATCGTCGTCATATAATTGGAGGTCCTCACGGATCATCCTGGTGGCAACTTCGGCGGTGGTTCGTAATTGCTAGGCTCGAGGTAAGGCCTCATCTTGGTGAGATCCTCGGGCATTCTTTTGCTGCCGCTGATCACCCCGATACTCAATACTCCACCGGGTGGGTATTTTGATGGTGGTGGTATACCGAGCGGACGGCCTTGGTGGCGTAGAGCCAATCTCTTCCGAGGATGATGTTGTGCGGAGAGGGCCTCGACCGGGAAGAATCGTATGGCTTTTGTAACCGACACGGGGAGCACGTCCTACGGTGACCGGAAGGGTGATGATGCTTCGTTGTATCGCCTCTGAGTGAAGCTCCGTAGTTTACACGGTGCTGGATGGATTTGAATCCCTCCGACCTCGAGTTTGTCCAGGCAACTCTGAAAGATGATGCTGACAGAGGCACTGATGTCGATGTAGACCCTGTGGACGTTCTTATTGCCCACCACCGCTTGTATGGTAATAGCATCTTGGTGGGGCATGATTTTAGTCTTGGGTCATCGTTGAAAACACGATGCTCTCACCGTCCCAAGTCGCTTGTTTTTGGATCCTCCGGGATCGGTCTCCGACTTGAGCTTTTAATGACGACCTCGTCGTACCTATAGGGAGTCCGATAATGGCGTAGACTTGCTCCATTGCGTTGGGAGCGTCGTCCTCGTCATCGTCAGGGTCCGTCGTCTTCGAGGTCGGCCCATAATTGTTGCCACCTCCGCTCTTTCCTCCGCACTTGTTTCCCGACCCGCTGGTGGTGCGGTCGAGGTACTTCTTAAGCGTCCCTTTTGGAGCTGCCTATTTCCCGAGCTCGAACCTGCAATCATCGGTATTGTGACCATATCCACGATGGTAGTCGCAATCTCGTCCTTCGACCTTTTCTTGGATCCTCCTTTCATGGGAGGTGGTTTTGGGAAGAGCTCGGTGTGGAGCTCGAATATCTCCGACCTTGATTTAAGCGAGGCGTGTATTATTGCGGGGTTTGGCGAGGTCCCAATCTGGACTCTATTGGGCCCTTCTTGATTCTATCGAAGGCACTTCGCGATCAATGCCTCTTCCCGATCATTCGACCTCTTCTTCGGCTTTACGCTCGTCCTATATCTCCCTTTTTTTACGATCCGACTGTCTCCTTTGACATAGTTATCCACCAGGGTCTAAAGGCTACTCGCCGTCTTCGGCTTCTCCCTGGTGATTTCTTTATTCAGGGCACCAGGTCGGATCCCGTTCTTGAACGCATTGATGATGTAGAGATCGTTGCTATCATCGATCTTGAGGGATTCCTTGATAAACCGTGAGATGAAATTGACATCGCCTCGCCTCGCCTTTGGCCGATGGTGAGCAGGTCGGATGATGGTTCTTGAGGTGACATCTTTTGGTAAACGCCACTGAACCGATCCATGAGATCTACGGGCTGTGTCTGCTTGCGGCGCGGAGGTGAACCATCGTCGTGCGTTGGAGATCGGCACCTCGGAAGATCTTGCACATGTGAAAATCTTCCATTCCTTGATTTACCATGTTGGTAGTATAGGCAAAAAGGAAATCAGAGGGATCTCCGAGGCCATCGTATGCGGCGATGTTGGGTGCCCGATATCGTTGCGGCAGGGGTGTATCCAGGATTTCCCTTGAGAAAGGGGAGATAATTCGTCCATACCGGTCGAATCTTGGGAGGTCGTTTCCATCCCTCTCGGGAGGGGTGGGAGACCGATAGCGACGTCTATCGTCTCTTTGATGAGGGGATCGACTCCGCCTTTCTTCTCTTCGATCCCGTTCGGCCTCGCGGGCGTGTCTTGGCGACTGACTTCGGTAGTTGTACCGAGATGATTGACTTCGTGGATGTCGCCGGGGTGAATGGTTAGGGGCGACTTGCCGAGGTGATCGGCGAGCAGGATGTCGAGGTGAACGTTCTCGGCTATATCGCCGAAGTGGACGCTCTCGGCTATCTCACCGAGGTAAGCACTCTCGGCTATCTTGCCGAGGTGAACGTTCTCGGTCATTTTGGAGAGGCGAACGACCTCGGGCGCCCGTGATTGCTATTCCGGGCGTTCTTGAGGTTCCTGCTCCGTTCGTCCTTCGCTCGAAAACTTTGAAATGGGCCGATATTGGCGTTGAGGAATTGGACACGGCTCGCCAAGGACTTCATGAGATTGGTGAACCGCTGCTCACCTGTTGAGGTCGGCTTCTCTTCTCCGGTAGGGGCAGCGGTCCTGAGGGTGTATAGGTATGTTTTCTATGTAACCCTCAGGTGTGTTGTTGCTATCGGCAGCGGCGACCTCTTTTCCTCGGCCAGCGTAACAGCCGGTTGGGATCTTGATCATGCATCGCCAAGACCTCCGGCGCTAATGGTTGCACGAGTCATTGCCATTAATTTTTTGTAGAAAACGAAGCTTTTCGTTCAGAAGTTTCCCACAGACGGCGCCAATGATAAATTTAGTGTGTGCGAGATTTATGAAAACAGTAAAGAACACGATAAGCTTTTACGTGGTTCGATCAAAAGAAAGATCTACGTCCACGGAGGAGTGCTTCCTCAATACTTTCACTATAAGAGATTACAATGAGTGTATCTAAAAGCTCCAATATTCAAATAGTTACCAACCTCTCTACCTTCAATCTAACTTCTATTTATACATGTTGTGGATCACTCTAGATTACTACGGATCCGATCTCAGAAGATATATTCATTCCTTGAATATCTCCTTCAATATCTCCTTCCATATCTGATAGGATATGGTTGATCTTCAAAAGGGTTTAGGTGTCGGGCCTTGGGCCGAACCGCGTAGGCCGTCTATTAGGTCAGGCTCAGTTCACTTGTGACTTGGGCCTGCTATTGGGCCTGAGTGGTTAGGCTATATCTCATCAGTAGCATGATGATGTGTATCGATTATCGAGACCTGAATCAACTTACAATAAAGAATAATTTGTTTAATTATGCTTATCTAGTTTCGAAAATGAGTAATCAAGTTTGACTTTTGGTAAGTTCGTGAATGGAAGCAATTAAATTCAAGTTTGACTTTTGGTAAGTTTTGATTTTTAAAACTCTAGATATCCCATGAATTTTCTTGTATACATGAATATATATATTATAAAATGAAGTGTTACGTATAAGAATTTTGGTTCATTTTTCATTTACTTATTGATTTTTCCTTCACGATTTGTCCAAACTTTTCCTCTCTCGCCTTCAATCGCTCTATAAACCCAAGAACAACCTCCAATTCTTTTTAATATATAAATATTCCACCCCATGATTTTCTTTGTAGTGGAGACTCCAACAATACTATTAGTTGTTTAATACTATGATTTGGAACAAAGCCGTGAATTGATTATATAGTATAGATAATTTAATATGGTATTTATTGCTAAGATTGATTTGTTTAAATATAAGATTATTGAATTGAATTAAGTTTTCTAATAAGCCACCGGTCAACGCCAACCATATAACTTGTTTGTTGGTTTCAAATCAAATTTTGCTTATCTAGTTTCGTAAATGAATAATTATGTCTCATTATATTGTTTAGGTATTTGATTTGGGTTATTTGCTTAACTTTTAAATTAATTCAATAATGAGGTTATATTATTATTATTATTATTATTATTATTATTATTATTATTATTATTATTATTATTATTATTATTATTATTATTATTATTATTATTATTATATTTTGGGTGTGAGTTCATGGAAATTAAAGATTTATTTTATTAGTAGTTATTCACTGGATTTACAAGTTTCAAGTAATTAATTATTATTACTTTATCTAGATAAGCATATAAGTTTGATAAAATAAAATTTCGGATCTAAAGTTTCTAAGAACAATACCCTTATGCTAACTTGGTATGACTTTTAAATAAATTGGCCCTTTGATTTTGTATTAATATTTAATACTTTAAGAAATTGCATTTAGTTTTCCTTTATAGACCCTTGTAAAATTTAATGTATTTTATTTGACTAGGTGCGGCGCAACTAGGACCCTCGTCCCAAAATTGATTGATTTTGATTTATTGTGCTCGACAAAACAAGGTGGGTGAAATCTTCTTTAACTTGCAGATATGTGATTTGGAATAAACATATTTATTGTGAAAATAAAATTATTTTGAGAAGTGTTCTTTTATGTCCAACGTGTATATCGTGGTTTGGATTGCGATACGATATTTATTGCATGCGGTGAGTATGCAAGTGGAAAACCTTGACGATAAGTTATTGACTACGTGTATATCCTATGCCGGTGAGGCAGAATTTTTAAGTCGGTAAGGTTGAATCTTTACTGCGAGTCATTGACTACGTATATATCGTATGTCAATGAGGCAAGATTTTAAGCCGATTAACAAAATATATAACCAAAATTTGATTTGAAACCCACAAAAAAGTTTGGACAATTCGGCGAAGGAAAAATTAATAAGTAAATGAAAAGTGAACCAAAATTCTTATCTCAGAACACTTCATTTTATAATATATATATAAGAAAATTCATGGGATATCTAGAGTTTTAAAATCAAAACTTACCAAAAGTCAAACTTGAATTTAATTGCTTCCGTCACGACGCTTTTAGCTAACTTTTCATTTTTTTTTGTTTGTTTTCTCGTATGCATCGATATATATATATATATATATATATATATATATAATGCAGAAAATGGGTTTAGAAGTTATAACCCTAAAGATATCCCAATCCTATTAGAACTCTTGTTAATTAAATCTTAGTCCTAGATAATATAAAATAGAATTTGGGTTCAACAAAATAATATTCTACAAAGCCCAATTTAAAAATAAATAATATAATTTGACAATTATATAAGGTCAAAACTTAGTTATATATAATTTGATAATTTCATAAGCCCAAACTTTATTTTGTTACTTAGTCCGTATTTTTTTTATATCTTTGTAAAGTAATATTTGAAGGTCTTAAAATAAATTATGAAGTTCGTTTTCTAGTTAGAGGTGCAACCATGGACTCCCTCAAGTCCAACACAAAATCGAGTATGACAAATATTCACAAATCCAAAGCAAATTATTTAAAATTTAAAATAAATTAAATCAAACAAAAAGTGGGGCATTACAACCCTACCCACTTAATAAAAAATTTGTCCTCAAAATTTGTTTTACCACGTACTATTAGGGACGGGTACTTAGCTAGAATTTCATCCTCACGCTCCCAAGTCGCTTCCTCGGGGCCATGGCGACTCAACTGTATTTTAATTAAAGTCACGCGCCGATTCTTTAACTCGTGGCTTTTTTTTTCGATCTAAAATTGCAATGGGTTCTTCCTCGTAGGTTAAATCCTTATTAAGCGATATACCACCATAAGACACCACATGACTCGTGTCATGCATGTATTTCCTCAACATCGAAACATGAAAAATATTATGCATAGATGACAGCTCGGGTGATAACGCCAAACGATAGGCAACATCTCTAATCTTTTCCAAAATTTTAAACGGTCCGATGAAGCGAGACCTTAACTTTCCTTTCATACCAAATCTCAAAACTCCCTTCATTGGCGCTACCTTCAAAAACACCTTATCACCAACTTCAAAATGCATATCCTTTCTTTTTTTATTAGCATAAGACTTTTGTCTATCTTGAGCAACTTTGATCCTATCTCGAATTTTCTTGACAATTTCACCATCGCGAGTCCTAAGATTTTTCTTTCACCAACTTCATACCAAAAGACAGGTGATCTACATTTTCTCCTATAGAGTGCCTCATAAGGAGCCATACCAATACTAGAGTGGTAACTATTGTTATAAGCAAACTCTATCAACGACAAGTGTGTCTCCCAACTTCCTCCAATATCTAAGACATAAGTTCTTAACATATCTTCCAAAGTTTGAATCGTTCTTTCTGACTGGCCGTCTATATGAGGATGATATAATGTCGAAAACTTTAACTTTGTACCCAAAGCAAGGTGTAGACTGCCCTAAAACCATGATGTAAAACGTGGGTCTCGATCAGATATAATGGATATCGGTACCTCATGAAGTCGGACTATCTCCCGAACATATAATTGTGGAAACTTGTCCATCTAAAACGTCATGCGCACTGGTATAAAATGTGCTGACTTAGTCAAACGGTCAACAATCACCCAAATTGCATCATTACCTCTCAAAGTTCTAGGAAGTCGAACTACGAAATCCATAGTGATATGTTCCCACTTCCACTATGTTATCTCTAAGGGCTTTAACAATCCTGATGGTCTTTGATGTTCAGCCTTCACTTGTTGACACGTCAGACATCGCTTCACATACTTTGCAATTGACATTTTCATGTCATACCACCAAAAACTCTTCTTTAAATCTTGGTACATCTTGGTGCTACCAGGGTGTGCTGTGTATATAGTTCGATGTGCCTCATCCATTATCTCTTTTCTCAACTTCTCATCCACTGGCACACAAATTATCTTATTATAGGCAAGTGTCCCTTCATGCAGAACTGAAAATCCTCTTGGATCATCAGACACTTCCTTAGTTAGCATCCTTTGTAGGAACTCATCATCCTTTTGAGCTTCTCGAATTCTATCTCGCAACGTCGGACGTACTACCAAAGCTGAGCTAATAGCGTCTCTTCAGGTGTGGTCACCACTTCAAGACTTAATCTTTCAAAATCTTTCACCAATCCCTCTTATTGAGTTAACCTTCTTACATGATTTGTATCCATCTTTCTGCTAAGTGCATCTGCCACAATATTTTCTTTTTCAGGGTGGTACAAAATCTTACAATCATAGTCCTTGACCAACTCCAACCACCTTCATTGTCTCATGTTTAGCTCTTTTTGCGTGAAAAAGTATTTCAAACTCTTGTGGTCAGTATAAATCTCACACTTACCCCCATAAAGGTAATGTCTCCAAATATCCAAAGCATGAACTACCGCTGCCAATTCCAAATCGTGTGTAGGATAATTTAGTTCACGTGGCTTCAACTGTCTAGATGCATAAGCTACCATTTTTCCTTCTTGTATTAGCACATCTTAAACCACCTTGACGCATCACTATAGATTATGTATCCCTTAGAACTATCGTGGATAGTCAAACCGGAGCGGTTACCAACTTCTCTTTAATATTTGAAAGCTTCTTTCGCATTTCTCCGTCCACTCAAACGGTATTCTTTTCCGTGTCAACTGAGTGAGTGGTCCTGTAATCCTTGAAAAACATTCGATAAATTTTCTATAATATCCTACCAGTCTAAGAAAACTTCGTATCTCCACGACGCTTGTCGGAACTTTCCAATTACTTACAGCCTTAACCTTTGCCGGATCCACTTCATTTCTTTCCGATGTCACCACATGTCCAAGAAATCCAATACGTGTCAGCCAAAACTCACACTTTGTAAACTTGGCATACAACTTTTCCTTCCTTAGTATCTCCAAGACTGTGCTCAGATGCAACTCGTGCTCTTCTTGATTTTTAGAGTATATCAAGATTTCATTGATGAAAAGGATCACTAACTTATCCAAGTATGGATGGAACACCATATTCATCAAATCCATAAAAACTACATGGGCATTGGACAATCCAAAAGGCATTACCACAAACTCATAGTGACCATATCTTGTCCTAAAAGCCGTGTTTGGAATATCATCTTCTTTCACCTTCAATTGATGATATCCAGATAGTAGATCTATCTTTAAGAAAACTCCTGCACCTTGTAGTTGATCGAAGAGGTCTTCAATTCTCCGTAGAGGGTACTTATTCTTTATTGTAAGTTGATTCAGGTCTCGATAATCGATACACATCATCATGCTACCATCTTTCTTCTTTAAGAACAATATTGGTGCTCCCTATGGTAAAACATTAGGTCGAATATACCCTGTATCCAATAATTCTTGTAACTGTGCTTCAATTCATCTAACTCCTTTGGTGCCATTCGGTATGAAGCCTTAGAAATCGGTGCTATTACGGGCACAAAGTCAATGATAAACTCCACTTGTCGATTCAATGGTAAACTTGCTATTTCTTGGGGAAAAACATCTATAAAATCTCGAACCTTGGTTGTTATCTCCACTGGTGTTTACCCAAATACATTTACCAAGATCCTTCGCCTTTTTATTTTCTTGACATCTTCACTGTTTCCATTGCAAATATTATCTTCAGTGGTTTTTCGATCCTTGCTCCGTAGAATGTAAACTCATTCTCTTCCAGTATTTGAAAATCACTTCCTCTTATGGCACCTTATAGTGGCGTAATTGCTACTTAACTAGTCCATCCTCAAGATCAAATCAAAGTCTCGCGTCTTTAAATCATAAAGGTCCACCGCTAATGTTTTTCCGCCCAACACGATTTTCACACTTTGTACAATCGTATTAGTTCTTAGAGTTTCTCCTAAGGGAATCCTAACATCAAGGGCTATGTTCTCTACTCCTACAGTTATTCTTGTTTTCTCACATTCGTTTATCCAAAATCTATTAACAACCAAAAGAAAAAAAAAATGAACAACAAAACATTCCCCTCAAGAAAAAGAAACAAACGCGTCAAAACTTGTAGGGAAATCTGATTTTAACCCTCTCCCGATGATCTATCTTGGATATTTAATTCACCATACATTGATTATATACCTAGCATGCGCCTATATAATTAATTACAACATGTTGGTGTTTTAACATGTTTACCTGCGAATTTGTCGGACAAAGAAGAGAATTAAGACTAGTGCTTTGATCTTCTGGACTGTATCCCGTTTGCCAAAGCTCCAATGCTGAGTGAGAGCAATCTATAGAGAATACTGTAAATTTTGCCTTCTTCCACACTGTGAAGTTTTCGAAAATCATTATGATGGAATGGTTCATTCTGATTTTCTCTCACCTTGTATTTATAATGCATCCCTAGAATCCTATTAGGATATGATCTCTGCATATCTAATAAATACAATCTTATCTTTAAAGATACGCCAGTCGCTCAGGTTGACGAACAACCATCCCACTATGATGAGGATCTACTGGTACAATGGCAACGGTGGGTGCAGTAACCTGTGGTTCTATATCTTGCACAACTTGATGGGTAGGTGCCACTTATATGGTTGGTATCTCGAGTGAAACTCGACCCACTTCAATTTCTTGAAGTATCGGTATCGATCCTCCCACTGAGACACGACATCTCGCACTTTGGTTTAATCGGTGGCGAATACGATCATCTTCTAATTCTTGAAGAATGATTTCAACTTTGGATTTATGGTTTTTCATATAATCCTCTTCTAAGAATCAGGCGTTAGTGCTAATAACGACTTTCTGATCCTTATGACTATAGAAATAACCACCCTTCGTTCCTCTAGGATAGCCAATAAACAGCCTTGCATCAGATCTAGCCTCCAACTTGTCAGCCTTCTTGTTCAGTACATGTGCTGGACTGCTCCATACCCGTATATGGCTTAAACTAGACTTGAGCCCAAACCATAACTCGAAAGGGGTCTTATCGACTGACTTGGACGGTACTAGATTGAGCAAATATGCCGTTGTTTCTAATGCATACCCCCAGAACAAAATAGGCAATGTTGCATAACTCATCATCGATCTAACCATCTCTAAGAGAGTCCTATTTCTTCGCTCTGACACCATTTTGTTGTGGTGTGCTCGGTGTAGTGAGCTGGGATGTAATCCCACACTGCACCAAATAGTCCATGAACTCGTTACTGAGTTATTCGCCACCACGATCAGACCGCAGTGACTTGATACTCTTATCTAGCTTCATTTCCACTTCCGTCTTAAATTCTTTAAATTTCTCAAAGCATTCAGACTTGCGGTGAAGCAGGTATACGTATCTGTACCTTGAGTAATCGTCAATGAAAGTGACAAAATATCCGTACCCTTCACGAGCTTGTGCGGACATTGGTCCACACAGGTCAGAATGGACTAGCTCCAGCACTTCTTTGACTTTATACCCCTTCGCTTTGAAGGGTCTGGTCGACATATTTTCCTCTATACATGATTCATAGACTGGGAATGGAGTAACTGTGATATTACCCAACGCTCCATTCTTAGCTAGTCTTTGGATCCTAGTTAGATTGATGTGACCTAATCTAAGATACCAAAGATATGTAGTGTCACCTAGCGAAGAAAAGTTATTCTTCTTAAGGTTTGATATAGATGCAACATAATTAAAGGTATTATGTTTGGTAGAAATAGTATAAAGCGAATTATATAAAGTGCCACCACAGATAACTTCATTATTTCTTATGATAGAAACACCACTATAAAAAAAATATAATATCCATGTATAAATAGCTTGGAAACCGAAATAAGGTTTCGCCGAAACTCGGCACATATAAAATGTCTTTCAATACTAAAACTGTCCTATCAAAGCATAAAGTAACATCTCCAACTGCAAAGGCCTCGACTTTCACCGTGTTGCCCATGGAGATCGTTATCTCGCCATCAAATAGCTCCCTTGTCCGCAGGAACCCCTGCAAGGTGTAACAAACATGATCAGTTGCACTCATATCTACTACCCATGAATGAGTAGAACAAGTCGCTAAACATGTTTTCGTTACTAAAGCAAATGGCGTACCTTGAGCCTTGAACATGGGGCACTTAGCCTTCAATACCCAGTCTTACCGCACTTGAAGCACCTACCCCTCTCCTTTGGCTTTTTCAAGCATCTGGTGGCAAGCATGTTCTTGCTCCCACAAGTTTCCTTGCCTTTACCACCTTTGGCACCCCTTTTTCTTCTTCCACTTTTCAATGGAAAATTGGAGCCCTTAGATGTGCTAGCAAGGGCATGTGCTCATTTTCCCATGATACCTTCTGTGGCACGAGATCATTGAGCAACTAACTAAGTGTGTACTCGGTTTTGCTCATGATCGCGTTCACGCGAAAGTTCTCAAAAGACTTGGGCAGCGTGTTGAGGATGATATTGATCTTGGCTTCACCGTCAATACCTCATCCTGACTGATCAAGACTATCCATGAGATGAGTCATGTGGGAGACATGTTCATGGACCAAACTTCATTCTTCCATCCTACACGCCAAGATTTATCTAATTGTGTGGAAGCAGACTGTCCGATCCGACTGCGCAAACTTACTCTCGAGACTTGACCATATTTTCGTCGCGTCTACCATCGACTGATGCTGCAGCTGCAAGCCTTTGGACATAGTAGTCATCATATACTCATTCGTCGATGCGTCAGCAAGGGAATCGGGTTTGAGAATAGTGAGAACAAACATGTGTTCTTCTGCGATAAGAACATACTCCATGTTTCGTTTTCACTCGATAAAATTTGGAACGGATAGAGGATTTTTTGCGAGCATATTGATAATCGGTATAAGAGACATATCTGAAAACTAATGTAAACACATAAGCATACGATCACACATAATTGTAATAATAATATTGTAACCTTTTGATAAAACAATATTAATTGAAACCTCAATCGCCCAAGGAATCCCACATGCAAGCCACGCGTGTGGGCGTTTACATGAACCCCGACCGGACTAAAATATACTTTTTAGTCGTTTAATTTCAATCCATGTCAACTTATCCTTATAACAAATGAAATTAATGATTGGACCTTACTAGACCATATCACTATCGCAAGAAGGGCTCGCGGGAAGTTGTACTTGAGGTGATGCCTAAGCAATGACCATAATTTTGACAGCGGAAAATGAATTCTTAGAATTGACATACTCACTCGAACCATACCGTTTCCAATTCAAATTCTTTTGTCATCTCATTTTAAATCTATGTCTAGAGAACTTATGAAAATTGCACATGTAAGTCACGCATGTGGACGTTTACAAATGAAACCCCCACTTCTCAATAGATTAAAATGTTTTATTTAGAAATCTCATCTAACAAACTTATTATAAACATAGATCAAAAGGTGGAGGTCTTGACATCTTTTAATTTTAAAAATTAAAATATCGGGTTTCTTGCTTAGTCTTTTGTTTCAAAAGGTTTGTCCATGCAGATCACGTAATCTAGCATGCTTGCTATAGAACTCAACATGTAAAACATGTTCGCAGAAATTCTAAAACATGCTCCAAAACGCGATAAACCTAACATGCTTGCTATACGCATCCAATAACGAAAATATATTACATGTTTATCTACGTAATTAAACATAAGTAGCACGCTTCTACATAATTTAAACATCCACGACATGCTAAGATAAAATAAAATTCGTTCATCGCGACCTACTTCCCTGCCTAATTTATTACATAAATTTGCAAAGTACATATCTTCAAAATCACGAAACAGGCCTCGCGTGCACGGAACGGACTCATCAAAACTGGATTTGGGCCGAAAATAAAAAAACGGATCGGAACAGTGAATCGGGCTGGGCCGGGTCAGGAAATTAGATCCGGATAAAAAAATAGGTCTGGGTCGAAAACAGGCTGGGTCGACCAAGTGGATGGCGGCGCTAGGGCATAGCCCAGCGCCGCCCGACCACAAAAACGCCGCACAACCCATCGCACGCCGTCTGCCCTACCGAGGCTCACCGAGCATCGTTGTAACACCCCGTAGTTTTTGCCTTAAGAAAATCCAGTAATATAAATACTGAGACGTTACGTAGGTCCCTATTTTCCGGATAAGAAAATTCTTGTAATGTTTAAAAAAATTGCATGGTTTCTAAAGTATCAAGTCTCACGGGTGAATTGAAAATTCATGAGGTTTTAAAATTTGATCCGGCGCGATCAATAAATGAATGATTTTGAAAATTTATATTTGAGACATGAACGATTCGAAAGTCATAACATGCATATCATATGGCGTGATTGTTTAAATTACGTGGAGTATTATATCATATGACATATGAAATTTTAATGTCCTATGGTAATTCGAATTATTTCGAATTTCAAAGTATATGTCGATTTTTATTCTCGATTGAGCATATACGAGTAATTATAATTAATTACTATATGATAAGTATATGATATGCTATTATATGTCAAGATATGTATTTTATTAGATATGTGTGTGTCTTGTGTGTATATCATGTGTGGACTAGTAATAGTCCACACAACATTTGATGTGTGATATTATTTATTATCAAATAGTTAAAGATATTTTTGGATTCAAAAATTAGCCATAAGGGGATCTAAGTGGTGGAAATGATGGCTAGGAGAGAGAGTGTGTAAGAGCGTGTAAGAAAGCATGCACATGCATTGGTGCATGTCATATCATGATCATAATCCTACCTTTGCTATTCCCTCTACCCTTATGAATGACCAGCCCTCTCCCACACTCCCTTATTCAGATTTTTATCTCCCAAGGAGAGTCATTCTCTCCCCTTAATCTTCAATTTTCGTAGCCTCTTTCCTCTTCCATCAAAAACACCATTTTTCTTTCATTTTCAAGCTCAAACATGGAGAAAACTCCTTCTATCCTCAAGCACCACCAAGGCAGCCCCTTTTCCCCCATATTATCATCATTTTCAAGAGCTTGGAGGGAGAATAAAGAGCTAGGAAGAAGAAGGAAGAGAGTTCGAAGGAGGTAGAGAGTGAGAGAGACGTTTATGGAAGCTTGTAGAGGTATTGGCTTTCTCTATTCTTTTCTTTGTAATGATCGATTATTTTTCGTGTTGGAGGTGTCCTCCCTAGTTTCATATTAGTTTTAAGTTTTTGGTGGTAGTGGTTGTTCAAAATAATCGGTGGAAGGGAGATGGATACGCGAGAACAGAGTCTCGGTGTCATCTATGTGTAGTTTTGTGTTGATATGTGACTTTGGCTTGTCAAAATGTTGTTGCATGTATGATCTAGCATGATATATAGATTCCAATATGTTCATATCATGTTTCTATGGAAGCCTATAAGTTTTCTAAGCTTGGAATCATGTATAGCAATTTATTTTCGAAGTATATGAAAACTGCAGTGAGCTACCCGAAAATATAGAAAGTGGCATGATGTGTTTGACTATGTTAAAGTACTTTGATAATTCTATTTTTTTTAACCATATGTGTATAAATTAGTCTTGAACATGCATACAAAATTTTAGCTCCATCCGAGTTCATTTGATATTTTTGAAAAGTTTGTTTTTGAAGTTGCAAGAAGGGTAGACCTCGGCATAAACAATTTTTCTCCCAAACCATGATGGATTTTTCACTAAAACCAGAGCACGTATAAAATAGACACATATACCTTTGATTTAGTACATGTTTCATAATTTTTGGCCTATTAGTTTTTCCGTGGTGATTTTTACAATATGTAAAAACGCCCAGTGGCTTTCCGAAAATATTCTGGGACTATTCTGTTTTAAAGAGAAATCTCATAGGGTTACAGAACGATTCTGGATACCAAATTTTTATGGAATATAGAAGAGTTCAATATCTTTCCAGAATGACCACTCTCATATTTTTTTGATAAATACACGATTTACTATGAATTTTGGGAGTTCAGTGCGTATTTTATAAAAATGAGTAACTTACTGTACTTAGTCAAATTTTCTCTAAGTGTTGGAAAAACGTGAGAAACCCCATGTTTGTGAGTTTTTATGACTTGTGAAGGGTGTTAAGGGTATTATCACCTAAGTATAAGTATTTGAGTATGATTCATGATTTTTGGGACTAAGTGTCCGATCTTATTATTTATAAAGTGAATAAAGGGTGGTCATGGTTTTATGTGTACAAATATGTCTAAACGTGACTACGTGATACATGAATGTGCATCACGAAATGATCATACGTTTTATCAAGGCATGACTTCGTATTATGGTAAATCAACAAAACATTACATAGGGTCATGATGCATTCGTGTTTTTTAAAATTGACATCAAATTTTGTCAAGTCATGATTTCAAAGAAACATGAGTATGAAACTTGTGATTAAAAAAGGTGCATTGCATATTGCGTAATCATCATTCGTGAATAGATGAGAATGTATGTCAATGTATTGAATCATGATTTCAAAGTATGAAAATTAGTACCGGGAATAGGTAGACCTAGATTTGAGATGTATGATGCGGCTAGGTTATATCATGTCATGAACTTAAGGCCTAGACTTGTCTTGTAGGGCCTGTCAAGCAGAACGAAGAGATCACCAGTTGAGATCAATAAGTTCACCGAGACGAGGTGGGTTATATTTTACAAAGTATCTTGGGTTAGTAAGCCCAAAGCTTTTAAAGTTAAAGTTGTGAATGCATGTAAAATGTTTTGTTGCGTGCTTACCTTACGGGGTCATATCGACGCCACGAGGCTTCGCCAAGTAACCGTAAACGATTGGGCCTTGTTTCCTTCGGGATAAGGTTTGTGTACACCGTAAGTCTCACATGGGTGTGGCTCGGCGGGTCCCCATCCGCAGCAAAGTTAAGGGCCTTGAGGAGAAATCCTTGGGTCAAGCTAAGGTAACACCAACACGTAAAATTGCTCGAGCTAAGGAGCTTGGCTCAAGAAAAGAAAAGAAAACGTTTTACATAATTGTGAAGTGGTTTTCGCTTTAAACCTTCGCAATTATGGGGTATACATGCATATCACCGATTTCATTTCTCATGACAAGTTTTATAAACGGGCAGTTAACTCATCGAGTACATTAGTACTCACCCAAAATCTCTTCAAATATTTTGCGGGATGAGCGATGGATGGGAGGAGGACAAGATGATGGTTTCCACAGTGGTTGTGGTCTATCTTAGCGGGTCCTTATTGTTGTTTATGTTTTTGTTTAATGCTCCCACGGAAATATATTGATCGGGACATGTAGCCCACAACTAAAACCTAATCATTTGTGGATATGTCACCTATAAGGTGAAGTTCAATTCGAACTTCTTATATTTAACTCCGTAGAACCGGGTCCTCATACTCCGTGTTCTTTAAGTATTTTGATTCGGTATTCCTTAGAGTGTCGATCACGCTTCTTTCATGTCCCGTGAAGTCTTCAATAATTATTTTATTTATTTTATTTCACTCGACCGAGTTGAGCACCACCCTATCGTAACGCCTCGGGTCTTGGACCTAGAACCCGAGCTGTTACAATCATCGCCAATCTCTTCGTCGATGCAAAGATGCTACCAAGTCGCTATCGAGTCTGATCGCCGAGCGCATTCGGTCTACATGTATGGTGTGCGCCTGTCAGTCTTCGTCTCACCTGCCGCTCGAAGTCCGCGCCTTTGCCAAAGCATTCGGCCGACGATGCTGCCAAGCTACCGAGGCATCTGCACGAACACGTACCTCCACACGCCTTACCCCACCTGCCAAGAGTCCTGTCGAGATGCTGCCGAGACGTCTGCATAATCTGTCGAGACATGCCGAGGCATCCACGTGACAAACGTGTGCCCCGCATGCCCAGCTGCCGAAGAAGCCCGCACGCATCTCGCCCGGTATTACCCAAACATCTGCTGAGAGAAGCTGTGCGCGACTCGCACGCAGGGCCTGCCCGTGCGATTTGCATGATGGGCACCCTCGCGCTGAGCTCACGCGTCATCTCCCACCTGTCCGAACGCACGTCCAACACGGTCGTGCGCCTTATCGCGCGACGTGCTACCGGCGTGCCTCCCGTCGTACCGTGCGACGGGACTCCATCGTCTCATCTCGTTCTTCATCTTTATTCTTCGTTTTACAAATTCGATTTACAAAAAATTAAATACTAATCTAACCACGAATTTTTCTCGTGGTGAAAAACGAAATCCGATAAAAAACCAAAACAAACATCCGAGCCACGATGAACGACAGATCCATAATTAATCAATTGTGCACGTAATAATCAAACGTGAATTAATCCAACAGAGCTAAGATACCGATCCCAGGCTCTGATACCAATTGTAGGAAAATATGATTTTAACCCTCTCCCGATGATCGATCTTGGATGTTTAATTCACCATACATTGATTATATACCTAGCACGCGCCAATATAATTAATTGCAACAAGAATCGTGCTTTGATATTTTGGAATGTATCACGTTTGCCAAAACTCTAATGCTGAGTGAGAACAATCTATGGAGGATACTGTAAATTTTGCCTTCTTCCACACTGTGAATTTTTCGAAAATCACTATGATAGAATGGTTCATTCTGATTTTCTCTCACCTTGTATTTGTAATGCATCCCTAGAATCCTATTAGGATATGATCTCGCATATCTAATAAATACAATCTTATCTTTAAAGATCAAGAATAATATCATTTGATATCTAATGATATCAGAAATAATCTATCTAGATATAGGAGAAACAGAACAGAGTCCCAGTGGGACTCTTCTATGTGGGGGATGAAATTTCTACAGCCACAGGCCTTGATGGACCAACCCAGTGATCAAATGTAAGAAATAAAGATGGGCCTCAAATGAATTAATTATCTTATGTTCAGCCCAGAACATAAATTAATTCATAAATATTTATTTATGCCACTAAAGAATAAATGTTAACTTACCCCTTTATATCCGAAGTTGAGTCGGGCTTGCACTTAGACTTCATGAATCCCCGTATTTAAGATAGCGTATGTCCATTAATTATTTATTATGTTCTGACTGCTTAAAATAATTAATCTCTTTAATTCATTAAGTAGTACCACTCAACCTTATTATTGTACTTGAGATAACTCAACCTGCAGGGTTTAGTACAATAAACATTTTGAGCTCCTTAAGGGGACGTCATCATCCTAAACGGATACGGTGACTCGATACATGTAACTAATATGATATACAAGCACTGCCACCACCCAAGATGCATAGAATATTGAGTTATCTCATGTAACCCTCACTCATAACAAGTCAAAGTGATGGTCAACAACTCATACTCACCTAAAACCTTATCGAGGTTTAGATCATCGTAAAGTCACCGAGATCTAGGTTCTTCACGATGGTCAGATAGAAGAAATCATCTCACTGTGATCCATCAATACGTCAGAGACGTACAAGTATAGATAAACAACCAAGTCAAGTCACTTCTTATCTATACCGCAGCATCTACCGACAACTCGTCCTCAAGTTGTCTCAGTTGTGATCCTTTTTATATCTCATTAAGATTAACCAACCATACAGACTTCTGTGATCTTCTAAACACTATATGATCTAACTTATATATGAGATAAGTGGACATACATATGCAATCAAGTAAACAATTCAGATATGAGATTGTAATAGTGGTAACATGAAACATTATATACAAGCTCAACAAAACTGCTTCCACTATACAAATCCAACAAAACTTAACTATCCTATTTCTCGTCATTGTTAATCTCTATAACCTCCAGACTAGAATGTCCTTCAGGGTCCTCTTCCTTTTCGGGATCATCATCTTCTTCTTTTATCCCTCATTCTCTTGAGGTACTTCCATATTCTGTTGTGGGAGTGGTGACATGGGACCTTCTGTAGGGAAAACTAGGTTTAGCCCTCGCCCCGAGGATCTATCTTGGATATTTAATTCACCATACATTGATTATATTCCTAGCATGCGTCTATTTAATTAATTGCAACACGTAGGAGTTTTCTCGTGTTTACCTTTGGATCCGTCTTGGTCGAGCGGAATGAACGGATCGAGACTCGTGCTTTGATCTTCCGGATCAGATCGGTTACCCAATCTCCAACGCCGAGGGAGGACGATCTATGGAGAATGCTTGGAAAAATCGCCAATCCTCTCTCTCAAGATGCGGAGAATATTGGGTTAGAATATATAACCCTCACCCATAACAAGTCAAAGTGATGGTCAGTAACTCATACTCACCTAATACCTTATCGAGGTTTAGATCATCGTAAGTCACCGAGATCTAGGTTCTTCACTATGGTCAAATAGAAAACTCATCTCATCGTGATCCTTCAATACGTCGAGACGCACCGGCATAGACAAGCAACCAAGTCAAGTCACTTCTTATCTATACCAAGAGCTATACCGACAACTCGTCCTCAAGTTGTCTCTCACCGTGAAACTTTTATATCTCATTAAGCTTGACCAATCATACGGACTTACGTGATCTTCTACACATCGTATGATCTAACTTATATATGAGATAATGGGACACGATATATGCAATCAAGTATTCAATTCGGATAGAAGATTGTAATAGTGGTAACGTGAAACATTGATACAAGCTCAACCAAAAACTGCTTTCAGTATACAAATCCAACAATCTCCCACTTATACTAAAGCAAACTTTTAGTATAAAATGTGTCTCTCTACTAGCTATTACAAACAAAACCATCACTTTGCTTCTCCCACTTATACAAAAGTTTCATTTCTAAGTGGGTGCCATCAAGCGCAATCCAAGTCCTCTAACGTGTCCGTCGTAGACTTTTTGCGGCAGGCTCTTCGTGAATGGATCCGCTAGGTTATCCGTCGTATCAATCTTCTCAATCAGCACGTCACCTCGTCTAACGATTTCTCGTATGACATGGTACTTTCTCTCTATGTGTTTGGTCGCCTTGTGGGTCCGTGGTTCCTTCGAGTTTGCCACTGCACCTGAGTTATCACAGTAAACTATGATACTCTTGGGCAAACCAGGTACCACATCTAGATCCATGAGGTAGTTCTTGAACCATACTGACCTCTTTAGAAGCCTCCAGGCGGCTACATATTCGGCTTCCATGGTAGAGTCCGCAATGCATCGCCGCTTGCACTCCGCCAGATACGGCTCCACCTCCCAAGGTAAACACATGCCCGAGGTAGACTTTTTCTCATCACGGTCACTTTGAAATCGAGTCAGATAACCCAAAGGCATTAGACTATCTCGCATGGTAAACCAGCCTATAATCTCGAGTCCTTTTCGTGCCTTGAGTATATGCTTTATCGCGATCGAATGAGCTTGTCCAGGGTTAGACTGATATCTAGCTACTATGCCTACCGCATAGCAGATATCGGGCCTCGTGCATAGCATTGCGTACATGAGACTTCCTACGGCGGAAGCGTAAGGAACTTGTCTCATTTCCTCTATCTCCTTTGCAGTCATAGGTGACTGCGTCTTAGATAAAGGAACGCCATGTCTGAAAGGTAGCAATCCTTTCTTGGCGGTCTGCATACTAAAACGAGTAATCACAGTATCAATGTAAGACGCTGAGATAAGCTCAACATTTTCTTCTTGCGATCTCGGTAAACCTTGATCCCAAGAATGTACGCTGCATCTCCTAAGTCTTTCATTTGAAACTGATCGGATAACCAACTCTTTACGTCTGATAACAGCTTCACGTTGTTGCCAACTAGAAGAATGTCATCTACATAAAGTGCAAGAAATACCACATCACCGTTAACATCTAACCGATACACACAACTCTCGCTAGGCAACTGGGTAAATCCATAGGACTTTACCACCTCGTCAAAGCGTAAGTTCCATGATCGGGAGGCCTGCTTAAGTCCATAAATGGACTTCTTAAGCTTCCATACTAGATGCTCTTCACCCTTTACCACATAACCTTCGGGTTGCTGCATATAGATGTCTCTACCTTCCTCAAGGTAACCGTTTAGAAAAGCGGTTTAATATCCATTTGCCAAACCTCTGGGTTCAGTGGGTGCTATGGCGGAAGAATTCGATGGACTTGAGCATTGCTACTGAGCAAAAGGTCTCATCAAATCGATGCCCTCAACTGAGTGTACCCTTTCGCCACAAGTCGGCTTTAAAAGCGAAACCTCTCCATCGGAATCTCTCTTCCTTTGTATATCCACTTACTACCTACGGCTTCTTTGCCATCCGGTAGAGTGTCTTTCATATACATACATAGCCGTTATGGACTCCATTTCTAAGTCCATAGCGATGTGCCATGATCTTGCATCAATGTCTTGTATCGCCTCTTTGTATGTCCATGGGTCGATTATTGCCTGCTCGCTTCACGGGACTAAACCAAGATTCTCCCACGAACATAAATCGCTGGGTTGACGAACAACCTCCCACTCGACGAGGTTCTCACAGCACTATGGCAACGGTGGGTGCGTAAACTTGTGCTTCTCTATCTTGCACAACATGCCGGGTAGGTACCACTCAGCGGTCGGTATCTCCAAGGAACTCGACCCACTTCAATTTCTTGAAGTATCCGTGTCGATCCTCCCACTAGACTCGACATCTCGTACCTTTGGCTTAATCGGTGGTGGAATACGATCATCTTCTAATTCTTGAAGAATGATTTCAACTTTGGATTTATGATTTTCATGTAGTCCTCTTCTAAGAATCGAGCATTAGTCTAATAATGACCTTCCGATCCTTAGACTCTAGAATAAACCACCTTCGCCCTCTAGGATAGCCAATAAACGACCTTGCGTCGGATCTAGCCTCCAACTTGTCGGCCTTCTTGTTCAAGATATGTGCCGGATCGCCCATATCCTTATGTGGCTTAAACTGGGCTTCTTGAAACCACAACTCGAAAGGGGTCTTTTCGACCGACTTGGATGGTACTAGATTTAGCAAGTATGCCGCTTTCTAAGGCATACCCCGAGCTAAATAGGCAATGTTGCATAACTCATCATTGATCTAACCATTTCCAAAGAGTCCTATTTCTTCGCCCGACACACCATTTTGCGGTGGTGTGCGGGAGAAATCTTGCCGGGACGTAATCCCACACTTCACTAGATAGTCCAAAACTTCGTTCTTTGAGGTATTCGCCACCGCGATCGAGCGCAGATGACTTGATACTCTTACCTAGCTTCGCTCCACTTCCGCCTTAAATTCTTTGAATTTCTCAAAGCATTCGAGACTTGCGGTGAAGCGGTATACGATCCGCACCTCGAGTAATCATCAATGAAAGTGACAAAATACTGCATTCTCCACGAGCTTGTGTGGACATCGGTCCACACAGTCGAATGGACTAACTCCAATATTTCTTTGGCTCTATAACCCTTCGCTTTGAAGGGTGTGGTCGACATCTTACCTTCTATACAGATTCGCAGACTAGGACAGAGTAACCGTGAGATAACCCAACGCCCATTCTTAGCCACTTTGGATCCTATTTAGATTGATGTGACCTAATCTAAGATGCCAGAGAAAAGTGGTGTCATCTTCTAAGAAAACTTTCTCTTTTAGGGTTTGTAGAAGATGCAACATAGTTATAGGTATTATGTTTTGCGTAAATAGTATAAAGCTTAATTATATAAAGTGCCAACACGTATAACTTCGTCATTTCTTATGATAGAAACACCACTATCAAAAATAACGAGAATATCCATGAGTAAATAATTTGAAACAGAAACAAGGTTCCATGAAAATCCGGCACATATAAAACGTCTTTCAAAACTAAAACTATTGTCTCAAAACATAAAGAACATCTCCAACCGCAATGACCTCGACTTTCGCCAAGTTGCCCATGGAGATCGTTATCTCGCCATCAAACAAGACCCTTGTCCGCAGAAACCCTGCAAGGTGTAACAAACATGATCGATCGACCCGATCTACTACCCAAGAATTGGTAGAACAAGTAGCTAAACATGTTTCACACTAAAGCAAACGGCGACCTTGAGCCTTGAGCATAGGGCACTTAGCCTTCCAATGCCCGTCTTACCGCATCAAGCATTTGCCCTTCTCCTTCGGTTTCTTCAAACCTCGGTGGCGACCCATGTTCTTGCTCCCATTACTCCCACTTCTTCCTCGCCTCTACCACCTTTGGTGCCCTTTTCTTTTCCATTTTGCAATGGAAAATTTGGGCCTTAGATGAGCTAGCAAGAGCATGTGCTCCTTTTCCCATAACTCCTTCCATGACTACGAGATCATTAAGCAATGACTAAGTGTATACTCGGTCTTGCTCATGATCGCATTCACGCGAAAGTTCTCAAAAGACTTGGGCAAGGTGTATTGAGGATGATATCGACCTTGGCCGCCGTCAATACCTCCTCCCAACCGATCAAGACTATCCATGAGATGAGTCATGTGGGAGACATGTTCATGGACCGAACTTCCTTCTTCCATCTTACACGCCAAGATTTCTCTCATTGTGTGGAAGCGGATATCCGATCCGATGCCCAAACTTACTCTCGAGACTTGACCAAATATCGATCGCGTCTACCATCGATCGATCTTTGCGGTGTAAGCCTTTGGACATAGTAGTCATCATATAGCATTTAGCCATATTGTTTGACTTATTCCAAAGTCTCGCTTGACTCTCATTGCTCATTAGTCGATCGCGTCGATAAGGGCATCGGGTTTAGGAGTAGTGAGAACAAACATGTGTTCTTCAATGATAAGAACATATTCCATGTTTCGTTTCCACTCGATAAAATTTGGACCGGATAGGGGATTTTGTGCGAGTATATTGATAATCGGTGTAAGAGACATATCTGAAACGATAATGAAAACACATAAGCATACGATCGCACATAATTCGAATAATAATATTATAACCTTTTGATAAAACAATATTAATTGAAACCTCCAATCGCCCAAGGAATCCCACATGCAAGCCACGCGTGTGGGCGCTACACATGAACCCTCGACCCGGACTAAAATATACCTTTTAGTCGTTTAATTTCAATCCATGTCAACTTAACCTTATGACAAATGAAATTAACGATTGGACCTTACTGACCACATCACTATCGCAAGAAGGACTTGGCGGAAGTTGTAATCGAGTGATGTCTAAGCAATGACCACATTTTAACGTAGAAATGAATTCTTAGAATTGACATACTCACTCGGACCATACCGCTCCAATTCAAATTCTTTTGTTATCTCATTTTATATCTATCTCTAGAGAACTTATGAAAATCGCACATGCAAGCCACGCGTGTGGGCGTTACACATAAAACTCCCACTTCCAATAGATTTAAAAGTTTTATTTAGAAATCTCATCTAACAAACTTATGATAAGCAAAGCAAGCAAGCCACGTGTGGGCGTTTACTCACGGTCGTGTATCACTTTATTTAGAGATCAAAAGTGGAGGTCTTGACATTTTAATTTGGAAAATTAATTTGTCGGGTTGCTTACTTAGTCTTTTTGTTCAAAAGGTTTGTCCATGCGAGATCACGTAATCTAGCATGCTTGTTCATAGAACTCAACATGTAAAACATGCTCATGTAATTCTAAAATATGCTTGAAAACGCGATAAACCTAGCATGCTTACTATGCGCACTTAAATCGTAAAACACTTAAAGGTTTGTCAACGTAATTTAAACATACATAGCATGCTATTGCATAATTTAAACATCCACGACATGCGATGAGCGATAAAAATAAAATAAAACGCCATCGTGGTCCATTCGTGGAACTCGCACTTTCTTGCTTAATCTATTACATAGAATTGCAAAGCATGCAATTAAACTTGACAGGCCTCGCGTGCACGGCACGGACGGATTCGTCAAAAGCGTATTCGGGCCGACCAATGGAACGGGCGAACCGGTCAAAAATCGGACTGGGCCGAAAACGGTGAGGCGAACCGGGTCGGGTCGACCCGAACAAACGGGCGGGTCGAACAGGGTGGGCAGCTGGGGCACGCCCCATGCGCGCCAGCCTTTCTTGCCGCCGCCTATCGCTTGCTCGCGCTGGCGTGCTCGCCTCATGGCTGCCTCATGATCGCGAGGACGATCGCGACCACCGAGCTCACGCGCCCTCTGCCGCGGCTGTCGAGCCGCGTCGCCGCCAGCGCCGCCGGGCATCCGCGCGTGTCGCCTCCCCAAGTCGCCCGCCGCCGAGACCTCGGCGAGGTTTCCGCGCGCGTCTTGCCCGCCGCCGAGCGCTTACTGCGCGAACTGCGTGGGCGGCTGTCGGGTGGCGCTGCGCGATGCACGTCTTGTCGCCCGGCGCTGCAGCGGCGCTCTAAGGTTTCCATGACGGCCGCTGAAGCGCAAGCGCCCGGCGCCAGGTGGTGCCGAGGCATCAGCGCAGCGCGCCTTACACTCCGGCCGCCGATCCGTGCCGCCCACGCCGCTGCTCGCCTCGCCGCCTTTCCTGTCTTCTGCGAAACGCGCATGGCGCCGAGAGGTGCTGCCGGCGCCGAGCACGCACGACGATGCCGCGCCCGCGCACCCTTGCGTCGTGCGGCCGTTTTGTGTCTTCCCGTCGTCTCTTTCTTCGTGCTTTCGTCTTCGTTCTTCTTTTACAGATAAGATTTACATAAAAATAAATCTAACCTAACCACGGATTTTCTCGTGGTGAAAAACAAAATCAGCCACGATGAACGACGGATCCAACAATTAATTAAGCGCCGTAATAATCAAACGTGAATTAATCCAACACGGCCCAAGATTCCGATCGGGCTCGATACCAATTGTAGGAAAACTAGGTTTAGCCCTCGCCCCGAGGATCTATCTTGGATATTTAATTCACCATACATTGATTATATTCCTAGCATGCGTCTATTTAATTAATTGCAACACGTAGGAGTTTTCTCGTGTTTACCTTTGGATCTGTCGGGGTCGAACGGAATGAACGGATCGAGACTCGTGCTTTGATCTTCTGGACTGTATCCCGGTTACCCAATCTCCAACGCCGAGTGAGGACGATCTATGGAGAATGCTTCGGAAAAAATCGCCAATCCTCTCTCTCAATTCTCGAAAATTTCCTCACAATAAAACTATGTGATTCTCGAAAATTTGCTAGCAAATAATGAGCATTAACCTAGACTTTATCTCTTACCTTATATTTATAATGCACTACCTTAATCCCATAAGGAAAGGATCTATGCATATCCCATAAATATAATAATATCCTTGTAGGATAAAGAGGATAAAATCTTGCCATAGAGAGCTTAAGGGGGCGCCGATTTTCCTTGGCTAAAGGGCACCTGATGGGCCGACTTAGGATCAAATGCAAGGAATAAAGATGGGCCTCAAATAAATTAATTATCTTATGTTCAGCCCAGAACATAAATTAATTTATAAACATTTATTCATGCCACTAGAGAATAAATGCTGACTTACCCCTTTATTGCCGAAGGTGAGTCGGGCTTGCACTTAGACATTACGAATCCCCGTATTTAAGATATCGAACGTCCATTAATTATTTATAGCATTCGATTGCTTAAAATAATTAATAGCTTTAATTCTTAAGTAGTACCACTCAACCTTATTATTGTACTTGAGCTAACTCAACTGCGGGGTTTAGTACAATAAACCTTTGAGCTCCTTAAGGGGCGTCATCATCCTAAACGGATACGGTGACTCGTCTGAGATAACTAGCATGACATACAAGCACCGCCACCACCCAAGACGCGAGAATATTGGGTTAGAATATATAACCTCACCCATAAAAAGTCAAAGTGATGGTCAAGAACTCATACTCACCTAATACCTTATCGAGGTTTAGATCATCGTAAGTCACCGAGATCTGGGTTCTTCACTATGGTCGATAGAAGAACTCATCTCACCGTGATCCTTCAATACGCCGAGACGCACCGGCATAGACAAGCAACCAAGTCAAGTCACTTCTTATCTATACCAGCCTTATACCGACAACTCGTCCTCAAGTTGTCTCACCAGAAACTTTTATATCTCATTAAGCTTGACCAATCATACGGACTTCGTGATCTTCTACACACCGTATGATCTAACTTATATATGAGATAATGGGACACGATATATGCAATCAAATATTCAATTCAGATAGGAGATTGTAATAGTGGTAACAGGAAACATCAATACAAGCTCAACCAAAAACGCTTTCAGTATAAAATCCAACACCTTCGTCATCTCTATAATTGTTATGCCACTAAAAAGATCGTTACATCCGCGAATTAAGGTGGCCATGTAATCCTCAAAATTGATTTGACGCTGACCATTCTCCATGATTATCTCTCGATCTGTAAAGGCCTTTCCAGCAATAGCCTTAACTTCATTGGATGCTAGGTAAATGACACTAGATGAATCTTCACATTCAGGTATTGGTTGTCCGTGTGTAACAATCTGCCGTCACAACTGTCTTCAAGCTACAAAGTTCTCTATGACGCTTAGAGTGGGATTCCAAGTACGTTGTCAGGATCGGACTACTACAAGTGCATACTTATAAACTGGAGGTATATTATTATTATCCTCCATCTAACCTACACAAGTAAGCCCTAATAATCAAGCAACTAAGTCCCTTCTAATTTCGAGGACAGAAATGAGTAAAAATTTCAATCAACTCATGCTCAAGTTCAATAATAATTTTCACAAAATGATGCACAACTCTCACATAATGCCACATACAAATCTCCACCACATTTCATAATATTTGAGAGAGAATCTTCACTAATAAGTGCTTACAAAATGCTTTATCATATCAAAACAACATAAATTACCTCGATCATGAGCACGTGCCGGGAATGAGTGATGCCCTTTGTCATAACATCATATAACAAATTATTCAAAATTTTAAAGTCTACAGTAACATAGACCCGCTCTGATACCACTAAATGTAACACCTTAAATTCATAATTTTAAAATTGCTATATTTTTCTTAAATAGTTAAAGTGGAAACATGTCAAAATGATTTTTTTTTAAAATTGAATAAAATATTTAAATAATATATATAAAATTTCTCAAATAAAATTTGCCAAATAATAAGTCCAACAAACTTAAGTCTAAACTTTGCATAAGAATTGACGTCAACCAACAACCCAAAGCAAACTACGCAAGACTTAATAGCATGATATAAGTTGGAGTTCTAGTAACTCAAATCCAACAACGATAATAAAAAAAATTAAACAAATAGAACTAAATCGACATAACACCACTAGACACACCAACACTGTCACGTCGCTCCATGATCAATGACCTAAAAATATTTTAGATAAAATAGGGTGAGCACAAAAACGTACTCAGTGGTGGGAAACAAGGAATATAATTATTTATGCCAAACGTTAATACATCGCAGGAAAGTAATAGTCAATCATATTCAGCATCAACGGCATGAAATTCTGCCTCACCGGCAATCCACTTGCATACTCACCGCATGCAATCAATATCATATCCAGCCTCACCGGCATAGGATGCACACGTAGCTAATGACTCACCATCAAGGCTCAGCCTCACCAGCTTAAAATCCTGCCTCACCGGCATAAGATACATACGTAGCCAATGACTCACCGTCAAGATTCAGCCTCACCGACTTAAAATCCTACCTCACCGCATAGGATAAATACGTAGCCAATTACTCATCGTCAAGGCTCAGCCTCATCGGCTTAAAATCCGGCCTCAACTGCATATGATATATACGTAGTCAATAACTCAACGTCAAGATTCAGCCTCATCGGCTTAAAAATCATGTCTCACCGGCATAGGATATACACGTAACCAATGACTCACCGTCAAGGCTTTCCACTTGCATACTCACCGCATGCAATAAATATCGTATCACAATCCAAATCAAGATATACATGTTGGACATAAAAGAACAATTCTCAAAACAATTTCATTTTCACAATAAATATGTTTATTCCAAATCACATATTTGCAAGTTAAAGAAGATTTCACCCACCTTGTTTTTTTCGAGCAAAATAAATCAAAATCAATCAATTTTTGGGACGAGGGTCCTAGTTGCGCCGCACCTAGTCAAATAAAATACATTAAATTTTATAAGGGTCTATAAAGGAATCCTAAATGCAATTTCTTAAAGAATTAAATATTATTATAAAATCAAAGGGCCAATTTATTTAAAAGTCATACCAAGTTAGCATAAAATAAATAGTCATACCAAGTTAGCATAAGGGTATTGTTCTTAGAAACTTTAGATCCAAAATTTTATTTATAACTTTTATGTACTAGTTGCCCATTTTATTAATCAAACTTATATGCTTATCTAAATAATGTAATAATAATTAATTACTTGAAACTTATAAATCCAAAGACTAATCGCTAATAAAATAAATCTTTAATTTCCATAAACTCACACCCAAAAAATATAATAATAATAATAATAATAATAATAATAATAATAATAATAATAATAATAATAATAATAATAATAATAATAATATAACCTCATTATTGAATTATTTTAAAAGTTAAGCAAATAACCCAAATCAAATACCAAAACAACGTAATTAAACATAATTACTCATTTACTTAAACTAGATAAGCAAAATTTTATTTGAAACCCACAAACAAGTTATATGGTTGGCGTTGATCGGTGGCTTGTTAGAAAACTTAATTCAATTCAAGAATCTTATATTTAAACCAATCAATCTTAACAATAAATACCATATTAAATTATGTGTTAATATATGTAAGTAGCCAAAAAATAGGAATAATAGTTTTATAGCCTAGTTCATAAAAACATGAGTTTTATAGCCATTTTGGCTTAAAAGACCAAAATATCCTGGAAAATTTAAAAAACGGATATACTCTCTCTCTCTCGCACTCACCGCACTCACTCTCTCTCTCTCACTGACTCACTCACCACCGAACTCACCTTCTCTCGCTCACCTCTCTCCTCTCACCACTCTCTCTCTCTCTCTCTCTCTCTCTCTCTCGACTCACTCTCTCTCTCTCACGACTCACTCGACTCTCACTCTCTCACCGTAAAAACAGAACCCACAACCCACCTGAAACCCACGACTCACTCCCGAAAACCCACGACCCACGACTCACGACACACTCTCACGACTCACGCAAAACAACAACATGGTGATACGGATACGGATCTGAGATCCACCAGACTCCCGGATGCGGCCGAGCAAGCGGTGGCGAAGGAGAGCTCCTCCACGGCGGAAGAAGCTTCACGCCGGGCCGTCGCCGCCAGCGCAGCAAGCACGCCGTCGACCTTCCGCTCGGTCGACGAACTTCCGACCGATTTAGGAGCACCACGACCTCGGTGAGTAATCGTGCATTTAAAATTGGTTTGTAATATGTACACGATAGTTTTCATGTGTGACACGATAATTTTCATGTTTGACACGATAGTAATGAAATTTCGATAGTTTGTGTGTTTAGAAACTTATAAATTAAAATCGATTGCTATGTTGTTGAAATTACATTAAAATTAGATTGGTTCAGAAAGACACGGTTCTACCGTGTCTCGAAGATCCGTACACCTGTAGCACCGTGTCCCGACCAACCGCAGACGGTTGTTACATACTGCCGCGCTAACCGCATGCGATTTCTTGATACAGTTAGCACCGTATCAAGAACCGCGGCACGGTTGGTCGAACACTGTGCTAACTGCAGATTGTTCTTCGATACACGGTGCTAACAGTATCGATTCAAGACACTGTTAGACTGTGTCTCAAGAACCGCATGGTTCAATGCAACATGCACTAGCACGTGTGCAATTTGAATCGTGTATTACGTTGTTAGAACTTCGCTTAGTGTATACCGATTAATCTTGTGCATTTACACCTCGTTATAGGTGGTTACGACCGCATATGCAAGGCTACGCGGACGATCAACCAATATATCCGAATTGATGTATTAGCCGAGGTGAGGACATGTCTCAGAGCGGCGGATGTATCGACGTATTTAGACAGAGCTGCTTGGGCATCTTCTTCATCTCGGAGAGGAAAGCGCTAATAATGCGCCGCACAACTGATGGCCCGGCTGTTGTGGATCCTAGTTTTATGGAGTTCGAGATTTGGTTTCACGTTTGTGGAACCGATATACGATTTGGGATGATTGAGTTTGCCACGGTCTCGGATTGCGCTTTGGGCCGTCTTCCTTGATCCGAACTTGAGGCACGAGATTCCCCACCAAAGATGTTCCATAGGTTGTTTCGAGGTCGGAGGACTACTATTTCGAGCTCCGCAATTTATTCATCAAACAACGGTGGGTGATGATGCCGCAGACTACTTGAAGGCGGCTTTCATATTAGTAGCTTACCTCATCGTCCTTTGCGCGATAGGGAAGCCATCGAGCCATGGGTTTGGGCGTTGGTGAGGATTTTGATATGTGGCGTAGTTTTCCTTGGGGCTCCTATTCATTCCGTGTCATCATCGCACGGATTGATGTGCTCAAGAGGCACCCGAGCGAGGTGGCGGCCGAGGAAGACGTACCATTTCTATGGTCCCTGCTTGGGCCTTACAGATTTGGTCGTATGAGGCCATCCCCACTTAGGGCGTATGTGTGGATGCCGAGACAAAGGAGATACGGATTTCGAGATGCTTGATGTGGACTACATGGAAGTCCCCACCCAAAGATAATCGGATTTTTCTGACGGTAATTTTAATCTCATGTTTAGTATTTGCTATATATTTATTAAATACATTATAATCAATAATGTGTATGTGTTTTTGTAGCGTTTATGTCATCGTGGCTTGGAGCCGCCGAGACCGAGTTGTCGAGGCATACTACTTGAGCCTATACGAGGCGATCCGATGGCTATTCGGTTTGTGCCTACGGGCGGCATGCCGAGGCGCACATGACGAGCTCGCACACCAAAGCGGTGCTCGCATGCGTGAGAGTGCCCGCAGGTGGCGCAGAGCATGTCCCGATCATGCGGCGAGTGGCGGCGGTGGGAAGTCGAAGTGCGGAGATACATCTCGGGTTTTGAGCCGAGTCGACCTGGTGCATCTCGATCGCAGTCGAAGCGTCGTAGACATGAGGAGGCACGAGCGAGCACCACGTGTCTGCGAACACGCCAGAGTGTTCGACTAGACGAGGCCTCCATTGCTGCTTGTGATCGAGATCGTCCGTCGTGCCATTGTGGACGGCGATTCGGAGAGGGTCTCAGAGCTCGAGTGGCTCGATGTGTGTTCGAGCAGTTGACGGATTTCTTCGGGCGCATATCTTCGAGACGTAGATCTCGTACCCCTATATCTGCACGTGGGAGCTACGCCGGCTATTCGAGCATATCGATCGAGGCGCTCGCCTCCCGGCATGAGGAGGGGCCCGACTAGCCACCGATGATCCGCTACACGGCGGTCGATCCGAGGAGGTGCCCACATTAGCCACGATGATCCGCTTCACGGCAGGTCGATCGGAGGAGGTGCCTCACATTAGCCACCGACGATCCGCTTCACGGCGGTCGATCCGCAGGAGGGCCCAACACTAGCCACCGACGATCGGGTCATCGAGTCTAGTCACGCCACCGGTGAAGATCGGCAGCTCGAGCCGATCGTGCTCGAGGGTGATGGATCGTCGATGGTGGGGATGCCGCACGGAGACCCCACATGCGACTCCCAGTAGAGTATGGTACCACGAGGCGCCACCAAGGGCCTTGAGGTCTTTAAGCGGGCGGGCCGATGTTTTTGTCGCGTGGCTCATTTGAATCGGCATGTCATGACTCAAGACTTTGTTCGATCATATCACCGACCCAGTTACGAGTTCACGCAGGCGGTACTTTATTACAACATTTATTCAAATTTTGTTTATATATTTATAATTCAATTAATGGTGTTCTTTTTTATGTGTGTTAGATTATGGAGTTGTTCACTTTGTACATACATTGAAAATAATCAACCCACATCGTCCTGACAATGTATTATTGCCCACGATCAATGAAGCTCGATGCGTTGTAGCACCGATTGGATTTTATGTAAGTTTGAAATGTCCTTAAATTATTCCAACATATATAGGTATAAATTATTCCCGACTAAATTTATTCATTTATGCAAAGAGTGCTTTTGCGTGAGTTCACCCGCTTCATCCAGATGATCCTATGGGCTATAGGGTGGTATCAAAGACCACATATCCACGATGGCAAGCACCACGACTTGTTAGCGATGGTACGAGGGCGATGCGAGCATAGCGGATCGTGGTTGTCTTGTCGTCTGACACGTAAATTTATTACCTCATTTCTATTTTTTTCTATCCAATTGAATGTAAACTTTAAAATTATCAATGTTGCGAATACTAGCCATCTATAACGCCGGGCAATCACCGGGTCACAGTCGACATATCATCGCTGCGTGGACTCTCGAGGTGTACGACTTCATCAGACAACCCCGACTTTCAGTGTTGAGACGTTACGGATGTTGCCTATTATTCGCTTTTCCTCGCAACGTGTTCATATTTGACGACGCGATCTCGACGAACCCTCAACAACCGATTGCATCCTACTCAATCTAGGGCCTTGACGACGTGTGATGATTGGAGGTCGAATAATGTAAGCGTACAGATGTCAGTACAATCCATGCACCGGATGTGATACGATGCAATTCGATAAGAATAAGTCGCCGCAAAAATAGATCGCCGATAATATCGAGCCACAAAGTCGTTGACTTGTAAACCAACCGCTAAAAAAAAAAAATTAATCACAAAATAAATTAACCACAACATATGAGTTGACTTGACGCTTAGATAAATACCGTACCTAATAGCGACAAGCGACAACAAGGGATCTCGTCCAAATCGAACTCATGACATTCACATGTCCCATTCTCGCAAATCAACCACGATGATGTGTTTTCCTCTCGACTTTAAACATGTGTGTCGTCGCTTGAACGAACAACCAAGCGACGCCTTTTCGGCTGAGGCATGTAGCTCGACGCGGCTATTTGACCAACGATCGCACCTGTCACTGCACTAGCTCGTCAGACGTCAAACCATTTCTCCGTAATAGATCGAAAAGTCTCAAACAACGAGCAAATAGGTAGACGCGTCGAGCCCACAACAACCGACTATTGAAACTCTCGCGCATTCAAGTCATGAAACTATATCGTCGTGCAGACACTTCAACCTAGACCACCTATGCTCGCCAATGGAAAGTAGATGATGGTGGGTATCGGTTTTAGAACATCCACAGAGAAAAAATCTCTTGAAATCCTCGATCGATAGGCATATGCAAATGACTTGATAATCAGTACAAACATGCGATCCAAATCGCGCCATATTCTTCTCGCAAATGGTAAAAGCACAACACATGCGCCGACGTTCGGATACACGGACTCCACGGCTTTCGATGCCCTTATGTTGATCGAGACACAACTAAGAGATCATCGGGATGACCAATGCACTAACGCAATGAGATAAAACCAAGTCCATGACTCTTCATCCTCAATCGGACCTAACCCAATAGCAATCGGAAGATTCCTTCATTTCCATCCTTCGTAGCAATGACAAAACAAATTCCTTTGTTCTTTCCCTTAAGATGAGTCCCGCTCTACAACGACGACGTCCGTAGGTAATGCTTGAAAGCATACAAACACCGTCCAAGAGCAAGAAACAAATATCGAAATTCGCCATCATGAGCCGCCTCAATATCATATAGTGTCCGGGTTCGATTCTCTCAACAGATGCAAATATGATGGAAGCAATTGATAGGACCGCTCAAATCGCCATATGTCATCTCTATAGCGACGCTTTCTTGCTCGGAGAGCAAAGTCGTAATCCATCTCAATGCCAAATTGTCGATGCATCTCTCCAATCATCTCTTTCGGCTTCAAGCACCACACCTTCATAGATCAATTTCCGTGCAAAATACTTGCCAACAATCTTAGCGAGCACCGTCGTGGGCGGTCGCGATTCAAATCCAAGTGACAAGTATGATCGTTGTTCAACTTAATTACTCTCATATCGCCGCTCCGGACGGCTCGTAGCTTAAAAGGACAACCGTTGCCATGCTTGCAAACATACCCCAAACGTGTTTTACTTGACCGATCGACCACGCACTCTACATGATTCTCCAAGTGGTACAATCTCACGGCTATCGCCAAGTCATCTTCGCCTTAAATATCGAATCAACGATAATTGGTCGGTATGGGGTCCACAAGGTTCGACCCAATCTAATGGCAATGCATCGTCACAATCAAGTAATGGAATAACCCGCCATGTAACTCATGCGCCAGTATCATCATCTCTCGGTTCGTGAAGTTGTAGCATGAGCCTCACCATCATGTCATTGTTCGGAAGTGAAGTTGCCGTCCGATAACCTTATCAAGATGTCCCGTTGTCGAATCCAAGCACCAAATTCAAGAGCCAATGAATCAAATATATCTCTATGTCGGTTCGTGTCTTCCTCTTCATCCGAATACACCACTGCCTTCCTCCTCATTCAAGACAACGGCTCATCTTCGTGTATAGTCGAACCAAGACATCTTGCATTAGACTCGGGCAAAATCAGAGATCGCTGTGAACCATATAATACCGGTGTCTACGTGTACCGTGGTTGCGCATCGCTTGCCCTTTTCAATCACATACACAATCGATCATCCTTTTGTTCCACAATCAATCGAACAAATCGATGTCGATTTCAACGATACTTTTATTCTTCTTCCATCACTAGTGCTCGTCGTATAGAAAAGCATATAATCCGATCCACCATTGTCGCCTACTTGCTCATGAATCTCTTAGCAAATTAGCACGTGAAACTGCTCTACCCATGTATACGAGAACCTCGTCGCCGCCTATATACTACTCCGTCCCAACTACCACCATGACGATAATAAGACGCGTTGCAAGACATCTGTTGCAAAATAAGATATAAAAGATAACGATCATATACATAGGATGCAGGATACATAGGACGGCCATACACGGTCGTACACGGATGCGGCCATGCACGACCATGCACGAGATGCACGGCCATGCGGTGCGTGCACGTGCGGCACGTGATCGTCTGCAGTGCGTCCGCGATACTGCGTGCTGCGGACCATACACGGCTTATAAGCCGTGCGGTCGTGTCTTTGTGCACAACCGCACGCGGTTCACGACCGCACCGATGAATTTTGTGCACGGTTTGAATTTTGTGCACCGTATGCGGTCTGCGCTTATAGAGCCGTGTCATCGTACGGTTCGATTGTTAGCATCTCATATTTTTAAATTCAACTTATTAAATGATCCTAAATATTAAATTAATCACTTTATTAACATAAAATCAACACAAATGACATATGTGATGCATAATACTTCTACCGTGTACAACCGTGTACTCAAGAACGCATTTTGTTTTCTTCAAACATGAAATTTATCATTCCAAGAATATAAAAGTATTAAAAAAACATATTTACTGTAAATCATCAACAGGTACAACCGTGTACTCAAGAACACGTAAAAAAATTCAATACGGATTTAATTTACCTTAATCCATTAGCAATGCTCGATTTCCTTGTTTGATTGAAAAACGCAGTAACAATTTCTTCTATTAATTATATTCGCCTCTTTGAAATTGTAATGTTACAAATGAATTCGTTTGTGATTTGAATTCAATGTCTACCTGCGTTTTTCAAATTAATGTTTACCAACCTTTTTTTTACAATTAATGTTTACCAACTTTAATTTAATTCCATTCAATTTTGTGGCAGAGAAAGCATTCAATTTGACAAATTCCTTTATTCTTTTCGTGAGAGAGAGAGGATCCATATAATTTAGCGAGAGAGAGAGAGAGAGAGAGATATTAACAATTATTTTCTGAGAGAGAGAGAGGAGATAGAGAGTTATTATTTTAAATGGTGGGCTTAGGACAATTTTGTCTTTTAAAAAAAATTATATAAAACTCATGCTTTTATGAGTGTGGATATAAAACTTGTCCCACTATTTCTTTTGGTTACTTATAAAGTTTCCCCTTAAATTATCTATACTATATAATCAATTCACGACTTTGTTCCAAATCATAGTATTAAACAAGTAGTAGTATTGTTGGAGTCTCCGCTACAGAAAAATCATGGGTTGGAATATTTATATATTAAAAAGAATTGGAGGGTTGTTCTTGGGTTATAGAGCAGTGAAGGCGAGAGAGGAAAAAGTTTGGACAAATCGGCGAAGGAAAAATCAATAAGTAAATGAAAAGTGAACCAAAATTCTTATCTGTAACACTTCATTTTATAATATATATATTCATGTATACAAGAAAATTCATGGGATATCTAGAGTCTTAAAAATCAAAACTTACCAAAAGTCAAACTTGAATTTAATTACTTCCGCCGCCCGACGCTTTTAGCTAAATTTTTTTTTGTTTTCTGTGTGTGTCGATATATATATATATAGATAGGGGATGGTTCACGTGAGAATCACGAATATTGGTGAAAATGAGAATCTGACGTTTAACGATAAAGTTGTTGCACTAAACGTATAAATTTATTGCACCAAATTCGTGCAACAACTTTATATCAAGTGCTACACTTTATATGTTAAATTTGATGCAACAAAGTTATACATTTAGTGTAACAACTTTATACGTTAAATGTTGTATTCTCATTTCTCACCAATATTTGCATTCTCACGTGATCCATCCCCTATATATATATATATATATATATATATATATATATATAAAATGCAGAAAATGGGTTTAGAAATTAGAAGTTATAACCCTAAAATATCATAATCCTACTATAACTCTTGTTAGTTAAATCTTATTACTAGATAAATATAAAATAGAACTTTGGCTCAACAAAATAATATTCTACAAAGCCCAATTTGAGAATAAAAATATAATTTGACAATTATATAAACCCAAAACTTAATAATATAATTTGATAATTTCATAAGCCCAAAATTTATTTTATTACTTAGCCCATATTCTTTTTATATCTTTGTAAAGTAATATTTGAAAGCCCTAAAATAAATTATGAAATTCTTTTTCTAGCTATGGGCGCAACCATTGACTCCCTCAAGTCCAACACAAAATCAAGCATGACAAATATTCACAAATCCAACATAAATTATTTAAAATTTAAAGCAAATTAAATCAAGCAAAAAGTGGGGTATTTGTCACGACCGAGCTTTGCTAAGGATAGCTAAGCCGGGAAATCATGGCCAGGGATGGAAAATTAGAAGAGGGGATAGAAAGGGGTCGAACATGCTTAACTAAAGGCTGAATTGATAACTGTAATTAAAATATAATCAAGTATTTTGCAGCGGAAAAGCATAGCTGAGATACACGTATGAAGACATGTATCTCGGGGCATTCTTTAACTAAACTCGACAAAAGCTCGGCTCTGCACTTCACCATTCACATCACAGCTCAACCTGCACATTTAGAAATATATGCAGGGCTGAGTACAAAAGCACTCAGTGGTCACATGCCGAAAGATACATACATACTTGTATAAACTATAAATTGTCATGTCATCTCAACAGTAACGCAAGGGGTTTTATCTTAAAAGGCCCAAGCTTACTAAATTCTTTTGTGAAGCTAAAGTTCGTCTGTAGTCTAAGTTCTTTTGTACTCAATTCTATCTGCAATTTTTGTTCGTGAAGGTGGCCCCTTCGATCTAACAATACGGTGTAACGGAAGTGGGTCACCTTCCGTACACAATGACGAGCCTTAAGCTCGCGGACTCACAGTCGCTAGGTGTACACTAGCCCTGGCAGGATATCTATCAACTGCTCAGGACCCGAAATCGATTTTCACATAATTGGCAAAGCCAACACAGATAGATCTCATACATAAATCTCAAAAATATTTTTCGGCAACCCAAAACTTGAAAGATTTTCAATTCATAACTTTTGAAAGAAAATCGCTGTTTAACATAGCATTAACTTTATTCATACGTAAGAAAGCCCACCTGTTAGTACTATTACTCACAAGACCACGGTCTTTTCTTGTTACTTCTTTGTCACTTCGCCATCCAACCTTTATTGCAAGAATTATAAATAAGAATTCTGAAGCGAATGACCATTTTTATTAAAAGAAATTCCAAACTTTATTCAATAAGATTTTATTAGGGATTTTGCACTCTTTACTAATACTAGCTTTAAAATACATATAATTAATCGTTAGAAGTTCCGACTTGTTACTCATCTATTAGAGATTAAAGAACTCCTCTCTTGGTTGATCAATTAGGATGAAATCGATCATTCAAAATTATGGATGTTGGGTGCATCTTAAAATAATTAATCCATAATTGAAAGCTAATTTAATAGTTTAACTTTATGAGTCTAAAATCAACTTATTAAATAAGTTCAATCTTATTTATTAAGAATTAGCGGTTCATTAAATTAAATTAAAACTTGCTTATAAGGTCCAATAATTATTTTATTGGAATACTCATTATAAATTTAATTAACTACTAAAGTCCAATTAACTTAATTAGACATTTAGACTCAATACTTAAAAGAATACTAACATTAGGCTAAGAAGAAATCAGCCCATATTCTTATTGAAATTTTCGAAATGGGCCTCTGCCCAAAATTAATTCGAACCCAACAATATATATATATCGAATGGGCTTTATTAAGAATCATGTGTAACCCATTACCCTTATTTAATTCCGGCCCAATTGCTTTGTCCAATGTCTTTGGCCCACTAATGGCCCAACCCCATAATCACTTTAGAGCCCTAGTTTCCTCATCTCTCTCTCTCGCTCAGAGGCGTCGCCTCCTCTCCTTTTCTCGGCAACTCCGACGTAGCCCGGCGCCCGGTGAGCCGGCGCCATCCTCTTCTCCGACGTGCATCGCCGCCGGTGGCTGCTGCGATTCTCACTCTCGGATGCGCACATACGACTCACTTTCTCGCCTCACACATAGCTCACACACCTCACGCACACATTGCACTCTCTCTCTGTCTTGTAGATGGTTCCTCCGCATCCATGGCCTTTCTGGCGTCGCCATCGGCAACATCTCCCGTTTGGACGAGTATCTCTTCGTCGTCCTCCTTGCTGCCGCAGCGTTCTCCATCCACAGGTACCGCCTTTTCCTTTTCTCAAATTTCTCACAGTCATCTCATATGTCCATACAGCTGCTGTCATTTGGGATCCAGCAGAACCTCATCGACGTCTCTCCTGTCAAGACCTGCCGCGTCCTCGACTGCCACCAAGATCTATCGTCCCCTGCCCCCTTCGACTGATAGCAGCAACCCACCGCTTCCGTACAATTTCGACAGACAAGGCCGTCGTGAGCCACCACCATCACGACAGCAGCAACACCGCCCATCGTCAACTCTCCTATGATGACAACAGCAGCCACCTTCAAGCCACTGCCGTCCATGTCTTTATTTTCAGCCGAACAACAGCAGTACGCCACCTTCGCCGTTGAGTCATTGCTCCTTTCGATCAACGACCGGACGTCCAAACCCAACTATCCTAGGTTCAAAGTAGGGATCTCTATATGCTTAGGATTTTATTTTTAGTCCATTACTCATGTTTTGAAATAACAAAGTACAGTACATGGTTCCGTTGATTCTGAAAGCTTAGCCCTATGTTTGTAGATTTCATTTGTTGTGATATTTGAGTTAGAGGCAAACTTGCTAAAGGTTTTATCTTGGTTGTTGTATAACTCGTTTCTACTCCTTTGTTCGAATGAAGCTTAAAGGCATAATACTTATATAAAGAAAAAAAAAAGAATGAACTATTTGAGTTGGGAAGAAACCTTTATGCGTTGCCTTACTTGCTGATGATCTTCTTGTGTTTGGATGAGAGGAATTGGATGCCTGGATGTTGAAAACACTATGTGAGTCCCTCCCTTCTCTATGGTACTCGTTCAAATGAGAAGGAATGGATACTTTTGAAAAGAGTGTGATGACAAGTATTGTAAAGTACTCTATCTAGGTAGGTGATTAGAGAGGGATGTGAAAGTTGATGGTAAGAGTTGCAAAAAGTATGGGAATATAAGGAAAAGTGATGATGTGACAAATTAGTGTGATTTAATTTATCCAACTCGTTTAAGTCCTATATTAATTCTCCGAATTTCGTGAATTGTTCGTTTAATTTGGTTCTTGTAATTAATAAATAACGGTCGACTAGTTAATGAAAAATTGAGCGCATAGAATGTATAAAGAATTTCTTAACTAAGACTATTTAATCAGTTATAATAGTATTTGAAAATTCAGGGTGTTACATTCTATCCTCCTTAAGAAAATTTCGTCCCGAAATTTGTATACCTTACGTAAAACTTGGACTCATCTTGTGGAAATAATTATTTGGTCTTAACTCTTACTTTAACTGTTATTGTGCGCATAACCTATATATATATATATATATATATATATATATATATTCTCCACTAGGGGTCAACGTCAAATTTCCACAACTATACTTTAACCTAAACTCAAGATTATGCAAAACTTGTTCACAACTCATTCCACATAATATGTGAATTATTTTGAAAGGTAACATTTGGAAGATTATTTTGATCCTCAACCCTTAACTACGAATTCGATCAGCGTTGGTATGCGTAATATTCCTTGCTCGTCTTATGCTTATTAATACCCTTTGATCTTGTACGCTTTCCTAATCGTCTCTCTGATCACATATGATCCTTGTGTCTTATCCTTCTGACCTCATCCTCGTGGAGTGAAAATCTACATTATATGACCATATGAGATTTTATATGGTGCCATATACCATATCACTTAATGAAACAAGTTTTGGTGGGGGACAGAAATCCTCTCATTTATATTACTGTCTGAGACTAAATCTAGTATGGAATTTTCTAAGTTTAATACATCCATTCCGACTGATCGGCGGTCTGGGGTAGATGTTGTTTTTCTGTTTAGTTGAGGACTCCTAATTCCTTCTAACGTCTCTGAAATTCGTCGTCCATGTAAAAATTACGGTCAACCTGATCGCAATTACGATCAACCTGATCGCAATCTATGTATCGTGAATATATACCTTTCTTCTTTAATGTAGAACTTTAATTTCTCCAATCTACTATCCTCTTGATTGGCAGAAAATGCATTAATTTCCTCAATCAATCTCTTTCAAGACCCATGGCGATTTTTTTTTTCCGTGCCATCTTTGGTAGGATCTATTGTCTACTCTAAAGTACTCTCACGGCCACCATAGATTTGGCCGTGGACGCATCGTTCTATGTGTCCTTTAAATTACGACCTTAATTTGTTGCTAATAAGTCATCATTCTCAATTTATGCCGACTATAATTTCTTCTCGTAAGCCAGTATAGTCGTTCGGCTAACGACGCTATTCAACTTTGGCTTTGGTAGGAGTAACCTCTCCAAGCCGAGTGTGACTAAGTCACTAATCAGTTGCTCATACATCATTCTTGGATTTATCTAATAACATTATAAGACACATCTTTTCTATTTAAGGTTTTGTTCTCTGCCTCCTTTTGATCATATCTGACTCTAAACTTGTCTTGGGAGTTGCTATTAAATTAATTGGTTCCAACTATATGCTTGGTCTCGTGTCGTCGTTTTTTTTCCCTTTTTTTTACCTAATTCATTCAGTAAAGTGGTGATCTACATTTCTTCCCGTATAAGCCTCATATGGTACCATATCGATGGTCGTCTGATAATTGTTGTTCTAGGTAAATTCAATCAGTGGCAATACTGATTCCTAACTTCCACCTCGATCGAAACACGATCGCTTCTCGACATATTCTCCAGTCCAACGCCTCTTTGACCGCCATCGGTTTGGGGTGGAGGCGGTATTGAAGTTTAATCTTGTGCCTAGCTCTTTCTGTAACCTAACCTGGATGTAAACTTTGAATCTTGGTCTGACATGATTGACATTGGTACACCGTGCAGGCGCACGATCTCCCAGGCATACAACTAGACTAACTTGTCTGAACCATGGATGATTGGAATCGGTATAAAAAGAACCCATTCGTAGGACGGTCTACTATTACCCATGACGGTGTTTTCTCTATTCGACTTGGGTAGACTTGTCACAAAATCAATTGTGATGTGCTCCCACTTCCATTCTAGAATTTCGAGTACCGCAACTTCCTATAGGTCGTTGATGTAAGCTTTTGCTTACTGGGTGAACGATGTAAGGTGTTTCACGAGCTTCACTCATGATATCATTTATGAGTTCTTCATTTTGTCAATACATAGCCTGTTTTCAAATATGATGGTGTTATCTGGCGCATCAGGGTAATTCCCTAGTTTATTTATTCTTATCTTCAAGCGAATCTTCTATAAAATTTCTTTTATCTTTATAAGCTTATGATTCGTTCCCTTAGGTCAGGCATTGCTTGAGGCAACAATTCATTTGACTGACCTTGGTGGTTGTACCAATTCCAAATTCATCATTTGAATCTTCTTTATGAGTTCCTCTTCTTGAGTAAGGAGGACTCTTAATTTGGGATGAGTTTTACGACTCAGAGTGTCGACCACTACGTTAGCTTTGCTCGGGTGATAGTTTATACTGCAATCATAATTCTTTGCCAACTCGAGCCATCTCATCTGTCTCATATTAAGATCATTTCGTTCAAAGAAGTATTTAAGACTCTTATAGTTTGTAAATATTTCACACCGAACCGTGTAGAGATGTTGTCTCCAAATTTTTAAGGTGTGAACCACTGTTGCTAAATCCAAGTCAGGTGTAGGGTAATTCAATTCGTGTGGTCTGAGCTATTGCGATGCATAAGCTATCACTTTCCCTTCTTGCATTAGAACGCAACCTAGCCCAATTTTGGATGCATCGGCATAGATTGCATATTCTTTGTTTGCTGCTAAAACGGTTAGTACTGGTGCGGTGGTCAGTCTCTCCTTGAGTTCTTGGAAGCTTTTTCTTGCATTCATTGGTCCACGTATCTTTGACTCATTTTCAGAGTACTTGTGCTATTGCATTTGCTATTTTAGAGAATCATTCAATGAATCTCTTATAGTAGCCCGCTAACACAAAAAGAAAAAGCTTCTGGTTTCGTTACGATTAGTGTACGACTTCGATTCGCATATTGCTTGTACCTTTGTGGGGTCAACTTTAATCCATTCTGACAACACAATATGCCCAATAAACGTGACCTCACTGAGCCAAAATTTGTATTTGCTGAATTTGGCGTAACGTTGTTCTATCCTCAAAGTTCCTAAGACTACCTTTAGGTGTTTTTCATGGTCCTCCTCGTTCTTGGAATAGATGAGAACATCATCTATGAAAACTAAGACAAATCTGTCTAAGTATGGATGAAATACCTGGTTCATGAGACTCATGAACACTGTGGGGGCAATTGTCATTCAAAACGCACAACTATAAACTCGTAGTAGCCATACCTAGTTCGAAAAGTTATCTTAGGGACATCTTCTATTCGAATCTTTAGTTGATGATATCCAGACCTCAGTTCTTTCTTTGAGAATATACTTGCTGCCTTAAGTTGATCAAACAAATCATGTATTCTTGGTATAGAGTATTTAGTTTTGAGTGTCAACTTGTTCAATTCCCTGTAGTTTATGCACATTCTCAATGTACCATCATTTTTCTTAATGAATAGCACATGTGCTTTCCATGGAGAGACACTAAGTCTGATAAAACCTAAGTCTAAAATCTCTTGGAGTTACATCTTGAGTTCTTCTAATTCATTTAGTGCCATTGTGTATGGTGCTTTTGATACAGAGGTTGATCCCAGTTCCAGGTCGATGGTAAATTCGATTTGTCTGTTTGGAGGTAGTCTTGGTAGTACTTGATTAACATCTCGACAATCATGTGCTACTACTACGCCTTCAATTTTCTTCTTAATGATGGCTACTAATAATCGGTAGCTTCTTTACACATCTCCTATCGTGGACTCTCTTTTCAATTCCTTTTTCTCATATATATATATATATATATATATATATATTTTGTGACAAAGCTTTTCATATAAGCAAACACTCATTAGTATGTCCTTAAGGTGGTATCTTAAGATTTTCTCCAAAAAGATCCACCAAAACTGCTTTAACTAATTATCGTTTTTGGTCACTTCTATGTTATCAAAACTTAGAAAACTGTGAAGTTCTTAAATGTATAACAAATTCTTAATGAACTATTTGTTTCTGTAAGGGATTGCTCTATCCTGCCACATACTCTTCTTTATGTAGCGGAGTGGAAAGCTTTCTCTAGATATAGAAAGAATTCCTAAAACGTCTCTCCCGCACGTTGGGTTCTCAAGGCTTGTGTAACCTCTAGTTGTGATGTTGATTGAGTTTTCCTCTAACGATATCCTTAATTCAATACCGCATATGCTCTTTTATTTCCTTGGTATTTTTATCTGGCAAAAATGACTCATCTAGTCATCCTCGTAGCATCAATTGATGTCTCTTTGAAACATGTTGTAGTGCTGACTATAGTACTTTTGGTTGTTCCACTTACGTACTGTCACCTGCTTAGGTTGTTATTACCGTAGCGTTGACTCAACGTTTCAGAATAAGTCCAAGTCAAAAGACTTACTTAGGGGTATGTCAATTTCTAGCTTCAGTCTTGATGAAAATTCGTTGTCCTCCAAAATCTCTATTTCCATTTTTGTAGGACGTATACAATGGCTGACTAACCAACCTCTTAGGCAGCGATGACAACTCCAATTTTTTCTCTATTTTTAAGTCTAGGTAGCACAATCTTTTGTCTACTTTACCTTCAAATTCTTTTGCGGAAGAACTTCTATAGTATTGCTCATCTGGAAGCTCCCTGTCAATCAACTTATACCAAAAGTCAACTTGGATGGTTCTGTAGATTAACACAAGACATGCTCTCAATGTTGTGCAACCCATAAAACCAAGATTTAATCGAATGAATGAATTCGCTTTTACGCTCTAGTAGATCACTCAACCTTATCAAAGATAGACAAGTATTGCTCACGAAAATTCTCTTATGCTTGAGGCCGTCTTCTGAATCAGGCACTCGAACGCCTTGAGGTGTCCTTAACTTCAGTATTAATTCATTAACTAAACTAGGGTTTGTATCAAGACATTCTTCTCCAAGTCACCATGAGAGTCCAAATCGTCATTGTCACTATACGACCGCTAGTCTTTAGAAAATATATAGCTTGTTATCGAATAGTGTGCTCAGATATTCTCATTTATGTCATAGGCGCTAGTGCCTTGACATTGTTTCTCGACTTTGGAAATACCTACTTCACATTCTCTTTCAATTCTAATGCTGCTAAGATATTCGTATCTTGGGCATCTATGATTTATTAATATTGCTCACACTGAAGGTCCAGCTTTGAAATTGTTTTTCGTTAGGGTACATTATTAAGGTCGTCTTTGAAAGTGAGACGTTTATTAACTGGGATTTCACGGTCCCTTCCGTATTGTGGAAATGAGCATCATGCTCATCTATACTCTGTACACATCATCCTTCTTTTAGGACTTTAAGGATGATTCGACCATCTCAAAGATAGGTCATTAGGAATCTCAACCTCAATAGAATAATAAACTCTATATTACTCTACCAATGTATACGAACAATGGAGTTGTTCTAATAGCAATTTTCGTTCTTTCATTTTCTTGTTATAACTATAGCACACATTTCTAATAGTATATATCTTACTCAACTTTATTGGTTTAACCCAGATCTTGAAACTTGCATCAATGGGGACTCTATTCTATCTTACTTGATACATCTCTAATTGTAGGTAATTATCTCACATCGAACTCGAAAACTTGGGCAACTATTTAAGTAGACCCAATAAAATTTTCTATTTTAAGGTCAATAGAAAACTACTATGATAACTTGTAGGTCGCAGGTTCAAATCCTAAATGACTTACTAAATAAGGTTGCAATAGACCACCATAAGGTCGAGATGATTTGACCAGAGAGTAAAATAAACTGACCAAAGAGTCGAAACAATTAACTCAATGTCAAAACTCAACTGGTCTTTAAACAAAAACGGAGACATAGGGGTATGAAAACCCAAAGACGACTACTGAGATCTTCTTGATCATATGGGGTGATCAAGCCCATCCCAATCACTTCTCAGTCGCATGGATAAGGAGTTCTAAATATGAAACTTCTTGGTCCGTATGGGGATATGAGTAAAATTTACTAAACTTGAGGTATTACTCTAGTCTTTACACAATCTTGCTCTATTATTGTCATCAATCTGGAGTCCTTCAGACTACTAGGTAACTTATTCAGATTAAACCCTTTTATAGCATCAATAATGCATTGTAACCATAATTGTGAGAAACTATTAATTTGCCATGTGATAAAGGTATAACCTTTCAAAACTACTTACTAATTATTTTGACTATATCTACTTAACTATAGAGTTAAAAACTCAAATGGTATCTCAACTGAAACTAAGTCATGGGGTTCAATAACTCAAATACCAAAACCAAGTAGTGTAGTCGCAATTCCTCGACATAATTAAAAGCTCTCAAGCTATAAGAGTTCTCGCATGTCGTTTGTCTTCATGTATCGCTAGACATAATCTTCAATAAATTCTTATTTCTTACCATCTCAATTTTTTTTAGCCGTAACCACTTACATAGTGATAAGTGAAGGGTTGAAAAAGAACTTAGCTCAATATACAACTAAGTTAATCTTTTGAACTGTCGTCGTCCATGCGAACCATGACGCAAGTAGATTGTTATCAAGTAACGCAATAATCAAATCGATGTTCAGACGTGTGAACAAGTCGAACTAAGGACTATGCCCATGTCACTGCTTATGAGTGACACTCATCTTTAAGCTGCATTGCATTTTTATTCTTTATTATTTCTTGCTCTTTGAGTGACTTCTTGATTCGCTTCTTCCTTGTTGGCTACAGTGAAATGGTATCCACTCTCAACTTGTGGGAAAATGATAACTAAGATTCTTCATTCTTTACCTTATACTGTAGTGAAGATAGAACTAAACTTCTGGCTATGTCCACTTCTAAGTTAGTGCAACTGAAAGGGACATGCATCTTAACGCATTCTATGTTCTTTGAGGGAAACTTAACTCGTTCGGGACATACAAGCATCATAACTTAGTAAAATTTCTCGTAAACTTGAAATTTCAAAACTCTGTATACTCGAAAAGTTCTCAACTCAACTCTTGAAAGAATTTAAACTACAAAAATATAAATTTTAGCACAATACTGGAGAAATATGCACTTGCATGACTTTTTTTTTTTTGAAATCTTTGGCATGTGTCAAAACTTTAACTTTTGTTACTGTAGTAACTTCATAACTGCATAACTCTTTCGAAACTTTCAAGAAGACATATACGAAATCTTAAACAGTTTTTGAAATCAATCACCTTTCTATCTCGTTGAGCGTGATGAATGTAGTGCTGAGCCTTGTCGACTATCTGCTAAAGAGTCTAGTGGCTCTAACTAGACTTAACTTGAAAGACCTTTAGGCACAGAGCAAACGAACTGCTCTGATACCATTCTCTCACGACCCAAGCTTTGATAAGGATAGCTAAGCCGGGAAATCATGATCATGGATGGGAAATTAGAAGAGAGAAAGAAAGGGATCGAACATGCTTAACTAAAGGTCGAATCGATAACCGTAATTAAAATATAATCAAGTATTTTGCGTGAAAGATAGTTTGAGATACACGTATGAAGACATGTATCTCGGGCATTCTTTAACTAAACTCGACAAAAGCTCGGCTCTGCACTTCACCATTCACATCACGGCCCGCACATTTAGAAATATATGCGGTGAGTACAAAAGCACTCAAGTGGTCACATGCCGAAGATACATACATACTTGTATAAACTCAGAATTGTCATGTCATCTCAACAAGAACGCAAGGGTTTTATCTTAAAAGGCCCAAGCTTACTAAATTCTTTTGTGAAGCTAAAGTTCGTCTGTAGTCTAAGTTCTTTTGTACTCAATTCTATCTGCAATTTTTGTTCGTGAAGGCCCCTTCGACGAACAATACAGTGTAACGGAAGTGGGTCACCTTCCACACAATGACGGGCCTGCTCGCCATGACTCACAGTCTCTAGGTGTACACTAGCCCTGGCAGGATATCTATCAACTGCTCAGGACCCGAATTCGATTTTCACATAATTGGCAAAGCCAACACAGATAGATCTCATACATAAATCTCAAAATATTTTTCTAAGAACACAAAACTTAAAAGATTTTCAATTAATAACTTTTGAAAGAAAATCATTTAACATAGCATTAACTTTATTCATACGTAAGAAAGCCCACCTGTTAGTACTATTACTCACAAGACCACGGTCTTTTCTTGTTACTTCTTTGTCACTTCGCCATCCAACCTTTATTGCAAGAATTATAAATAAGAATTCTGAAGCGAATGACCATTTTTATTAAAAGAAATTCCAAACTTTATTCAATAAGATTTTATTAGGGATTTTTCACTCTTTACTAATACTAGCTTTAAAATAAATATAATTAATCGTTAGAAGTTCCGACTTATTACTCATCTATTAGAGATTAAAGAACTCCTCTCTTGGTTGATCAATTAGGATGAAATCGATCATTCAAAATTATGGATGTTGGGTGCATCTTAAAATAATTAATCCATAATTGAAAGCTAATTTAATAGCTTAACTTTATGAATCTAAAATCAACTTATTAAATAAGTTCAATCTTATTTATTAAGAATTAGCGGTTCATTAAATTAAATTAAAACTTGCTTATAAGGTCCAATAATTATTTTATTGGAATACTCATTATAAATTTAATTAACTACTAAAGTCCAATTAACTTAATTAGACATTTAGACTCAATACTTAAAAGAATATTTAGACTCAATACTTAAAAGAATACTAACATTAGGCTAAGAAGAATCAGCCCATATTCTTATTGAAATTTTCGAAATGGGCCTCTGCCCAAAATTAATTCGAACCCAACAATATATATATATCGAATGGGCTTTATTAAGAATCATGTGTAACCCATTACCCTTATTTAATTCCGGCCCAATTGCTTTGTCCAATGTTTTGGCCCACTAATGGCCCAACCCCATAATCACTTTAGAGCCCTAGTTTCCTCATCTCTCTCTCGCTCAGAGGCGTCGCCTCCTCCCTTTCTCGGCAACCCGACGTAGCCCGGCGCCCGGTGAGCCGGCGCCATCCTCTTCTCCGATGTGCATCGCCGCCGGTGGCTGCTGCGATTCTCACTCGAATGCGCACATACGACTCACTTTCTCGCCTCACACATAGCTCACACACTCACGCACAAATTGCACTCTCTCTCTATCTTGTAGATGGGTCCTCCACATCCATGGCCTTTCTGGCGTCGCCATCGGCAACATCTCCCGTTTGGACGAGTATCTCTTCGTCGTCCTCCTTGCTGCCGCAGCGTTCTCCATCCACAGGTACCGCCTTTTCCCTTTTCTCAAATTTCTCACAGTCATCTCATATGTCCATACAGCTGCTGTCATTTGGGATCCAGCAGAACCTCATCGACGTCTCTCCTGTCAAGACCTGCCGCATCCTCGACTGCCACCAAGATCTATCGTCCCCTGCCCCCTTCGACTGATAGCAGCAACCCACCGCTTTCGTACAATTTCGACAGACAAGGCCGTCGTGAGCCACCACCATCACGACAGCAGCAACACCGCCCATCGTCAACTCTCCTATGATGACAACAGCAGCCACCTTCAAGCCACTGCCGTCCATGTCTTTATTTTCAGCCGAACAACAGCAGTACGCCACCTTCGCCGTTGAGTCATTGCTCCTTTCGATCAACGACCGGACGTCCAAACCCAACTATCCTAGGTTCAAAGTAGGGATCTCTATATGCTTAGGATTTTATTTTTAGTCCATTACTCATGTTTTGAAATAACAAAGTACAGTACATGGTTCCGTTGATTCTGAAAGCTTAGCCCTATGTTTGTAGATTTCATTTGTTGTGATATTTGAGTTAGAGGCAAACTTGCTAAAGGTTTTATCTTGGTTGTTGTATAACTCGTTTCTACTCCTTTGTTCGAATGAAGCTTAAAGGCATAATACTTGTATAAAGAAAAAAAAAGAATGAACTATTTGAGTTGGGAAGAAACCTTTATGCGTTGCCTTACTTGCTGATGATCTTCTTGTGTTTGGATGAGAGGAATTGGATGCCTGGATGTTGTGAACACTATGTGAGTCCCTCCCTTCTCTATGGTACTCGTTCAAATGAGAAGGAATGGATACTTTTGAAAAGAGTGTGATGACAAGTATTGTAAAGTACTCTATCTAGGTAGGTGATTAGAGAGGGATGTGAAAGTTGATGGTAAGAGTTGCAAAAAGTATGGGAATATAAGGAAAAGTGATGATGTGACAAATTAGTGCGATCTAATTTAACTGACTCGTTTACGTCCTATATTAATTCTCCGAATTTCGTGAATTGTTCGTTTAATTTGGTTCTTGTAATTAATAAATAACGGTCGACTAGTTAATGAAAAATTGAGTGCATAGAATGTATAAAGAATTTCTTAACTAAGACTATTTAATCAGTTATAATAGTATTTGAAAATTCAGGGTGTTACAGTATTGCAATTCGGAGTTAGTTGGGATTCGGTGTCTTATAATTGATGTCTCATTTTCAATTTTCATAATCTTTTTCATCTTTTTTCTTCAATTTCAATTTTGTATCTTTTAGTCTAATTTCGTGATTATTATTCCATCCAAATAGGGTATTTAGTTATTTATTATTATTATTATTATTATTATTATTATTATTATTATTATTAAATTTCACTTATATTAGTTAATAATTTATTATTATGGTTGATAAATCCGAGTCATGGTATATGATTTTTAAGAAATTTAATTTTTTGAAATAAGTTAAATGTGATTCATATATTATAATAGATTTTATTTTTATTAAAAATATTATTAAAATAATAAATATAACAGTGGGATTCGGTGGCACACACAAAATTGTGAGACACTGAATCTCATTCCACTCATAATTCAGTTCAACGAATACGGGAAGAGGGTTGAAAACAGGCTAAAAATCTATTAATTAGTGAAATCTAATACATTTGTAATAAACCATCGAGAGAGTAAATCTGAAGTATATGTTCAGTTCAACATATACTGTTTATGTATTTCAATAAGTGTCATTTTTCGCATTCTTCTTATTTTTTAACAAGTGACCTAGTTTAGAATTTGAAAGTGAAATTATTAACATTTTTTCTATTTTACCCTTATTTAATATTCTTGAAATTCGATAATTAGTTATATGTATGTATTTATCATATAAATTGATAATTTTACAAAGATAAATTTCTCTATTTCTTTGATACGTTTAATTTGAAGATTATTGATTGAGAGAGAGAGATTTGTTTTTCAAGAAAGATGGGTAAATATTAATGGTCATCTACTCATCTTGGAGAGTTAGGGTAATATTTGTGGGAATTTTTCATACTCCCTTAGTCCCACTTATATAGGTTTATTGAAATTTTTATTAGAATAAAGAAAATTATATAAGAATTACTTCTTAATATGTTCATATTTATTCTTTGACTATTAATTAATGTATAGTTAATCAAAGAATTAAATAGGGATATATTGGTAAATGAGTTTAAAAATATTATTCCTCCATACTTTTTAAGTGTCCTATTAATATTTTTTCTTATTTTTTAATAAGTGTCGTAATTTAAGAATAAAATTATAATAAATTTCTTATTTATCCTTATTGAATTGGTCTTACTAGAATATTAATAGGAATCTCGGCTTTGAGCTTTGACAGTGTGTTGAGCATTTTTCCAAGAAGGTTTTTAATTGCGATGACGTTTATAAGTTGGAATTGGAGTAGTTATGTGAGTCAAGAGTAATGATAACATATTCCTTAGTTGTCTCTTGAAATTTGTATAAAATGCAAATCCAATAGTCATGATTTCCTAGAAAATAGCTTTAATTAATTAGGCATAAATTAAGTAGTACAGTATCATCTTTTTATTCAGGCCCCTCAAATCTCAAGCTTTAACTAATTAGGCACAAAATTAATTTCGAAATTTGAGCTAAGCCCCTCAAATCTCAATCTTTAACTAATTAGGCACAAAATAAATTTCGAAATTTGATCTAATCCTCAAATCTCAATCTTTAACTAATTAGGCACAATTTTTCAAAAAAAAAAAAAAAACTAATTAGGCACAAAATTAATTTCGAAATTTGAGCTAAGCCCCTCAAATCTCAATCTTTGCATCCCTAGTCTCTGCTAAGATCAATATCATGTAGTGTGTTTCTTCGAATAACATATTCATCGGAGGTGTTGACTATTAATTGCAACCGTTGTTAATAGTCATAGACCCTTTTCTTTTTCTCAATTTCCATCTCGTTAGACTTTTTTTTCTCCTTTTAAGCTCCATTCAAAACGCGGCAGGTTATTTAGTCAATTAATTACTCTTAAACATTTACTTCCTATCTAATATTTCACACATCATACTGGATATCTCGTGTGAGAGCTTTAATTATATGCTTATGAAATACAAATCTGAATTTTCTAATTATAGCTAGTTTATCGTGGTTTTGTGCCAAAATAAAATATTGAATAGTATTCAGTCGAATTGAAAATCTTTGAGGATTTTTGTGGAATCATATTAACTTTTGTTTCCAACTTTTTCATAAACACTTTATTAGTCAAATAGAGCAACGTGCCAAAAAATAATTCAGCAAACGGTGGTCGAACTGATCCAAACAGGAGCAAGAACGAATAATTTACTCATCCATAATCTATTCATCTATCAACTAATCAATATATTATTCGTTAGTTTTTTGATCGTTTGGCACAAATGGCACAATCACGTTTCAATTATAACTTTTTTTAATATTTTAAGAATATTTTAGGAACGCAAATTTTTTTCAAGAATTGTAATACGTCCGAACAAGAAATGGAGTTCATATACAAGATATAAACAATCCAAACAAACATATATCATATGCTGGTAAACGACATCCTAGGTTTTTTTGAAAGGAAATTTTGTTATAACTTATGAAAAAAATCAAATACAATATCCTTAAGCCAACCAGAAAATGAATTCGTCCAACAAACTCACTCGACTTGAACAATACACAACAAACTGTGCAATAGCATGAGTGCCCTTATTTCTTGTCCTATAAACATGGATGATAAATCTAGTGTATGTGTGTATACGGGATTTGTGTAAAGCAGTAAAGAACACCAAGGCTTTTACGTGGTTCGATCGAGAATAAGATCTACGTCCACGGAGGAGTGATTCCTCAATACTTTCACTATGTAGGATTACAATGAAAATGTATTGAAAAGCTCTCTAGTATTCAATAAGTTGCTAACCCTTTTACCGCCGATCTAACCCCTATTTATACATATCCGAGGACCCCTAAAGACGTGCCCAATCCTCGATTGGGGATCGATCCCTTCCATGTAGGGACTCTTCGCCGCATGTAGGGATCCCCGCCCATGTAGGTGGCGCCTTTGACAAAGTCTTGATTAGGGTTTAGAGGTCGGGCTTCGCTTAACCGCGGGTCGTTATTAAGTCGACCCACTCGCTTGGGCCCGCCAAAGGCTGAGCGGTTGGGCCATATCCCATCATAGCCCTCCCAAATAGTCGAGTAACAACTATGCCGAAAGGGGTGAAGATTGTATTTTACCGAGGCCGGTTGGTGCTCACCGAGGTTGTTGTCGAAGGTGCCGCCATTTTGACGCGAGGGTTGGATCTTACGATCCGGTCCGAACTGGGTTGGACGGTTTGTCTGACCGGTTCTACCGCTTCCGAGGACCGAACTAAGGTGTTTGTCATGGGATGATATGTCCCGCAGGGATGTTGAGGTCCGACCGAAAGCGACGTCCGCCCAAGTAATACCGAGATCCGATCTAGATGGAAATCATTCGATGTTACCGAGGATCGAGCCGTTAGCGATATCCACTGGAAGACCGAGGACCGAGGCTAGCGATATCTCGCCTCGATGACACCGAGGTCCGAGCCGGATAGAGATATCCTTCTAGATGATACCGAGGTCCGAGGTCGAGCGACGAGATCCAACTTGAGATATCGGCGTCGACGCTGCGGCGACGCCGCCAGGCACGACACCGAGGTCCGAGTCGAGTGATGATTGCACGATTGATCGATTGTCGCCGCTGATCACGCCACTTGCGCCGATGGTTGGGGGCGCCGAACGCTGCGGCGCGTCTGCTCCATGCCAAATAGTGGATAGGCACGTTTGAAGTTGAAAAGGCAGTTTTAAGCGCCCATTTGTACTATAAATAGGCCCAAATAAGGCAACTGTTCATTTTCTTCTTCCACACTTTGTTTCAGAGAAAATAGTTTCGAAATTTCCCAACTTTTTCCGAACTTGTCGAAGGAGCCAAATATCTCACCGAAAAGTAAGTATGTATTCTTCATCTTCTCCTTCGTCTTCTCGCTCGAACATTCCGATTCGCCTGCCCGCCGCTTGTCTTCCTCCCTAATAGTGTCACCGACATTAAGGATTATATGTGCTATAACCTTTACGAGGTCGATGGGAATTAGTGCTTAGGTCCCGCTCGGTATCATCGAGATGGGATCGATACAGGTGGGTTTAGCGAGGTCGATGTTGACAACGGCGGACCTTTTAAAATAGCGAAGGAATACCGGATCCCGAGGAGGCGGGTGGTGCTTGCAGCGATCGATGATAGTATGGTCTCCCGAGGGTTTCATTACCGTATATGTAGATGCCTTGAGAGGTGGCTTTTAGTTTTCCTTGGCCCCAATTTTTCTTAGGATCCAAGAATATTTCCAGATTCGTGATATGTCACCGACCTCGAATTCCATTAGGTCGGTGGGGGCTAGGGCTCTCCGCTATGGCGTTGTCGAGAGTTCTCCTTCGAGGTCTCGATGCGTTTTTAGTGTCAAGACTATGTGGAGTGTATTATCCTGCCCCCGGCAAATTTAAGATAGAGGCCCCTCGAAGGTGTCCCATCGGCAAAATAGGTATTTCTTCTTGCGTCTTGATGGGCATCCGAGGTACGAGCGGGCCTCGTAAGATGATGGACGTGAAGGTCGCCTCCGGCTACATGGAGGAAGAGCTCAACAACCTTGGTGAATTATCTATTAATTTCACCGAGGATGACCAACAATGCCGGGCCGAGCGCTTATAGGTCGAGGCGCTGGGATCGGGTCTCGATCGGGTAGGCATCCCCATGTTTTTATTGCTCACATGTCCGACCTCGCCAGTCCGAAAAAATTTCTCTTTGTCGCAGTGAAGCTTGATCATGAGAAGAAGACCAAGGCGCCGGCCTCGTCATCCCATACGCCATCTCCTGGCCAGGCGCCACCAAAAAAGAAGGCGAGGACCGAGCCCGCCACCGCTGTGGTCGTGGACGACCTGAGCCACCGGTGGCCGTCCACCAGCCGACCTCGAGTCCGACCGTGGGGAGGGGGGCTCGCACCCGTCTTACGTATGAGGTGCCGACCTCCGACTCTCCTATATCCTTCCCCAAGGTATAAGCCCTTCCATATTCCCTTGTACTTTTTGTGTTATGTGATGCCGATCCGTATGCGTATGCGGACGCGGTTGCTGGGCGAGCCGCACCGCATGGCCGGGTTCGTGGTGGAGCGCCTCCGACGAGGTGCCGGAGGGCCGGCCGCTAAGTCCGCACCGGCCGCCGCGAGGGCGAGGCCGAGATCGCAAGGGCCGCCGCCGAGGCCGCCATGAAGAAGAACCGGGCCCGCAGTGGCCCGTGCCGAAGCGGAGGGTGCCCATGGCGAGGTGGCGAGTCGGAGAAGAAACTCGCCGACAGACGAGTACCTTGTCAAGGGCAAGGATCGATGTTGAAGGCCTTCGCCAAGAAGCTCATCGAGTCCGAGACCTTCTTCCTTCATTTCCGATCCGCCGCAGATCGTGCCTAAGGTGGTATCCTCCTACCGGAGGGGTTGGCGGCCTCGATGCTCGGTTTGACAAGGTCGCATGGCTGGGTTGAGGTCGCACTCGGGCGGTGCAAAAGGATTACGCCCAGTAATCGCCGAGGTGGCCCCTTCCCCAAGTGAGGCTCTATCTTCCTCCGCCTCTCTTCTGACGGCTGAGGCCGTGGCTCAATGCAAGGAAGACGAAGACACGGAGCTTCAGGAACTCCTCGCTGAGGTGCGAGCCGAGGCTGGGGAGGTGGGGCCGAGTGGAGGCCAAGAGCAGCAGCAGGTGGTCGGCGACTGATAAGGCTACCGAGGTCACGATCCTAATGTAATAGGTTGAATATTGCTGGGACCATTAGATCCTAAGCCTTTGTGTACTTCACCGCTATAAATAAAGATGCACTTTTGAATGTGTTTGTCCTCTTTTTTTTTTTGTCTTTAGCATTCCGCTTCTCAATATCTCGGGCTCGATCATGATCCGCCGACCAAACCGAAAGAGGCCCGATGTGCCTTAGGCGAGAAGAACGAGGAGGTGCCGCTTTGGAGGAGCCGGTCGTCCGAATCGACTCAGTTTTCGTCATTTAGATGTCACCGACATCACTTACCGAAATGAGGAGAAGTTGCATGAGGCCGATCGCGAGGTGGCTCGCCTCCCGGCCGAGAACGACTCTCAAGCTAAGGATTGCGATCTCGAAGTCCGCGGGCGGTCTATCCGCCGACGTGATTCGTGGGCGCTTAATGCGCGGCGGCGAGGCCGAGTTAGCTCGGGAGGTTGGAGCAAATCTCGGAGGAGCACGCAGAGTATGAGGCGTGATTCACCGATCCGCGTGTCACCATATCCGAGGTCGATGAACGAGTCCGAGCCCGTCACCGGCGGATGGTGTCGAGGGACGGAAGGGCCAAATAGTAAAATTTCAAAGATCGCCTCGACCCCTCGCCAAACACCTCGAGATTTACGAGATCGCTCGCCGCCGCCGCCTCCCCCCCAGTAGCCGATCGCACCGAACCACCGGGCGAAGAGCCTGAGAGCTTCAAGTCGGAGGTGGTTATGCCGACCACGCAGTGCTACGCTTGCTTGCCCGCCACTGACTGCAGCGAGGCCTCGTGCCGACTTCAACGCCGTGAGCAGCTTAGCAAAATCTTCAGGTCGGCGCGGAAGAGGCAGGTCGGGGCGAGGTCGCATTCTGGCCGGGCAGCAAACCTGTGGGTAGGAGTTCATCTTCTTGGTGCCTGGTGTCTCCGAGGTCGCCCGAGTGCCCCGGAGTGGGCAGCGGGGATACCGAGTCTCCACTTCAGTCCTGGGTGCCTCCGAGCCCGCCGAGTGCTTCGAGTAGGCATGGGATTCCGGCCTCATCGATCGGGTTGAAGGCACCGAGTTCGCTCCAGCGCATATCACGACCAAGAATTTGTTCGAATCGTGCAGCCAAATAGTCTTGGCGAGTGGAGCTCTAAGCCCGAATGAGTTTTATATAGCTAGACTTTGTATTTAGTCGTAAATGTATTTAGACTTTGTACCAAGTGTATATTTTCCCCGAGAGGTACAAATATAGCTTAGACTTGGTTTTAGTCGAAATGTATTTAGATCAGATACGTGATGTATATCTTCCCAAATAAAGGGTGTAATTTGACGAGATCCGATGTGGACGCTATTTGCATGTAGATGTTTTAACTTAATGAGTAATCAGATGCGTGCATGTAGACGCTCAATTTAATGAGTAGTCTCAGATGCCTGCACTTAGACGCTCAATTTAATGAGTAATCAGAGTGCGCGGCGCGCTTAGTCGAGTACCACTACTTAGTGGGTTTGTCATCTTCGTAAGGGCGCCCCTCAGGAAGGTTAATTGTGTTTAATCCGAATGGATGTTCACATAAATATAAGATGAGACGAAGTGAAATACTTATTTAGAAAACAAATGTTTTATCGAGAAGTAAATAACATCGCACTTCGCAAAACAATAAGAGGACTAACATGATGTCGATCCAAATCAAAGCTATGTAAAGTACCTCCTCAAATGAGTGATATGCCGTGTTCGGGAATAAGTGCACCGGATAGGTGAGCAAGCTTATAGGCCCTTTGCCGAGGTCCTCGCGAACGCGGTATGGACCTTCCCATGCCTGGATCTAGCTTGTTAAGACGCCTCGGCTCACTGGCTTCATTATTTCGTAGGACGAGGTCGCCACTTGAAGTGTGGAGGCTTTTACCCTTTGTTGTAGTACCGCGCGACCGGCACTTGTATTGGCTTCGCTTATGAAGGCGAGCTCGCTTCCTCGAGAGTATCAAGGTCGACACGAGGTCTTCCTCGCTCCCGCTCGGGTCGAAGTGAAGAGTACGCTGGCTCGGTGCGCCGATCTCCGCTTGCATGACAACCTCGCCCCGAGACCAAGTCAAGGGGTTTCTCCGCAAGTCCGAGGTGTTGTCCGTAGACCAGAGGACTTGAGGGAGATTTTCAACCCAATCACCCTTAGCTCGGTCTAACCTCTTTTCGGCCCTCGACGATCGCAGTGGTTCGTCACCCTCGCCCCGACCATTCGCCGCGGGTGTGCGATCGAGGTGAACGCTGTTTGATCCGGAGCTCTTCACACCATTCCTTGAAATGTTTGTCGACTAACCGGGTCGTTGTCCGAGATCAAAATATGCGGTATGCGAAGCGGCAAACTATGTTTTTCCACACGGCGTCTCAATCCTCCCGCCATGAGGCTCGAAGTGGCTCCGCTCGATCCATTTTGTGAAGTAGTCTACAACCACGACTAAGCATCGGCCGACCGGTGCTCGGTCAAACGGACCAACGATGTCGATCCCCACCGCATGAAAGGCCACGACTCAGAGCTACTTAGATTGGTCCGGGGTAGCTCTCGACCGTGGAGTGGTCGGCACTTGACACTTTTGACGAGCTCGGCCGAATCTTGACGAGGGTGGGCCAAGAATATCCCGATCTCGGCCTTCTTTGAGAGAGCTCGTGACCCGACATGACTTCCACAAGATCCTATGTGGATCTCGTTGAGTACGAGTCCGCCTCTTCTGGCTCGAGGCACCTCAGGAGGGGTTGAAGATAAGACTTCCTGTAGAGAGTGCCCTCATGTGTGAGGTACTTTTTGGGATTTCACTATCATCTTTTGGGCTTCGAGCCGATCTTGAGGTAGTGCGCCATCTTCCAGAGGCCTTTATGGGAGACATCCAGTTCGGCTCTATCTCGGTGATGATGCCGATGTGGGATTCCGCAATGCTTCTGGAATGGAATTCTTCCACCGGTGGATTTGCTGATGACGATGCTAACTTACTGAGGATGTCAGCTCGGCTGTTCTCCCCTCGTGGAATATGATGAATTGTGGAATACCTGAATGAGGTCAGCATCTCCTTCGCCTTCTCGCGTACCGCTCATTCGATCATCATTGGCCTCAGATTGCCTAAGACCGGTTTACCACGACGGGAATCTCTAAAGATCCGGATCTTTCCACTTTCATTTCCTTTGCGGGCGGAGTCCCGAGACAATTGCTTTCAGACTCCACCTCGTTGTTTGTGGTCGGAAGGTAAACCGGAGTGCATAGGTCACTTGCTTGTCTCGGGCCGAGGAGGAGGATGCCGCCTCCGCTCGCTTTTGCATGAAGCTCCGCCCACGTCATCCGCCAAAGAACCATCAGTGGGTTAAGGATGATTCCTCCGCCGTGGGGCGGGAGTTGAGTGACCTCGCCGGTAGGATCGACCTCGGTAAATTTGGCCTCTACCGTGAAGTCGTGAGTCTTGCCTTTATGGTCGACTGGGAGTATGAAATGTCGTGCTCGCGAGCTCTAGTGCCCACTGCTATACGTCCGGATGACTCGGCTTTGACAAGACTTGTCTCAAGGGTAAGTCACCAAGACCGGACGAACGGGCTTGAAGAAGGTCGAGGCGTCGCTGCTCACTAGTGCCACCGTGTGAAGGTGACATGGTGTTCTTCCCGCCAGCGAAGTCCCGAGCTCTCCTCAAGATCTTGAAGAAGGAAGTCGCTTCTCGGCGACCGAGATAAGAATCACTGAGGGCGCTAGACACCCGGTGAGTTTGTGGATCTCCTGATGGTCTTTGCACTGCATGTCAAGCACTGCTTTTCACCTTAGTGGATTTGCCTTGAGCCTTCTTGAGAAACCCAAGATCCCGTGAATTTACCCGCCTTCACCATGAATGTACACTGGGGTTGAGCTTGAGGTTGGCGAACCGAGGAGGCGGAGGATAGTTCCGAGGTCGCCAACGCATCTCTCCGCTTTTGGCTTTTGACTACGATATCGCCAATGTAGACCTCGACAATTTCCCTATGTGGTCTCTGAATATTGCGCCCACCATCCTCCGTAGGTAGCTCCTGCGTTTTCAGCCGAAGGCATCTTCCTATGACGCAAAGACACCAAGTCGGTGATGAACGCTGTCTTTGGGCGCCCTCCGGCTCATCAGACTTGGTGGTACCTTTGTACGATCTAGGAAATCAAGATCTCGTGACCTACCGTGGCCTCCACCTTCTTGTCAATGTCGGGAGGGGTAACAATCTTTCGGCATTGTTTGTCGAGGTCGGTGTAGTCGACACACACGCCACCCCTCCTCCCGGCTGAACCACGATCGATTAGCCATCGGGTTGGGTACTTAACCTCGAACAAGATCTCGCCTTCCGGAGTCGAGTCATTTCGCCTCTTATGACCGTCTGCGCTCGTCAGAAACCCTCTTTTCTTCGCCGAATGGCTTAGTAGCCGGGTCAATGTTGAGGCGATGAGTTATGAGCTCGGGTGACACTCGGTCATGTCGAGTGGGACCATGCGAACACGTCCTGTATTCCCTCGGTCGCATGACATCTTGCGGATATCGATTGGCCTCGACGCCGACCTTGACAACTTTGGAGGGTTGTCGTCGTATAGTCAAGGTTTTCGCCGTCGTCCCGAGGTGGCGGCTCGGGATTCTCAGAATTGTTAGGCTCGAGGCAAGGCTACATCCCGGTTTAGACTCGTAGGCATTCTTTGGCCGCCGTTTGGTCACCCCGATGCTCGTGATCCCACCGGGGTGGGTATCTTGATTGTGAGGTGGTACACCGAGCAGACGGCCTGGTGGCGCATGCCAATCTCCGCCTGTGATGATGTTGTACGGAGAGGAGCTCGGACCAGAAAAAGTTAATGGCCTTTGTGACCGACTGGAGCACATCCTACCAGAATCGGAAGGTAATTACACCTTCGGGTTGAACCGCCTCGAGTGAAGCTCCAACGGGATGGTGCGGGATGTATTCAATTCCTCCGACCTCGATTTTATCCGGACATTTCGGAAGATAATGTCGACGGAGGCATCGATGTCGATGTAGACCCTGGGCGTTCTTGTTGCCCACCACGGCTTGATCGTGATGGCGTCTTGGTGGGGCATGATTTTGGGCACCGGGTCATCTTTGGAGAACATGATGTTCTCACCATTCCGTAGTCGCTTGTTTTTCGCCTCCTGGGCCGGCCTCCGAGCTTCATTCTTTAACGACGACCTCGCTGCTCCTAAAGGCATCCCAGAATGGCATATACCGCCCATAGCATTGGGACCTTCGTCCTCGCCATCTTCGTGTTGAGTCGTCGTCGAGGTCGGTCCGCAGTTGTTGCCACCTCCATTCTTTCCTCTGCGCTTCTTGTTCCCTGGCCCAGCTCGGCCGAGGTATTTCTTGAGGGCTCCTCCTTTGACGAGCTCGTCAATCTGCGAGCCCAAGTTTCTGCAATCTTCGGTATTGTGACCATGCCCTTGGTGATAGTCACAATACTTCTCCGTTGACCTCTTCTTAGATCCTCCTTTCATAGGAGGGGGCTTCGGGAAGAGCTCGGCGTGGAGCTCGAATATCTCCGCCCTCGATTTGAGCAGATGAGGCGCGTTGCCGCCAGGATTTGGCCGAGGTCCGAGCCTGGATTCCATCGGGCCCTTCTTGATTCTCTCGAAGGCACTTCGCGATCGAGCCCTCGACCTCGGCCATCCGGCTTCTTCTTTCACCTCCGCTCATCCCGCATCTCTCTCTTCCGATCCGACTCGTCTCCTTCGACGGTTGTCAACCAGGTCCAAAGGCGACTAGCCGTCTTCGGCTTTTCCCGGGTGATCTCTTTATTCAGTACGTCGGGTCGGATCCCGTTCTTGAACGCATTGATGATGTAAAATCGTTACTCTCATCAATTTTGAGAGACTCCTGGATGAACCTCGAGACGAAGTTCGACATCGTCTTGTCCAGCCCTTGGCGGATAGTGAGCGTGTCGGACGGTTGTCGCTGAGGTGGCATCTTCTGGTAGAAGCGCCACTTAAATTGATCCATGAGATCCTGGAAGCAGTGTATACTGTTTTGGCGGAGCGAGGTGAACCAACGTCAGGCATTGGAGATCAAGCACCTCGGGAAGATTTTGCACATATGAAAATCTTCCATTCCTCGATTCGCCATGTTGGTAGTGTAGGCGAAAAGGAAGTGGAGGGTCCCCAAGACCATCGTGGCGCCGATGTTGGGTGCCTGTATCGGCGGGGCAATGGCGTGTCCGTAATCTCTCCGGAGAAAGGAGATGATTCTCCGCATCGATCGAACCCCGGAGATCGCTGCCATCTCTATGGAGGGTGGGAGACCGTAACGGCATCGGTCGCCTCTTCGAGGGGAATTCGCCCGCCTCTTCTCTCTGCCCCGCCTGCCTCGCGGCATGCCGAGTTGGCGAGCGACTTCGCAGCGGGTGGTGGTGAATGGTTGCGACCATCTCGGCGAGGTGATTGACTTCGCGGCGGGCGATGTACGCGTTTCGGCTATTGTACCGAAAGTGGCGTTGTCCACTTCGGTGGGGTGAACGACCTCGCGCCAGAATCACCAGCTCGGGCATTCGAGAGGTGCCGCTCCGCTTGTCCTCCGTGGAGGAAGCTCGAATTGGTCGAGATTGGCGTTGAGGAATTCGCACACGCTCGCCTAGGACCTCTTGAGATCGGTGAACCGCCTGCTCACCGTGTTGAGGTCGGCACCTTCCTCTTCGCTGGGAGTCGATCCTAAGGGTGTATGGAATGTTCTCCATGTAGCCCTCAGCGTGTGACCGCCAGGCGCGTCTGCAATCCCTTCCCTGCGCCGAGTGACCACTTGGTCGCCTTCGCATTGTGGTTGTTCGATTCGCCGACGGTGCTAGCGTTTGCACGTGTTCTTGCCATTAAATTGTAGAAAACAAAGCTTTTTGTTCAAACGGTTCCCACAGACGGCGCCAATGATAAATCTAGTGTATGTGTGTATACGGGATTTGTGTAAAGCAGTAAAGAACACCAAGGCTTTTACGTGGTTCGATCGAGAATAAGATCTACGTCCACGGAGGAGTGATTCCTCAATACTTTCACTATGTAGGATTACGATGAAAATGTATTGAAAAGCTCTCTAGTATTCAATAAGTTGCTAACCCTTTTACCGTCGATCTAACCCCTATTTATACATATCTGAGGACCCCTAAAGACGTGCCAAATCCCTTGATTGAGGGGATCTAATCCCCTTCCATGTAGGGACTCTTCGCCTCGCATGTAGGGATCCCTCGCCTTCCATGTAGGGTGGCGCCTTTGACAAAGTCTTGATTAGGGTTTAGAGGTTGGGCATTTGGCTTAACCGCGGGGCCGTTATTAAGTCAGGCCCAGCTCGTTTGGGCCTGCCAGTGGGTCTGAGCGGTTGGGCCATATCCCATCAATGGACACTTCCAAAATTTCTCTAATGTCTTCCGGTTAGAGGTCGCCTTCTTCATCCGGATTTACCGCCAGAAAAGAATCCGTGTAAATCTCCACCGGTGCAATTTCTTGCTCAATGCTGAAAGACTTTCTAGTTATGCATATAACATCTAAAGATAGTTTAAATTAATATGTCAGTTTTTAGTATATTATAAATGTACAACGAAAATAATACGGTTATATTTTAATAATTAGTGGAAAAAATATAATATTACTTATCAAATTTTCTCCATATAGAAGTATACATACAAACTGTCCGCACTAGTGGGCGAAAATTGGAACGGACATTACGAAACTCAACATATTTAATAAATGCTCGTTTGATATCAAAAGATGCAACACTGAAATCAAACTTAGCGAGGCTCTCGTCCATGGCTTGTTTCGTTGCGCAACATTTACCAATCATGTAATTTAAAATAATCTTGGGCGCTATTCAAATAAAAGCCTGAATCCTCCACAATCCAATATCATTGCCCTCAATGAACATAAGTGTACATTTTCGACCTTTTAATTTGTGCATTGAATACTTCAAAAGATGTGCTCTTTCCAGCCCATGTGTATACTGACAAGAACACAGTGTAGTTGAGAAGAAGTTCATCCTAAATTCCCATGAGAATCCCTCATTGAATTTGAGTATGAGTGAATTGTGAGTGAATCCTCAATTCTATTTTTATGGTAACAACGAAATTTTCAAAAGCTTGAAATTTTACATTGCCCTCAATGGGCATAGCTCTGTCGAAGGGTCGAAGTTTTGGTTTTCCACGGGCTTTCTTGAGTCCACACATGCGCCATTGCTCCACTGATTTGGAGCAAAGATGCGATCTTGATCATGGTAGTCGGGGATTTCGAGATCATTTTGGAAGTGTTTTTGATAATTTCATTAATGACAAAAATGTGTGTGTGTGGGTGTATATATATATGTTGCCACTAGATTCACTACAACAAAAACTGTCTTAAGAGGCATTAGAAAACGTCATGAAATATAACTTATCTCAATATTTTACTTTTCTCCACATCTACTTTTTGTGTCGCGTATGATAGATTAATTATAGATCATATTTTATAAATCTAATACGACATGCATGTTGGTAAAAGAAACCTATTATTGCCTAGATATATAAATATTTTTTATGACAGTTGAATTTGATTAATTATGACGTTATAATATTATTCAATTTATTGTCTCCGACATGGTGTGCACGTTTGTCTTCAATTCTAATAATCTCTCCTCTAACTCTGCCACTCGAGCTGTCGCGCTACCCAACACGTGGTTTTTGGCCTCCAACTCCCGAAAATAGCTCTGTATCTCTCCCAAATAATATTATGCTATTATTTAAATTGTTATTATTTAATTATTTTAAAATTATAAAATTATAAATAGTTGGCCCAATTAAATTTTCCTGTAAAAGGCTCTGCTCCCGACACATATTCAGATAATCGAGCATGATCCACCTGAATTCCCAATATGACTTGATCAGATGACCGCAGATAATATCGCAAGTCTGGTCAATAGAATAATGAGCTACGTCCGCCACATCTGCGTCAGTGTCCATATGCCCCAGCAGCTTACTACACTGTTCCCGCGATAGATGCATCAACTCGCCAAGGAATTTGATAGAGATGGGCGAAGCTTCTAGCCAAGTTTCTGCAGGCGACTTGCCCTTCCCAGAAGAAGGAATAACCCTTCCAGGAGCAGAGCTAGCAGGTTCATGAATCACTATTCCTTTCGCCTTTGAGTGAAGCGAAGTAGGATGGCTAGAAGGAGCCTCCGCAACCTTCCTCATACATTTAAGAGGACGCTCGATCTTAGTTGCAACAGGGTCAGAACTGCTAAAGAATTCTTCCACCTAGCATTCCTTCTGATCAACAATGATCGCAGCCTTGATAAGCTCGGAACCCTACTGAGGATCAGATCTGGTGTCTACAGTTAAGTTGGTAATTTCCACCTCCAGCCAACATTGCGAGCATGCTCAGCAGAATAGGGGAAGTTGAGTAGACGTGGGGATGAAGGTAGCTTCAGAAGAGAGAGAAGTATGAACCCTTGAAGAGCTGGCAGACCGCTCTTCCAAGACGGAGGAACGCCGGATCTACGATAAACCAACAAATCTTCCTGTCAACCCATATCTGAAAAAGAGAATAAGCCAGATCAATCTGAATTCAACAGATAAATATAAAAATACTATACGCCAGAATAATTATTCATATCATCACTCCACTCATGACCCGAAAAAAACTCGTAATAGATTAAGGGTTTTCATTCCGTATTATTTTGACGAGCATGTCATGTTCATGGCCAAAATCTCTATAAATTTCCATAAGAACCTTCGTGTCATCAGCTGCTATTGCACTAGGACCTAAAATCCTAATATGTAACAATTATGCGTCAGGCCAACTCCCCCAAATGGCCAGGTCTGGTCGCCAACATGAGTAACAAAGAAATACCAGTGGAGTCAATCCTTATCTAAACTAGGATCTCGATCGACCATATAAATGTATATGATTGGTATGCTTTTCTGAGAAGTAATAGAATGTACCACGAATAAAACAATCGTGGGTAAGGAAGAAGTTACGAGATATATCAAAAAATCCATATTCTCGAAGAATGATATGGAAGAAGGGGGCCTTGAGGATAGAAGAATGATATAATTGATTTATTGGAATACTATAAAGCATAGAAGCTCCGCTAAGAAAGAGCAAATGGGCAAACGAAGATAAACTTTTACCTGATGACGTCATAAAGTCATAGTCGGAGCAAAAGCAGCCAGAGAGCCATAATTTCGCGATAGAGAGGCAAATACAAAATCAGTGGGAGAACAAGAAGTTCCTAGTAATTCGTCAAATTTCTTACCATGAACGGAAGAGGGTTTAAACCTTTGTTTCTCAATAGCCATGAGTATAGGTTTATTAGAAAGTTTACAAATCTTTTTATTTAAGGGAAACCTATCGACTACCTCTAGTAAGGGGGTGTTTGGCTAAGCTTAGAAGCTCTCTAAAACAGTTTATAAGTTGTTTAAGAGCTTATAAGCACAATTAATTTGTTTGGCAATTTAAGTGATTAAAGAACTTATAAGCTTCCAAAATAAGCTCTAAGAGCTTATAAGCTCAAATAAAAAGAAGCTCCAAAACCTAACTTTTTTTTTTTTTTGAAAAACCAACAACTCATATTATTCCATCAAATCTTCTCTAACAAGATCGAGAAGCCAACTGGGAAAATTATCGTTCCAACACATTGGACGATTACAATTCACTGCAAATTGCGCAAGAGCATGAGCGGCCTTGTTTGCCGATCTATAAGTATGAGCTACGCCTATAAGAACATGCGTTCTAGCATCCCTAAGGATCTCCACAATCTCTTCCGGCAATAAATCCTTTTCCTCTTCTGGCTTGGCCATGAGACGAGCAGCCAAGATGGAATCCGTATACACTTCAAACGGGAAAATACCATTTTCCACACCACAAAGAATACCAAAAATAACGGCTTTAACTTCAGCGAACATGGCGCTAGACGATGGCGTCGTCTGTTGCGATTTGGCCATAATAATTCTTCCATCATGGTTTCGAATAATGATAAAAATTATAAAAATAACCTTCATATATCAAAACCTAACTTATTTTTCAATCATCTCCTAAGTGTTATAACAAAATTATAAAAATAACCTTCATATATCTTCTTATTTACATGTTTGCCCTTCTTAATTCACTCACTTTTTTACACCAGATTTCTCTCCCACTCTTCTCTCTCACTCTTGAGTCAGTCGACAGATTTTATTTTTCTTCTTCGTCACGTGGAAATTGGATTTCTGAATTGTTCGTAGTTTTGTAAACTTGAAATTCGAAAAGCTCCATATGCGAACAGATGTATTTGCTAATTAAATTACCACTGTAAAGAAAGCAAAAGAAAAAGACATTTGACTGATTTTGAAATTCGACGATTTTCCAATTATTTTTCTAATATCAATTTGATAGTAAATCGAATAATATATTTTTTGATAAAATTTTGTCTAACGTGTAACACTGAAGCAATGTTGTTTTAACTTTGATAAATTATAGATATTGAATTTTTTAGAATTGTTAAAATTTGTTTAGAATTTTGAAAATCAATCAATTATCATAATGAAAATTCTTGTGTAATAGCGACTGACGGATCAATATCAATTAGAGGGATAAAATCTGGAACATAAACATGACAAAACATCTTCAAAATTATGAACTTGCAATTACATATAAATTTAAATCTACATATATCATATATGATTCGATTGATAAATTTTGATCCCTGAAATCGTCTTGCACAATTTTTATGTTTTATAATTTGTACACCTTTGCTGTTGTTGAGAGCAATATAATAAATGAAGCTTATTTTGGTCATTATAACATAAAAAGAATTTATAATGCTAAACACTTCATTATCTTATAAGTTTGGTTATCCAAACACTTTAGCATTTTATAAGCTCTTAACTCACTACATCTTATAAGTTCTTAAAACAACTTATAAGTTGTTAGAGCTTATAAGCTTTCTAAAATAAGCTTAGCCAGACACCCTCTAAATCAACAGAAGAAGAAGAAGAAGAAGAAGAAGAAGAAAAATAATTCAGACATAAAATACCTGGTGAAAGTTTTTGAAGAAGGCAACTATCTATGGCCGCAGATGCAAAATCAACCAAAATTTAAGCTGCAGAAGAAACTTGGGAGGAGAAAAGGTTTTAAATGAAGAAAATGGCTTTGATTTATATAAGATTTTCCAAAAATCTGAATTCAACGTCCTTTGATGGATGGAAGGCCCAGATCCAAATTTTTCGAATCAAGGGATGAGATTAAAAAGGTAGTTGAAGAGATGTAGCGAAATATAGGGAAAAACACTGCACTTTTCAGAAAAAAGCTAGGAAAAATACTTCAGGAATTTAATGCACGACAAGAATATAGGACATGTGTAACACCAGATCTGGTCCTTCAGATCTAGCTCCGGACTTATTGTCTACTCTGATAGATAACTCTTGATAGATAGATCACTCGAAATGGGGAAAAGCAGTTGATATAGAGTAAATATCAACTATGCCGAGTCATCAAAATGTACGCGTGGACCGCCCACGCATATTGATCACACAACAACGTGAAGACGTCGAGTCATTATAATAGATCTAATGAGAGGGTCTGCAATCTAGATCTATAAGCTCAGATCTGGATAATCATAGTAGTTAGTTCCTATGGAAAACGATATCGTATATGTTAACAACTATAATTGAGAGGACTCTAGTGTCCGGATAAGGGTTGACTCATTACATACTTATCTGCTCCGAAATACGTGGCATAGGTTTCTAAGATCTATCCGATTACCTTATCTCAAGCTATACTTACATCTATAAATACCCTCGTCATTCAGGGGTTAGGTATGCAGTTCTAAGCTAAGCAAAAAAGTCTTAAACACAATACATCGCTCACTTGAGTATCAAAGCGTCTACCCGAAGACTCCCTTCGACTATATTTTGCAGTTGGTTCTATTGTCATACATTCCGACTATCCAACGAAATATTCCGATCTCATGTTCATAACTATTATTTAGTCATTACCACAAGGTACGCCTTTTTATATTTATTTATTGAATTTACGAGTTGAATCTATCCATTTACAATTCAACAATAAAATAATTAAACCTTTGTATTCTTCTAGTATTGTTTTATAAATATGACATGATCTTCACGATGATTGGAGAAACTTGTATTAATGGAATTAGGCCTCATGGGCAAGAAGAAAGATAAAAAACTAATACATAATTTGACACTCGTTATCCGCTCAACAAATTTGTTGTATTCTCTTTTCTCATCCTCGACTTGTAGTAGATCAACTCTCTACAAATCCACGAACCAATATAGCTGACCGAAGGGGTTGTAACCCAAAATCATGGTTAACTGATAAGTTTGACGAATCCACAATTGCTGGAGTTTCCCAGAAACATTATCCTCAGGATATCACAGAGCTCAAAATCAATTCTTTCTTTCATTATTAGAATCTTTATCGAAAAACATAGCTCTAGAAGAAAATAAAAGAATGGCCCTACCAGGAAAGGAATACCATTTTCTTTGGAGCTCAACTTTGTATGAACCTTTTCCAGTACGTTTTTGTCCAAAATAAAGTAAAAATAAATTAACCAACACGATTTTCTGATTTTAGGATGGATTTTCTAAAATCAATAGGATTTGATTATGTGATTGTATAACTTGATATCTTGATATTTATGACACTAGTGTGTAACCCGTCGAATTTCGACGGGAAATTATTTTATTGTAATTTGAGAAATAATGACTGATAAAATTATAATAAAAAATAGGTGAAATATGTAATTTTTTTATTTTTTACACTTTTGTATCTTTAAAAAATCAATAAAAATTAAACTAAACATATGTTTAAAGAGTTAATAATAAAATATTTCTCTAAATATAGAAAGTGGAGACTAATTTAAATGAAATATGTTGGGAATTTTGGATCGAAATAATATTTTGATTAGATCCCAAAACCTAATTGAAAATATATAAAAAAATATATCTTCTGTAGATAACACTATAACAAAAAACAGATATTGGGGCACTTATTTAGAGTCACTATTTGTTAAATGCCTCTAAGATATATTATTGGGGCACTTAGATATATTAAATTTAGAGGAAAATTTTAAAAAAATCTAAAAAAAATTAAAAAGTGCCCCCAAAGACACTTAAAAGTGTCTCAAACTCTTTTAGGACACGATACTTAGCAACACTATGATAGTGTTCTCGAAATCAAAAGTGCCCCCAAAGACAATATATTGGGGCACTTTTCAGTGTTTGAAAAAGACTTTTTTGTTGTAGTGATAATCACTGATGTTATGTCCGTTAGTCAGCTCGTTTGTTAGGGAGTTGTATTTAGTATAAAATAGGTTTTCAGTCAGAAACCAAGTTCTCGAGGATAAGTCTCAAGCTCTGAAGAAACAAGATCGAGACAACGAAGTCAAAAGCAACAGACAACATGCTTAAAGCTATATCAGACATCAGAGGAAAAAGCTCAATGTTGAAATATCTGTCATTAGACAAATCTAGTTTAGTGAAAGGATTCAAGAAGCCTGATTCTCAGAGGAACTGGCGATTATTGTGGCATTAGACAGTCTGAGTCAAATAGACATCAAAAGATTAGAGAATGTGAAGAGTTAGATGCTCGCTCACCAGATCTAGAGTCAGTCGCAACATTATCGTGATTCAGCTTACTTGAAGATAAAGTCAAAAGAAATTCGAGGGACTTAGCATGAGAACAAACATGGACTCAGCTGAAAACCGAAGATAACACTGATGAAGAAAAGTCAGATCTGTTGATAAATTGCCTTATACATTTATCTGACTCACAAAATGACAAAGCATAAGAGGACAAAGTTCGACGCTCGTATTTTCAAAATGTAGACTTTGAATTTCAGACGGCTCTCTTCCAACGGCTATTTTGAATTCAAACCTCTATAAATACATCTTTCTCAATTGGAGTAGAAAAGAGTTTTTGCAAGTTGGTGCACTTAGAAAGAAGACACAACTCAACTTCGTCCCCAACTCCGCAAGACATAGGCATAGCTTTATTCTTCCAAAGCAAAAGGTTTCACCACTTCATCCACGGTAAAACCACTTCGGTCCAGTCTCCCATATCTAAATTGCTCTTCATTGTAAAATTTGTAATAGAGCTTACATGAGTGTTGCATATCTTTATATTTATTTTTCACTGCAATATGATTTTATTACTCATTCTCGTCTCAAATCGTATATATACTTGTACCCTTCTCAAATCGATTGAAAAGTAAGTTTACTACATGTTGTCATCTGAAACACGTATAGTAATACCCTCAAATTAGTCATATGTTAATAGAAGTTGTTATAATAATTGATTATCCCTATCAATAAAACATTTGAACATGACAAAGTAAACATTAATTAATAATAAGTAAACAAAATATTAGAAGAAAGGAAAAATTCACTTAGGCATGTCGATTGATATAATATCATATCCATTTAGAATTTATATAATCGTAATTATCTCAAACCAAATTAAAAAGTGATTTTACTACTCGTTCCTTCCTGAACCATATATTCATTACCCGCTAATTACCCAAACACGTAATACCATTTTATTTAGGTCTTGAATAGATGAACCCATGAAAAATTGTTGTGAAAGTTAAATTTAAAAAAGGATTGACACTATTTAATTAAGGAAATAATGAGAATATTAAATAAATAAAAATAAAATATATAAATTAAGAAACACATTATTGCACTATGATGACATTTAGAGTTAGCAAAGTAGTGGGTCCGGCCGGGCCGACCCCGGGCCCCGTCGGGCTTTTACATTTTTTGGGTCGGGCCGGAATTTTTTCGGGCGTAAAAATACGAAGTCCAAACCAACCCCGAACGGGCTTTTTTAGATCATTTTTTAGTTTTTTTAATATATAAAATTAATATTTTAAATTTAAAAAATTAAATACTTAATTAAAATCTCATAATTCCTTAACTTAAATAAAGAATCAGTGATGAGAACATTTTGAACTTACTTATTCTTATGACAATGCTTCTTGTATATCTTGACCTATTTATATATTCATGTGATGTTATTGTAATGTAGTATAATTTTAATTCTTTAATTTAAAAAGGAAAAAATAATAATTATAAATCAAAGATAAATGATATTATTAAACGTCAATCCCACTTATACACCTAAAATAATAATAAAAAATTAATTAATTATACAATATATATATATATAACATCAAGATTCAAAATAGTTTTTATATACTCAAGGTCATTAGTCATCAGCTTATATATTTTTTAAGATCATTTCTCTTATGAATTATTTTTGAATGATTTATGAGGTTATTATTTTTTTCAGAATTTATTTTCCTGACTAATATGAGAATTAGTAAGAAAATTGTTACTATAAAAAAATAAATAATTATATAAATATAATTAATATTATTAAAAAATTATAGATATGTATGTTAAATAATATTATAAATATATATATTTAATAGTATATCGGACGGACTTTTTTAGCCCAAAACCCCTGGCTTTTTTGGCCCGAAGTCCGGTAGGTCCGGGGGTTTTTTTGGGCGGGCTTTTTAGGCCCGATTTTTTTTGGACCTTTAATTTGTAAGCCCAAACCGCCTAAACCGGGTACCCCGGGCGGGCTTTTCGGGACTGACTCATTTTTCCGGCTCTAATGACATTGCACTGGACATATAAATTTGTTACACTTAATCTAGTGAAATAATTTTACATGTTCAGTGCAATATTCTCACGTTCACACGAAAATCCAGCCCTTGGTGAATCTATATATGTGTGGGGTAATAAGATTTAAAGTATGACAATATAAAAATTTATCTCCTCATATAAAATATATTTTCTAAAATGAAATATCTTTTGTGTCCGCATTCCATATAAGCTTGGTAATATGAAACATATACAAAAACATATAATATTAGTATTTTTAAGCAAACCTATAAATACAAAAGGAAAAATGATATGGAAGAAAATAACAACCATATACATCCAAATATACAGTTATTTTAATAATGTGTTTTTAGTTTTATTTGCACTAAGTAATCAATAACATTATTTAATATCATTGATGATGATAATACAACTTTGCTTCTAGTTTGAACATGTTATGCTGAAATATAGGGTAAAAACAAAATCCACTACCACATTATAGTTAAACACAATTATAAAAATAAACACATTTTAAATATATTTTTCCCTAATTTTTTTTTCTATCTGTGTTTGGACTTGAGAGTAAGAGGGTGTTTATATTTGAGAGACATACGAAATGGGTATAAAAAGTTCGAACCAACAATGACGTGAATGTATGTATCTTTTTATGTATCAAGTTGAACGTATAACAAATTCAGTTAACTATTCAAAAAAAATATATGAATAAATTAGAGATTGTGAATCAAAATAATCATTACCAATTCTAATATGTGTATAAGAAATTTGGTATGTACATACTTATCGTAGTTTTTTATTTCAGTTATATATGTATATCAATTTTATTATTTTGAGTATAAATATGTGTGTATACAAATAAATACATTTTCTAACCTATGTAAAGTTTAGATGCTTTTGATAATTATTTACCAAAGAAGTGAAGATGTTAATTTAGATGCAGAAGATCATACATTCATCATCATAAGTATGAAGTATGAATATAAAAAGAAGGGTAAATATCCCTTTAAATCATAAACTATATCCATTTTATCAAAAATATCCTGAACTTTAAAAAATATCATTTAAAACCCTAAACTATTAACATTTTATCAAAAAAATCCTAAACTTTGAAAAGTATCACTTTAAACCTCAAACTGTTAATTTTTTTTTTATCAAAATACCCTACATCAATTTTTAAGCTCCGGAAATTCGATGAGAATTATCTTTTGATTGGCTCATCGTATATATACAGGGCTCATTTCTTGCCTTGAAATTTTGATGTGGCTCATCGAACGAGAAGAAGATATTTCTCCAATTTCAGGAGCTTAAAAATTGATGTAGGATATTTTTGATAAAAAAAATTAACAGTTTGAGGTTTAAAGTGATACTTCTCAAAGTTTAGGATTTTTTGATAAAATGTTAATAGTTTAGGGTTTAAAATGATATTTTTTAAAGTTCGAATATTTTTGATAAAATGGGTATAGTTTAGGGTTTAAAGTGATATTTACCCTAAAAAGAACAAAATAAGTTCATGTAATATTAATAATTTTTGAATTTATCACAGCATATAACTAAAATAAAAAGGAATATTCCGTGACAAATATAATATAAAATAGGCTATCAATGAGGTAAAAATAATGCTCCATTCGTTCACGATAAGTGTATCACAATTGTCTTATTTGAAGTCTACAAAAAGTATATCACTTTCCATTCTAGGCACTACTTTTTATTATTTAACCTCACAACCACTCTTTATTTACCAAAAAAATCATTCATATCACTCATAATCTAACACATGGTGGGATCATTTCTCCACTCAAACAACATATGTCAATAATTTTATTAAAATTCGTGTTATCCAGAAGTGATACACTTATTGTGGACGAAATGAGTAATAGTTAAAAATCAAAACACTCATAATCATTCAGCCAAAGAAAAGAAAAACTCATTAGTTCAACTATGAAAGCAACGAACAATTGGATACCGTAACTTCTTCGTAACAATGATGATATTTACAAATAATTAGATAAGACAATTAATACTTGAATATTTATCTTATATATAATAATTAGTCACATATATCTTATAATATAGTTCCACGATATAGATTACCTTTTTAATTTACTTTATATGATTAGTTATGTGTTTATATAATGCAATCATCTAATTAAGATAAATGGTAGACTTTGACAAATTAATCAATTAGTGGAAATATAATTTAGAATTAAGAAGACTCAAAATGGAGAATTTAGAAAATAAGAATCAAAAGTCTTAGAAATTTCACATTGGATTAAGGATTATTGTGGTGATAAAGATGTTTATATTGAGTGGGGAACACAATAGAAACGATAATATGTTTTAAAAGTCAATACCAAAGTATTTTGATGAAATGATATAAAGTACAACCATCATCAAAAGATCATAGTCTACATAAAATAAAAGTCCCGAACATATATACGCTTTCGTTGTACCTTTTTCTCATTGTTGCAGTAGTAGGAATTGATTTATTCTATCTAATTGACATATTAGCTCATTACCTAATATTATAATTACACAATTGGCATATATCAATATAATTAGAATAAAATTAGAATAATTTTGGGATGGAATAATTGCTAAATTTTAACTGAATTTTTGCTAGAATACTGGTTTGAGAAAGAAATTAAAAAGATGATATTTGAACTATGACACACCATCTATTTTAATGTAGAATAATCTGTAACTGAAAACACAATCGAAATTAATTGCATATTCCTAAATTTACATGCAATTCATATTTATATAGATTGATTGATTGACTTAGGCATTTACTTGGTGATTGATACTTCCATATTTTCATTCATTTCATACAAACATAAATTGCTACGATTGATTATAGTTGACTAAATTGCTTGTTTCATATTTTCATCATTTTGTATTTTCATATTTTAATAATAACTATTTCGGTTACACAAATAAACTTCCAGATTTGGAAATGTGTTCAATAATAAAAATAAAGCATAAAATAAAGAATTAGAAAAATGAGAATAAAATTTTCTGAAGGTGACACTTAAGATCCAGAATTAAGGTGAAGTCTCCATTGTGTAATGCTATATAGAATGATATAGATTTAGGAATGTCAATTTAGCTTGAAACCAACTGGCAAACCCAAATAGATTGAGAAACGGAAAGAATTAGAATTGAAAATTATATCCCCGAAAAAGTTAGTTCGATTCGCCTGAATCGAAAATAGTCCAATCTAATAGGACTAACCTGAAAATCAGGTGGGTCGGCCCGATTAATCAAAAAAAATCTTATTACTTAACTATCAAATTTCATTACTTTATTTTTTTAATTTGCTAATAAAGTTTGATGCTTATAAAATGTGTTTTTATATTCTCTAACACAAAAAAAAACTTTCTGACATGAATATTTAAGAAAGATAATTATTTGTATTAAATATATATTAAATTATCACCTCTCACAAAATAAATAAATTATTAGTTAAATATAAATTGATGTTGAAATTGATACTTATTTTTGTATCTATAACAAGTTACATATTTTTTTTGAGAAAATACGACATAACTTTTGTTACAAGTAAATAACTATAAAAAAAATTTGTAAAACAAATCATAAATATTTTGGCCCGATGTACTAATCCGAAACAGAATATCTAAAAATATTATAGCCCAACTTTTTTTAGAAAAAACGACTTGCGTAAATAGCCCGAAGGCCACTGAGTTGGCACAGTTAACCTGTCTAATAATGTCTACCCGTACATGACTACTATGCGCTGATTCCATTTATGTAGTCCATTAGACATCAGCCCGATGACTTAAAATTAATCCGGAACCGACATGAATGCCAAATGTCGCGATATTATTGGATATAAAAACTACACACTCTCCTATGCAGTGGAACTATATTTTTTTATCTATAAAGCAGAGATAAATCATATTCCAACTTATTGCAAAAGTCCAACAGCGATGATGACAAGAGTCGTTGAAATACTGAGGTTATTACAAATATCTCCTAAAGTCACTTCTTGTGAACGTCGGCATCCTTCACTATAGTGACTGGGCAGGTTGCAGTCGATACCACGTAGTTCGTCACGCTTCCCAGAATTATCCTATCCATCAATATCAATAATAAATACAATAAATATAACAGATAAAGATTATCTGCCAGTCTATTTACAAATATTCCGTGATTATTATGAAATATATTAAATGCGCGCTCATTCATTTATTTAGTTGTATTACGAGGAAATTGTGCGCATTTATAGCTAATATCATGCATTTTATATGCAGTCTGACTGAGGTATCTAGGATGTTTAAACGGGTATCGATTTTCGGTTAATCGAGAATCGAAATCAAAAATTGATTATACCGATAACCGATTTTTTCAATTTCGGTTCGGATATCGGTTAACCACTTCAAGTGTATTTCGGTTATCGGGTATAACCGATTAACCGACGGTTATACCCGAATAACTGAAATTAATTAATATATATATTTTTAATTAATTAATTAATTATTAAGTAAAAAATATATTAATTAATATCATATTTTCGGCAATATTTGAAATAATCTCGATTATTTTTGGTTAATTTCGGTTATTTCGGTTAATTTTTATATTTTGTATTTTTTAAAATTTTAATATTAATTTCGGTTAAACACTAATCGAACCGACCAACCAAATCGGTTAACCGATTAACTGATCGGTTTCGGTTAGCTAATTTTGTCGATTTCGATTAACCGAAATTTCGGTTTTGGTTAACCAAAATCGAACCGAATATCACCCCTAGAGGTATCTGCATATCCATTCACACAAAAGGATTATATTATTATTATTATTATTATTATTATTGTAAAGAGTGTGTGTGTGATTTCATTCTCTCTCAACACAATATATACACATCTATCATAGCTGATGATATGCATTTTACATTTATCATGCTTTTTGTCCCAGTATTTTAGAAGCATCATTTTAACCTTTCATTTTCTTTACGTATGCTTTTACGACGAGAAAATTAGTAGCCACTGGTCCACGCGTTTTGGATACTATTTTGATTTTGGTAAAAGGTTGCCTAACAATTTTAATACGACAAACTATAAAAATCGTGCAGTTTTAGTTCTTTTCATCCTAATTTTACAAATATCTGCCAAACAAATCCAAAGGTCAAGAATTTCTAACAGCATAATCGTGATTCAGGATGCAATTTCCTCCTAATAAAGACGTGACCTAAAACTGATGAACTTATTAATAAATTCCTAAACAACTTATGTTTATTAAAATAAGTCCAATAATTTATAAGCCCTTAAAAATAAGTAATTTCAACCCCAACTTATTTTTTCATAAACTGCAAGAATAAAGAATTTATCAAAATAACCTTACTATAATTCGTTATAATCTACATATATACTATCGATTTCACCTCTCGTCAATTTTCTCGCCTAACTACGATTTTCTCTCTAACTCACGATTCTTTCTCAAACATAATTTAAATTATCCAAACACTTTGACAACTTATGTTCTAAACATTATATCTTATAAACTTTTGAACATCTTATAAGTTCTTGAGCTTATAAGCTCTTTAAAATAAGTTTAGCCAAACACCCTCTAAGCTTTTCTTCAAATTCATAGATTAATTAATTTTTTTCTTCAAAGAATAATCACATCGCTCGAAATTGCAGCCTAAAAATATGGAAATTCGAACTAAAATGTCTCAAACCCCACGATTTTTAATGTTTTCAAAACTAAACTAAAGAAAAAATACCTTTTGATGGTGCTGAGTCCCCTGCTACCCATAACCAAAGAATCAAGCTTCATAGCTTCAGCAGCTTCACAGATCTTCTCCCTCGCATCTCCCCAGAACAGCTTCGTCACAACAGTTATCTAATCAATTCATCAAATACATTTCATTCAATCTCACTCACTATAATTTCAATAAAAATCCCCAAAGTGCACTGGCGAACATAAAACTTTTTAGAGAGAGAGAGAACCTCTTTCTGCCTAGCTGCAGTATCTAGCATGTCGAGAAGTTCGATATCAGTAGGCACGTCGTACTTCTTCATAACCTCCGGTTCACGAAACTCCGATAATGGAATCAGAGCTACAATTTCACCAAAAGGAAACACAAATTAGAAAAGTCGGAATCGAAATAAAGAGCATCGCGATGACCTAATATTGGAAAATGAAGGGAAAAGGTAGCTTACGAGAACCGGATTCCGCCCACATCTTGTTGCGCGACTCATCGGAGGAGTGAGATTTGATGTGAATGATGTAGAATGTGTCGCCTTTGTCAGCGAGATTGTCGATCGACCACTGCAGCGCCGCCTTACTGCTCTTGGAGAAATCCATCGCAACTCCAATTTTCCTGTCTTTCACCATGTTTAACTCTCCCTCTCTCTCTCTCTCTAGATTAGTTAGTGTGAAATGAAGAAGGAAAGCACAATAGTTGCGTGGGCAAACCAAAAAGCTAAATAAGCACAGTTATACGTGTGGGGCCGACTTTTACTAAGGAATACCGTGGGCTCAACTCAATGCAATTAGGTAATTTCAACTTCTTTATTGTCACGTAAATGTGATATCAATTTTTAATATTCATCAATGTTTTTTTATATCTTTTTTTCAATCATATACTTAAAAAATCAATTTTTATATGAACCTATTATATATATATATTCACTTAAAAGCTTGAAGAAGTCGTTGAAATGAAAGAAAGAAATGCATAATTTTTTTTTGATAGCTTTTCCTATAAAAAGTCAACTTTTATTTTGAAAAGTTAAAATATAATGTCAACATTTTACAATGTTTAAAAGATAGAAAAAACCAACTTTTTCAATTGAAAAGTTGGTGTTGAGTTATCCTAGACATTAATCACGTGATTATCTACTATATTTTGTCAAGATAAGGATACAACAGAACAATAACATAATATAAATTTCAAATTTCTTTTCTAGTCTCGTATTGAAAACTCCAAAATGTTGTCAGAAAGATAGGCATTTTACTTTTACATATTTTTGTTTTATTTTGTTTTGTTTTTTCACATTTTAGTGTTTTATAATAAATCATTTTGATATTATTATTTTGCTTCGTTGATGTGTGTTAATCAGGCAATTAATACTTGACCTTGAAAATTGAGTCAATGTTTCGCAATTTATTGTGATTTGGATTTTGTATATTTAGGTGTTCTGCATCAGGATGAATATAGTGGTTGTCGAAATATATATCGGGTATCCTAAAGTTATAAAAAAATATTGATGGGTACATATTATTAGTAAATGATGAAAATGTCAAGTATTAGAAACCATATGAACCTTATCTAACGATAATAATATATACTTCAAAAATTGAAAATTGTGAAAAAAATATATTACTTTAATATATCTAGTGATGCATTATAATATACTTGCATATCATTATTTCCCCCTCTAATTTCTTATCGTTTGTTGCTTCTCATTCTCGTATTCTTGTATATATTACATATATAATTTGCCATAAATGTAAGATATTTAACCCACTAATAACACAATTCAGTTTGTTGCTTCATAGAATATACTCTATCCATCTATCAAAAGCATAGCACAATTGCTTTTTTTTTTTACGTTTATAAAGACTATAATATCTTTTCTTTTTAAGACTATACTTTATACTCAATCGTTTTAATTTAACTTCCAAATCATTTATTATTTATCAAAAATTATTTCTACTATTCATAATTTCAATATATGATGAGACTCTTTCTCTATTCAAAAAATATCTATAGTACATTTATAAAAACTTGTGTAATCCATCAAGTGTTATACTTTTGGTATACGATGAAGTATATATTTTTTTCCCGAGTAATTTTATTAATTTCCAAGTACTATTCATTCTTATTACAACGGCCTTACAATTCTGCCGAAAATGATTTTGTTTGATTTGTGTGATTCGTCTCTCTTGCTTCGCGTGAAAGCAAAATACTGGTGTACTTTTCTAGTCATCATTTATCAAGGACAGCAATTTCTATAATAACGATAACTTAATTTTTCGGTTTCATACTATTTATGACATTTGAAGCATATTCAACATTAGTTATTATTTTTATATACCATATAAATTATGACTAGGAAAATCAAATTTACAATAATATACAAGTTCAAGCCTAATTTATTATTTTCCCTTTAAGTTCAAAAGGATGAATAAAACTAATAAATTACGTTTTAAGTTTTTTTTTTGTAATAAATTTTGACGATTTTAGTCGTAATTTGTAATATAGAAGAGAAGGAATAAAAGAAAGAATAAAATGCTTTAGGTGTTCACATAAATGCTCATAAAGTGTGTTGCATATTCTATGTTTACGAGTTAAGCATTCGATGTCCTTATAAATGTCCACAAAGGTTTTATGGATTAAAGGACTATATATACAGACAAAGAAATTTATAAATCGAAATTTGGAGGTCAAAAGTAGGGGTGAGAATCGGTCGGGACCGGTGCCGTCCCCGAGTCCCGAGTCCCGAGTCCCAAGCTCAAATTTTGTAATTTTGGGTCCGTTCCAAAATTTACAATTTTAGTCCCGATCCCGATTGAAATTTCCAAAATGCCCCGAAGTTCAAGTCACGAATTACCCAAAATGTTCCGAAATTACTCGAAAATCCCAAAAATCCCGAAAATATCCCGAAATTACCCGAAAATGTCCCGAAACTCCGAAGTTCGAAAGTCCCAAGTCCCGAATTACCAGAAAATGTCCCGAAAGTCCCAAATTAAAATTAGATATATTTAAAATCGGACTTGATTTCAACGGACTCGGACTTCCCGACACCGAAAATCAAAATTTCCTGGCCCGAACCCAGAATTTCGGGACTCGGTCGGGACTAATTTCCAGTCCCGGTCCCAAATTCTCACCCCAAAAGTGGGACAAATCCTTGTAGGAAATGAAACAGCACATACCATATTGGATGACACAGATTCGTAGATAAAGAAACGAAGTTTCCTCGCTGCTTCCTATGTCCATCTAATCTCTAACTTATTTATAGTACACATGCCAAACATTTGGATCAAGTTTTAGATATTTTCTTAAATTTAAGAAATAATAATATTAATAATAGACTTAGCTGGATCATGTTAACAATATCAAAATATAATTTTTAGATAATGAAGTGGCCTCGTATATGGATAGCAAATTCGGATTGTCGCTATTATTCATGATAATTATCATTTTTTATCCATTGGCAAGATACATTTATGTTCCCCATTAAACTATAAATTATCATTTCCTGAGAGTATACACCAATTAACTCACAATAATTTCTAGAGTCAAGAATGCTGTGGACCAAATATATTTCTAAATAACATAACGGGCCTTTTCTATTGAACTGGATTCTAAGTGGAGTTGGTAATTTTACTGGACTAATAGGCCCAGTTTATAATCAATACATGCCCAATACTACTCAGTCGCGAGGACAATTATTTTCAATATTTTATCATTTTACAAACACTATAAATCAAATTTCGAACAAACGCTCATCCAATCATATCTAGTGAAACTCGTTAAATTAGACGAGTCAAACTTCAGACTGACATTAGTATTAGCTCGATAATAAATTGGTGAACTAGATTATATATATATATATATAGGGGTTGGTTATGGTGAGAAGTTCCTTAACGTATTTGAAAGTAGGAATAGAAGATATCTTTCATATCACAGAAGACAATCATAATTAATGTATTGCACATGAAAGTTTAGCACATATTTCATCAATTCGTAGCACATATCTAAATATATTAGTTTAGCACATCTTTCATCATGCAGAAGACAAGAAGAGTTATAGTGTTGCGATAATAATCCGTGTAGACACAAAACACAAAACTCAGAAGACACACACGAAAATTAAATCTCAACCATTGATATAGCAAATCAAAGCACGATTCATTCCTATTTCCTACCAAATTATCTATTCCTACCGATCCATCCCCTATATATATATATATATATATATAGGTTAGAGTTCTCATAGTATTCAATCAAACTTAAAATATGCATATAAGAAAGCATAAACCTTCATGTTAGTCACAAAACATAAACATACGAATAAAATGATTCATGCATATAATAAAACATAATAATGCATCTATTGTTGAAATCGTGTATATATATATATATATATATATATATATATATATATATATATATATATATATATATATTATATGTGGTCAAGTTTCGCGTAGTTACTTTGACCAAGATTTTGAGTGACGAACGCTTAATTTTGTGAAATTAACGGCATATGATCGATCTACGTTTGAGTAGATGATCGTGGTGTATTCACATTCTCAAATTCGATTTCCGTGAGTGAGAAATAATGGATCAAAGTTGGTCATTTAAACATGTAGTTATGTGATTAAGGGATAAGCATGGATTAATTAATCCTTATCCCACATTGATTGATGTATCTTCATTAATTGTCTATATAAGTGGTTCATAGAACACTTAGTATAATTATGTGTACAAGTGATGGGTCGAAAAGCCAACGCGCGCCGCCGCCGCCGCCGCCGCCCGGCCGCCCGCCGCCCGCCTGCCCATGCGTCGGCCGGCCCGGTTCCGTTCCGTGGTCCGTGGATCGTGGATCGTGGATCATGGATCTTGGATCTTGGCAATTGGTCTTTGGCCGTTCTTTGGGCCTTCTGGGCTTGCTTCGTGGGCTGGTTCCGTGGCCCATCGCTCTATATTTTGGATCAATGTTTGATCGAGCCCAAAGATGGAGTTGGTCCGGTGCCCAACTCGTAGCCCAACCGCTGGGCTGCTGTGCGATGGAGTTGATCCGAGGCCCAACTCGTGTAAGCCCAACCGTTGGGCTGCTGTACTCAAGAGACGTCCGGATACATCCAACGAACTCGACGCACTGTTGTCCGATTCATCGTAATCGCTTGAAGTTCGATATGAAGGCTCTGCGGAAACGTGGGCACGTTGTCTCCGTAAACACCGGTAACCCTTCGCACTCAATGGGGACATAACTCCGTAACACCCGACATCGATGCGGTGTTGACTCCAACATGCTCCCCATGAGGGGTACGACGCCTATAAATAGGACATGTCTACCCAGCATTAGTCACCTACTGCAAAAGCATTCTAGCATACCTAAGAGCATTCCCTGCATACATATTTTGTGTCCAAGCTCTGTCCTCGCCTCCGTCCAGTTCGTCGGAGCTCGTTGGTCTGCGGTGCTGCCACCTACAAGACGTTGTCGTTTCATCTTTGGGGACGATACGCCAGAACCGAGAGCACTACCGGGACGTATCTCGTCTTGAGGAAAGAGGCCTCCTCGACTCGGCATCTAGAATACGATTATCTGTAATTTTATTCTGTTTTCTTGTTTTAAGTTTATTATTAGTTTTGATCTCCTACTTCTACCTTTCTGTTTCGAGTTGTAATACGCCCGACAAGTATTGTATCGTTCGTACATTTTCCAACAATCGCAAGACGAGATACTACTTGCCACGAAGGAGTTGAGACCTTAAAATTGACTTAAAACTTTCGTAACTAAATACCTTTGCTTGAGACGTCGACCGCACCGCCACCGACCGCCTCGCCGCCGCCGCCATCGCCTCTGCTTCCGCCGCCACTCGCACAACGGCTACTGCCATGTTTGGTTTGATGACTTCGGTCAACCATTGGACCCTTTGGTCGACCGCTGGTTCCACTTTTAGTGGTTCAACGCTTGGTTCCACTTTAGTGGTTCCATTGGCTCGACGATCGCACTTTTCGCTGGGTCGACCGCTGGATCCACGGATCTAACACCGGTGGTTCTCATTTGAGTTCCATGTTTCAAAGACACTTCAGTGATGCTGGTGGATCCAGCTGGATCGATCTCGGCGCTGCTCATACCGTGAGGATGATGCCGCCCGCCGAGAAGCTGCCAAGTTTGAGGATCCGACTTCAAGAGATGGCAGCAAAGATGCCGTTTCTACCACGACGCTGGGCTTCGCCAACTTTTGGTGGAAGATGAGCCCGCCGCATCGGGGCTAAAGTGACGGACTTTCACGTCTCGAAAAGATATGACAACCGGCGCCTTGGCGACTATCTTTGTAAAACTTTATAGTTGGTAGTTTAGAGGATAGCTTGTATAGTGTTTATGTTTGTTGTAACGACATCCAAATGTATGTGGATGCGCTAGAAAAGAAGCACCGTAGTGATGATGCAGTAAAGAAGTTTATTGTAGCCAAGTATTTGACTACAAGATGGTCGATTCTCGACCGATCATGGAAGTGCAAGAGTTTCAACTCATTGTACACGAGGTTCAAGTCGAACGGCACACTCGCTTCAGACGGCTTTGTCGTCGCTCTGATGATTGAGAAGCTACCCCAGGTGGAGAGACTTCAAGGTCTACCTTAAGCAAAAGCGAAAGGATACGACACTGAAGACTTGATCGTCAAACCGTGACGAGTCCGACGTGAAGAAGCAAGATTTAAAAGCGAAGGCTTGATCGATGCTAGAGCCAACCTGTTGGAGAGGCGGTCCCTCCAACAAACGTGTTCATCCCAATGTCAAAGACAAAGGCAAAGGAAGGTGGTTGCTCAGTAAGTTTGACGGGATCATATAATTGTGGCAAGCATGTCCACACGGTAAGGGACCGCCGACCAAAGAAGAAGAAGGCTAAACAAGTTGCCAATGTGGTCGGAAGGACTTGACAAATGGGACAAGGATGACTTGGCTGCTGTGGTGACCGAAGAAGTCAACCACGCCGAGAATCAAGGTGGATGGTTCATCGACATCGGTGCAATCGCATGCACGCTCACGCCGAAAAGATGCGTTTCTCCACCTACAAGCTGCTGAGGGAGGAAGCTCAACATGGGAACCAAGTCGTCCGAGGTTGCCGGAGTTGGTGATATGGTGCTTAAGATGTCGTCCGGTATTGAGATCACGTTGAAGGATGTGCCGCGTGTCCCGAACATCCGCAAGAATTTGGTGTCGGCTCAATTCTAGTTAACAAGGGTTTAGACTAGTTTTGAGTCGGACAAGTTTGTCTTGACTAAGTTTGAGAAGTTCATTGGTAGGGTTATCTTACCGGGGTCTTTTCAAATCGAATGTAATGGTTGTGCCACTGCACCCAAGATTGCTATTAATGAAAATGTATCTACTTCCTCTTACTGACCGAGTGCTCGATTTATGGCATTTTAGATTAGGACATGTTAATCTAAATGCAATAAAAAGATTAGTAAATTTAGATTTACTAAAGTTAAATGAAGTTAATACACAAACGAAATGTGAGGTTTGTGTGGAAGCCAAATGGCTAAGTTACCGCTTCATTCGGTAGAACGGAGCACTAAGCCTCTAGAACTTATTCACACTGATGTGTGTGATTTAAAGTTTGTACAAACTAGAGGTGGTAAAAATTACTTCATCACGTTTATTGATGACTGTACAAGATATTGTTATCTTTACCTTCTAAGAAGTAAAGACGGTGCTATCAAGCTTTTAAAAACTTCAAGAACGAAGCCGAGAATCAACTAAGTCGTCGAATTAAGACTGCTCAAGTGATAGAGGAGAGAATATGTAGCTCCGCTTGAGGCATTATGCAACGAAAGTGGTATAATACATCAAACGATGCCTCTTATTCACCCCAGCCTAATGGCGTTCTTGAACGAAAATCGAACACTTAAGGAGATGATGAATGCTTTGTTGATTAGTTCGGGTTGCCCTGAACTTGTGGGGGAAGTCGCTTTGACAACTACATACATCGAACAAAATTCCATCAAGAGTAAGGATGTCACCTCACGAGTTGTGGAAAGCGAAGAAAGCCATCGCATAAATATCTCAAAGTGTGGGGTGTTTGGCAAAGGTTGAGGTGCTCTTCCTAAACAAGTTACAATTGGACCTAAAACAATCGATTGTATCTTTATTAGGTATGCACCGAACAACAACGCCTATCGTTTCGATCCACGTGTCGAGGTACGGATATGACCGTGGGGACGACGATTGAATCAAGGAATGCTATATTCTTTGAAAGTGTTTATCCCCAGAAAGACAAGGATAAAAATAAAGCCGCCTCTAGCAATAGAGCGATGGTGAAGCTTCGAGTTCTAAACCTTTGGAGGAAGAACCAATATCGCATAAGCGATCGAGGTCTCGATCCGGAGGGTCGGAATCGAGACGAGGCAATAGAGTCGAACTCCAAAGGATTTTGGTCCCGACTATATTGCGTGCTCATGTCGACGAAGAACCAACTTCGATCAAAGTAGCTTATGCTCGCCGGACGGAATGCTCGCGAGAGGTCGCTCAAAGCGAGATTAATTCCATTCTGCAAAACCACACTTGGGTGCTGGTTGATTTGCCAGAAGGTTGAAAGCCCTTAGGATGCAAGTGGATCCTTGATCGCTTAAATTTTTAACACGAAAAGGTGTAAATATAGGGTAAGCGAAGTATCGTATCCACAGGGATTGTAATGCGAAAATATAGAAGCTAACTCAACAAGGATTCATCATTATCCAAGTAACAAATATGGTTTTGTGAGATTTTAGGGCTTCAGAACTCAATCCGAAGCAAAGGTAACAAAACAGAAAGTAAATTAAAGCAATAAACACTCGGATGTTTAAAAGCAGAGAAAGACGACTAACCCTGGGCTGCATTAATCCTATCCACAACGTATGATTATCCTGTTCCTATTAACCAATTTTAATCCGCATAAAATGGAAGATCACATATATAACCGACAATTTACATTCACGACAAAAGCGGTCAGAGATTACTAGTTTTCCCATATTATCATTACGCCTCTAGTGAAAACAAGTAATTCCAAACGGATCACAAAGAATATGCTTCCTACGAATATCCTATCTCGCCACGACTCAAGGCTCATTCAGATCATGCATTCGATATCGATCGACAATCAACACAATTACGTAATTAACCGACAACTAAATATGCATCGAGATTGATCGAAACCAACACATATAAATAAGCACAATCGAATCATGAATCAATGCATGGACGGTAAATAACGATAACAGAATCACAACATATAGGATCGAATCATGCAAACCCTAGGATTAGAACGAAAACTAGCTGCACATAATAAACGGAATGAAATACGATTTAATCATAAAGACGGAAATTAAATATATAAAACCCGTGATGTAGCGTTGATGAACACGCTGGGCTCAATCCCAACCTCAATGAAAACGGAAAATGCGAGATCGTCCGGACGAAACGTTCCGGATCGTAAACAAAACGTAAACTAACGAAGATTAATCCGTAAAACAACTCTAGAATGAAAATATATGGAACCTAAAGCTAAAACTCTGAAAAACTTATGGAAAAACTGAGAAAAGAGGCTCTGGAATCGTAGGTATCAACTTGGGGGCGCGAGGGGGTGTTGCCATATATATAGGCACACCCCAAACCCTAATTTTCCTTCGCTGCTGCTGCTCGCGACCACCCTTCGCGGTCGCTAGGTGTGGTCGCGAGATAATTCTCTGCTGCCTTCGCCCGCGATCGCCTCTTCGCCCGCTGGTTGGTTCGCGACCATGGCTAGCGGTCGCTAGGAGTTCGATCCGTCGCGAAATCGTCCAACGGCTTTCTCGACGCTGGGCTTCGCCATGAGCACGATTGCGGTCGCGGTATGTCGGGTTCTCATGGCGTGTTTCTAGCGGCGGTCTAGCGACCGCTAGGATGGTCGCTAGAACACGCCAGATTGTGTGTTTTGGCTCGTCGCTCCTTGCTTCGATTTTCAACATATAGACCTACACAACACCAAAAGAACACCCAAGAGCGGTATCTTCTAAAAATAGATAAAACATTAGGAATCGATACGTAAACGCACATTAAACGAGCTAAACTCATCTTCAAATATCAACTATAAACGTAAAATGCGCGTTTATCAAACCCCCAAACTTAAATCATTGTTTGTCCTCAAACAAAACCAAAACAGAAAGACACAACGGAAAGATCAACGAGCGTAGCAAAGATGATAACCATTCTAGCCTCGTAAACATATCAACGCCAAAAACATTAGTGCACATGACGACGTTAGCCAACTCAACACAAACAACAATCGACGGCAAAACTTATTTAATTCAACCTCACAACGGCATGTGTAAAATATAGGATACACTCAACTCATAAAGAAATATAGGACGGTATACACTCAACGATCAATGCAAAGCAACATCTACCATAGGCTTGCTGCTTTCTAATATCTCCACCACGCTATTGTGTTCAAATTAGATCAAAGAGGTCTTTTCATAGGTTGTAATGTAGGCACATTGGTTAAGGTAGGATAAAATATGGCTAAGTGACTCAAGATTATTCCAAGCACCCCATTTATACTTTTTCGACACATATGGACTTCGTCCATTTTCCTCTTCTTTCCCAACGTATAAATCAACGCTTTAATGCCACGAAGGTACCTATACTTTGATTGAAGACCCTTTATGCTCAACACTCATAGTGAACTTAACATTTTTCTTTTCTTTTCTTTTCTAGAGCTTATAGGTTTATCTTATACAACAAAGGTACTATTCTTCACCACGATGTGTTTTTCTAAACGAAACTTTTCTCATCATCACTACATCAAAATTTCACCCTTTGATTCCCATATCCATCCTCACCTCCTATCATCCGTTAATCGAAAAAAAGTCTAATAAAGGCTCAAAGAAGGCGACAAATGGTATATATCATCGGGTTAGTGTTTGGGTGATAAGTGGTTAACAATGATGGCCTTTATCCTTTCCAAATTGAAACACATATCGCAATCTCGACACGTAAACACGGCAAGTTCTAGAAGACAATCACATGCACGATATCACACAATTAATGTAAACAGATCAAGATATGTATACAAAGGTGAAGCTCAAGTCTCACAGATAAGCAAATGGTGAAAACAATGCTCTAAGCTATCTCACGTCATTCATGCGTCATTTTCTAACATATCATGCGCACTATCATTAAATTTCACCAAAAATTCTATCACATTGGCCACATGGATTAACATACTTCACTTAACTCGTTGATCGACGCACGAAAACGAAAAACAAAACAAAACCAACAACAAACGACAAAAGACCCCAAAGCATAACAACTAAACCTATAAAGCATAGAAAACATAACCGTGATTCTCAACCAACTAAACTCGTTTACTCCCCCAAACTTATTGTGAACATGTGGAAACAATAAGGTTTGCGTAAAAGAGTAGTTGGGAGAAAACTTACCTTAAAGTCACATACTCGGGCGGATAAAATCCACGCCATCGATTCCATTGCCGCATCATCTCCATCATCTTTCGCTGTTGCTCGAGATGTGCTTGTTGTTGGGTGTAGATGGCTTGCTGCTGCTCCATAATCGATGTCAAGTTCCCGTCAATATGGTTGAGACGACCATCTATGTGATCCAATCGATCATAAATCCCGGGATCGCCTCGAACGGGTGGCGGGTGCAATATGCCGCCTGTCTCAGGAGCCACTTCAGGCTCGGCTTGCTCGGCTTGTTCGGCGTGCTCGGCTTGCTCCTCATGCGGTTGTTCGCCCACGACCTCGCCTTGCGCGTTCACGCGCCGCGTCCATGCATAATGTGCAATGAGCTCATATTCCAACAGATCCGGAGTAAAGTATCGGCTTATGCTTGTGAGCTCGGGATTGGGCGCGAAGATTGATTGGCGTTTTGATCATATAACAGCCACAAGTAACGCCGGGGTGCCTCTTCAGAACGTCTCGACGATAGGCACGCCTTGTCCGAGAAGATGTCGTGAGAGATCGGACTCTCTCGAATCGTAATCCCAAAGAAATCAAAGAATGGGGTAACGAATCCCCTATACAAATCTTCCTATACAAATCTTCGAATTACCCAAACTGTGGATCGATATGGAAATGCCGAGCTAAGAACATGCCGCATGCATCTTAGAACACGGCCCAATCGTAATGCTCATATCTTGTGAAAGGACAAGGCCGGGCGTCGAACGCCATGCAAGGTGAATGTGAGGAGCGGTGGAAGAAACGGATCACTGGATTCGAATCGAGCTAGCCTTGGATCTCGAGGCATCATAATATGGAGTGTGCTCGAGTCCGCGCCCATGAACTTCGCCATACGCTTGACCGTGTACTGATGTCCCCTATGTAATTTCCTTCCTGATCTCCATTGATGATTCCATTAAGTTCGCTCACGGAGAGTTGACGGGCTCATTGTCGAGTGAAACATGATGTAGTCCGCATGCCGCTTGTCTTGTGAACATGGAGAGTCGACAAGAATTCGAGTGAGGATCCGTATGTAAGATAATTGGGTCGTGATAATCTAATACGCCCGACCTCTCGGCTAACCACGCCACATCATTGGTGATGTCCATCTCGACACGATTTAGCACATGAAGCGTGAATGCCTATGCCGTAGTCTCACCAATCTATCCCAACGGCTTCTCGACGAGTCACTGGTAGTCGACCCCAAAATTTTCGGATCGAATTCATCCGTGGTGCCATGCGTGGCTCGCCGTGATGCTCATCATGATGCGCATCTTGGAAATCATCTTGTGTCTCGTCGTGGGAGGTGGAGACAATGCTCGCCGCTTTCGCCAGGACCGTGAGTACGCGGCATATTTGTACCTAAAAGAATTTCAAAGTTAGCCTGTATGAATGAAACAATCAAAACAACGCCAACCCAAAATGCTAAATATAGATCCCCAAACTTCAATTTAATCAAATTATTTCCATATTGTCATATGATCTTGCAAGATAACACACAATGGGAAAACACACACACCAAAAAAATTCAAAATTGGACGCTCGCGAAAACTAGCGATCACCCTTCGAGACCTAGCGGTCGCTAGGGAGATCGCTGGCACCGCGTCGGCCGCTCGGCTGGCGACATGAATACATACAGGCCAGCGCCAGACAAGCCAATGCCGCCGTCATGGCTGGTCGCCGTATGCGTATCGAAGAAAGTTTCAAACGCTATTTCACAATTTATAAACCCAAATCAACAATGTAGGCACATTCGACGAACAATATACGTGTATAAACGTGAATAAACCTATCATTGGACAAATCATGCTCAAACACCACACAAATCTAGCAAAAAGCCCTAATCTCTCAAAGTTAATTAAACCCACCTCAAGAGGATAAATGGAACAAATCCTTCCTAATCATGCTCAATAAATGTAAACCCATGAAGAATTAAACGAATATAGCATACCTTGGGTGGATTTGATGGAGAAATGCAAGAAAATTGGGGAAGAGAGGTGCTTGTGTGCTTGAGAGGGAGGTTTGTCGCTTTTTGTTGCAAAAACGTGTGTGTGTGTAGGTTAGAATTTTGGGAGAAATAAGGGTAAACGCGGGTCACGGCGCGGGCGCTGGTTGAGGCGCGGGTCGCGACGGATTCGCGGTCGAGCTCGCGATCGCGAAGCTTGGTCATGAGCTCTGCCGCCGACAACAAAACGTTCGCCACTTTTCGCATACCACTTGCGACCGCGGTCGCTAGGGTGGTCGCTAGGTACTTATTTTTTATTTTATTTTTGTTTTTTTAAAGAAAGCTATTAAACTTTGGGATCTCACAAAACAACGAGACCACGACACAAACAAAGAAACACAACCAAAACACAAAACGAAAACAACAAAAACAAAAAGTTAGTAAACTGTTGGGTTACCTCCCAACCAAGCAGTAGAATTATCGTCGCTAGCTCGACGGTACTCGTATCATGGCTCGTTTAGTGGGTCACCCGACTTCACACCGAAGTGTGACTTGAAGTAGATTTGAGGTCTTGGCCGCTCACTTTAAAAATGTTGCCCCGAGTCTAGAGCTCAGAATCTCCCATTGGCAAACGCACAGTAAACAAAGGCACGGCCCCGACCATCTCGACTTGAGCTTTCCGGAATAGACACAATGAGCATTGTAAAGTAAGACTTCATTTCCTACGAAAATCCTTTTGCACGAATGTGGAGGTCGTGAAATTTCGGGCTCTTTCCTCAGATATCCGAGAATTCTCGAACGCTCATTCCTCCACTGTCGAGCTCTAACAGCTTGGTCACCCTCATCATACCGCCTCCTTGAATCCATGTTGATTCTCCTCGCCGCCCAATATGCTTTGTGCTCCAGCTCGACCGTAAATGACGAGATTTACCAAATACCATTTGATATGGAGATAGCCCGACGGGAGCTTTGTACGCATCCCAGTAGCCCAAAGAGCATCATCCAACTGTTCGCCCAATCCTTGCATACCGAACAACCGATTTCTAGAATCGCTTGATTTCTCGGTTGGCGAGCTCGGCTGCCCGCTTGCTTGTGGATGGTAGGGGAAGTGACTCGATGCTTCACACCATATTTCGCTAGAACGCTGCTAGCCACTTATTATTGAAGTGCGATCCCCATCACCGATCAACGCCCCTGACCCAAATCGAGTCGTAATGTTCTTGTGAAGGAACTTGATCTCTACCTTGGAGTCGCTCGCGATCGGAATCACCTCTACCCAACGGAAACGACTCCACAAGAAGAAGAATATATGTAACCACAAGACATCGAATGGACCCATGAAATCGATCCCCATACGTCAAATAGTTCCACCTCCATGATGGTTTTCTCGTGGCATCTCGCCTTTCTTAGTGACATTCCCCACTTTGACAACGATCACAACTCTCGATAAAGGATTGGCAATCTTTGAAGATCGAGGCAAAAGAAACCATCATGGCAAATCTTTGCCCTTGCTTTTGCCACCGCAAAATGGCCGCCAACAACGAACTATGGCACTCGTGGATTATGTTCTCCCATTCTCCTTGGGGACGCAATGACGGATCAAACCATCGGCACATCGGCGGTAGAGATGAGGATCGTCCCAATGATAGAACTTAACATCGTGGAGAAACTTCTTTTCAAACGACCTTTGCGATGGAGGTATAACTCAATCACCAAGTAATTAACAAAATCAGCGCACCATGGTGTGTGATCGATGACGCCAAGATGTACTGTCTGGAAGTTCTCCTTATGCCAATCTTCCTATCCTCTCCTTCGATCGGCTTCTCCAATCGCGACAAATGGTCGGCAACCACATTCTCACAACCCTTTCTATCTTTGATCTCCATGTCGAACTCTTGAAGAAGGAGGATCCATCTCACCAATCTCGGCTCGAATCTTTCTCGGCGAATGATGGCTAATGGCGGCATGGTCAGCAGGTACGATGGTGTGGGTGCCCACCAAATAAGGTCTAAACTTATCGAAAGCATAGACCACGCAAGTAATTCCTTCTCCGTGGTGGTGTAATTCATTTGAGCGGTCGAGAGTCTTACTTGCATAATAGATGACTCGAAAAGCTTGTCTCATTTCGCCTAATACAAAGACCGATCGCCCAATCGCCGCATCACACATCACCGAATGGTTGACTCAATCAGTGAGACCAAACCGAGTCGAGATCGTGGCCAACTTCAATTTCTCGACGCCTCAAACACTCCTTCGTGAACACGAACTTCATATCTTTCTCGAGCAATCCACACAATGGTTTCGTGATCGCCGAGAAATCCTTGATGAACCGCCTATAAAACCCGCATGACCGAGAAAACTCCTCACCGATTTGACATTTGTAGGCGGAGGCGCTCGATAGCGACAATCTTTGCTCGATCCACTTCCAAACCCTCGGCCGAGACTTTGTGACCAAGCACGATACCTTCCTTCACCATGAAATGGCACTTCTCCCAATTGAGAACAAGATTCGCTCTCACATCTTTGCAAAGACTTGTGACAAGTTATGGAGACAATGGTCGAACGAAGAGCCAAACACTTAAAAGTCGTCCATAAAGACTTCCATAATATTCTCGATCAACCCATGGAAGATGGACATCATGCACCTTCGAACGTGGTCGGAGCATTGCACAATCCAACTAAGATTCGCCTATAGGCGAAAACTCCATACCGACAAGTGAACGCCGCCTTGTGCCGATCTTCGTGGCGATGGCAACTGATTGTACCAATATCCATCGAGAAAACAAGAGAACTCATACCCCGCTAGTCCGTCCAACATCCGATCAATAAAGGCGGGGAAAATGGTCTTTCCTCGTGGGCGTGTTCGAGCACGATAGTCGATGTAAACCGCCATCCCGTTACGAGTCTTGTTGCCACAAGCTCGCTCGCCTCGCCTCGATCACCGTGATACCCCTTTCGATACCACTGAGTAGGGCTAACCCACTCGCCGCTCGGATACGGCATAGATCATGCCCGCGTCTAAGAGCTTCAACACTTTTTTCGACGACCTCTTGCATTGCCGGATTCAATCGGCGCTGAGGTTGCACCTTCGCTTGTATTCATTCTCCAACAGATCCGTGCATGCAAATCGGGGTCAACCCTCGATATCGTAAATCGTCCCACCCAATCGCAGATTTGTACCGCCAAAGACAACCATCGCTTTACGTTCCTCATCACCAAAGTCAAGATATTATCACCGGCACGCCTCATCATCGCCTAAGAAGGCATACCGCAGTGGTCCGCAACTCTTTCAATTCCATCTTCTGTAGTCTCTTCCTTCTTCACCACGGCCCTCTCCTCCAATCGGCTTCCTCACATCCAAATAAGGCATCGACTCGGGGAGGGCCTCGACTTCATCGATGGACTCAAGATACTCTAAAATCTCGCCACACGCCTCATCAAGGTCTCATGGATGAGAAAATCGAGTTCTGCATACAAAACCCACCGGATCACCGATTGAAAGTGAGTGGGCGACACCGCCTATAACTCGACAATCTTCCATGGTCTTCTCGTCAGTCGCCTATAGCATCATATATAGAGATTTTCATCTCCTCGCCGCCGACTCGGGCGAGATCTCCATCTTGCACGCTCTATCAATGCTCGCCGGTAGCTAGGAATGGTCGCCCGAGAATAAGAGGTGTATTCCCATCCTCCGCATGTCGAGAACAACGAATCACCGGGAAGATGAAATCTCAAACTTTCACGAGCACGCCCTCCACTATCCCTTTCGGATAAGTCACCGATGTGTCCGCCATCCAAGAGCTATGGTGGTCACTTGATCTCCCAATCTCCAATCGGTTAAAATGGACAACGGCATCGATTGATGCTTGCCCCAAATCACACGTAACCTCGAGAATATCTCGTCCTCCGACGACACATGCTATGGTGAAGCGCCGGATCTTTCTCGCTGAACGGCTTTTTTCGAAAGACAAAGATCGCACTCTTGAGATGATTTATCGCCTCGAATTTTCCAAGCCTCTTCTTATCGGGCAACGGCATCCTTCAAAACTTCACATAACCCGCATATCTCAAGTGCATCAAGTAAAGGAATATTGATGTGCACCTTTGAACATCTCCATGAACTCGTCAACTTCGTCGATTGGGCTTGGCTAAACGGCTTGAAACGGAATTGAGGCACGACGCCGGAAATTTCTTCATAGCCGCCTCGCGATCGACTCGCGACCGCGTGCGCGTCGCTAGAACATGCACAAGATCCTCCTTCGTCATGACGCGCTGGCGCTTTCTCGGCGCTAGGTGCGCATCTAAAGCTTCAGATGATTTCGCGGCCGCTTGACTACTCACGACCGCAAGGTCGCTCGCTAGTCCCTGATCGACATGTCGCGGGCGCTGCTGACTTGTTGCGCCACCGAGCTGTCGCGAACTCCGCTGCCGTAGTCCTCGCGGTACGGGCTCATGGTCATGAGCTCGGTCGCGAGATTCTCTCTTGCCCGCTTGCCCTGCTCGCTCCTCGTGACTTTGATAAGCTCGTCCCACCTCAAATGAATGGCATTACAATGATTTTAGGGTTTACCTCAGACACTACTGGAAATTGGCCCGACTTGTGCCGCCCATTCGTTGTGCGGCTATCCGACTTATTCGATTCTCCATCATCTTCATGTGCTTTCCCATAGCCGTCACAAAGGACTCCAAATGATTGATCTTCCGCCTATTGCTTATAAACGAATTCGATTCGTTGCAATTGTTGGTTGCTTACAACCAACCGCCGTGATCATATCCTCTAGACTCGGCTTCTTCGTCTCTCGAATCACCCGCTCGAATCGAGAAACTCGGGCGAGGTCATTGAAAATTATTGGGGTCGACGAGAAATTTGGGTGATTTCGTTGTTCGGATTGTACGGATTCCCCCAGACGGTTGTTCCTCCGATTGATGTAATTCACGCCCTCGCCTCGATCATCTCTCGACTCTGCAAAGATTTATCCGAGCCACGCCTTTTCCTTTCCTTTCTTTCTCAAATCGCTTCTTAACAAGGTGAATCGCCCATAATATTGTCGCATTGAGTCACCTTCAACTGCAGCGCCTTCACCACCGGTGTTCTCTCCATCGCCATCGATAACTGCTGCCGCCATCTCTTCTATGACGCGGCCGGCCTCGCCTACACGTCTGCTCAAAAGGCAACCCCTCGCTGATCGTCAACAATACTCCTCGTGTGAGGTGTCACCAACAAAATCGGGTAACTGCCGCTTCTCGAAAATCCATGCCGGGGCACCTTCTCAATAGGCCCCTCGAATCTTTCCCACGACTCGAACAAAGATTCATCTCCTAATCGGGAGAGTGGGAAATCTCGGCTATGATCTTCGTGCTTTAGCCGAGGAAAGTACTTGAAAGGAATTTCTCACAGTAATCGCCCAACCGTTGATGCCCGCACGATCTAAGGTCTTGAACCGCCCTTCGCTTGATTTCGCAGAGAATCCGAACATACGATCCGGATTGTGTCTTGTGGCACCCCATTCTGCTTGATGGTGTCACAAATGTCGAGATAGGTCTCGAGATGGGCATTCGGATCCTCTGTGACTCCTCCTCCGAACTATTCCCTTGAACCATGCCGATTAGGGCGGCCACCAAAATTGTTAGCATTTACTGGGCCCCATCCGCCTCCTTGAAATTGCTCGCAGGAGGTCTCAGACATGTAATTCAATGGTCTTGCCGCCTCCCAGTGTGGACAACGAGTCCCATAGTCGCCAATTGGCGCTGCATTTCTGAAATCCGCCAACAAAGATCAGTACTACTTTGAGGAACGCCCCGCTATTCGATTTGCCATTGCTTCCTTCTTCTTGCCTTCTCCTTCTCCTTTGTGAATTTTCGATTCCGGATCAAAGAGTAGTTCAGAGGTCCTTGGGACCTTGTGAACATAAACTACCCGGAGAAAAGAAGGAAATCGATTGGCGAGGAATAAAAATAAAAATAAAAGTACAACTTGAATTAATAATTCCAAATCGACAAGTTATTCCTATATGATCTTAACAATCCCGACAACGGCGCCAAAATTTGATCGCTTAAATTTTTAACACGAAAAGGTGTAAATATAGGTGTTTAAGTATCATATCCACAGGATTGTAATGCTAAAATACGTGACTTAACTCAACAAGGATTCATCATTATCCAAGTAACAAATATGGTTTTGTGAGATTTTGGGGCTTGAACTCAATCCAAGCAAAGGTAACAAAACGTAAAGTAAATTAAAGCAATAAACACTCGGATGTTTAAAAGCAGAGAAAGACGACTAACCCTGGGTGCATTAATCCTATCCACAACGTATGATTATCCTGTTCCTATTAACCAATTTTAATCCGCATAAAAATGGAAGATCACATATATAACCGACAATTTCACATTTACGACAAAAGCGGTCAGATTACTAGTTTTCCTATTATCATATTGCCTCTAGGTGAAAACAAGTAATTCCAAACGGATCACAAAGAATATGCTTCCTACGAATATCCTATCTCGACCACGACTCAAGGCTCATTCGTATCATGCATTCGATATCGATTGACAATCAACACAATTACGTAATTAACCAACAACTAAATATGCATCGAGATTGATCGAAACCAACACATATAAATAAGCACAATCGAATCATGAATCAATGCATGGACGGTAAATAACGATAACGAATCACAACATATAGGATCGAATCATGCAAACCCTAGGATTAGAACGAAAACTAGCCGGACATAATAAACGGAATGAAATACGATTTAATCATAAAGACGGAAATTAAATATATAAAACCCGTGATGTAGCGTTGATGAACACGTTGGGCTTGAATCCCAACCTCAAATAAAACGGAAAATGCAGATCGTCCGACGAAACGTTCCGATCGTAAACAAAACATAAACTAACGAAGATTAATCCAGAAACAACTCTAGAATGAAAATATATGGAACCTAAAGCTAAAACTCGAAAAACTTATGGAAAACCGAGAAAAGAGGCTCGAATCGTAGGTATCAACTTGGGGCGCGAGGGGTGTTGCCGTATATGGGCACACCCCAAACCCTAATTTTCCTTCTTCATGCTGCCTCGCGACCACCCTTCGCGTCGCTAGGTGTGGTCGCGAGGTAATTCTCGCTGCGCTCTTCTCGCCCGCGATCGCCTCTGCGCCCGCTGGTTGGTTCGCGACCATGGCTAGCGGTCGCTAGGAAGTCGATCCGTCGCGAAATCGTCCATGGCTTTCTCGACTGGGCTTCGCTCGGGCACGATTTCACTGGTCGCGGTATGCTGGGTTCTCGCAGCGTGTTTCTAGCGGCGGTCTAGCGACCGCTAGATGGTCGCTAGAAACACGCCGATTGTGTGTTTGGCTCGTGCGTGGCTCCTTGCTTCGATTTTCAACATATGACCTACACAACACCAAAAGAACACCCAAGAGCAAGATCTTCTAAAATAGATAAAACATTAGGAATCGATACGAAACGCACATTAAACGAGCTAAACTCATCTTCAAATATCAACTATAAACGTAAAATGCGCGCTTATCAATCCTTAAAAGAAAGTACAAGGCGGATGGATCAATTGAAAAGTATAAGGCCCGCTTGGTTGTCAAAGGGTTTAAACAAAGAGGGATACGATTTCTTCGATACCTATTCACCGTGACGAGGATTACGTCTATTAGGTTCTTTTCGCAATTCCGCTTTGCACAATCTTGAGATTCATCAAATGGACGTTAAGACCGTTTTGAATGGTGACCGAGGACGAGGTATATATAGAGCACTGAAGGGTTTGTAGTACACAGTCGAGAGGCAAGGTATGCAAACTCGTGAAGTCTCTATATGGTTTGAAACAAGCGCCGTAACGGCACTGAAATTTGACAATGTAATGTTGGCAAATGGTTTCAAGATCAACGAGTGTGACAAATGTGTTTACGTTAAGAACACCGATAATGGTTATGTTATAGTGTGTCGTATGTAGATGACATGTTGATCATGGTTAGCAATACTCAAGTCATTAATGACACAAAGCGCGTGTTAAAAAGAAATTTTGACATGAAGGACATGGAATTAGTGATGTGATTCTTGGAATCAAGATTCTAAGAAGATCGACGGAATTATCTTAACACAATCTCACTCGTCGAGAAAGTGCTTAAGAAATTCAACGCGTTTGACGGTTTGCCTACTAAGACTCCATTGGAGCTCAATGTTCACTTGAGTAAAGCGAACAGGATGAACCTGCTTGGACAAGAAGACTATGCTAAGGTCATCGGGTGTTTGATGTATCTTACAAATTACACCGACCCGACATAACTTCATACTGTGAACAAATTGAGTCGTTACGAGCAATCCAAGCAGCGCAAAGGAAGGCTCTAGTGAGAGTTTTGAGGTACTTGAGTATACTCAAAATCATGGGCTGCATTTCACGAGATATCCCCAAGACTTGAAGGGTGCTGTGATGCCAATCGATATCGACACGAAAGATTCACTTTCTACAAGTGGGTATGTGTTCACGATCGGAGGAGGTGTTATTTCTTGGAGATCCACGAAGCAGACGTGTATAGCCCGATCCACCATGGAATCGTAATTCATAGCTTTGGATAAAGGCGGTGAGGAAGCCAGTGGCTCTGTAATTTTTGGAAGATATTCCATGTTGGTCTAAACACATGCCACGGTGATGATTCACCGTGATAGCCAAGCAACTATTGGAAGGGTGAAAAGTGGTTTGTATAATGGTAAGTCTCGACATATCGTCGGCGACATAATACCGTGAGGTATTTGATCTCAAGTGGGGTTATCTCACCGACTATGTCAAGTCAATAGATAATCCGCGGATCCGCTAACCAAAGGGTTGAGCAGGGATCAAATGATCAAGTTGCTAGAGGAATGAGATTAAAATCCACATGTTAAGAACAATCATAGTGGTAACCCAACCATGATGACCTGGAGATCCTAAGAACTTGGTTGATGGGAGAACTAAGCTATAGGAGTTCGTGTGTAAACACTCGAGTTAGTTTGTTCCTAGAAGCAAACGAGTGTTGAAAAACTTACCTAGTGGTGAGGTTGAGTCGTTGACTCTTAATGATTCCTAAGATACCTCGGGAGGTTGAGTATGGCAAGATACTCGGTAAGAATCACCTATGTAAGTGCAAAGTGGGGCCGCTTCAAACAAAACACTTATGAATCCAAAGTGGATGTCCATGGACAAAATGGAATCAAACGTGAGAACGGATGAGGTTGAGGTGTTAAAGTATTAATACCATTGTCTCAGTGCACGTTGTGGGGGAATAGTTCAAAACATGGTGTCCACTAATCCGCCTGTGTACTCAATGGTACTAACTATGGAAGGTTCAAGGCCATAAACCACATGTCCAAATATTTTAACATCTCTTGAGGATCGAAATGCGTATCCGCATACATGCATATGGCTATTTCCACTCATGTGGGGGATTGTTGAAATCGTGTATATATATATATATATATTATATGTGGTCAAGTTTCCAGGAAGCTACTTTGACCAAGATTTTGAGTGACGTAACGTTTAATTTTGGGAAATTAAACGGCATAAGATCGATCTACGTTTCGAGTAGATGATCGTGGTGTATTCACATTCTCAAATCCGATTTCCGGTGAGTGAGAAATAATGGATCAAAGTTGGTCACTTAAACATGGAGTTATGTGATTAAGGGGATAAGCATGGATTAATTAATCCTTATCCCACATTGATTAATGTATCTTCATTAATTGTCTATATAAGTGGTTCATTGAAGACTTAGTATAATTATGTGCACAAGTGATGGGCTGGAAAGCCCACGCTTGCCGCCCGCCGCCGCCTTGGCCCGGTGCGGTGCCGTCGCCATGACCGACCCGGCCGGATCCGGCTCCGATTCCGTGGTCCGTGGATCGTGGATCATGGATCTTGGATCTTGGCAATTGGTCTTTGGGTGGTCTTTGGGCTGTTCTTTGGGCCTGTTAGGTGGGCTTGCTTCAGTGGGCACGGTTAGTGGCCCATCGCCCTATATTTTGGATCATTGTTTGATCGAGCCCAAAGATGGAGTTGGTCCGGGCCCAACTCGTAGCCCAATCCGTTGGGCTGGCCAGGCGATGGAGTTGATCAGAGGCCCAACTCGTAAGCCCAATCCGTTGGGCTGCTTGTGCTTGAAGGGACGTCCGGATACATCCAACGAACACGGGCGCACCGTTGTCCAGATTCGCCGTGGCGCCGGTAAAGTTCCGACATGAAGGCTCTGCGGGAAACGTGGCACGTTGTCTCCGAAACCGCCGGGTAACCCCTCTGCACTCAATGGGGGACATAACTCCGTAACACCCGACATCGATGCGGGTGTTGACTCCAACATGCTCCCCATGAGGGGTATGACGCCTATAAATAGGACATGTCTACCCAGCAAAGAATTAGTCACCTACTGCAAAAGCATTCCAGCATACCTAAGAGCATTCCCTGCATACATATTTTGTGTCCAAGCTCTGTCCTCGCCTCCGTCGATTCGTCCGAACTCGTTGAGTCTGTGATCTTGCCGCCACTCTGAGATCTTGCGTTTCATCTTTGGGACGACACGCCGAACCGAGAGCACTACGGGCGTATCTCGTCTTATGGAAAGAGGCCTCCTCGACTCGGCATCTAGAATACGGTTATCTGTAATTTTATTACTTTTCTTGTTTTAAGTTTATTGCTAGTTTGATCTCCTACTTACCTTTCGCTTTGAGGTTATGTCGTCAAGCAAGTATTGTCTTGTTCGTACATATTTTCCAACATCTATTAAAATAAAACGTAATAATACATATCAAAACATAAACATGAATGTTAGCAAACTAGCGCTAGGGAATGCGTGAGCGTGCACCGGTGCGATGCACGAGTGCGAGCTTGACGTCTTGCTTCAAGATATATATATATATATATATATGCATGTTTGTGTTCAACTATATGTATTTTTGTGTTCATTCGTATGTATAATTGTGTTCAACTATATGCATGATTTATTTTATGTATCATTTAACAAATCAAATTATCAATTTATTCTGTGAGGAAGAATGACGAGAGAGATAGAGTCTGTGAGAGAAGAGAACATGCGTATCTGTAGAGAGAGAGAGAGAATGTGTTTTGGTTGTGTGTGAGGCGGAAGAATAGGGTTCCAATATGGGGTTAGGAAGGAAGAGAATGTATATTTGGCTTCAAAAGACAATTACATAAAATGTGGGCTAAGGTTTCGGTCTCATTTTTTTGTGTCGGCTGAAAATATGAATTTTTTTTAGACGTGATCCATAGTTTTCCAACACATGGATATGATTTTTTTTTAATAGACCAACTATCTAGCTGAATTTTGTTAGCCCCTTTCGTTTATTATTATTATTTTTAATAATAATTTTCACTTTCTTTTTCTTTCTTTTTTTAGGAATTATTTGTTTTGGAGTTTAGGTCGAGTTTTGGGTAAATTTAGAGCAAATCGACTCAACTCTATTTTTTCTATATTCTTTTTAATTGCTCGTTTTTTTTTCCACACATTTTCATAATTTTATACATGTGACTGCCTTCCAGATTGTAAAAGTTCACGTAATTCGACTTCAAGTCTTCTTGTTCAAGAGCAAATCGGCTAAAGACGTCAAACTTGATCAATCCCAATACATCGACCTTTTGATGTTGGCTTCACATTTGTCACAAATGTTGTCCTTGTTTTTTTGCAGAAGAAGTGGTCTTGATCTTAGCAGACATGACAACACGACAGTGGAGACGACATCGTCATCAACAATGAACTCCATCCATTCTGTGTAGATGGCACGAAAAGCAACGGCTTACATGACGTTCAGCATCACGGCCTCAGAGAGCTAAAAGCAGCTGCAGAGAATAAGCTAGAAGTTGTGCGTCATTTGCAAAGAGAATTGAAGCCTAAGCGTCTGTGGAGATCGACATCACGACCTTAACGAGCATGAAGTGACTGTGGATGAGGAGCTTGAAGTTGTGCGTCATCCCCGAAGAGAATTGAAGCCTAAGCATCAGTGAAGATCGACATCACGACCTCAACGAGCTAGAAGTGGATGTGGATGAGAAGCTTGAAGCTGTGCGTCATCCGCGAAGAGAATTGAAGCCTAAGCGTCAGTGGAGATCGACATGACGACCTCGACGAGCTAGAAACAACTGTGGATGAGGAGCTTGAAGCTGTGCGTCATCCGCGAAGAGAATTCAAGCCCAAGCATCAGTAGAGATCGACATCACAACCTCAACGAGCTAGAAGTGGCTGTGGATGAGGAGCTTGAAGTTGTGCATCATCCGCGAAGAGAATTGAAGCCTAAGTGTCAGTGGAGATCGACATCACGACCTCAACGAGCTAGAAATGGTTGTGGATGAGAAGATTGAAGTTGTGCGTCATCCGCGAAGAGAATTGAAGCCTAAACGTCAGTGGAGATCGGCATCTGTAATACCCCGATTATTTAAAAACCTAATTACAATATTAATTTCGTAAATTAGTGTATTATTATGATAATTTGATTATTAAAATGTCGAATAATGATTTCGATTATCTTTGGAATAATAAATTCCTATGTTTTATTCACAGATGAATGTGAATCGAGAAATACGAATATATAACGTATTTCAATAGTATTAATTCTAAGTTGATTACGTATCGATAATTAAATGCTCGTGATATTTTCTAAGTTTTTAAGCTTAGAATTTAATTCCATTATTATTAGAATTATTTAATAAAGTGATTATAGCTTTATTTCGACCATTTGAGATAGTCGATATTTAAGCGTTTGAGGCGTTTCAAGCGTTAACGTTTTGAGATGACTTGAAAATCAAGTCTAACGATCGAGGAATTATGATATTTAAATTCCTATGATTATTTTATATAATTGGAATATTATTTAGCATTGAATTAATGCTAGAAATTTTGGAATTATATTGTTGATTATTTATGATTCTCGAAAACCATAAATCGAGAAATAGGGTTTTCTACCTATGGATTATTCTAATAATTTTCCTATGATATAAATTATCATCTAAAACATATATTATGATATATATGTATAATTAGCATGAAAATAAATTATATACCTCATGAAGAATGAAAAAGCCGTGAGCTTTTGTGCTCGATAGATAATTCACGTCAATTTTGATTCTCTTTGCTAAGTCATGAAATTAAATCATGCAAGTGGAATATAGATTGCACTCTAATCAAGTAATTAACCAAGTGGATGGTGTGAGGCATGAAAGAGCGAAAATGTTGACTATTTTCTATCAATTGAGCTTGAATTTTCATACCACTTGATTGTAAAATATTTGGGATAGAGTGTAATATATTTATACATGCAAGACAAAGAAAATAAGATTTTCTTCCTTCTCTTCATGGGTTGGCGGCAATGACATTTTGAGAGACAAAATTACTTTTGAATACTTCAAAACTTTATTAAAGCTTCGAGGAGTAAATGTTTTGTAAGAGATATTTTCATGCATGACATAAGCACATTTACTATCATCAAATAAAATTTTGCCTTCTTCAGTGGAGAGAACCGAGAGAGAGTGTTGTGATTGCTTTAAATTATTTCTTGTATTTTTACTAAAGTACTTAAAGCCTTGAACACAACAAACAAATTACACTTTCATTTCTTTTCATTCCTCTCTACTGCCGAGAGCTTCTCATAAGCAAACCAAATATTTTCTTCTTCCATTCTCTCAAATAGTTTAAGTTTCAATCACCCAACAACCAATCGACACCGTTAACAAGGTTGAATATCGAACAAGCTTCGATAATACCTAAGTTTTCAATAATCCAATGGTTCAATTATTTTTCCAAGCATGTATTAATTGTGAAAAATCATGCTAGCATGTTCTTATGCTTAGAAAATATGTTACATATGTTAATATGTCTACATTGATGATTTATTTCTTAAGCTAAGCATGTTATAAAAATATTCTAGTGATGATCGAAAATTGCTAGGGATGTTTTGATGATAAATTATTGATATAAGTTGGTGTAGGAACCCTTAGTATTTATTTGGAAATTTTTGAAAACCATTTGTTATAATTTTGAAAATAACCGAAAATGCCTAGGGTGTATTCCTTGGTGTATTTTTTTATTTGAATAATGTAATAGCATATTGTTGATCTAGGGTATTAATTAGGTGATGTAGGAATTTATTAGAATTTTGGACATATATAGCTAAATTTTCTCCAAATGGCGAGACCTAGGGCATTATGTTCTATGGTTTATATTGTGTTATTATATGATGTTATGATGTATTAGTGTTACACTACTGAAGATTTAAGCATAGTGTAATTTTATAGGATTTTTATAAAATTGTTTGATATATGAAGCATAGTAGCCGTGAGCTACATAGTGTAGTTCTTTGGTGTATTGTTTGATTATGTTGTGTATTATGATTGAATAATGTTGTAGGATAATGTTTAAGTGTTATAGGGTTTATTAGAATTTTAGAAAATTTATTGAACAAATTTTGAAAAGAGCCGTGAGCCTATAGTATGTATATAGGTGTGTTCCAAATTTTCTATAGTAATATTAATACATATTAAGGATCATAGTGTAAAAAAATACACTCTATGAATTTAGAGGAATTTTGGAACAAGGTTGAAAATATTACAAATAATAGTGAGCTATGTGTTGAATTTAAGGAATTTTAATTCCTTTTTAATCATGAATAATAATTTATTATATGTCTAAAAATTATATTAGACATAATTGAATTTTTGGGAATTATTAAACATAGAATATTATGTTTAAGATGGAACGTTATATTAAATAACGTTAAAAGCGTAAATAATGCTTAATGTATTAAAAGATTAATATTGAAAGAAAATATTAATCAAAATTATCGATTTGGTTGAAAAATCGAAGATTAAAGCTTTATGAAAAGAAATCGATTGAAAATCGATTTATATTGATTAAAATATGTTTTACTGAATATTTTTAATGAAAAGTCAAAATGGTTGACCTTCGAAATTAACGTACGAAATACGTTCGTTAAATACGCTAATACGTGAAAAACGTATTACTTTTATCTGAATATCTCAATTGTGAGAAAAGATTTCATAATTGAAATCATTTTATTGAATAACGTTATTATACGTTAATTATTTAACCTAAAAGGTTAAAATGAGATGTAGATCATATTACGTCTCTCGATATACGAAATTATTTTTATTGATGCACGCGTCGTTTCAGCGTATTAAGGCGTATAAAGAATCATCGAAACTTGAATTATTAATTTATTTATCAAAGTTGAATGAACTTTGAAAATCTCGAAAAAGCGTGCCAGCGTACTAAGCGTGCATTTTGCGTAAAGGTGGGACGTGAAGTTCACGCATAGCGAGGAAGAAACACGCGCGGTGAAATTGAAGTTCCAGTAAAGGTGGGCTTTACTATACTCAAATTGATAGAACTTATCAAATGATTTATTTACGATGCTTTATTGCGAAAATATTTATGAACCGATTTATTTAATTACACGCCTAAAATGTTTATGATTTGTGTATGTACCCATCCATTATTATTGATGCATAACGTTGGGTAGCTCCCACTTTATGACATGCTTGAATTCGTATTCTTGAAAGTACCCCAAGGATGATGGAGAATTAGTATCCTGTGCCGAGATGGCACGGATTTTGTGCTGTGATTATTTGTGTTGTGTCTTGAAAGGGTGCTCGGCGGTCATGGCGTGCTGTGAGAGGAGGCCTCCTCTCCAAATAAGGAATTATGTTGGATGAATTGTTATGGTGGATGTGGATCATACATCGTGGAAAATGCTTGGCAGCGATATTTATGGAAAATGACGAAAACATTTAGTAAACACGAGTATTTTCAAATTAAAACCTCGTGTATTCTTGTGATAGGGCGATAATTCAAACTTGATAAATTATTTTGGCATGAGCCATCGAGTGCATTATTTGTACTCACCGCATATTGTTTTTAAATGTGCGATTGAGTGAGTGATGGTGATGGGCGGAGATGTTGAGTAGTCGAGAGGTCTTTTGGGTATTTATATATATTTGAAAGAAAGAACCCTTGGGTGCATATCGTCATATATGCATTCACATGCTTTCATTGCATATTACGAATGTTTTTGTATGTTGATGTTGTGATTGAACATCGTCGATTATCGAACATACATTAAAGGAACTTGTAGCCTTTACATACAGAAATTGCTTTTGCCTTGTAAATAAGGTTTGATTATTGAAGTTCGATAAATGTCATTTGAAATCTTTCGATTATTCTTATTAATTGTTTTGTAATCACTGTTCCAAGCTCCAGTTCTCTCTAATCTGTCCTTTGGATTAAAGCGGCTATGATAGAGTGGTATCAGAGCATATTGCTCTATGAACCCTAAACTTTCTTTCAAAAGTCGAGTCTAGATTGAGTCACTAGACTTCTAGAAATCATCTGACTACGCTCAACACTCCATCACATCCAGCTCAACCAAGAAAAAGGTAAATTATTTTCTCATCTTTGAAAAGAAAGGTTTGAGATTTATGAATTTGACTTTGTGTCGATAGAACGATGTCGACAAATGAATTATAATTTGATGTGTTGTCGATAGAACATTATCGACAAATGATTTATAATTTGATTTGGTGTCGATAGAACATTATCGACAAATAAAATGAGAAAGGTTGTAAATAACCATGATTGATTGATTGATTGAAAATTTTCGCAGAAATGTGTATGTTTAAAACAAACTATGTTAGTCGTATTTGAAATTTTATTCTCATTTCTCAATATTGATTTTGATTAATGCCTATGTCATCCCGAATGGAACATAGACTTAATAAGATGCATGATCCCTCTTTGAAAAGAACATAGACGAACAAATGTACGAACTCTTCTCCTTTCCTTTCGAGAACAAAGAATCGAGCTCAAATTGAAAAGCTAAAGCAATTGAGCTAGGCGGAGCTCAAAATAAAAGCTAAGGCATTTGACCTTGTCGGTTAAATCGATTTCAGTTAAATCGACTTTTAGCTGAGTTCGTCAATTTCAGTTCGTCAATTTCAGTTCGTCAGATTTCAGTTCGTCAGTTCAGTTCGTCAGCTTTTAGCTGAGTTCAGCACACCTCGTCACCTCGGACGGTTCACCTCGGCCATTTCACCTCGGCAAGGGCGAACTGCTTCGTGCAGTGATTTTATTTTGGTCCGATCTCCTTCGTTCGGACTCCAATTTGTGCATGGTTTTCGCCTACATACTCCTAACACACTTTACTGTATTTCTTATGAAGGACCGAACTCTTGATTCCTTCTCCAAAATTCACTAGAGTCAGTACAGTTCACCTCGGCCATTTCACCTCGGCAAGGGCGAACTGCTTCGCGCAGTGATTTTATTTTGGTCCGATCTCCTTCGTTCGGACTCCGATTTGCACATGGGTTTCTTCTACATACTCCTAACACACTTTACTGTATTTCTTATGAAGGACCAAACTCTTGATTCCTTCTCCAAAATTCACTAGAGTCAGTACAGTTTACCTCGGCCATTTCACCTCGGCAAGGGCGAACTGCTTCGCGCAGTGATTTTATTTTGGTCCGATCTCCTTCGTTCGGACTCCGATTTGCTCATGGTTTTCTCCCACATACTCCTAACACACTGTAATGTATTTCTTATGAAGGACCTAACTCTTTATTCCTTCTCCAAAATTCACTAGAGTCAGTACAGTTCACCTCGGCCATTTCACCTCGGCAAGGGCGAACTGCTTCGCGCAGTGATTTTATTTTGGTCCGATCTCCTTCGTTCGGACTCCGATTTGCGCATGGTTTTCGCCCATATACTCCTAACACACTTTAATGTATTTATTATGAAGGACCAAACTCTTGATTCCTTCTAAAAAATTCACTAGAGTCAGTACAGTTCACCTCGGCCATTTCACCTCAGCAAGGGCGAACTGCTTCGCGCAGTGATTTTATTTTGGTCCGATCTCCTTCGTTCGGACTCCGATATGTGCATGGTTTTTTCCCACATACTCCTAACACACTGTAATATATTTCTTATGAAGGACCGAACTCTTGATTCCTTCTCCAAAATTTGCTAGAGTCAGTACAGTTTCACCTCGGCCATTTTCACCTCGGCGTTGACTTGGTCAAACTTTTACCTCGTCACTGAATTTTTCACCTCGGCGTTGACTTGGTCAAACTTTCACCTCGGCGTTGACTTGGTCAAACTTTCACCTCATCACCTCGGAATTTTCACCTCGGCATTGACTTGGTCAAACTTTCACCTCGTCACTTCGGAATTTCACCTCGTCACCTCGGCAAAGGAGAACTGTTTCGCGCAGTGATTTTATTTTGGTCCGTTTTCCTTCGTTCGGACTTTGATTTGCCTACGGTTTTGCCTAAGTACTCCTAACACACTCTACTATATTTCTTGTGAAGGACCGAACCCCTGATTCCTTCTCCAGAATTCACGAGTCAGTACAGTCCACCTCGGACAGTTCACCTCAGCGAAGGTGAACTGCTTTGCTGATGTTTTGTTTGGATCCGTTCTCTTTCATTCGGACTCCAATTTGCATCTGATTTTTCGCCTCGTACTCTAACGAAATGTAATATATTTCTTATGAAGGAAGATCCCTGTTTCCTTCTCCAGAAATCACGAGCTAGCTCATAGTTTTATAGAACTAGAATTTAGTTATGTGATAAAAATTTTTTATCTTGCTAGATAGCAAGTTTCCTAGTATGGTAGGAAAGCTACAGCGTCGCGTTGTATATGAGAACAACTTCCGTATAACATTTATCATTGTCGGAGATGTTTGGATTGTTTATCTGTTTATAGACACTGTCCGGTTTATCCTTTTGCTTTATAGATCGTTAAGTTTAGTTTTATCTTTATAACGGATATCTTATTTAGTTATCTTTGCTCGTTTATGCATGTGGCGGATGGCGGGACCCGACACACTACTAGACGGAGGCTAGGGCGAGGCCACCCAGTGGAGATTATTCATGAGTACTGTGATTACGGATGTGCTCGGAAGATGATCTCGGAGAGTCTCTCATGCCTACCTTCGTCGTTGGAGGGAGGCGCGGGCATGGGGTGGTGATTCGATGGCGTCAGCGCCTTCCCGACACGATTCTGCGGTAGATTGGGAGGATTATGTACGGGAAGTGTCGAGAGATTATATCTACCGTTATGGTGGTGACTATGACTTGATAAGCGGATATCACCGAGATTTGTAAGCCTTTTGTGTCGTCTTGATATCTGAGGTAGCAGAGAGGACCGTGCCTCCTCCGAGGAATATCGTGGCGTGACGAGTCACCCGAGTGGCTTTACTTGGAGGTACCTCGTCAGTGGACCGTAATGCCAGATTCTTTGGAGGGCGAGGCGGTGCTAGCAGAGGTAGAGAGGCGTCTCGACCCGAGCTTTGGGGATGCAGTGTTTCCCTTTGTCGATTGGACACCCGTACACCCACCGCTTCGATCTTACCACCCATGGCGGCACCACCATCGCCACCGAGCCGTCCGCCAGACGGCGAGATTAGAATATCGATGCACGTGATGACCTCGGTCCGATCGCGACATTCCTATGGTTGGGGATGACGGGCGGGACCGTCGAGTGCGCGCCGTGAGGGCGACTAAGGCAGCGATGATTCGGATGATGATGATTGAGATGATGAGGAGGATCACGAGGAGGATCGATGTAATGACAGTGATGCACCTGTTGACCAGCCTTGTTAGACTTTAGTCTGTACGTATATAGTCCAGTATGTGTGTAGGTTGCTTATGTATTTTGGGAAAGGAAAGTGAACTTTGTATTTTGTATTATCTTGAAATCCCGTATGTTGTTGGATGCGGGTTAAGCTTTTGAGATGCCATCTATTGTACATTATCTCTTTTTGTATCAACTGTTGTACGAAATAGTCCTCTTTGAGGCACAAATTTTCGATGTATATATATATCGATAACCCAGGCGGGCTTTTCTTGCGTAAATGATTTTGTGATAAGAGCGAATAGCTTGAATTAAAGTCGCTTTACAAAAGAAATTGTATGATGATATTGTATATATCGATTATGAAAATGATTTTCAATATTTATTGTATGTTTAAACAACGAATGCCATGAGCGGGATCTGCACAAAGAGGTAGGAGAAGGGGAAGAGGTAAAGCGGAGGAAGAATTCATGTGCCGAACACGCTAATATACCACCACCACCTCCACCCGTCGTAGGATCGAAGAATTATTTCTTAAGCGAACCCAGCTTCTTTTGATGGAAAAGGGCCCAGATAATGCCGAGCAATGGATAAGGGCTATGGAAAGGATATTTGATTTTCTTGATATACTGACACGAGAAGTACATCTGTATTACTTTTCAATGACGGGACTGCCGACTTTTGGTGGAAAGCCCGACGAAGATTTTACTACGAGGATCGGATGAATGAGTTCACTTGGGAAGAATTTAAAGAGGCTGTATGAAATACGTTTCAAAGTTATCGGAAAAGGAAGGAACAAGAATTTTATAATCGACACGGAAAAGATGTCAGTAACAGTTATGATCGCACTTTCTGCGATATGTCGATATGTCACGATCGGTGAATACGGATATGAAGATGGCGAGAAAAGTTTGGAGTGCGGATTGAGGTCGAGATAAGAATGTCTCTAGCGGTCGTGGAAATCGACTTACAAAGCTCTCGGATGAGCTTTGGACATCGAGCGACCATGCGGAAGAAAAGTCAATCGGACACGGACATCGAATACAGGGACAAAGGAAAGAAAGTGGGAAGGAAATTTCGATACTTGATGGCAAGGAAGTTTTGGTATCTGAATAACAAGCGGCCGTGCACGAAACACGGTACCGCAGGGGGCGAGGATGGAAGAAACGGTCTTTACCCCTCGAGACGGGAGGATCACAAAGCGGCGAGACAACTCCTCGCCTAAGTGCCAAAAGTTTCACAAAGGAGTTTGCCATTTGGTAAATTGCTTTAAGTGCGGAATGAAGGGCATTATGCAAATAGTTGTCCGGATACGCACGGGGATAGTGGGAAGGCCAAATCAGCCGACAATGCCTAACCCCTCAGGGCTATTCAGTTTCAGCCACAACCGCAGCAACAGCCACCGCAACAACAGTGGCAACAACCTCATCAACAACAACAACGACAACCACCGCAGCGGCGTAATCAGCAGTGACGCCAACAGCAGCAGCCACAGCAGAATCAACAGAGACAGGCGCCCCGTCAGCCTCAGCCGGCTCAAGCCAGAGCATATGCTCTGCACCGGAGGCAAAATGAACAAAACCAGGGAAACCTGGCAGGTATGGGAACACTTCTCAACGTACCTGTTATACTTTTGTTCGATACGGGGGCATCACATTCTTTTGTAGCAAGAACATGTGTAGATCTATTGGAACTTAGATCTGAGAAAGCAAACCAGGATATGAACATCTCTTCACCTATAGGAGGGATTATGACCGTTACTCATATTTGCTCGAACCTAGAGTTGAACTTAGGATCATAAGGTTCGACAAATAACAAACATAATACCCATGGGTGATGTAGATATAATTTTGGGAATGGATTGGTTAGCGAGAAAATCATGCTACGATCACATGTAAAGAGAAAAATTTCATTCCATTTTCCTGGGCAAGAAGCTACAAGCTTTTACGGAATCAGCATGGGAAAGAAAATTCCGATTATATCAGCATTGAAGGCCAGAAGTATGATAAACAAGAAAGGATGCCATGCATTTCTTGTTTATCTGAATGGAAAGATCGAACAACGATAAAAGTTGAAGATGTAGAGATTGTGCGAGAATTTTCCGATGTTTTCACGAAAACCTACGGGATTACCTCACGATAGACAAGCGGGTTTACCATTGACTTGGAACCGGATCGGCTCCGGTGTCAAAGGCACCGTACCGAATGGCTCGAAAGAGCTGGAAGAGTTGAAAATTCAAATCAAGAGCTGTTAGACCTAGGTTTTATCGGACTAGCGTTTACGCGGGAGAACCGGTGTTATTTGTAAAGAAAAGGATGGTTCCTTGAGGATGTGTATAGATTATCGAGGCTGAACAAAATGATGCTCAAAAACAAGTATCCACTTCAAGGATAGATTACTTGTTTGATCGACTAAGGAAGCTAGCGTGTTCTCGAAAATCGACCTCAAGTCGCTATCACCAACTTAAAGTCTTTGACTGAAGATGTGTCGGCTAACTTTTCGAACAAGATCGGCCACTATGAATTTATAGTTGTGCCATTCGGATTGACTAATGCGCTGCGGATTCATGGATCTCATGAATAAGGTGTTCCATCCATACCTGGATAAATTTGTCTTAGTCTTCATAGAAGACATTCTCATCTATTCGAAAAATGAAAACGAACACAAGGAACACCTCAGGACAATGCTGCAAACTTTAAAAGATGAACAACTTTTTGCTAAATTTAGCAAGTGTGAATTTTGGCTAAAGGAAGTAATGTTCCTTGGATACATAGTGTCGTAGAAGGGATTAAAGTTGATCAGGCCAAGGTAGAAGCGGTCGAGAATGGAAATCGCGAAAGACACAAAATGAAATTAGAAGTTTCTTGGGATTGGCAGGTTACTATCGGAGATTCATTGAAGGATTCTCGAAGATAGCAAGACCAATAACCCATCTACTCAGAAAAGGAATTAAATTCACATGGACGGATGAGTGTGAGGCGAATTTCAGGCAGCTCGAGGAAAAGTTAACTCATCGCCTGTGCTAGCAGTTCGAGCAGTCAAGAGTACGTGGTCTATCTGAGATGCTTCCAGAATGGATTAGGATGTGTGTTAATGCAAAATGGAAAAGTGATAGCCTATGCGTCTCGACAAGCGAGACCGCATGAATTGAATTATCAACACGTGATGCGGAACTAGCGGTAGTAGTACATGCTTTAAAGATATGGAGACATCGTCTCTACGGTGTAAGATGTGAAATCTTTCTTGATCATAAAAGTTTAAAATACTTTTCGACGAGATAGATCTAAACACGAGACAAAGAAGATGGCTCGAATTGGTAAAAGACTACGGCGTGGTATAAACTATCACCGGGCAAGGCAAGCGTTGTAGCCGATGCCTTGAGTCGTGAAAGTCGAAAACCAATTGGGATGTCTCCTCACAAATGAAGAAAAACTCATTGAAGAGTTTGAAAGGATGAAGATTGAATTGATTGAACAACCGAGAGGCGATCACGAGTTGTATTGCTACACTAACTTTGGCGTCGATTTAAGGAAAAGAATCCTTGAAGGACGAAGGATGGAGGAAAAGTTGGAAAAGCAAGAGCAAAGTAAGGACGGAAGGATGAAGAATTTTCAAGAAGCACCAGATAATGCTTTATTATTTGAAGGAAGGTTGTGTATCGAGACAACAACAATCTTGGAATGAAATCATGAGTGAAGCTCATGACACACCTTATCTGACCCGTCAGGCGATACAAAAATGTACGAGTTTGAAGAAAAAGTTACGGTGGGAAGGTATGAAAAGAGACATAGCCTCTTTTTTAGGCGTTGTCTTGCTTGTCGCAAGTAAAAGCATTACACCAGCGTCCTTACCAAGCTACGACCTTTGGCAATACCAGTGGAAATGGGAAGATATAGCTATGGATTTTGTTACGGGTTTACAAAAGTCTAAAAAGGAACACTACTAAATGGGTAGTAGTGGGCAGGCTGCATAAATGTGCACATTTTACGCGATTCAGTTACTCACGGATCGATAAGCTAGCCCAATTGTATGTAAAAGAAATTATGCGCTACATGGAGTCAGAAAACTATCACATCGATAGAGATTCAAAGTTTACTTGAAGATTCGGACTAGCTTACAAAAAGAATTGGGCACGGTTAAATTTCGACCTGACTTTTCACCCTCGGACCGATGGACAATCGGAAGGGCGATCAAACACTCGAAGATATGTTGAGAGCGTAGTGTTGGATCGAGGGTACAAAATGGGAAGAGGTTTACCTCTCATCGAATTTGCTACAACAATAGTTATCAATGACGATCGATATGGCCCGTATGAGCCTTATATGGAAGAAAATGCGATCACGCTTCTTTGGGATGAAGTGGGTGAGAGGAGAATTTTGAGGGCTGGCCTATAAGCGAAATGATTGAGATCGTTCGCAAATTAGGCAAAGAATAAAAGAAGCTCAAGATGAGCGAAATCTTACGCCGATGTGAAGGTGCGAGCTACATTTGAAAATGGAGATAAAGTCTTTTTGAAGGTCTCTCCATCTAAAGGGATTATAAGGTTTGGAGTAAAGGGAAAGTTAAGACCCCGTTTTATTGGACCTTATGAAATCCTAGAAAGAATAGGCCCGATCGCCTATAGGTTGGCCTTCCGTCGAGCTAGGAAGCGTACATAATGTTTTCACGTATCACAACTCGGAAAATACGTATGCGACCGAAGCATGTAATCCATCAAGACGAGGTGAACCTCAATCTAGATATGAGTTATAATGAAGAACCTACGGCTATTCTAGACCACAAGGTTCAGCAATTGAGAAACAAATCGATTCCACTAGTCAAAGTACTATGGAAACATCATGGACAAGAGGAAGCCACGTGGGAGCTTGAGGATGCGATGAAAGAAAAATACCCCGATCTTTTACGGGTATGTAAATTTAGGACTGAAATTTCTTTAAGGGGTGGAATGTAATACCCGATTATTTAAAAGCTAATTACGATATTAATTTAGTAAATTAGTGTATTATTATGATAATTTGATTATTAAAATATCGAATAATGATTTCGATTATCTTTGGAATAATAAATTCTATATTTTATTCACGGATGAATGTGAATCGAGAAATACGAATATGTAACGTATTTCATAGTATTAATTCTAAGTTGATTACGTATCGATAATTAAATGCTAAGTGATATTTTCTAAGTTTTTAAGCTTAGAATTTAATTCCATTATTTTGGAATTATTTAATAAAGTGATTATAGCTTTATTTAGACCATTTTGAGATGAGTCGATATTTAAGCGTTTGAGACGCGTTTCAAGCGTTAACGTTTTGAGATGACTTGAAAATCAAGTCTAACGATCGAGGAATTATGATATTTAAATTCCTATGATTATTTATATAATTGGAATATTATTTAGCATTGAATTAATGCTAGAAATTTTGGAATTATATTGTTGATTATTTATGATTCTCGAAAACCATAAATCGAAATAGAGTTTTCCACCTATGGATTATTCTAATAATTTTTCTATGATATAAATTATCATCTAAAACATATATTATGATATATATGTATAATTAGCATGAAAATAAATTATATACCTCATGAAGAATGAAAAAGCCGTGAGCTTTTGTGCTCGATAGATAATTCACGTCAATTTTGATTCTCTTTGCTAAGTCGTGAAATTAAATCATGCAAGTGGAATATAGATTGCACTCTAATCAAGTAATTAACCAAGTGGATGGTGTGAGGCATGAAAGAGCCGAAAATGTTGACTATTTTCTATCAATTGAGCTTGAATTTTCATACCACTGATTGTAAAATATTTGGGATAGAGTGTAATATATTTATACATGCAAGAAGCAAGAAAATCAGATTTTCTTCCTTCTCTTCATGGGTTGGCGGCAATGACATTTGAGAGACAAAATTACTTTTGAATGCTTCAAAACTTTATTAAAGCTTACGAGGGTAAATGGCGATCTTTGATCACGTAACTTGAAGGAGAAAAACACATATCATGGTGAACTTAGCATATATCTAAGGCGCCTCGTCTGCCTTTTGAAAGGGATCAAGTCAAAACGTAGTTCAAGTTCAAAGATCAACTTGTGTTTTAGGGAAGTGCCGTGCACATTTTATACTTCATGCGGGCGGGAGTAACATGCGGTTTAGGCTCGTGCATCACGAAGCTTTCTTGCTTCTTTTTTGTTGATTTTCTTGCTTTCTCAATTTTTTTGACTTTTGGTTTTCTTCATTTTTTGTGCTTTTCTTTTGATCTATGTACATATGTACAAGCTTTCTCTGCTACATTTCAGGCATAGTAGCACTTCAATAACTTTTTAGTTGTTGCCTCAATTTCCACATTGCCCTTCAAGGTCGACTTGCATACATTGTTAGAGATGTAGTGAGATGAAGCCGCCCTTTTGATGGTGATTCGAACAGGCGCTTTTAGCACAAATCCCAACCCACTTTGGTATTCTGGACCACATCATATTTCTTTTTCAAGTGACGTTTCAGCGTAGAGCTTCCTTGAGGATCGTATCCAGCATTGATGAGGAGCTTATATGCCTTTGGACCAAAATGCTTAGTGAGTTCGTTGTCTGACGATTCTCCATGTTCGGTAACATTGCTTTGCCTTGGTCGAACAAACCCTTGAACGGGTGGATGAGTAGGTCTTTTGGCATCGATCTTGGTCATAGGCATTGTCAGTCCCTCGAATGAGTCCATCTTGGAGAGAGACATTTTATTCTTGACAATCGGAACGACTTCATGTTCTTTATCATGCTCAATTTCTACTTCTTTGTTGTCGTTGTCATGTAGAATTTGGCATAAGCAAAATATGACTCAGCTTCTGTAAAAGGCTTTTGATTGCCGATCACTGTCCTTATGACACCATCTTGACAATATTTGAAGCATTTGATGCAATGTAGAAGAGATGACACCATTTTCATGCAGCCAAGGCCAACCAAGAAGCATATTGTATGACGTTTTGGCATCAATTACATGAAGTAGTGCAGTTGAACCCGTGTCTTCCATCAACAAGTTCAACCTTATAGTGCCAAGGGCCCTTTGTCCTTCGTGGTTGAATCCTTGAATCATCAACAGACTGCTAGATAAGTAATATACTGGAATTTCTAGTTGTTTCAACGTTCTTAATGGCAAGATGTTGACTGCTGATCCTCCATCGATGAGAATCCTATTGATGTTTTGCTCGTGGGTGAAGCAACTCACGAACAGCGGCCTATTATGAGGCTCAGACCCAAGCTGTAAATCCTCGTTGGATAATGTGATTGCCAAGACACATTCATCATCGATCATATTTGACTTGAATTGATCTCTTACTTGGTCTGTCGTATCGTACAATGCCCCAATACCTTCCAGTATGTCGTCAGATTTAGGGGTGACAACATTTGCTGCAACATTCTCTTCTTCAAGTGATATCTTCCCTTCTCGAGCTAGCCGGATGATCTTTTCTTTGAATATGAAGCAATCGTGTATGGGATGATCGATCAATCAATGGTATTTGCAATATCTTGGATCATCAGTTCGTCCTGCTTCATTTAGTCGTTTCATTTTGGGTAGCTCGACGAGTCCTTCTTTGAGTAGATCATCGAAGATCCCAGAGACATCGGAGTCTAAGAAAGGATATTTTTTTCGCTGCATTTCTTTAAATGTCGTCAACCTTCTTTGCCCCATGTCTTGAGGAAAAGTCTGCTTGTCGCTTTTGTTGTCATCCTTTCTTAGGAACTTGACAGGAGTTGCTGTCGTCACCATTGACTCTTCTTTCGGAACATTGTTAAAGGACTTGGTTTCCTATCTAAATTCTTGTCTCTCTTTAAACCTGTGAGGTTCTTGGATTGGAGGCCCTTTGAATCCGCTCACTGCCATACTTAGCTCCATATCATGAGCTTTGGTGGCCAATTCTTCGAACGTTTTGGGCTGAATTCCTCGCAGGATGTATTGCAAGCCCCAATGCATTCCTTGGATGCACATTTCGATGGCAGATGATTCGGATAATCGGTCCTTGCAATTGAGGCATAAGTTTCTCCACATGTTGATGTAGTCGATCACTGGCTCTTCTTTGAACTTACTAGAACTCGTGAGCTCCACCATGTTGACTGTTCTTCTAGTGCTGTAGAAGCGATTGAGGAACTCTTGCTCCAGCTACTCCCAACTATTAAGTGAGTTTGATTCTAAGTCCGGATACCAATCAAAGGCATTTCATTTGAGAGAACAAACAAATTGCTTGACGGGTGATCTCAGGGTGCCAAGATTGTGCATGTCTCGACAAAGTGGGCTACATGTTGTCATGGATTACCTTTGCCATCAAATTATTGGAATTTAGGTGGTTGATAACCTAGAGGCATTCTCAAGTTATCGATCATTTGGGTATCTGACTTAGAGTAAATCAATGATGACTTGGAGCTTCCATCAAATTTGTTCTTCATGGTCACCTCGATGAACTCCTTGAGTTGGACTGCCTTGATGAAGCCATCAGAAGAAATTTGAAAGTGTTTGCCAGACGATTTTCTCTCGTCATGAGTTTCTTTCTTATCGTCTACTTCTTCATCGTCGTCACGTTCACTTTCTTTATCATTGATGTGGTTTGAATCTTTCTTCTCTCCCCTGAGCTTTGCAATCTTGGCATCTTGCTCTTGGATGTGTATGCTCAAAGATTCGACCAACCTTGTAAGATTTGCCAGTTGTTCTTCTACGGTGGAAGTGTTTGTCATCATCACAAGCGCCTCAAGTGGGTAACGTGTGATAGAATTTGCAATAGGGGATGTGAAGCTTTCTTCAGAGCCAACACCTTGTTCATTTAAAGTGGCAATGTGTTGCTATTTTCCCCGATGATGGCCGACTTAGAAACTTCTTGAAGTTATTTGGCTTTGCCGTATGATAACGCCAATGCTCTCTCGAAGAAGCTTTTGGGCGACCTTAGCTGCATGTTGTTGGATGAAAATCGTTCAAAATTTTGGTGAAGAGTAGAGATGAGAGGTGGAGATGTCCCACGGCGTGCGTAAATATAACACAAATATTTGTATTTAAATTTTATAAATACAAAATTGTATACAAAATCAATGTAATTTGGATTTGATACATTTGTGGTGAATTCCATCTCTATTTATCCTCTGATTCTTCTCTTCAATGTGGATTCTTGAACGATCTTGAATGTTCTTCGGATATTCTTCAAGTTGTTGGAGGGGATATAGTTCCTTGATCTTCTTGAACTTGAGGGTTAAACTTGATGATGTCAATCTGAAGGACTTCAGTCTTGTTTTCGGATCAACTGTCGGAATTGGTTTGATTTGTTGAAGAACGTTTGAAGATCTTCAAGTTTGAGCATCAATGTGGAGGATTTTCACCATATTTCCGAATTGAACGTCTTCTTTGAAATGATTTGGAGGATGATTTTGGCGGAGAACGTGGTGATTTGCACGAAGAACGCCTTGAATGCTTGAAGAAGACTTCGAATGTGGAGAAGACTTCGCCGATGATTCTTCGAGTGTCTTGAGCTCTTCGAATCTTCCTCTTCTTGACTTCACTTCACCTCCTCACTTATTCTCCCCATTTATGAAGACCTTCCACCCCTATTTATAGATTTAGGTTAGTGGGCTTATGGGCTTATGAGCCTTTTGGGCCATCAAGCCATGAGCTTGGGCTTATGAGCCTTTTGGGCCATCAAGCCATGAGCTTGGGCATATGGGCCTTTTGAGCCATCAAACCATGGGCTTGAGCTTATGGGACTTTTATGGCTCATTTGGCACAATTTGAGTGATTATTCCTCTTGATGTCGTTGCCACATGGCATTCTCCTATTCTTAGATAAAATTAAATATTAATCACATATCTATTTATTTTGGAATAAATTCCACTAATAAAATAGAAATAATTAATTATTTAATTTATAATTTACATAAGCGCAATCTCGTTTGCTAACAATTTTAATTGTCTACATATGTCAGTGTTTGCTTTCATTTTCGAGTTGCTTAATCAAAACGCAGGCCACTTATATACGGATGACATTTGCACCACCACATTCTCGTGTCAAGATTTTGACTATTTCACTATTTATTAATTTAATTCCTTTTTAAATTATCATTAGCTAGGATCTTGTCGTAAGTTTGCTATTCGACAAATATATGTTATATTACCTCAATATTTATAATACTATATGTGTGACTATCTTCCTTCGTTTTCTTTTTCCTTTCCTTATTTTTCTCATAACCCCGTGATATCCCTATGTCCCGACCTGACTAGTCGGTGGGATATTACAAGAGGTACCGAATATGACTGTGGGGACGACGATTGAATCAATGATTGTTGTTTCTTTGAAAGTGTTTATCCTTGTAAAGACAAGGATAAACATGAAGACAATTCTTGCAATAGACCTGATGGTGAAACATCGAGTTCTAAACCTGTAGAGGAAGAACCAACATCACGTAAGCGATCGAGGTCTAATCTGGAGGGTCGAGCCGAGGCGTGGATGTAGAGTCGAGCATGAAAGGATTTTGGTCGACTATATTGCATTCATGTTGGACGAAGAACCAACTTGATCAAAGTAGCCTATGCTCGGCTAATCGGGATGCTCTGGCGAGAGGCTGTTCAAAGATAGATTGATTCTATTCTGCAAAACCACACTTGGGTGCTGGTTTATTTTTCGAAGGTTGTAAGCCCTTAGGATGCAAGTGGATCTTTAAAAGAAAGTACAAAGCAAATGAATCGATTGAAAAGTATAAGGCCGTTTGGTTGTCGAGGGTTTAAATAGGGCGTAAATGAGCGAGTTATAAGTGAACTATTCGGAGTTTAGTTCGATAAAGTTAGATTCAATTTGTTTGTGAAGCTCGTCATTAAACAAATCGAAGCTTGAGCATGATAGTATTGACATTGTTAGCTCATGAACAAGTTAGATTAAGCGATTTACTTTGAAAATATAAAATTATTAACTAGATACAATTATTTTCTTTCTATAATTAATAAATATTGTGTTAAATCTCTAACTATTTTTATTTGTTATAAGAAATCGATAAATATATTTTGTTATTGTGGATAAAATAATTTATTTTGAAAACAAAATAATCAATATTCTAAACATATCTCTAAATTTAGAAAGTTTATTTGGGTTCGATTAAAGCTCGAATAACCTCGTGAGATCGAAATATTCAATAAATAAAACTCGAGACTCGGCTCGATATTAAACAAACCAAGCTTGAGCACGATGATGTTCGGCTCGGCTCGGTTCGATTACACCCCTAGGTTTAAACAAAGAGAGGGGTACGATTTCTTTAATGCCTATTCACTTGTGACGAAGATTACGTCTATTAGGGTGCTTCTCGCAATTGCTCTTTGTATAATCTTGAGATTCATCAAATGGACGTTAAGGCGCATTTTGAATGGTGACCTCGAGGATGAGGTATATAGAGCAACCCAAGAGTTTGTAGTACACAGTTAAGAGGAAAGGTTTGCAAGCGGTGAAGTCTCTATATGGTTTGAAACAAGCGTCATTGCAATGACACTTGAAATTTGACAATGTTATGTTGGAAAATGGTTTCAAGATCAACAAGTGTGACAAATGTGTCTACGTTAAGAAAGCGATGATGGCTATGTTATAGTGTGTCTATATGTAGATGCCGTGTTGATCATGGGTAGTAATAGTCAAGTCGTTAATGACACGAGGCGCGTGTTAAATAGAAATTTTGACATGAAGGACATGAAGTTAGCGATGTAATTCTTGGAATAAAGATTCTAAGAAGATCTGACGGAATTATCTTGACACAATTTCACTATGTCGAGAAAGTTCTTAAGAAATTCAACGCGTTTAATAGTTTACCTGCTAAGACCCCATTAGAGCTCAATGTTCACTTGAGTAAGAACATGGGTGAACCTGTTGGGCAAGAAGACTATGCTAAGGTCATCGGATGTTTGATGTATCTTACAAACTGCAACCGACCCGACATAGCTTGAGCTGTGAAAAAATTGAGTCGTTACAATAGGAATCCAAGCAAGGAGCATTGGAAGGCTCTAGTGAGAGTTTTGAGGTACTTGAAGTATACTCAAAATCATGAGGCTGCATTTTAAGAGATATCTCCCGGTACTTGAAGGGTACTATGATGCCAATTGGATATCTGACATGAAAGATTCACTTTCAACAAGAGGGTACGTGTTCAGGATTGGGCGATGTGCTATTTCTTGGAGATCCATGAAATAGACGTGTATAGCCCGATCCATCATGGAATCAAAATCCATAGCTTTGGATAAAGCTGATGAGGAAGCCGAGTGGCTCAATAATTTTTTGGAATATATCCCATGTTGGTCTAAGCCTGTGCCACTAATGATGATGCAGTGCGATAGCCAAGCGGCTATTGGAAGAGCGAAAAGTGGTTTGTATAATGGTAAGTCTCGACATATACGTCGGTGCCATATCTAGTAAGGCGTATGGGTGAGCATTCGGTTCGGTTGAATTTTTCCTAATCCGAACCGATCCAAAATCAATTTTGAGAGAAAAACAATCCGATCCGAGCAGAAAATCGAAAATCCGAAATTCGAAAATCTAAAATATTATAAAAATATCCGAACCGAATCGAAAAATCCGAAATTATGAAAAATCCAAAAATTTGAAACCAATTTTTGTTAATTCTTATATATATTTATATTAGATTTAAAAATATTTAAATAAAATATTATTATTATATATAAAATATATAATTCGGATTTTCGGATTAAAAAATCCAATCCGATCCGATCCGAAAATCCAAAATTTTAAAAATTATCAATCCGATCCGAATCGAAAATCCGAAAAATCCGAACCGAATTTTAAATTTTGGTTTGGTTCTGATCGGATATTCGGATTTCGTGTATTTTGCTCACCCTTAATGAGGCATTTGATCTCAAGTGAGGTTATCTCAGTTGATTATGTCAAGTCAGTAGATAATCTAACCGTCCGTTGACCAAAGGGTTGAACCAGGATCAAATGATCAAGTTGCTAGTGGAAATGAGATTAAAATCCACATCTTAAGAACAATCATAATGGTAAATCAACCATGATGACTGAAGATCCCAAGAATTTGATTCAAGGGAGAACTAAGCTATGGGAGTTCGTGCTTAAACACTTAAGTTAGTTTGTTCTCTAGAATGCACACGAGTGTTGGAAAACTTGCCTAGTGGTGAGGTTGAATCTTCGACTCTTAATGATTCCTAAAATACCCCGTGGAGATTAAGTATGACAAGATACTCGGTAAAGAATCACCTATATAAGTGTGAAGTGGGGCCGCTTCAAACAAAGCACTTATGAATCCAAAGTCGATGTCCATAGCCAAAATGGAATCAACGCGGGAACGGATGAGGTTGAGGTTTTAAAGTGTTAATACCATTGTCTCAGTGTATGTTGTGGGGGAATAGTTCAAGGCATTGTGTCCACTATTCAGCCTATATACTCGATGGTACTAACTATGAAAGGTTCAAGGTCATAAACCACTTGTCAAAATATTTTAACATCTCTTGAGGATCGAGTTTGTGCTGCATACATCATATTGCTATTTCACTCATGTGAGGATTGTTGAAATCAACGATTATATATATATATATATATATATATATATATATATATATATATATATATTATATTTATATTTATATTTATGTGGTCGAGTTGGTAGGAAGCTACTTTGATAAAGTTTTTAAGTGACGTAACGTTTAATTTTGTAAACTTAAATGGCATAGGATCGATCTCGTTTTGAGTAGATGATCGTGGTGTATTCACATTCTCAAATCCGATTTTCGGTGAGTGGAAATAGTGAATCAAAATTGGTCACTTAGACATGGAGTTATGTGATTAAGGGGATAAGCATAGATTAATTAATGATTATTCCACATTGATTAATGTGCCTTCATTAATGATTTATATAAGTGGTTCATTGAACACTTAGTATAATTATATGCACAAGTGATGGGATGGAAAGCCTACACGCACTTAGTGCCGCCCCGCGTGCAAGTGTCGTGCTTGGTTGCCGGTGCGGGCCAGGCTCCGGGTCCATGGTCCGAGTTTGTGGATGTCACGACCCCAACCCTAAAACGGACTGGAGGAGAACAATTGAAGGAATAGTACTTAGGGTTCATGAAAAACTAATACGAGGATGCATATTATATGAAAAATAACATAGTATACCAGGTGAGCTAAACCAACAGATCCAAAGGAAAATATAATGATCTGAAAGACTTTAACAGTTAACATCATCTATTCATAGGAACATTGTTCAAACTGCAGCGGAAGTCATGTGAATACACGTATGACGACATGTACCCAAGGTTTCTAACTTGACATACATAAACTTATCAAAAGTAGTTCGACTTCTCAACACCCTCCATCAACATTGTCAATGACTCAACTGCACATTTAAAACAAACATGCGGTGAGTACAAGAATGTACTCAATGGACTCATGCGAAACATTTTATCGTGTTTAAATTACATGCCATTTTATGGTAAGATCTGAGGTTTTCTTGAAATGCCTTGTACTTACTAAAACATTTTCATCGGTTCATAAACATTTGTTGCTCGGCGAGCATTTTACTCGCATGTATGATCCATATCCTTATCCTTTCTTCATATCATTATCATTTATGCCGTAGAAGGAGGCCTCCTCGTCGTCGCGTGACCGGCCGTGGAATTGTCCTTCTGACTCACGATCACCATTAGGTGTATCGTTAATCTTAGCGGTATAAGCCTTGGCATAAGATCCGATATCGATTTCATTCATAAGTTGGGAGCTACCAACACGTTCACATTATGCGATCGAGGATAGGATACATCGTAAAACATAAACATTTTGACGGTAATTGCTTAAACATTTTATCATCATTTCTTGATATAAGCATCATAAACAAAATCATTCATTCGACATTTTATCATTTAAAAGTATAGTAAAGCCCACGGACTATTTGATCGTCTTTATCTCGATTATTCTTCAACGTCCGGCCGTCGGCGTCGGCGTCCACACCTTTACGCAAAAGCGATGTTTGAGTATGCCGTTCACGTTTTGAGACTTTTAAAGTCTAGCATAAACTTCGATATTCTATATTGATATAAATTGAATTCATAGCAATTGATCGCCGTTCATCCGCGTATTTTAACTAACATTTCTCGTTCTTGATAGCAACGAGATATGTTCCATAATTACCATTTAACCTTTTAGGTAAGCGGTTTAACGTTTTCTGCGTTTTCGATCTAATGATTTCAATTATGAAATCTTTTCTTACCAACAGATTTTCTTACCTTATTAGTGCGTTTTACTCGTACTAGCGTATATATCGAGCGTATTTCAGCGTTGATTTCAAAAGTCGATAATTTTGACTTTTATTAGTAAATTCTTTACTAATTCATATTTTAATCTTTAGTTTCATATAAATCAATTTCTAATTGATTTATTTTTCTAAATTCTTAATTTTAATATGTTTTGAAGATAACTTCCAAACATATAATACATCATTATTCTTAATATTTAAGGATTTAAAAATTCTTAATACCCTTAGTATAGCTCTCGGCTATCTAATACTATAATACCCAAACATTTTTCAAATTTTCTTCTAAATTTACATAGTGTACTATATTATCATAGTATCACTAATATGTATTAATTATTAACTATAGAAATTTTTTGTGCATTACTTAATTAAGTCCAAAGTCACGGTTTTCTTCAAAATTTGTCCAAATAATTCTTAAAAATCTCTATTTAATTAGTTTATAGTCTCAACATCAATTTATATCATAATATTAACATATAGTCTATCATATTTAATTTCTTCATCAAAGAATTCATGCTCAAGCTTTCGGTCCTTTACACACATGTATCAAATATTTTTATAAAATTTAAACAAGAATATATCATGCTTATATATTAAAATACACAACATTACATCACAATTTTAATTAAAACAATTAAATCATAGTCACTTGGAGCTTGGAAACCTTTAGGTCCTTTTGAAAAAATTTAACAATGTATATTTAAAATTCTACTAAAACATAGAGCATATAATTTTAGGCCCTAGATTGACAATATGTTATTGCATGTCTTTAAATAAAACTTATACATTAACATAGTATTTTCCTATGTTTTCGGTAATTTCAAGAGAATTAACATACAATTTTCCAAAATTTCAAAACAATTTACTATGAATTCCTACAAGATCATAGATCATGAATCCATCTTTAAATAATTTTTAGAAAAATTTCGACCATTTCAAAATTCATAACATGTTCAAAATAAACTTTTAACATGATTTAGGCTTGTATTTCTCATGCTACACCTTCTTGATGCATAACTTACCATAGGTTAGCAAATTTTTGAAATTAAACACACATGCATAACATAACATTTTGAAATCAAGAACACTTACCTATTCATAGGCCAAATTTGACATGCATTAACTAAATATTACCATCAACAATCACTAAGAACATAAGCATTAGTAAATTTTCACAACCAAGAACACCAAGAAAACTAAGAACACTTGTATTTCCCTTAGCTTAACTTTCGAATTTTTTTATAGAAAACCCATGTATAATCGAAACCTTGCTCAATTCCTCACCTTTCTATGGTATGAATATATGGTAGAAGGTTTATACACTAGGCCTTGGTGAAGAAAGAAGAGAAGATCACTCAATTTTTTTCTAAGGATAGCTCTCGGCCTTTTCTAGCTCTTGGAGAGAATTGTGGTGATGTATTGTTTTCAAGACTTTGTGTGAGAGTGATTGTGAGAGAAAGAAAATAAAATCCTACCTCTTATACTCCCTCAAGCTCTAGGTCACTCACATGCAAGAGAAAAAAAGAAGAAGAAACCTTTGTTTAGATTATGGACTATGACTCACTAGTGAATCATGAGCTGAATTTAATACTTCTTACACTATGTTGGCCATTGAATTAATTTAAGCATGCAATTTGGGAGCAAGAGCCGACGGCTCTTAGGTGTCCAAGTGATTAAATTTTATTTTTGTATTTAAATGTTGTTATACTAGATACTATGTATTAGTTAAGATACATTCTTCCATGTATATTATACCTCCCTTGATTTATACTATGTTAATATGTAACATAGATACAATTTGTATAATTAAGATGTAACTTAACAAAGTGTATACCAAAGTGACGTGCAATATGTTATTTATAACATAAGGTCTCGACTTTTATTAGTCTCAATTGATACACATTTTATTTTCATGTTATTTATAGATATATATATCATAACATATGGTTTAGATAATAAATTATATCATAGGAAAATTTATAGTATCATTTTATGTGAAAACCACAATTTTGAATTAGGGTTTTCGAAAATTAATAACAATCACTATTGAATCCTTCATGCTCTAGCATTGTTTTAATGCTAAATAATACTTTAATTACATATAATAATCATAGGAATTTAGATACTATAATTCCTTGATCATTAATATCATTTTCTATTCATCTCGGCGTTAACGTTTGAAGCGTCTCAAAACGTTAACTATCGAATCATCTCAAAATGATCGTAGTAATATCGTAATTACCTCGTTAAACTATTCCATTAATATTGGAATTTTCATCCTAAGTTCCGTTGCTTAGAAAATTTTACGAATTAAAATTATCGTAAGTAGGCATTAAATTCTTCGGGATATTACGGTGGACTTGGATCTTAGCAATTGATCTTTGGGTGATCTTTGGGTTGTTCTTTGGGCCCAAAGTTGGAGTTGGTCTGAGACCCAACTCGTGTGGCCAAATCCGTTGGAGCTCTTTGTGCACTTGAAGAGACATCAAGATCGTCCAATGAACACGGATGCCTGTTTGTCGATTCATCAGAATCGTCGATAACGTCCGTTTATCTTTGGAGCGATCGTCGAACCGAGAAACACTACCGGTGTATATCGTCTTGGAAAGAGGCCTCCTCGACTCGGCATTAGTATACGGTTCTTGTTTCCATTTGTATTTCAATTCTGTTTAGTTAAATTTTAGTTTGATCTTCTACTTCTACATTTATGTTTCAAGTTGTAACACGCTCGACAAGTTGTACTATTTTGAAGACTTTTTTCCTAACGCAGATACTAAAATGTTGATGTTGAATAAGCGAGTGAAGAATTATTCCCACTTTTGGTCTCTCTCTTTAATTAAACTAGATCGAGTATAATATCTATGATCTGTTTATATATAAATGTCACCACACTCCCCCTACTCTTTGGTAGATGAAATATTTCGTTGGTTGACGACAGAGAGATTCAGATCTAATAGAATGGATAAATTTGCATGTGCAATTTCCCCTTTGATCCAACAAATATTTGGCACTTTTGTAGATTTGTTTGAGAAGAATACATTCATTCATCCAATCATACAGCTTGGGATGGAGTAAACATTCATAAAACCAACGTGGCAGGTGCAACCACTTCCATTTTACAATCCAAGACACTGATGCATGAATTAATATTTCCAATTATGAAACATTAGTGCTTTCTATAAATCCAATTCGAATAATTTTGTCCCTAAATCCTATAGTTTCTCAAGTGTGTCTGCATATATATATATTCTGGTGTATGTAGAATGGCGGACTCGGGAATTTTAGGGGGAATCCCGACTAATAATAACATAAAATACAAGAATTAATATATCTGCACAAATTAAATGTTAAAGTAGTAATCAATTTATTGGTGAAGTTGTCATATTACATTTTAATATTAACAATTAATAGCTATTATCTCGTAATATTTTCTCTTGTTTTTGTTCTCTTCTTCGTATCCCAAGTACATCTTTATCGATGTAAGAAATTATGTTGTGTACGAAAATCAACATAAATCATTAGCGAATAGGCCATAATTGGATCTTAAAAATCAAATAATAATTGATAATTTAATATAAGTAAGAAGGAAGTAAATCAAGCACATGTCAAAAAATCAAACAAATTATAATTAGTCCAACACACAAATAAAAAATGGCTTCATTCAAAAGTTTGTAGCTGCCAGAAGAAAATGGGAGAGCCGGAGGCTGTTTCTAGATATCAAAGGCGTAAGGTGACTCTTGATTTGAACACAATAGTAAAACTTTACTAAATCTAAATTACATTCAATAAATCCGGTTTTGCAGCAAAATTAATTGGACAATTAAATTAGTCTTAATCTTGGAGCCATGCATGAGTAATCACATCAAAGCCAAAATATAACATTTAATCATAGCATATAGTGTTTCTTGCAGTTCTAAAGATGGTGTAGCATACCACAATTTACTGGTGCTTCAAATAATTATAAAGTTTGATTGTGTGGACACAACATTCAAAGGACCAATCTAGCTTGCTCATGCCATGACATAAATATCATTCACTACATTATATAGAGATGACTCATCAAGTATCTTTATACATTTTAACTAAAATGTTTGTCACATCATTACTTGGTTCACATGAAAACTTCTCTATTAAAGATTATATTTCATTATCTATTATCGTATTAATTATGTGCCATGTATGGTTGACATCTTGGTTGTTACTTGTTAGAATTACCAACAAATTTATGGTTGACATATTAATTATAAAGTTTGATTGTGCTTAGTTTTTATAAGTAAAGCTAAAATGACCGAAAATAGAAAAATGTATCGAAGCCCGAGGTAGTCAAAAAAGTGGGATGCTATATGATCGATCTTAAATTCGTAAGGAAATAAATCTTAAGAACACGAAAGATTTACGTGTTTCGATCGTGAATAAGATCTCGTCCACGGGCGAGAGAGTATGTGTATTGAGAGTGTAGGCGATTACAAAGAGAGTGAATGAATGTCATCTAATCTAGCCTCTATTTATACACAATGTATTTGACCTAGATCTCGAATAAAGTCTTCTCTAACTAGGATTCGAGATCTATCCCTTCTTGAATTAGGATTCTTTTAGATATGGGTGAGCTTTCTGCGTTCCCACCGACTTTAGGGTCTTCATGGGCCGAACTTGTCGGGCCGAGCTTGATGTCGGGTTTACTTGTATTGGGCACGATGCTTGGGCACAGTGGTTGGGCCGTATCCTATCCTGACCTCCCCCAAAAAAAAAAGACTTGACGAACGAGGTCGTCTTTGGATTGGGGTTGTTGTGACGGCGGGTTTGGACGATCTTACATCTTTTTATATGCGACTCGATGCTTCGGCGTCGTATATCGTATGCGATTGCTCGCAGAGGCGTCTGCCGAGGTCTTTGTTGTTTGTATCTCGGCGGTGTCACGGCTTCGCAACGAGGCGTCGTGCCGAGGTCTTGGCGATCGCTTCGCCTAACGAGGCGTTATGCGAGGTCTTGACCGCTTCACCTAACGGGCGTTGGCCGAGGTCTCTGGCCCTTCACCCGCTGAGAGGCGTTATGCCGAGGTCTTGGCCGGCTTCACCCGACGAGGCGTTATGCGAGGTCTTGGCCGGCTTCACCCGACGAGGCGTTATGCCGAGGTCTTGGATCGGCTTCACCTAACGGGCGTTGGTAGGGCGAAAAGACGGATTTTACCGTTCTTTGAGTCTTCGACGGCGGGATACGCATTTAATCGCATTTAATTGCAGCGTTTGGATTCCCGATAAAGTGCATATTAGGGAATGTCTTCCTTGATCGCAATATCTCTTATCACTTTGCCTTCGCATTTCTCGGTTTTCAAAAGCGCCGCCTCATGCGAAAGATTATTACATGCCATTGACGACTTGAAGCTCCTTGTCTTCTTCATCGATAAACAAAAGTAAGTAATGGCTACTTCTTCTCATAACGAGTCGCTTTGGCGTCAAATCGTGTCTGCTTTCCCGTCTAATTCGTTAGTGTCTCTGCTGTTTTACCCGTATTCATGCCTCTCTCTGAGTGTGATCTGCGATTCCCTCGGTGGGGATTGCGGTAAAGTGTCTTCTTTTCTTCAATCTTAGGTATTTACGATATTAGGGATATCTGTTTTCAATATAGTATTCCTCTAATATTGAGCTCGTTGCCCCGTCCAGGAGGACAGGGCTTGTGCCCTCCGGATGGTTTTATTGCCGTGTATGAGGACAGACCTCAAGGTGGTCTTCGTCTTCCTTACCCTATGTATACGTTGAGTTCAAGAGATGTTTGGCCTATCTCTTGCCCAACTTTGCGAACTCGTTCCGGCGTATGAGCGCCTAGGTGTCTATGCCTATAGGCATAATTTTCCTTTGACCTTAGGGCTTGTCCTTCGCCAAATCGAAGGCGGCTCGGGATGGTATTATCTATCACCCGTAGGAAATTCAAAGCCAAGATTAAATCGAAGATCTCAACCGGCGAAGAAGTTCTTCTTCATCCGGTTTCGAGACAATGGAGTTTCCATGGCGATCGATAAGATCGCCGATGTGTTTGTCGACAAGGGCTTGGTGACTGGAGGAGGCGGACAAAATTGGCCTTGTTGACGAGGTCTTCTCAGGGCGAGCTTGCGATGGCGGGGCTTAGCCCTTATGATCCTACCTCCGGGTGGAGTCGGTGAAGGGTGAGGCCCTGCTTTTTTTTATTGCATGATTATCGTGTTGATCTTGACCTTTGTATTTCTTGGTAGTGAACCTTCGAGGAAAGAAAGAAGAAAGGAAGGAGCCGATCTCGTGGCGAACCGATCTACGTGGCGAGCCGAGGTCTCAGGCCTTGAAGGATTTCGAGGACATGCAGAAATGGTATGGGGCCTTCGAGATCCCTTCCGCAGACCACTCAAGCGCTTGAAGAGGCGGAAGGATGTAATCCACAGTCCTCGGTTCTTGCGAGGCCGAGTCTTGAATCGTTGGTTCCAAGTCGGTATCGTCTCTTTCGAGGTTTTGTACACATCCTTATACTTTGTGTTGTAGTATAAAAGCGTGTTTCGACCGATGTATATAATGTATAGAAATTCGAGGGCGTGGCGGCCGAGGTGTCAAAAGTATCGATCTTATATCGGATTACTTGAAGGGAGCCGTTCTGCGGTTTGTGAGGTGGCCGGTATGCTCGGGAGGTGGGCGGAGAATACCTCCTCGCTCGAAATATCCGAGGCCGAGGCTAAGGTTGGGACCTCGTCAAACAGCGAAGCGGCTGATCACGATGGCTATTGAGGCAGCGGCGACAAGGGCAGTCGTGAGGCACTGGTTGTGGCGGAGGCGGCAAAGGCCGGGCGGCGAAGTCCGAGGTTGCCTGATGAAGGCCGAGGTGGAGCAGGTTCGCCGTCGGGAGGCGGACATGGCGAGCTTCGCGAGGAGAGGCAACCGTGCCTTTGCGGAGAGGCTGTTCATGTCGGCGAGCTTCTTGAGATGGTCTCGACGGCGGCCGAGGTGCTTAATAATGGCGCCGTCTCGGATGCAATCGAAGATGTCGCCGAGGACTACCAGGACACTGGACAAAGCCAAGTATGGATGCGAGGAGACCGAGGATAACGTCTGAGGCGGGCTATTTTGATGTGCTCGTCCGCGGCTGAAGGAGCTTCCGTCTTTGCGAACCTTGCCTCCTCCCTTCTTTTGTCCGCGAGTCTGTTCGCGCCGTGTCCGTGGATCGGGATCCCCGATCAAGCTTTACTATCGATTATGCAAAGGGGTCGGGGTGCAGTGATGCTTCAAAGGGCGTCGAGACTCCGGTGGTTCCCGAAGAGGCCGAAGCTGTACGGGCCGGAAATAGGGCGGAAGAGGCTGCGGCTATCGAGGCTTCGGAGGCGGCGAATGTGGACATGGCCGAAGCTTCCGGAGGGGTCAGTTGATCCCCCCATCTTTTTCACTTTTTTTTTTTTTTTGAATGTAAATGTACATTGATTTTGCTAAGGGCATGTTAATAAAATCACAAGTTTATGTTAAGAAACTTATCTTTTTTATTCGGTTGTCTCACGAAATGCTTGATGCTTCTCCTGGTTGAACCGATCGAAGACTTATCGCGGGCTCTTGAGTTGAAAGAGGTCGAACTCGTCCGTATAAAGGGGCGGCTTGGTCACGTCTGAGGTCGATGTCAAGCATAAAGCCGCTCGGGAGAGGCGTGACGAGCTCGAGCTCGCCTTTTGGAATTGGAGGAGGCGTTCGAGGTCGCCAGGAGAAGGCGAGGTGATGGCGAGGAGCATGCAGTGCGAGGAGGTTATCCACCGAAATGGTGGGATGGCGATCCGGAAGTTGAAGCCAAGGTTGTCGAGGCTGCTGCCCGTTGTTCAAAATGCAGTAGCGAATATGGTGGGACCTCTTGGCAATTCACGGGCGATGCTGCTGAATTAAAAAGGCTCGGGAGCATATACAAAACTGCTCGTCGCTCGACAACCACAGCTCGGCGAAATACTTGACGGGATGCAGAGGCTCTTCTTCTTGCAGAGCTTCTCGATCTAGAATAAATGAACCAAATTATGACGATCCGGGTGGCGCGCACAAGAGGCGTGCTATTGCCCTTGAGCGTCGTGGACCCTCCAGCGTCGAGACCGGGCGTCATCAAGTGGTCGAGGCCGAGCTCGCAGAGCTGCGTCGTCAGTGACCGAGGTCGCTGGCCGGGCCGTAATATAGACCGAGGACGAGGTAGAGGTAGGATTAGTATAGATGAGGCTGTGAATTCCGATTTTTCTAGGGATTGGCTCGCCTTTTCGATCCGCTCCGTCCTCGTAAAATGTAACTTTGTCATCTTTTATTTAATAAGAATGGTTTCTTGTTGACTTTGTATTTGAGCAAGGTAATATCTGAAAGTATTTCGTCCTCGTGAAATTCCGCTCGAAAGAAATCGTTCTCGTCACGAAGGTAGGGGTTCTGTTTTTGCCGAGGTCGTCGGGAGGGTGGTCCCTTTATCTACATAGAGAGAACGGCCGTAATAAGCGAAGGTAGTCGATCTCGTATGTAGGAATGGTTCCTGTTTTTGCCGAGGTCGTCGGGAGGGTGGTCCCCTTCGTCTACATAGAAGGCGGCTTGAAATAAGCGAAGGTCTCGATCTCGTATGTAGGAATGGTTCTGTTTTTTGCCGAGGTCATCGGGAGGGTGGTCCCTCGTACACATAGAGAGGCGCTTGAAATAAGCGAAGGTAGTCGATCTCGTATGTAGGAATGGTTCCTGCTTTTTGCGAGGTCGTCGGGAGGGGTGGTCCCCTCGTCTACATAGAGAGAACGCTCAAATAAGCGAAGGTAGTCGATCTCGTATGTAGGAATGGTTCCTGTTTTTGCCGAGGTCATCGGGAGGGTGGTCCTCGTCTACATAGAGAGAACGCTTGAAATAAGCGAAGGTAGTCGATCTCGTATGTAGGCATCGCTGCGTTTAGATTTACATTCGTATGAAACAGATGTAATCGACCTCCGTCGAGGAATTTGTCCTCCGTAGAGGGTAAATAATGTGAAGATTAATTATCATTAGTGACAAGTAGAACTCAGTAAAATAAATATTTTATTGATAAAGATGGCGCGACCACCAAATAAGACTCGGACTCTAAACAGGGACTTTAAAAATATGACCGAACAAGACCCGACCCTTGACACTTATGCATAATATTTCTTGGATGGATGATGTGCCATGCGTTGGGTAATTGCTCACCTGACAATTGAGCGAGCTTATAGGCCCCTGCTTGAGGACTTCGTCGACCGGTAAGGTCGTTCCCGTGTGGCTTCCGACTTGCCGAGCTGCGGGCTTCTTGACTTCATTATTCGAGTACGAGGTCGCCCACTGAATTGTCGGGTTTTAACGCTACCGGTTGTAATACCGAGCTACTTGTTGCTTGTCCGAGCTTCCTTGATGCGGTGAGGTCTCTCTTTTCTTCGAGTAAGTCTAGATCAGCTCGTAGATTTTCCCCATTGCTTGGCGGAGAAGTCGATGGTGCGAGGACTCGATACTCCGATCTCTGCGGGATCATTTGCTTGGGTTCCATACACCAAACGTATGGTGTTTCTCAGCTCGAGGTCCGGCGTTGTTGATGCGACCATAAGACACGTGGTAAATTTTCCACCCGAGGCCTTTAGCTCGGTCGAGGCGAGTTTTAGACCCTTTACGATGGTCTGTTGGTAACCGGTCGACCATTTGCTTGAGGATGGGCCACCGAGGTGAACTTTGTTGGATCCGAAGCTCTTGACACCAATCTTTGAATGTCTTATCCGTGAATTGTGTTCCGGTTATCCGAAAGGAGGATATGGGGGATGCCGAAGCGACACACTATGTTCTTCCATACGAAGTTGAGGGCGTTCTTGCTTGTGATTTTCGCCAAGGGCTCAGCTTCCACCCACTTCGTGAAGTAGTCGATCGCAACAATTAAAATTGGAGTTGTCACGGTGCTTTACAAAGGGGCCCACAATGTCGATCCCCATTGCATAAGCGGCGAGGGCTGCATGCGGAGGTGAGGTCGGTGCAGGGTAGCCTTGGTACATTCCCATGGATTTGACACTTCGGACACTTTTTACGAGGTCCATTGGTCTTGGAACATTGTTGTGATAGTATCCCCATCGCATGACTTTCTTTGACAAGGCTCGGGGTCCGATGTGGCTTCGCATACGAACCCGTGTATTTCTCGTGAAACGTAATTAGCTCGGTTCGGACCCAAGCACCTTAAGAGAGGTTGGAGATATGACTTTACGTATAGGACTCACTGCTCAATTGTATATCGCAGATTTGTTTAGGATCCTCCTAGCCTCCAGACTTCTTGCCGTGGGCGATTCGCCTTCTCGGTACTCGAATGGGAGTCGTCAATTGGGTTCTTCATCCGAGACTATGTTGACCTCGGCTCCGTCTTTGGCATCGTTTATGCTCCGCTTTGGACTTCCTCTCTTGGCGGGCTCGTTGATGACGAGGCCAATTTATAAGATGTCACCGGCTATTTTGCTCCTTGGGATGCGAACTATCTGGAAGTGTGAGAAAGTCCGTTGCAAGCTTTTGCTTTTTCAAGATACTTCTTCATTACGTAAGCTTTTTGCCTCGTATTTTCCCAACATTTGGCTTCTGACGACTTGAGAGTCGCCGTGAACTTGCGGCTCGTATCTCGAGACTTTGAGCGAGGCGAAGTCCTGCGATCGATGCTTCATACTCCACTTCGTTGTTCGTATTTTGAATGTGAACCGAAGTGAGTAAGCGATCTCTTGGTCGTCGGGGCCTAGGAGTAAGATACACTCTCGCTCACTTTCTTTCCGAAGCCCGTCAGCGTGAGTTGCCAAGACTCGGGTGTTTCAACCATGGGTTCGGCTTGGCATCGTCGTCACGGACTCGGTGGGCTTCGGTTTTCGGCGACGGTTAGCCTCGGCAAGGAAATCCGCTAGGGCTTGACCTTTGATGGCTGGCGGGCGAAAGGATATATCGTGCTCGCCCAGATTCGATTGCCCATTTCGCGATTCTCCACGATGCTTGGGCTTCAATACTTGAAGTGGGTAGTCGATGAGGACTTGTATGGGATGTGCATGGAAGTATGGGCGTAGTCTCTTGGCGTTTATTAATGCTAAGGCAAGCTTCTCAAGGGCGATACCTCGTTTAAGGCCTTTTAGTGCTCGGTGATGAAATACACCGGGTAGACGTCCTTCTTCTCGTGCAGGGCACTTATGGATTCGTCCGAGGCGGCGAGGTGAGAAAAGGACCTCTCCTCTTTTGGGACGGATAGAGTGGGGAGCTTGGCGAGGTAGCTCTTGAGGTCTTGACGGACTGTGCACCTCATCCCATGAGAATTTCGGTGCCTTTTTGAGTATCTTGAAGAAGGGTAGGCTGCTTATCATGACTTTTTGAAAGAAAGCGGCTTAGTCTTGACTATCGACTGTCGGCTGTGTATGCGTCATGGATGGTCTTGGCATCTTCATTTCCAAAATGGTTTGGACCTTGGGCGGGTTTGCTTTTAGCCCTTCTTGTGAAACCCAACACCCTAAGAACTTTCTGACGGACCGCAAAGCGTGCATTACGGGATTTAGTTTTAGGTTGATTTTCCGAAGAAGGCCGAGGACGATCCGGAGGTCGGAAACACATGCGGCTTCTTCCTTGCTTTTGACGACGATGTCGTCTACATATACCTCCACATTCCGACCTATGTAGGGCTGAAATATTTTGTCCACCATCCTTTGATAGGTAGCCCCTGCATTTTTAAGGCCGAATGGCATCTTTTTATATGCAAAGACCCCGAAGTCGGTAATGAAGGCTTTGTCTTGGCGGCGTCTTACGTCGTCCATCGGGACTTGGTGATACCCTTTGTATAAGTCCAAGAAACTGAAGACTTCGTATCCGACCAACGCGTCGACCTTCTTGTCAATGTTGGGAAGGGGATAGCAATCCTTTGGGCAATGCTTGTTGAGGTCGGTGTAGTCAATACACATTCGCCATCCCCTCCTCCTTTCTTCACCATCACCGGGTTGGCTATCCGGTCGGATATTTGACCTCGAGCGGTATCGTGCTTTTAACAATGTGGTTCACCTCGTCATGAATGACTTGATTCCGTTCGGTGCAAAAATTCTTTGCTCATCGAACGGCTTTATGTTTGGGTCGATGTTGAGCGGTGGTGATGATACTCGGCGAGACTCGGTCATGTCGAGGGAGACCAAGCGAACACGTCCGAATTCCCTTAGGAGTTGGATGATCGATCCTTCACTTGGTGCCGTGGTGAAACCAACACGGGCGACCTTCAATGGCTCGTCTTTGTACAATGCGACCTCTTCCATCGGTCGTGGAGTGGCGATGTCTTTCCCGACTCAACTCTTGGGTTTCCTTAATTGCTATGCACATGGGTCTTTGGGCGAGGTCCGGCACCTCGTAAAACAACCCGCATACATTCCTTGCTGCTTACGATCACCTCGGATCACGGCTTCCCCTCGTGGTGGGTATTTTTATCGTCGGGTGAGTGCGTTGAGCATACCGCCCTTACAATAAGTTCACCCAATCTCGCCTAGTATGATGTTATACGGCGAGTGGGCTTTCCTTCTGAAGAACCGCACCACCTTGGTCGAGGTGGTTGGTGCTTTCCCACCGTGACGGGTAGCTCGATTATTCATACGGGCGCGTCTCTTCTGGGCGAAGCTTGGATTGGCGGCGGTGCTGTCGCGGTGTGCTTCTTCTCTCCTAGCTTGTCAAAGCAATCCTTGAAGAGGATGCTCACCGACGCCTTGTTGTCGATGTAAAGCGTTTTACCAATTTATTTCGACTACTACGGATCACCAACGCATCACGGTGGGTATTTGTCAGCGGTACGGGGTCGTCCTCGGAGAAGGTGATCGCCTCGTCCTTTCTGAACCTCTTATTGGTAGGTTCGCCGGTTCTAGGACTTCGGGCATCGGCCTTCAGGGAGGACTTCGTGACTCCACGGGGGAGCCCCGTAATAGTGGAGACCACCCCGTCATATTGGGGCTCGTCATCTCCTTCCTCGTCGGTGCTGCGTTTTGTTTTTTTGTAGGGGGCACAATTTCCCCTCTTCCTCTGTTTTTTCTTCTTTTGACTTTGGTCGGCTTGGCGACTCTGTCCTTGGTATTTCTTCAGGGATCCGTCCTGAACTAGCAGCTCTATTTCACCCATGAGCTCTTTGCACTCTTCGATGTCGTGCCCGTAATCATCATGGAATGAGCAGTATTTATCCATAGGTCGGCACCTCTTCCTCCCGCCATCGGTCGAGGCTTCTCGAGCAGTTCGTATGGAGTGCGTAGATTTACGCTCTCGGCCGTCAGCGGGGTGTATTGAGGTCGTTCGAGGCGTCGCTGTGACCGAGCTGGACTTTATCGGGCGATGTAATCATCCGTGGCGCCGACCTTGGTTCGATCTTCCTTCCTTCGTCTCTTCCTTTTCCGAGGTCTGCGCATGCATTGCTTCTTTCTCTTGTCGGCCTCGTCCGCTTTGGCGAACGGTTGGCTATCGCCACCGACTACATTGCGATGCGGGGTTCGTGCTTGCGATCTCTCGGTATAAAGCCCGGCAAGATGCCGTTTTGGAAGGCGAGATGACTAACGGTCGTTCACGTCTTGACCTTCAAACACTCCTTGTTAAACCTTGTCATGAAGTCGATGGACTCATTACGGCTTTGTCTTATGGTGAGGAGGTGTCTGATGGCGTTTTGATTCCGCCTTTTGGAAGAACCTTGATGGAAGGCAGCCATCGGTCGCGATAGGGCCGATGCTTCCGTGGGTAGGCTTGTCGAACCACCTACGGGCGTTGTCGACGAGTAACTCCGGGAAGAGTTTACACATATGGTGAAATGAGGCGTTGGTTGATCATGTTGTATTGGGCTGAGAGGAAGTTACGTGGATCCACTTAGCCCGTCGTGGGGCGATGCTTGGTACCGGTATTTATCAGGAGAGAAGTGTTGAGTATTCTATTTGAGAGCGGGGTGACTATCTTCCGTATCCATCGAAGCCGTCCTCCGGAGATCGAGGCGAGTCCGGCGATCGAACTTCGTTTAGGTGACTCGGACCGACTTGGCCGCCTCGATGCCTTTTCCTCGCTGCTCGTCCCCGGAGATCGGGAGGTTCGTTGGATGGATTTATTACGCGATCGAGGCGGCCATGGCGATCACGACGTCCTCTCCCGTTGCTCGTTCCTTGTGCGGTCGGTTTGGGCCCCGACCTCCGTTGTGATGCCTCGTATCTAGATGAGGCTTGGTGTTCCGTTCTTGGGGCGTGGCCGACCACATGCTTCACGAGGTAATCTTGGAGAAAGCTCTCCTTATTTTTCTCGAAATCCCTTGACGACGTCGTCAAGGTTTACTTATGGGCCGGATGTTCCCACGGATTATTGCTCGATTGCCTTCGCTATGGTAACTTTGCCTCACTGCGGGCGGGGTGTCCGTGCTCGTCGAGACTTTGGATATGCCCTCGGGGTTTCTTCTCCGATTGGGCTCTTCCCGTGAGCTCGGCGTTCCCTTCGCCGTCGGCGTTGTTGTTGCCGGCGACGGTCCCGGATGCATGGCCACGGTGTACACAGGTCATGATTATTTCCACATAAGCGGTGGTTGATCGAAAACACAAAATTTCGTTTCCCACGCGGCGCGCGATGATCGATCTTAAATTCGTAAGGGAAATAAATGCTAAGAACACCAAAGATTTCGTGGTTCGATCGTGAATAAGATCTCGTCCCACGGGCGAGAGAGAGTATGTGTATTGAGAGTGTAGAAGCGATTACAAAGAGAGTGAATGAATGTCATCTAATCTAGCCTCTATTTATACACAATGTATTTGACCTAGATCTCGAATCAAGTCTTCTCTAACTAGGATTCGAGATCTATCCTCTTGAATTAGGATTCTTTTAGATATGGTTTGAGCTTTTGCGTTCCCACCGACTTTAGGGTCTTCATGGGCGAACTTGTCGGGCCGAGCTTGATGTCGAGTTTACTTGTATTGGGCACGATGCTTGGGCACAGTAGTTGGGCCGTATCCTATCACTATATTTCCAAGATTGGATTTCATATTCGAATAAACCTATCCAATCCCATTAAATAAAGGATAATTAACCTGCTATCCTAGGTGCTTACGAGCCACTTTCAACTGTAGCAGCTGTAGATTTCCTGAAAAATTTATGTGTATGTGATGACCTGTGATCGATCTTAATTTCGTTAGGAAATAAATACATAATGAACACGAGGGATTTACGTGGTTCGATATTTGAATTAGATCTCGTCCGGAGCGAGAGAGTATATGTGTATTGAGTGCGTGAAGCGATTACAAAGAGTGTAGATGATCCTTTTTCATCTAATCTAGCCTCTGTTATACACAATGATATTGAGTTCGACTCTAATACAAAGTCTTCTCTTATAAGGATTCTTTTAGATATGCATCCGAGATTCCTTTAGATATCCAAGATCTTCTACGTCTCGACTTGCGAGATTTGAGTTGTAGTTGGTTTAGGAGTCTTCTTGGGCGAACTACCTAGGCCGAAGCTTAATGTTGAGGCCCATTTATATTGGGCACGATGCTTGGGCACAGGTAGTTGGGCCGTATCCTATAAAATCCCTCCCAAAAAAGAAGTAGAAGCGAGGTCGTGATGGATGGGGCACCATGGTTCGCCGGTATTCGTGATCTGACGAAGTGGAGCTAGCGTAATCCTGTAGAGGTCATATTCTTCCGAAGTTATATGTCGCTTGGCTTCGCTTTGTCGAGGCGTTATGCCGAAGTCGCATGTCGCTTAGCTTCACCTTACCGAGGCGTTATGCCGAAGTCGCATGTCGCTTACCTTCACCTTACCTAGGCGTTATGCCGAAGTCGCATGTCGCTTAGCTTCACCTTACCGAGACATTATGCCCAAGTCGCATGTTTCTTGGCTTCACCTTGCCGAGGTCGGATATACGACGTTGTGGTTGAATGCATAGCGTCGTGACGAGATCGAACACGGGACGTCCTACCGGTGTCAAACGCGGGATCTGTCATCTGCATTTAATGCGTACAGCGGTTGGTTTCCCGATAAAGTGCATATTGGGAATAACTTCCATGATCGCCTTTTCTCATATCACTTTATCCGTTTCTACTTTTCAAATTTCTCAAACTCTCGACTTTCGGAAAAGAGTTCAACTATCGCCATTGTCATTCTCGCATGATGTCGTGCTATCTTCTTCGATTTCGTGCCCAAAAACCCGATGAAGTTATTTTTAATGGCTTCATCTTCTTCCTCGAGGAGTCTCACGGCCATGATGGCGCGTTGTGTCTATGTCGCCACGGGTGCCCCGTGGCTTTAGAAAATCTATCTGATTGATTCTCGCATTCCGTATATACGTGATTTAATTTTCCCTTTGAGGATTTTGGTAAAGTTTCACATTTCCTTCATATCAGAATCTTCCGACATAGTGGAGCTTGCTACTAGTTTTTTTATTCCACCATCTATGGGGCTGGTCATTCCCCGACCGGAGGATAGGGCATGTGCCCCTCCGGTGGGATTTATTCTGATTCTGAAGACTGACCTCAAGTCCGGTCTTCGTGTTCCTTTTCCTTCCGTTTATGTCAAACTTCAATGAATGTTCGGCATTCCTCTAGCCCAAATAATGCCAAACTCATTTCGGCAGTTGACGGGCCTTGGCGTCTATGCCCATCGGCATAATCATCATTTCACCCTAGGGCTGATCCTTAGGTTTTTCCAATTCAAGTCTAGCTTGGGGTGGTATTATATATCACCTCGTCGTGGCTTCAAATTGAAAACGAAGTCAAAGATCTCGAATTGGCAGAAGAAGTTCTTCTTCTGTCGGTCAGAGGGTTTCCTCGAGTTAAATGCGGAACACCGAAAGGTGGCGGATGTGGCCGTCGGCGACGACCGGTGACTTCGAGGAGGCATTGAAAGGGTCGGCCAAGTCGAGGATGTTTTTACCGAGGCTGAGCTCGTCGGCGTGGGGCTGGGCCCTTATGATCCTGCCACCGTGGTGGAGCCGGTGAAGGGTGAGCCCCCGCCATGACCCTCCATTTCTTTCACTTCGTTGCTTTGTTATTTTTGTTCTCCTTTGTGCTAACTTGGAGCTTATTTTTCTTTGCAGTAAACTTCGTTAAAGATAAGAAGAGGAAGAGATCAGATTCTGATCTCGAACCTTCCTGTAACCTTGAAGGGTGTTGCGAGGCCTCTTGAGAGAGGCATTGTTGGGGAGTCGCCTTGCCTGCGTGGTCGATCACGCCCCAATAAGGGAAAGCGCGTGGCTTCTCCTGCCGGTGATGCTGATTGCACGATCGTCGGCAGTCAGGTCGCGCGTCGGTCCTTTCCCGAGGTAAAGCACTTTTTTGCACGTTATAAAGCTATGTATCGATGTGCTTGCTTGACGTTGCTGATTTTTATACAGGGGACCGAGCACATTAAGGCCGAGCTCGGCAGAGTGTCTGTGATGTCCGCCGAAGTGGTGGACTACTTGAATGACGCTGTCGCCCAGTTCGGCCAGGTGGCTCGGTATTCCAGGGAGCTGGAGGAGGAGAACACCCTCCTTGTCCAAGATGTGGCCGAGGCCGAGGCCGAGGCTAAGGCTAAGGCTCGAGATGCGGCCAAGAGGGAAGCTGAGGCTTTGGCGGTGGTCGAGGTGGAGAAGGCAGCTGCGAAGGCGACCGAGGTGGCGAAGGCAGCGGAGGTGGAAGCGTTGAAGGCCGAGGTCGAAGCGGCCAGGCGTCGGGAGGCCGAGGCGGCGGGCCTGCAAGGAGAGCTCCTTCGCGCTTTCACGGTGAGGCTGTTCTTGTCCGGGAGGTTCTTCGAGTTGGCCAGCGATTTGGCCGAGGTCCTAAATAAGCGTGTGGTAGCGACCACCCTTGATGAAGTTGCTGAGGATTACCATGATTGGATAAGTCAATACGGTATAAAGCGACGGAGAAGCGAGGCCTTGTTGCGGGCTATCTTGAGGTCCTTCTTTGGTGGCTTGGAGAGCATGCTTGTGTTGGAGAGCCTGACCTCCTCTTCAACTTTGCTGACTCCCGACTCGGTCCGTGATTGCTCGGTGGATCGGGACGCCTATCTTGAAGCCATAATGGCCGATCTGGCTAAGGGGCCGAGGACGGCGGTGGCTGCCGAGGTCGTGGAGAAAGCTGAGATGGTGCAGGCCGGAGCTGGCGAGGAGGCCGAGGCTTCTGGAGGTCGGGAGGAAGCTGAGGCCGCTGAGCCTGGGCGGGAAGCTGCTGGAAGGGTCAGTTGATCCTCTCTTTTTTTTCTTTTTTTTTAAAAATGTATATGTACCTTGACAAATTCCTGCCTTAAAGGCTTTAATAAAACTCCCCAATTTTCATGGAAGAAATCTTGTCTTTTGTTTGTCTCCAGTCTTCTCCTGAACTTTTCGATGTGTCGCCTTGGTTGGATCAAATCAAAATGTTGACTCGGGCTCTTGAATCTAAAGAGGTCGAAGTCCTTCACTTAGAGGGCAAACTTGGCCACGTGCAGGGGGAGGTCGATACCCAATTCAGGGCTTCTCAAGAGAAGTTTAACGAGCTTCAGGCTCGATTTTTAGAGTTGGAGGAGAAGTTCGAGATCGCAGAGGATAAGGCCAAATCGGTCGCCGAGGAGCATGCTGAATATGAAGTGGTTATCCGCCGAGGTGGTGGAATGACTATCTCCGAGGCCGAAGCTAAAGTTTCAGAGCTCGCAGCCCGTTGTTGGAGGTATAGGGAAGAGTACGGTCGGGACTCACGAAATTTCGGGAAGCGGTATGCCGACTGAAGAAAGTAGGTGCTGTCATAAGGCCGTCAGTAGATCGTCATCCTTTCCTCGAGCGGGTGCTTCGTTCGACGAATGAGGCTTCTTCTTCTGTCGCGGCTCCTCCTGCTGCCCAGGCTTCTTCTTCTCTCCCGACGACGTGGAATGTTGACATGTCTCGAGAGTTTTTCATGTAAGAGAGACGTCGTCCATCAGGCAGTCGGGGTTGTGTATCATCGCATGACCGGGGTCGTTTGGCGAGGCAAAGAGGTCGAGCTAACCGAACTCCTGGCGTCGATCGAGGACGAGGCAGAGGTAGGGATAGGGTTAGCATAGATGGGCTGTTGAATCCTGACTTCTCTAGGGATTGGCTTAGCTTTTCCCAGCCTCCTGTGCCTTCATCGTCCTTGTAATGTATTGTTGTATACTTTGGAAATAAGAATACATCTTGTTCTGTCTTGTGTTGATTTTCCTTTTTAAGCAAACGTTGTATATATTCCATCCTCGTAATCAAACGAAGGTAGGTCGTCCTCGTAATAAATGAAGGTAGCTCGTCTTTGTATTAAACGAATGTAGTTCGTCCTCATATAGAAAGTATTCATCCTCGAAATAAACGAAGGTAATTCATCCTCGAAATAAACGAAGCTAGTTCGTCCTCGTATTAAACGAAGGTATTCATCCTCGAAATAAATGAAGGTAGTTCATCTTCGAAATAAACGAAGGTAGTTCGTCCTCGTATTAAACGAAGGTATTCATCCTCGAAATAAACGAAGATAGTTCGTCCTCGTATTAAACGAAGGTAGTTCATCCTCGTATGAAACGAAGGTAATTCATCCTCGAAATAAACGAAGGTAGTTCGTCCTCGTATTAAACGAAGGTATTCATCCTCGAAATAAACGAAGGTGTTCATCTTCGAAATAAACGAAGGTAATTCGTCCTCGTATTAAACGAAGGTATTCATCCTCGAAATAAACGAAGGTAATCATCCTCGAAATAAACGAATGTAGTTCGTCCTCGTATTAAACGAAGGTAGTTCATCCTCGTATGAAACGAAGGTAATTCATCCTCGAAATAAACGAAGGTATAGGTTCCTTATTTGTCGAGTTTTATCGATAGGGGTGGTCCCCTCACGCGCATTTATAGTTCGTCCTCGTATTAAACGAAGGTAGTTCATCCTCCTTAGAGGGTAGTTCGTCCTCTTTAGAGGGTAGTTCGTCCTCCTTAGAGGGTAGTTCGTCCTCCTTAGAGGGTATTGTATAATGGGGAAGAGGTAGTATGCATAAGTGACAAATAGAACATGTAAGAAAAAGATTTTATTAAGAAAGTACGACGTGACAATAGAAAAAGACTCAAAGACACGACCGAACAGACTCAACTTTGGACACTTATGCAAAATATCTCTTGAGATGGATAATGTGTCACGTGGGTATTTGCTCACCGGATATATGGGCGAGCTTATATGACCCTTTTCCAAGGACTTATTCGACCTGGTAAGGCCCTTCCCATGTGGCTTCCAATTTACCGAGCTTTGCGGCTTTACTGACTTCATTATTTGAAATGCGAGGTCGCCTACTTGGGCTGTCGGGTTTGACACGGCTTGTAATACCTGAGCTACTTGTTGCTTGTACCGTGCTTCTCTAATGTAGGCGAGCTCTCTCTTTTCTTCAAGCAGATCTAGGTCAGTTCGTAGATTCTCCCCATTTACTTCAGCTGAGAAATGGATGGTGCGGGGGCTCGGTATACCGATCTCTGCAGGGATTACTGCTTCGGTTCCATACACCAAACTGTAGGGTGTTTCTCCGTTCGATGTCCGAGGTGTTGTACGATACGACCATAAGACTTGCGGTAAATTTTCCACCCATTTGCCCTTCACTCGATCGAGGCGAGTTTTTAGTCCTTTCACGATTGTCCTATTGGTGACTTCGGTTTGACCATTTGCCTGAGGATGGGCCACTGAGGTGAATCTTTGTTGGATCTGAAGCTCTTGACACCACTCTTTGAAGACCTTATCCGTGAATTGTGTCCCATTATCCGAAACGAGGATATGAGGGATGCCAAGAAACACACGATGTTCTTCCGCACGGTTGAGGCGTTTTGCTTATGATTTTCACCAGGGTTGGCTTCCACCCACTTTGTGAAGTAGTCGATCGCGACAATCGAAATTGAAAGCGCCACGGAGCTTTGCGAAAGGGTCTACAATATCAATCCCCATTGCATAAATGGCGAGGGCTTTGCATCTTGGAGGTCGGTTTGAGATAACCTCGATGCGTTTCCATGAATTTGGCACTTGGACACTTCTTCACTCGGGTCAATTAGTCTTGGAACATCGTTGACCAACAAGATCCCCATCGCATGACTTTCTTCGATAAGGCGCGGGGTCCATGTGACTTCCATATGATCCCTCATGTACTTCTCATAGTGCGTAATCACTCGGTTCGGACCCAAACACCTTAGGAGAGGTGGAGGTATGATTTTACGTAGAGAATTCCTGCTCTAGTATATATCGCAAAGATTTGCTCAAGATTTTCCGAGCCTCGAGTTTGTCATGGGTAGTTCGCCCTTCTTCAAGTATTGTTGAATCCGAGACTACGCTGATCTCGGCTTCGGCATCGGCATCGTCTATGCTTCTGTTTTTGACTTCTTCTACTAGCGGGCTCGTTGACGACGAGGCCAATTTGCTTAAGATATCAGCTCGGCTATTTTTCTCCCTTGGGATTCGAACCAACCGAAAGTATGAAAGATTGTTGCGAGAACACGGCTTTTCAAGGTATTTCTTCATCTTATTGCCTTTTGCCTCTGCACTTTCCCAACATGTGGCTTACTATGACTTGGGAGTCACTGTGAACTTGCACGGTTCGTATCTGAAGACTTTGAGCTAGGCGAAGTCCCACAATTAAGGTCTCGTATTCCACTTCGTTATTCGTATTTTTAAATGTGAACCGAAGTGCGTAGGTGATCTCTTGGCCATCTGGTCCCAGAAGTAAGATGTCTGCCCCGCTACCCGTTTTCCCCGGAGCTCCATCCACATAGATTTGCCAGCAATTCTAGGATGCTTCTTTGATGGGTTCGGCTTCGGCGTTGTCTGGGGTCGGCTCGGCGGGTTTCGGCTTTTCTACGAAGTTAGCCTCGACAAGGAACGCTGGGGACCGACCCTTGATGGCAGCGAGGGTAAAAGATATAGCGTGTTCTCCTAGTTCGATTGCCTGCTTCGCAATTCTCCACGAAGCTTCGGCCGTCAACACTTCGTCGAAGTGGATGATCGGTGAGAACTTGTATGGGATGTGCATGGAAGTAGGGCGTAGTCTCCTTGCAGCATTTACTAATGCCAGGCGAGCTTCTCCAAGGTTGATAACTCATTTACGCCCTTTTTAGTGCTCGGTGATAAAATACATGGGAGTCGACATCCGTCCTCTCTTACAAAATCGCACTTATGGTTTCGTCCGGGTGGCGGTATAGGAAAGGACCTCTCCTTCTTTTGGGACGGATAAAGTGGGAAGTTTGGCGAGATAGTTCTTGAGATCTTCAAAAGCTGACTTGTGTTTATCATCCCAGGAGAACTCCGGATCTTTTTTTATTATTTTGAAAAATGGGAGCTGCTTATCCGCGGCTTTTGAAAGAAAGCGTCTTAGTGCAGCTATGCAGCCTGTCAACTTATGTACGTCGTGGATGGTCTTGGCATCTTCATCTCCAAAATGGTTTGAACCTTGGGCGGGTTGGCTTTTAATCCTTCTTGTGAGACCCAAGACCCCAAAATTTTCCGCACCGAGCGCGAATGTACACTTAGGGATTTAGCTTTAGGTTTACCTTTCGAAGTAAGCCGAGAACGATCCCGAGGTCGGCAACACATGTGGCTTCCTCTTTACTCTTGACGACGATGTCATCTACATATACTTCCACATTCTAACCTATGTAGGGCTGAAATATCTTGTCCACCATTCTTTGATAAGTGACCCCTGCATTCTTGAGTCCGAATGACATCTTCTTATATGCAAAGACTCCGAAGTCCGTTATGAAGGCTGTTTTGGATGCGTCCTCGTCACTCATCAACACTTGGTGATATCCCTTGTATAAATCCAAAAAGCTGAAGACTTCGTATCCGACCAAAGCGTCAACCTTTTTGTCGATATTTGGAAGGGGGTAACAGTCCTCCGGGCAGTGTTTATTGAGATCAGTGTAATCGATACACATTCTTCATCCCCTTCCTCATTTCTTGACCATCACCGGGTTGGTAATCCAGGTCGGATACTTGACTTCGAACAATATGCGTGCTTTTAATAGTTGGTTCACCTCGTCATGTATGACTTGATTCCGTTCAGCTGCAAAGATCCGTTGCTTTTGCCGAACTGGTTTTGCGCTTGGGTCAATATTGAGCCGGTGAGTGATAATACTTGGTGAGACCCCAGCCATGTCGAGGGGTGACCAAGCAAACACGTCTTTGAATTCCCTTAGGAGTTGGATTATCTGTTTTCTTAGTTGAGGTACTTCGGTAGAACCTACTTTGACGACCTTGAGTGGATCGTCTTCATATAGTGTGACCTCCTCTGCCGGACTCTCGGGAGCAGTCGACGTCCTTTCCAGTTCCAACTCCTTGGGTTTCTTTAATTGCTATGCCTGTGGGTGCGGGGCCGAAGTCCGTGCACCTCTTAAGACGACCTGCATGCATTCTTTGGCCTGTTTCTGATCTCCCCGGATCACGGCTACCCCTCTCTTGTGGGGATCTTCATCGTCAAATGGTATGTTGAGCATACCACCTCACCGCTTAACGGTCCGTCCTAGTATGATGTTATACAATGAGTAGGCATTTACCACTAAGAACTGCACCACCTTGGTGGAGCTCGTCGGCCTTCTTCCCACCGTGACGGTAGTTCAATGATTCCTTCGGCGCGCTCTTCTTGCACGAAGCTTGAGTGGTAGCGGGGCTGTGTGGGCGCGCTCCTCAACTCCTAACTTGTCGAAGCATTCCTTGAAGAGGATGCTTACCGACGCACCACTGTCGATGTACACGCGCTTTACCAACTTGTTGGCGACCACTGCCTGGATTACCATCGCGTCCTCGTGGAGTACTACGGCCGATGCGGGTCGCCCCTGGAGAAGGTGATTGCCTCGTCCCTTTTAAACCTCTTGTTCATAGGTTCGCTGGTATGGGGACTTCGGGACTCAACTTTAAGAGAGGACTTCGTAGCTCCGCGAGGGAGCCCCGTGATGGTGGAGATGATCCCATCGTATTGGGGTTCGTCATCTCCCTCTTCATCAGTATCGCGCCTTACTTTCTTGTGAGGGTTACAGTTTTCCCTCTTCTCTTGCTTCCTTTTCTTCTGACCTCGGTGGGGGGCTTCGTACTGATCAGATCGTCGGCCATGCCCTTGGTACTTCTTTAGGACTCCGTCCTGTACCAACTTTTCGATGTCTACCATGAGATCTCTGCACTCCTCCGTGTCGTGTCCATAATCCTCATGGAAGGAACAATATTTATCTTTGGACCGGCGTTTCGATCCCCCTGTCATTAGCCGAGGTTTCTCGAACATGTTCATGTGGAGCTCGTAGATCTCCGCCCTTGACTTCGTCAAGGGTGTATACTGGGATCGCTCCGAGTTATTACGTGGCCCGAGTCTAGACTCTATCGGGCGACGTTGTATTATCTCCAAGGCACTTCGTCGGCCTTGGCTCGCCCGTCTCACTCGACCATCCTCTTTCTCCCTTGTCGGAGGGTTCCACCTTTTCTACTTGTGCTTTCTTGACGACCGTCCGCTTTGGCGAACCGATCTCGCTATGCGCCACGCCCGATGCAAGGGCTCGTGCCACGATCTTCTTATATAGGGCCCCTGGCAGGATACCGTTTTGGAAGGCCGAGATGATGAGGAGATCATTCACGTCCTCGACTCATAGGCTCTCCTTGTTGAACCTGGTCATGAAGTCGCTGATGGACTCATGTCGGCCTTGCCTCACGGTGAGAAGATATGCCGATGTCGTTTTGGACTCGGCCTTTTGGAAGAACCTTTGATGAAAGGATTCCATTAGGTCGCGGTAAGATCCAACACTCCCGGGAGGTAAACTGTCGAACCACCAACGGGCGTTGTCGATCAGTAACTCCGGGTAGAGTTTACACATGTGGATGGTGTTGAGGCGTTGGTTGATCATGTTATACTGGAATTGTGAAAGGAAGTTTTACGGATCACTCAGTCCGTCATAGGGGACGATGCCCGGCACCCTGTACTTGTCCGGGAGGGGAGTGTTGAGTATCTCTTCTGAGAAAGGGGTAATTATCTTCCCGTATCCATCGAATCCGCCTCCGGGAGAGCGATGCGAGTTCGAGACCGAACTCGCTTTGGTGATGGGGATCGACCTAGCGGTGATCACGACGTCACCGTCTCGTTGCTAGTCCCTTGCGGTCGGTTTGGGCTCCAACCCGTGTAGAGGTATGGCGCCTATCATCCGGAGGTGGGATTCACCTCACGTGCCGCTTGCTTTGACGAGGCTTCGCATCCTTGTCTTCGTGATGATGCCGACCTTGTTCTCGGCAAGGTAACCGATAAGCTCTCCTTGTTTTTTCGGCGAACCCTTTAACCGCCTCGCCAAGGTTTAACTGTGGTGCTGGGGTTCCTCTCGGTTCTTCATGCGATCTCCTCGCTCACGGTACTCTTCTTCTTCATGCGGGATGGGATGGCCTTGTTCGCCGAGACTTTGGACATGCCTTTCGGGGTCGATCTCGACCGGGCTTTTCCCAAGCCGAGCTCGGCGTCCCCGCCGTCGTTGTTCTTTGTTGTTGCGGCGGCTCGATGTAAGACTTCTTGTATTCATCGTCGTGATTGATTCCTCAGAAACAAAGATTGATCGAAAACACAGAATTTCGGTTCCCACAGACGACGGCAGTGATCGATCTTAATTTCGTTAGGGAAATAAATGCGCAATGAACACGAGGGATTTACGTTGTTCGATCTTTGAATTAGATCTACGTCCACGGAGCAAGAGAGTATATGTGTATTGAGTGTGTAAGAAGAGATTACAAAGAGTGTAGATGATCTTTTTTCGTCTAATCTAGCATCTATTTATACACAATGATATTGAGTTCGACTCTAATACAAAGTCTTCTCTTATAAGGATTCTTTTAGATATGCATCCAGGAGTCCTTTAGATATCCGAATCTTCTACGTCTCCACTTGCGAGATTTGAGTTGTAGTTGGTTTAGGAGTCTTCTTGGGCCGAACTCACCTAGGCCGAGCTTAATGTCGAGGCCCATTTATATTGGGCCTGATGCTTGGGCCTGGTAGTTGGGCCGTATCCTATCAACCTGTATATGAGCTTCGCAATAATTGAAGGAGGGTCTTATAAATGGTTTAATTTCACAAACCCTTTATAAACGGTTGTCATATTATATAACCCAAAATTCTTTTACCCCTTGTTAAAATCAAAACATAATATGTTATAACCTGAATTATTTTAATCCACCGTTTCTAAAGTAAAAGGTGTGCGGAATGATGTAACAACGGGTAATCATACTTTATATATAATCGATTGGTTAGAGAAATTTTTTGAGTTTGAATGATCTCATCTTTTGAAATCATAATGAATCCATGAAGATAGAATTATGGGATCATATCACAAATTGTGACCTAACAGCCGATATTATTACCTTTTTCTTGATTTTATTCTACCTTTTGCTTTCTCTGATATGTTCAGATTGCACTTATCCTCTCAATATAATAATGTTTTCAAACCGAAATGGACCCTCTTTTAATTGATATTATTCATAATGTCGAGCATTTTGTCAAGAAAGAGAAAAAGAAAGACGACATACCAAATTTAAATTATTAAGGAATGTCTCCCATTTGGTCAAAAGTTTAACTTCCATTAACCACTGGAGATTAACAAAGATTTATGGTGATTGTCTTTTAATCATTGCGAAATATTTTTGTCGTCCACGCTCAAGAAACTGAGTTATTTTGCTTCTATATTATTTATTATTATTTTGCAAAGAGAATTCGCGATCACTATTTATAAGAACGTTTCTCGCAATTCCTATCTATGCTCAATAAAATCTGTAGTTGGTTATTCTAAGTGAATGCGTCTAATAAAACATGCACAAACCATACAACACAAGTTCGACCCAAAAATTATTAATGATGCTAGTCTATCACCCACGCAATATACGTGGAACCATTTTATTTACACAAAAACTCCTGGACATTCGTCCATAAGGTGTAGATGGATAAAAATATCATTTGTTCTTAATAAAAGTATGATTTACATTGAAGAAAATTATCATTTATTTTTTACACTGTAATTCGAAAGTATTATTTATATTTAAGAAACATATTATTTGTACTGAAAAAAAAGTATTATTATCCGTATATGCGGACGTCCGTATAGGAGACCACCTCTTTTATTTATCATGATATTAAATAAATTAAAATATACACAATAATATAAATAAATTTATGTAAGAGCTCGATAAAATAAAAACAATTAGATACACTAAAGTTATAATACTCAAAGACGGACGTGGGCAAATAAATGTATAAGCTTTCATTAAACAATGTTAGAATGCTATTTTATACATAAAATTTGTGAAACGTATATTCAAAATAGGGTGGCAATTCAATTCAAAAATCCTGGATTAATTCGAATAGACCGACCAAAAAGAGAGTTATGGCATAAGCTTTTTAGCCCGAATGATCCTTAATCAAATAATCTAACAATTCGATATGATTGGTCCTGAAATAACCGAGCCCGATAGAATTGGTCCCAAAACTCGATGGTTTGACCGATTAGTCGTTTCTTCATTAATTGCTTTTCAAACTTCATTAATTTACAATCGGACATTGAGAATAAATTGTCACATAATGGAGACTAGTTTTATTTACTTGGTATGTAATATGAGCCACGTTATGTTGGCAAGGACTAATCATCATTTTTTATTATATATAAATTTAACCAACTTTACCAAATATGTATTTCTCTATTACATAGTTTTAAACACACTAATCAGACTATTAAAAATGCGCAATAGTATTAGGTTAATCCATAATTACTACAAACACAATTCTTCAACACTCTAAATTAATAAAAACTTGATCGGTTCAATCAAACTTGATCAGTTGATATAATAAAGAATAATACAAAATTAAGGAAAATCGATCATCAACTAACAATAAATTAGATCTAAGTATCTAGTATTTCCCAATGCTAGGCAGGAGATCAGTTTTATAACAAAACAAAAGGTTAAACAATGACCATTTTAAATTAATGAACTTCATATAAAAGTAATCAAATTTTATTAAAACCACTATATAAATATGAAATATATACATCTAAAAATGAATGTTGAAAGTTATAATCAAATGTACTTATAACATATATTGATAAATCTAGTTAAGTGAGTGTGCGAGATTTATGAAAAGCAATAAAGAACACCGCTTTTACGTGGTTCGATCGTTAATGAGATCTACGCCCACGGAGGAGTGTTTCTCAATACTTTCACTATAATGCAGTGTGGTTACAAGCTCTTAGTATTCGATAAGTTGCCAACCCTTCTAATGTCGGTTTTCCTTCTATTTATACAGCCCGAGTGCCAGAATCAAGGCGCCCAACCTCCATTGGTCGTGGCGTGACTCTTCCTCCGCATGCCTCCATTGGCCGGGCGGGGACCTTCGCTTTATGTGCGCCACGTGGAGGTGGCGCCCACCTGGTTCCGGGGCGCCTTCTCCATCGGCGGTGGCGCCTCACTTTGGCTCTGGGGCTGCCTTCCATCGCCGAGGGTGGCGGTTGGAGGCTGGGTTTTGCACCGATTAGGGCTCATTGGGCTCAACCACGTGGGCCCGCTATCAACGTTAGGCCCGGCTCGTTTGGGCTCGTTAGTGGGCCTAGTCGGTTGGGCCATATCCCATCATAGCCCCGAATAGCCGAGGGACAATGAGGCCGGGTGGAGTGAAGCGCGCCCGAGGTGAGGTGTGGCTTCGGGCCAAGTTGTTTGTCAAGTTGTTATCTTTTAATGTGAGGGTTTATTTAGCGATCCGTGCCGAACCGAGTTGGGTGGTCTCGCTGTCCGTCGCTGGAAAAGATGTGGTACCGGCGAAGTCGAAGTCCGACCTAGATATCGCGCTCTGCGCTGGTTACGCCGAGGTGCGATCCGGCGGTGTTACTCTGTGGTGGGTGCCGATGTCCGACCCGAGACCGCCTTTTCGATGTCGGGGTGTGCCGGGCCGCACCGAATCTGGGGCTGGTTAGCCGGGGTCCGATCTGGATAGACGCCGAGGTCCGATGTGGATCTCTCGGTATTTGTGGGAAGGACGGGCGCGACACGAGCCGCTTATCCGGAGGACGCCTGTCCGTATGATGATTGCTAGGTCGATCGGCGGTCCATCTTATCTGGCGTCGTCATACGCGCCAGCGGTAGTTAAGCACTCGAACCGCGTCTGCGGTAACCCACATCCAATCATGTGTGGCGCGTTTGAATTTGAAACGGCAATTTGCAAAGGCCCCTAGTCTTATAAATAGGCAAAAGAGGCAACTGCTCACTTTCCTCTTCGACGCTTAAAAATTACGAGAGAAAAATTTCGAGAAATTCTCCGAGTTGATCCCGATTTGAAGGAGCCATATACTACTTTGAAAAGTAAGTATGTTTTCTTCATCTTCTTCTCGCTACGAAAGTTCCCTTCCGCCTCGGGTTCGGGCCGTGAGTTCCCGTAAGAGATTATATGTGCTACAATGGTTTGGGTAGGTCCATGAGGTCGAGCTCTAGGTTCCGCCGGTATCCTCGGTATGGGATGGGTTGAGGGTGGGCATGGCGAGTCGGGTTTGACCTTGCGTGAACTTTTGAAGTTGTGAGGAATACCGGGATCCCTGGAGGAGGCGTGGTGGTGTCTCGCCGCATCCGGATGATAGAGGCGATGGCCCTCCGGAGGGGTTTGTTCTGATTTATGTAGATAGTTTGAGGCGGGTCTTGGGTACCCTCCGCCTCCGCTTATCTTAGCCTTCAAGGGTATTTCGGATCCCTATTTGTCAATTGACCTCGAATTCCATTAGGTCGTTGGTGGGGTGGGGCTCTCTTGTTATGGCATTGCCGAGGGAGTTGTCCTTCGAGGTCTTGATCGCTTTTTAGCGTGAAGACCATAGGAGGGTGTACTATTTGTCACCCCGCTGAAATTTAAGGTAGCCGTCCCTCCAAGGTGTCCCATCGGCGAGAATAGGTATTTCTTTCTGCCGTGAGGCGACCGAGGTATGAGTGGGGTATCGGCACGATGGCGGACCCGAAAATCAAGCCCTTGGGCCATATGGAGGAGGTGTTGTGCAGCCTTGGTGAGATCTTATCCATAAGTTACACCGAGGACGACCTGAAGAAGGCCGGGCTGAGTGTTTACGGGTCGGAAGCGTCGGGACCGGGGTCTGGACGGGGTGAGGGCATCCCCATCTTCTTAGTCCTTATACGTTCGATTTTGCTGTGCTAATGTGTCTTTCTCTTGTGATGCAGTGAAGTTGAGGGAAGAGGCGGGCTCACAATCGCCGAGCAGGGAGCCGGCGAAAAAGAAGCAGAAGCGGGCTGGACCTACTAGGGGCCCGAAGAAGGTCGATAGCATGGGCCAGCTGATGAGTGGGCCTCAGGCGGGGTCCAGCCCGGCATCGGAGTCTCGGCCTCAGGGCCGCCTTGAGTACGGGGTACCGCCCCCAAGTTTGGCCGCATCCCTCCCCGAGGTACATAGGTTCCTTCATATTTAGATTTGTTTGCTTCGCGATCTGTTATTGACTTGTGCTTCTCTTTTTCAGGGTGGGAGCTCGGTGATGGGGCCTGCGGTAGCCAAGGCCGCCGGGGGCTGCAGTCGCCACTGGGCTTGCCGAGAGCTCGGCCCGCTACGAGGCGCTGGAACGGGAGCTTGCCGCTGCGCGGGCGGAAGCTGAGACCGCCGTGTCCGCTGCGAGTGGGCGGGCCGAGGCCAGGCTTCGAGGCCGGGAGGGCTGCTGCCGAGGCCATACGAAGCAGGCACTGGCACCGAGGCCGCCTGGGAGGTCAAGAGTTTGGGAGGAGCTGGTGGGCGGAAGGACCTCGCGGACGAGAGGAGTGCGGTGGCCGACTGTGGACCCTTGTTGAGGGCCTTCGCGCCAGTGCTCATCGAGTCGGAGAGCTTCTCGCTTTTATTGCCGATCTCGCCGCCGTCTTGAAGCCGGGTGGTGTCGACCACCACACAGGAAGTCTGTCGCCATGCCCCGACTTTGATAAGGTCAAGCATGGGTGGACCGAGGTCGACCCAAGAGAGGGACAAAGCTTACGCCCGGTGATCTCCGGGCCGACTCTTCCCGGCCGGAGGCTCGGCATCCAGCTCACCTCTCCGACTGCCGAGGTCGTCGCCCGGGCATGAGGAGGACGAAGATCGCGAGCTTCGTGAGCTCCTGGCCGAGGTACGGGCCAAGCCGAGGAGGAGGAGGAGGCGGAGCGAGGAGGAGGCGGGGTTGGAGCTCCCGGTGGAGGTGGCCAGCAGGAGCATCGAGGTCGCCGAGACCGCCATAGCCCGAGGTCAATGGACCCGATGTAATAGCAGAATCGCCGGGGTCGATAGACCTCGGTCCTTGTAATAATTTCTCTTTTGAGTAATAAACGCAACATTTTTAAAATTTGTGTTGTCTTGTTTATTTACAAGACTCCACACCGAATGGCTCGGACTTGATCATGAATTGTTGACCAGTTAAAAGAGGTCCGAGGCGCCTGGCCGAGAAGCGACGAAGAGGTGCTTTTTCGGAGGAGCCGGTGCGAAATGACCAAAGTTTTCACCACTATGGAAGTCACCGGCCGTCTGCCGACCAAGAGGAAGTTGACGAGGCTAATCGAAGTGGCCCGCCTCCAGGCCGAGAACGAGGCCCCAAGTTGAGGGTCACGCAGACTCGAGTCCGGGGCGATTTATCTGCCGACGCTATCCAAGGGCGTTTGATGCAGTGTGAGGAGCGACTTGAATTGACTGCGGAGAGGCTAGCTCGGGTGTCGGAGGAGCATGCGGAGTACGAGAGGGCAGTCCGCCGAGCTGGTGGGACTACCATATCCGAAGCTGACGACCGAGTTCAGAGCTTGCTGGCGGAGGGTATGGTGCTGAGGGATGAGGAGGGGCCCAACAGCAAGAAGTTCAAAGCTTGCGTCAACTCCGTCGTGAAGTATATGGAGATGTATGATACCGTCCGCAAATGACGCATGCCCCGGCCCGGCATCGAGGCCACAGCGGGCTCCGCTGACCCGATCATAAAAGAACCCGCAGAGGAGGGCGGCTACTCCGATCATGCCGAAGTGCTCCGGTTGATGGGTCCGGCTGGGAGCGGATCATTCAGGGGGCGATCCTCTGGGAGCGGACGGCGACCGAGGACCTCAGGTCGGCAGGGAAGAGGCGGCGGTGGGGGCGAGTCGTACTCCCGCCCGGTGTCCGGTCGGGGGTCGGGTGTGACCTGGTGCATCCCCACCCCTAATGCCCGTCTTGGCGCCCGCGCCACTTGAAGTGTCCTGGCGGGTGAAGGTGACCACAGTCGCCGCTTGCTCGCCGCCTCCCGAGCCAGCGCCGAGCGCCGAGCAGGCCGTGGTGATTCCGCCTTATCGACCGGGTTGAAGGCACCGAGTTCGTTCATACATACCGTCGACCTGGAGATTTTGTAGAAAATTGGTGCAGCTTCAAGAGGTCTGGCGGAACCGGAAGCCCGAATGAGGCTATGTATAGTGTAGAACTTTGTTTGTAGATATAAATATATTTAGACTGTTTGAAGTGTATATTTCCTCCTTGAGAGGTATAAACATAACAGGACTTCGTTTTGGTCGTAAATGCATTTACATCAGATACTGATGTGTATTTTCCCAAATAAAGGGGTATAAACGAGCTCGGAAGCCCGGTTGATTTGTATATGGCTTGGTACTTGGTTTATAGTCGTTAATGCATTTAGACTTTGTACCGGAGTGCATATCTTCCCAAATAAAGGGGTATGAGATGGCGAGATCGGTCTGGATGTCGCGTGCATGTAGACGTCCAACTTAATGGGTAATTTGTATGCTTCGCATGTAGACGTCCAACTTAATGGGTAGTCTGTATGCTTTGCGTGTAGACGTCCAACTTAATGGGTAATCATGCGCTTGCATGTAGACGTCCAACTTAATGGGTAATCAGTCGCACTCTACTTGGTGGGATTTTCATCTTCGTAAGGCGTCCCTGTGAAGGTTTAAATGTGGTGTATCCAAATGTATGTTCACATGTATATGACGCAGTGAAATATTCATTAGAAAAATGTGTTTTATTGAACATGTAATCAACATCGTACTTTGGCAAAACAATTAAGGAACTAACATGATGCCGACCTTAAATCGAAGCTATGTAAAATACCTCCTTAAATGCGTAATGTGCGAGTTCGGGATAAGTGCACCTGACAGTGAGCCGACTTGTAAGCCCTTTGCCGAGGTCCTCGTGAGCGCGGTATGGGCACTGCCATGTTGGATCCACTTGTTAAGACGCTTTCGGCTCTCTGGCTTCATTATTTCAGTGGACAAGGTCGCCCACTTGGGCGCGGAGGCTTTGACCCTTTGTTGTGGTACCGTGCGACTGGGCCTTGTGCTTGGCTTCGTTTATGAAGGCGAGCTCGCGCTTTCTCCTCGAGGCGTCAAGGTTGGCCCGCAGTCTTTCGTTCGGCACGGTCGAAGTGAAGAGTGCGCGGGCTTGGCGCGCACCAATCTCGGCCGGTATGACGGCCTCGCACCGTGAGACCAGGGCTAAAGGGGTCTCCGTGCGCCGTCCGGGGTGTGGTCTGTGGGACCAGAGGACTTGAGGAGATTTTCAGCCCGATCGCCTTTAGCTCGGTCCAAATTCTTCTTCAATCCTTATGCGATCGTGCGGTTCGTCACCTCGGTCGACCATTCGCTTGCGGGTGTGCGACCGGTGAGCGTTGATCGATCTGAAGCTCTTCGCACCACCCTTGAAGTTTTGTCGACGAATTGGGTGCCGCTGTCCGAGACCGTGATGTGCGGTATGCGAGCGACGACTATATTTTTCCACACGAAGGTGTCAGAATCCTTCGCTCGTGAGGCTCGAAGTGGCTCGGCTCGACCCATTTGTGAAGTAGTCTATGGCTACGACTAAGTATCGAAGCCGACACGGTGCTCGGCCGAGCGGACCAACGATGTCGATCCCCACCGCATGAAAGGCCATGGACTCGCGGTCGCTCAAATCGATCCGAGGCGCTTGACCGTGGAGTGAATCGGCACTTTGGGCACTTCTTGACGAGCTCGGCCGAATCTTACGGTGGGCGAATATCCCGACCTCGGCGTCTTCTTTGAGAGAGCTCACGACCCGATGTGGCTTCCACAAGACCCGGTGAATTCGTTGAGCACGTGTCGGCTTCTTCCTCGCCCGAGGCACCTCGTGAGGGTTGAAGGTAAGACTTCGGTGAGAGCCCCTCATGCATGAGATATTCTGGATTTCGCCATCATCTTTTGGCTTCGAGCCGATCTTGAGGTAGTCGCCGTGTTCGGTGTAGCCTCGGAGACATCCATTCGGCTCTATCTCGTGATGATGCCGACGTGGGACTCGCGATGCTTGGAATGAACCTCCTCCTTTGGTGGACTTGTTGACGACGCAGCCTAACTTGTCGAGGATGTCACCGGCCGCTTTCCCTCGGGGATTCGATGGATCTTGAAGTACTGAACGAGGTCAAGATCTCCTTTGCCTTCTCGGTATTGTTTCATTCGGTCCTCCTTGGCCTCGTGATTTGCCTAACACCGGTTCACGACGACTGGAATCGCCAAGATTTGGATCTTGTCCACCCTCGGCTCCGTGGCGGAGTCCGGAGATTAGGGCCTCGTACTCCACCTCGTTGTTGGTGGTCGGAAGGTAAACCGAGGGCGTGGTGACTTCGCTTATCTGGGCCGAGGAGGAGGATGCCCGCCCACGCCCGCTTTGCACGAGGCTCCGCCCACGTACATCCGCCAAAGCAACCATCCGGTGGTGCTAGATCGGCTTCCTCCGCCGTGGGCGGAGCCGGAGTTACCATTGGCGAGCCTACCTCGGTGGTGGCCTCAACCGAAGTCGGCGAGAGCTTGCCTTTTATGGCGGCACCGGGTGAGTACGAGATGTCGTGCTCGCCGAGCTCCGGTGCCCACTTAGCTATACGTCCGGATGACTCGGTTTTAACAAGACTTATCTCAAGGTAAGTCGGTTAGCACCGGACGGAGTGAGCTTGGAAGTAGGGTCGTGGCGCCGCTGACGTTCACGAGGCAGTGCTACTTTTCGAGGCCGGTGTACCTTGTCTCCGGTCCTTTGAGAGCTCGGTGATAAAATAGATGGGAGTTGTCGTCCCACCTCATCTCGTATCAAGATGCATGATGGCCTCGTCCGAGGCGCCGATATAGAGAGGATTCACCTTGCTGGGGACGGACGGTCGGCGGTCGGCAAGGTACTCCTTCACCGCGGCGGCCTGGTGTTCTTCCCGCCAGTGAAGTCCCGAGCTCTCCTCGGGATCTTGAAGAGTGGGAGCTGTTTCTCGGCTCGAGATAGAAATCACTTGAGGCGGCTAGGCACCCGGTGAGTTGTGGATCTCACGGATGGTCCTTGGCACCGCATGTCGAGCACCGCCTTCACCTTGGTGGGATTGGCCTTGAGCCCTCCCGAAAACCCAAAGATCCCAAGAACTTGCGGTCTTCACCATAAATGTACATTTACGGGGTTGAGTTTGAGGTTGGCCGACACGAGGAGTTGGAGGATGGTGCCGAGGTCATCGGCGCGACTCTCGATTTCGACTTTGACTACGATGTCGTCGGCGTGACCTCGACGATCTCCCGATGTGGTCTTTGAATGTTGCATCCACCATCCTCGGTAAGTAGCCCGGCGTTCTTGAGGCCGAATCTTTCGATGCATAAAGGCACGCCAAGTCGATGATGAATCGCGGTCTTTGGTGCGTCCTCCGGGCTCATCGAGATTTGGTGGTACCCTTTGTATAGATCCGAAGGCTGAACATCTCGTGGCCCACCAATGCCTCCACCTTCTTGTCGATATCGGGGAGGGTAGCAATCTTTAGGCGATCTTGTTGAGGTCGGTATAATCGGCGCACATCGCCACCCTCCTCCTCAGCTTCGGACCACGATTGGATTAGCCATCCGTCGGGTATTCGACCTCGAACAAGATCTTGGCCTTGAAGTTGAGTCACCTCGTCCCTTATGACCGGCTGCGCTCGCGCGAATATCCTTTTCTTCTCACGGATGGCTTGGTGGCGGGTCGATGTTGAGCGGTGAGTTATAAGCTCGGGCGACACTCCGGTCATATCGGCGGGACCGTGCAAACACGTCCTATATTCTCTCGAAGTTGTATGACATGCCGCGGACGTCGGTGGGCTCTGGTGCCGACTGGATGACCTCGAGGATCGTCGTCGTATAGTTGAAGGCCCCGGTCGGTCGTCCCGGGTGTCGGTCTCAGGGGCTCGGTAATTGCTATGCACGGGCGAGGCCGCATCTTGGGTTGAGAGTCGTAGGCATTCTTTTCTTTGCCGTTTGGTCCCCTCGGATGCTAAGCACTCCCACCGGGGTGGGAATCTTGACGGTGGTGGTAGACCGAGCAGGCGGCCTGGTGGCGTCGGTCGATCTCTCCCGGGATGATGTTATGCGGAGGGAGCTCGGACCGGGAAGAATCGGATGGCCTTGGTGACCGACACAGGAGCTCGCCCCACCGTGACCGGAAGGGTAATGACCCCCGGGCCGGGCCGCTTGAGTGAAGCTCCAACCGGGAGGCGCGGGAAGTACTGAATGCCTCCGACCTCAAGCTTATCCGCATAGCTGGAAGATGATCTTGACGGAGGCTCCGATGTCGATATAGACCCGGTGGACATTTTGTTGCCCACCGCGGCTGTATGGTGATGGCGTCTGGTGCGGCATGATCTTGGGCACGGGTCCTCCTCGGAGAACGTTATGTTCTCACCATCCCGAGTCGCTTGTTCTTGACTCTTGGGGCCGGCCTCGGGCGTCGTTCTTGAGGGCGACCTCGTCGTCTGAGGCGATTCGGTAACAACATAGACCTGCTCCATAGCGTTGGGACCTTCGCCCTCGTCGTCTTTGGGTTGGGTCGTCGTGGGGTCGGCCCAGCTGTTGCCGCCCATTCCTTCTGCGCTTCTGTTTCTCGGACCATTTCGACCGAGGTATTTCTTGAGGCTCCACCTTTAACGAGCTCGTCGATCTGCGAGCCCAAGTTTACGCAATCCACGGTATCATGACTATACCCTTGGTGATAGTCATAATACTCGTCTGTGGACCTCTTCTTGGATCCTCCTTTCATAGGGCGGGCTTGGGAAGAGCTCGGTGGAGCTCGAATATTTCCGCCTTGATTTGAGCGGGCGCCTGCCGCCGTGGGTTGGGCGAGGTCCGAGCTGAACTCGATGGTCCTCTTTTGATTACTCGCCAGCGCTTGCGATCGGCGCCTCGACTCGGTCGTCGGCTTTTTCTCGGACTTCGCCGTCCCATTTCCCGCTTCTTCCGATCCGACTCGTCTCCCTTGACGAAGTTGTCCACCAGTTCCAAAGCTTACTCGCCGTCTTTGGTTTCTCCCCGGTGATTTCTTTGTTCGGTACGGGTCGGATCCGTTTTGAGCAGCGTTGATGATGTAGAGTCGTTCTTTGTCGTCGATTTTGAGCGACTCTTTGATGAACCTCGAGGCTAAGTTTGACATCGTCTCGTCCATATGGCGGATTGTGAGCAGTCGGAGGAAGGCTGGGCGGCATCTTCCGATAGAGCGCCATTTGAACGATCCATGAGGTCACAGGCGGTGTATCTTTGTTACGGCGGGCGAGGTGAACCAACGGCGCCGTGCGTTGGAGATCGAGACTCGGGAAGATTTTGCACATGTGAAAATCTTCCATTCCTCGATCGCCATGTTGGTAGTGTGGCGAAAAGGAAGTCGGAGGGTCTCCGAGGCCATCGTGAGTCGCTATATTGGGTGCCCTGCATCACGGGGGGGGCGTGTCTAGAATCTCCACGGAGAAAGGGAGATGATTCTCCGTACAGTCGAATCCGGGAGATCGTTGCCATCTCTTTCGGAGGGTGGGGATCGATAGCGACGCCTATCGTCCCTCAGGGGGAGTTCGACCGCCTTTCTTTCCTCCTGCTTTGCTCGGCTCTCGGGTCGGCATGACGAGGTGAGAGCGGCCCGCGAATGGCGAGGGCGACGGTGGTGGCGGCTCGCCCACGGTGAGCGGTTCCGCGAATGAGGCGGCGGCTCGGCCGCGGTGGCGGACTCCAGCGCCGGGCGTGATGCGTGTTCTCGGCTTTCACGCCGAGGCGGCGCCGGCTGCTTCGGATGGCGGGCGGCCTCGGGCCGCCGTGGTGTTGATCCCGGGCCTCGAGGACCCGTTCCTTTGGTCCTCTGGTTGAGGAATCTTTGGAATCGCTAAGATTGGCGTGGAGGAACTCGGTCACAGCTCGCCGAGGACCTTGTGGGACGAATGAGTTGCTTGCTCGTCCTCGTTGAGGTCGACATCTTCCCCACGTTGGGGAGGCGGTCCCGAGGTGTATGGAGACATTTTCCATGTTGCCCTCGAGCGTGGCGCTAAATGGCGTCTGCGATCTCCTTCCCCGCGACGGTGACCACCGGGTCGCCCTCAAGACGGTTGTTGCCACGTGGGCGGCGGTTGTGCGTGTTCTTGCCATTTAGTTGTAGAGGAAGCGAAGCTTTCTTGTTCGACCTTCCCACGCACGGCGCCAATGATAAATCTAGTTAAGTGAGTGTGCGAGATTTATGAAAAGCAATAAAGAACACCAGAACTTTTACGTGGTTCGATCGTTAATGAGATCTCGTCCACGGAGGAGTGTTTCCTCAATACTTTCACTATAATGCGGTATGGTTACAAGCTCTTAGTATTCGATAAGTTGCCAACCCTTCTAATGTCGGTTTTCCTTCTATTTATCTGACTCAAGTGCAGAATCGGCTGCGCCCAATATCTCCATTGGTCGTGGCGTGACTCTTCCTCCGCATGCCCTCCATTGGCGGGCGCAGGACCTTTCGCTTTATGTGCGCCACGTGGAGGTGGCGCGACCTTGTTACAGGCGTCTTCTCCATTGGCCGGGTGGCGCCTCACTGGCTCTGGGGCTGTCTTCCATCGGTAGGGTGGCGGTTCCGGAGGCTGGGTTTTGCACGATTAGGGCTCGCCTTGGGCTCAACCACGTGGGCCCGCTACCAACGTTAGGCCCAGCTCGTTTGGGCACATTAGTGGCTAGTCGGTTGGGCCATATCCCATCATATATGAATAGTGTTTCTTTTTTGTATTGGGTCTAAATATGCAAAGATATACATGAATTTGTGTTGGCCAAAAAACAGATAATTAAATTTTTGTATCTTAGATTATTATGTCTTTTTCACATTAATTTTGATACTCGTACATAGTAAGCATTAGGGATTTTATGATTTTCTCGGAAAAAGTAAATAGATTAATAGATATTTCTTAGTTATTAAAAATAAATAGATATAAAAATTATGTCATAAATTTAAAATTAATCTTGGATGATCAATTTTTATGTTTGTAAGTTCATAATATTAAATTCCAAACAAACTAAATAATATTTAATAATTTATTAATTACAAATATTAAATAAATTTTAAGCTCATATTGTATATTTTGTTGTAATATTTATGAATTGTGAATTGTGTATACACTGTAATAAGTTTGATCACACACAAGTGATTGGCTAAAAGAATAATATAACAATGGATAATATACATTATTAATTATTTTAAACAAAGAACATTTGTTGTGTAATGTAATTTATATAAAATAGTAAAATTGATAAATTATTATTTTTTCATAAATTCAACTAAACGTGAAGAAGATAGACAATTAATATATATTTAACGATAAGTAAATTTACAAAACTTCAAAAATAATATGATTGGAAATTAAAACTAAACATGTTACAACATCTAATAGCTCAGATTCAGAATGAATAGAATCAAAAATGGCAAAAATTGTTTCAGCCACAAGCTATATATAACAACCAAAAGTTTAGAAAAATACAGTCAAGATGAATTATTGATTCGAGGGGGAAAAGGTCTCATTGTTTAGGCCGCCAGATTATGCAAATTCAGTTGATTTTTTCGAAAATCTTTAGCTCACAAGTATCCCAATGAAATCACATGTGCTTCATCTCCTCTCATTTTCTTTGTTGGATTTCAATTTGTACGTAATATTTGCATAATGAACATCACAAAGTAAATCAGCTATATATAACAGAACTGTGAAACTCATTTACAAAAATAATATACTCAAACATGAAACACCAGTCAAGTAAAAAAAATGAAATATTGAAATATTGATTCGAAATAAGCCTCTATATACCACTATCTATATAGACTAATTCTGAAGTTAAACAATATGTTGGAAAAATTAAATCATAACTTTGTGATTTTGATTAGATTACAAAACTTCTGATGATCGTCCGGCTGATGTAACATAGTGCTACGTACTCACATGATAGAAAATCAGCTTTTTATGCTTATAAGTTTCAATAGAAAAACCATCGGTATGGACAGGCAATACTGAAGGAGTTCAAGAGCATTATTGAAGCTAGCAAACTGATAGAAGTGTAAGCACCAACGCTATTGAAGACTCAACGTAGCTGAAGACAAACAAGCCCAGTATGACTAAGTGTCATACATGTAGCAGATAAGTCAAAGCTATTAAAAACTATGTCAAGCTGGAGTGTTAACTGAAGATTCAGAATCATCAAACTGATAGAAGACAGAGTCCAGCCTACTGATAAAACACAGAGCTGACCCAACTGGTGAAACCCGAAGTCAACGTACTGAAGAAACATAGGGTCAACTCAACTGGAAAACACAAAGATATTTAAACTTTGAGTATTTGACTTTCAATGTATCAGAGAAAATCTGTAAAGAATCCCGACAAGTCAGAGCTACTTTCTAAAGCTGCAAAGCTCAGAAGTACAATGTTGCAGACATGGAAAATGACGTATGGGGATTCAAACAGGCATATTTCAAATGACAAATGGAATTGATGTTATTGGTGCTCCCTCCAATGACATTATTCATTATTCACTCTATAAATACGTTCAGAATCTAATCATTGAAGGTTACCAAAACGCTGCGCAATCAAATATTCAAAAAGCACCTAGAGCTCATATCTCAAGACAAATTACCCAGCGATTTCGAAGAAGATAGTTTCAAAGTGTTATTCGTAAACCCTTAGAGCTTACATATATTTATCAGTTCAAGATTATATTTATCAGCTCAAGATTGCAGCATACACTCTTTTATTTTCTAGGTCTTTCTCTTGTAATGTCATAAGCCTAAAACTCTTGAGTTGTCATCTGTGACAACTCAAATTTAAGTTAGAAAAATCATCTATCCAAAATCTTCAAAAGTTTAAGTAGAAGTTGGACAAGTAAGCAAAAAAGTATTAGTTGTTGAAAGCTTGGTTATCTTGCACCTGTAAGCAAGAGGTTAGGTCGATTGCAACCGCAAGTAGTCAGAGGTTTTCTAACACCAACACACATAGGAAGAACGACAAGTTAGTCGGGGTACTGATAAGGTAAACTTCATTACTTAAGTTTTGTCTTGTACCCTGTAAACAAGAATTAATCTCATGTCGTGGATTTATTGTGTTATCAGTCTGTGAACGTAGAAGTTGATCTCTACGAACCATGTTAAAAACTAAGTTATTTACTTTTAGCTTTTTACTTTCGGTATAGTTTTGAAATATATATTATTGAATTGAACATACAACACACGCAGAACAACATATTGTTTTAAAATCCTCTATCAGTATCAGTTTGATACTACCGAGAAAACTGAAACTGACTAAGTAAATATTCGACTAAGTGTTTTTACACCAGCATCAATTTTTCTGTAAAGGTAAAAGGTAACCACCACATTCTGCATGTAAATTAGTTATCTGTCTAACTGACCAACTGCCTCAATAGTCAGTATGATTATTAATTAATACACCAAGTACAAGACTCCCTGAACTTGAACTGATCAGCAATATTGACACCATACTGAACTTATTTCAATTAACCGACAACTACTGACCAGTAGACTGTCAAATCTTGATAAAAGAAAAGGTTTTAATTTAACTTAACTGGTGTTAGCAAAATACTACTGACTCCCCCTAGTGGTCGTTCAAACTAAATAAATCCAAAAGCTGATATATTTTCTACATACTGCTGCATATTTTTTTTATGGAAACTAACTACAACAGGTCGACATCACTCCGTACCATCGCGGTAGACAACTATAAGATTAGAAAGTTCAGACTCAAGAGCTACTTCACTGAAAAATATTTTTGTCTGTAGAAGGTCATTAAAAACGGGCCAGTCATCGTCAAACAGAAAATTACAAAGGTTGGTACCGAAGTTGGTAAAGACCCGACCTACGAGTTCAGCATAAGGATCGAGCTGATTTCACCTTAGAAGAAAGAAAGCAGGATGAGCTCGACAACCTGACTAAAAACATCATCTCTGGAATAGGTCCCAACTCACACATTGGAAAGCTGATGAAATGCGAGACAACTAACATAAATTCGGATGAGCTCAACAACCTGGCTAAGCAAATATGGGATGCGTTGGAAATCATTGTGCAGGCTTTGAAGATATCAAGAAGAACAAGTTGACGATAGCTAGTTAGAAGTTTGATAACTTCAAACAAAAGAAGGGAGAATTAATTGATGACATAGAACTCAGATTCACGATGATCATCAATGAGATTTCAGCTTTGTGTAAGGACAAATACACTCAATGTGAGATCAACCTGAAAATCTTATGAGCACTCTTATCTATAGACTAGAAAGTATACACAGTAGCACTTCAGAAAAATGCAAGCTTCAATAAGATGTCAACTGATAAATTCTTTTCAGCACTGAAAGTTGATGAGTACGATATCATGCATACTGAAGAGTGTTCCAAAACGGATGCTTTTGAAGCAGAAACTCAAGTCAACAAAAGCAAAGACGATGCCCTTAAAGCTGATAAGAGCAAGGAACCCAAGAAGACAGCCGAGATAAAAGCGAGTGCAACAATGATGATTTGCTGATTTAGTACACGCTGATGGCTTAAAGATTCAGGAAGATGGAAGCCTAACTGAAAAGGTACAACAAGTATCGAAAATAAAAAACGGACATGACAGAAGCCGTAAGAAAGAATAAACAAGGATCAGACGATGAAAAGCTCAACCGACATGAGTACAAAGATGATGAATGCTTCAATTGTGGAAAGAATTGAGCCACAAAGAATGAAAATTATTAAGAACCACAAAGAATGAAAAGTACTAAAAGCCAAGCACGACAAAAAGCTAAATGAGCGCAAGGCCATGGTTGTTGAGAAGGCCACCACTTCAAATTTATCAAGCAGCTCTTCCAATATTAACGACGAGAGTCAATGTCTGATGGTCCAGAGAGATCAGCAGCGACATAGATAGCTGCATGGTAGAAATCGACAACGGCCTCGATGAACCTGAGGTAACTTCATGTTTCTCTACTGAAAATCTCTCTTATAAAATTATATTATCAACAAGTGTCAACTCCAAGGATACTTCAGTCAAGTGGGATGAGATGGAATAAATCATGACTGACTACAAATAAAGACTCGACTTTCATTTATTAATCTTTTATGATAATAACATAATTGTAAAAAATATAAATAAAAAATAAATTTTGCCATTATTAACCGTTCGGTTATCGATTAACCGAAAATCGAAAAAAAATCAAAATATTTTACCGCAAACCGAATATGCGGTGTTCAGTTAACCGAATAGGATGTGGTTTTGTTTGGTTCGGTTCGGTTCGGTTTGATATTAACCGATAATCGAAAACCTTCTACCCCACCTTATATATAATACAATATATGATTAATTTATATTTTATATTAATTATTGAAAACATATTTATAGAAATGGAAATGGTGTAAATAGATGGAAACTTGAAATTACTATATTCGACAATTATTATTATATAGTATATAGATCTGAGTGTGTATATTTTTTAATTTGTTGCAAAACAATCCTTAAGATGTTAATCACATCTAAAGCATACCTGAATCCATATCGAATTTTGAACCTGAATCCTTAGCAAAATTTGAATTATGTTCTCCATATTGTTTTTGGATTCTGTGGAAGAAATGCAGATTCTATTTTTTTGTTTACCATCGTTTGAGGTTCATAACTTCACTTATATAATAATAAGCTATCCCCGATTGGCTCTTTGGTCCCTTAACAAATTACAAATTTCTATACTATATACACCATCTATATTCACAACAATTTAATACCCTTTTGATTTAAAATTAAACTCTTAATAGATCACTTTAATTAAAGTACCCTAAAATAATTATGCATATTTAGTTTTTCAAAAATTGGTATTTCGAGACTTCGAGTACCCGAATACGTGATTTGGATACCAAATAGGTATTAGGATAATTAATAAAACCAATCGTGTAGGAGTCCGATAATTAATATCCATCAAACAATTCAATAGAACTCAAACGATATCCAAAATTTGGTGAGCACCACTCAACACAACTAACATTTGCAACTAAGCTTACTTTAGAGAGTTTATAAGATATTTTCAGAGCTTATAATATGTAATGTTTCAAGAGTTTAGAAATTACAAAAATGTTTGGACAATTAAGCTTATAAGATAGAGAAAGAATCGCGAGTTTAAAAAAAAGTTGACGATATGTCAAGTTGATAGTATATATGTAGGAAATAACGAACCATATTAAGATTATTTGGGTGGATTCATTGTTACTTATAAACTTATGAAAAAATAAATTGGGTTGACCAACTTATTTTTGGAGAGTTTATAAATTGTTGGAACTTATTTTCACAATTTATAAATTGTTTAAGAGCTTATTTTGTCAAATAATTAATCTGCAAGAGCTTTTAAACTCCTAAACAGCTTATAAGCTCAACCAAACACCCTTTAAATCATTCTCCACTAATTCAATAAGTTCTTGGAGATTCTCCGGCATCAAATCATGTCCTCCCTCAGTGTGTAGATTTCATTTGTTATTATTTGTTCCTCGATACGCAATATGGTTACGTTTAGCACATCTACACCAAGACGGAACCCTTTTTTACAACGTTACTAGAAATAATAATTTTGCAATATGAAATAATTGGATCATAATGAAACTTTTTTTAAATTCATTGAGAATTTACTGTCACTATTTTTAATGTCTATTGAGTAAATATAGGATTTCTTGTGAAATAATTTAATTATAATAAAACTTAATATCTTAATTTATCTTGCAAGCGTTAATCAGTTATGGAACTGCATTTATTTGTACACGGAATCGAGATTGCATATAAAATAGGAATGGACTAATTTTCATTCTCATTCGCAATTAATGATCGTATTAATTTTTTAACTATTATCTGCCCCAACTACATATAAAAACATCCCGAATAATTTATTCCAAAAGACAAAGCTTTCTCTTTCGGAGCCCCCACACCTAATCGCACTAGAATGTGAAAGGATAAATCATCATCATTTATCAATTAAGAAATTATGAGAACTTTATATAATGATCACAAGGAATCACTATGCTACTTTAGTAATAGTTCAAACGACAACTATAATACGTTGTTGTAATCCAAATAACAGCTTAACCTATCATATGTTGTCATTATTCAAATAAATAATCTTTCAGTTATCGGGTAGCTTACAGATTATTTTAACTTCTCATTACCAAACACCCTTTTGACATTTGAAATATCTAGGAAATTAAGTTATTGATGATGTACTTAAATTATAAAAAAATATATTGTGTCAAGTTTCTACTGCTGGTGGGCCCTCCATTTTAGATAGAAGTTTTGGATAATTTTGGCGGTCTATTCTTAACAAAATTTGTGCAGTATATAGCGACTATAAAATATGTGTTTTTTTATAGTAAAGTTCTAACCTTCATAGTTAAGCAAAAGGGTTTTAGGCAATAAATTAAAAAGAAATTTCCAAGAAATGGGACTTACTGAAATACTCAGCGAATGGGTGCCGTTTACTTGTCAAAAGAATTACGAGTGCCTAATCAAGAAAGCTTTAAAATTAGGTAACTATCATATTAAATTTAAATTATTTTTATTTTATAAAAATATTTTGAATTTTAATAAATATTATTTTAAATTTTAAAGTATATTCATTTTTATCAAAAATACTCTGAACTTTAAGAAATATCACTTTACACTTCAAACTATTAACTTTGTATCAAAAATACCAACCGTCCATTTTTCAGCTTCCGAAATTGGACGAGAAATATCTTCTTCTCATCCAACGAGCCACATCAGAATTTCAAAAGTAAGAAAATGGACGTGAAATATTTTTGATATAAAAAGTTAATAGTTTGGGGTCGGTTTACAATGATATTTTTCTTAAAATTCGGGATATTTTTGATAAAATAGATCTAATTTAAAATTTAAAGTAATATCTCTTGAAGTTCAAAATGTTTTTGATAAAATGAAGATAATTTGGGACTTAAAGTGATATTTGCTCTTAAAATTATATTCATTCCATCTCATTTAAAATGTCATATTTATTTTGGCACAAATATTTAGAAGAATGGTATAAAACAGTTAAAATGATAAAAAATATGTATAACCCACAACTTTTAGATAGATAATTATTTTATAAAATAGAATGAAACATTTGTAATGGAATAATAAAAAAAGAAAGTGAGACATTTTAAATATAACGAAGTAAGTAATATTATCTCTGTCCATCAAAAACTTGTATTGCTTTTGGTGGTACAAGTTTTAATAAATTGTAATGAGTGTAAAGTGAATGAAAATAATTAATGAATATATTAATAGGTAGTGAGAGTAAAAATATGGGTCATATGCGGTTTTTTGTAAAAAATGGTATCTTGAAGATAATTGATGTTTCCAAAAATGAAAAATGTAAACTTTTGTTTTAAAAATAAATTGAATGTAAGTTTTTTGAGGAGGAATAGAGTATATAATACAACTATTCACAAAGACACAAAGTTATATCTAGAGCTGTCATCGAGTCGTACAAAATGTAAATAGTCCCTAAATTAATCGAACATAAAAAGATTAAGCCTAATCTATATCGAAAACTAAAGCACAAATACTTTCCTCGGACCGATTCAAACCTACGTGCCAAATGAAAAGCTCAAATTGGGTCAGCCCCATCCGAAATTAAATGGACCCATTTTTCGGCAACTAATACCGATCTGTGATGAGACTCAGAGGTGTTTGGCTAAGTTTATTTTAAATATTTTATAAGTTTAAAGAGTTTATAAGATGTTTCAAGAGTTTATAAGACATAATATTTGAAGAACTTATAAGTTGTCAAAATGTTTAGATGATTGAGTTTATAAGCTAAAGAAAGAATCGTGAGTTAGAGGAGAAAATCATATTTAGAGGGATAAAATTGACGATAGGTGAAATCGATAGTGTATATGTAAAAAATAATGAATTATTGTAATGTTATTTTGGTAAATTCATTGTTACTTATAAGTTTATGAAAAAAATAAGTTGGAGTTGAGCTACTTATTTTTAAGAGAATTTATAAGCTGTTGGAACTTATTTTCATAATGATCGATCTAGTTTTCGTAAAGTAATAAATGCAATAAAGAACACGAGGAGTTAACGTGGTTCGATCTTTAAAATAGATCTACGTCCACGGAGCAAGAGAGTATATGTATATTGAGTGTGTAAGAAGCGATTACAAAGAATGTAGATGATCCTTTTCCATCTAATCTAGCCTCTATTTATACACCATTATTTTGAGATTGACTTTAATACGAGATCTTCTCTTAATAGGATTCTTTTGGATATATCCGAATCTTCTACATCTCCACTTGTGATTTGAGTTGTAGTTGGTTTAGGAGTCTTCTTGGGCCGAACTTGCTTAGGCCGAGCTTAGTGTCGGGGCCCATTTATGTTGGGCCTGATGCTTGGGCCTAGTAGTTGGGACGTATCTTATCACATCTCCCCCCTAAAAAGACGTAGAAGTGAGGTCGTGATGGATGGGGGACAGTGGTTCTGACATTGCTTCGTCGAAACTCATGATCTGGCGAAGTGGAATGCATCGCCCTACCGGCGTTACGCGAAGTCGTATGTTGCTTGGCTTTACCACCGGGCGTTGCCGAAGTCGTATGTCAACAGCTTAGCCTACCGAGGCGGTGCGCAGTCGTCGATGTCGCTGGCTTCGTCCCGCCGGGCGTTACGCGGTCGTATGTCGCTTGGCCCGCCGCCGGTATTCTGCCGGTTGTATCTTCTCGGCTCGATTGGCAAGTCTAATACTCTTCGCCTTTGCCGAGGTCGTGCGTGTGATGTTACGCCGATGTCGAACACGGAATCGTCGTCTTCATTTAATGCGTCAGCGGTTGGGTTCCCGATAAAGTGCACATTGGGGGAATAACTTCCATGATACGCCTTTTCCCATTTCACTTTTTCGTATCCTAATTTCAAATTCTTCAAAAACTCTTTGTCAATCTGAAAAAGTGCAAGTGTCAGTATCTTTACCATTGTCGTCTTCGCCAGAGCTTCAGTGCATCTTCTTTGATATCAACATTAAACAAGTAAGTTTTTATGGCTTCTTCATCTTCTTCTTCTTCTTCTTCTGAGGATTCTCACGGTCATGAAGGCCGTATCGTGTCAGTCTCACCGTCGGACTCGCCGGCGGTTTTAGAAGTTTTCACCCTGATTCCCCATTCCTTCTGTGTAGAGTAGGTTTCCTTCCTTTGAGGGATTTTGGTAGGGTTTCTTCTTTTCCTTCATTTCTAGAAGCCCTTGCAATAAAAGAAATTGCCTCTAGATTTTTAATTCCGAAATCTTTTGGGTTGGTCGCTCCCCGGCCGGAGGATAGGGCCAGCGCCCCTCCGGAGGATTTTGTCACGATTCTGAGGGCGCCTTGGTGCGGTCTTCGTCTTCCTTTCCTTCCGTGTATGTCGAACTTGACAAATGTTCGGCATACCTCTTCTAACTAACGCCAAATTCTTTTCGACGGTTGGCGGACCTTGGGGTTTTGCCTACCGCCACAATTTTCCTTTCACCCTAGGGTTTGTCCTTAGGTTCTTCCACAAAGTCTAGCGTGGGTGGTATTATTTATCACCTCGTCGCCGTTTAAAATAAAACGAAATCAAAGATTTGAATGGCGAAAAGTTCTTCTTTTTCGGTTCGAAGAATCCTCGATTCACCCGAACACGGGAAGCTTCATCTGATGTAGCCACCGATGATAGCTTCGGTGGCATCGAGGAGGTTTTGCAAAGGGCTGGCCAAGTCGATGAAGAATTTTCAGAAGCCGAGCTCGCTGCTGGCTAAGCCCTTATGATCCTTCTACCGCGGTGGAGCCGGTGAAGGGTGAGGCCCCTTTACTTCACTTTATCTCTTGATTGATTTTTTGGTTTATGTGCTTACTCTGCATTTATTTTAACTCATGATGGACTTCATTCCTTGAGGAAGAGGAAGAGATCGGTGAGCACGAGCCCCCACTGGTATCGAAGGATGTGGCGAGGCCTCTTACGAGAGGCGAAGCAGTGAGTCGCCGCCTTGTGCATCTCCCACCCCGACAAGGAGAAGTGTTTTTCGCTCCGCCGATGATAATTCTTGTGAGATCGTCGGCACCTGTGTCGCACGTCGGCCTTTCCCGAGGTAATGTAATTGTCTTGTCGTCTGAGTTATGTATTGATGTAATTGTTTGGCGTTGTTGACCTCTGTATGGGTGTAATACCCCGCATTCCTATAGCAAAGATTAGCTCCTGATTAAGAGCTTTATAAGAAGGGCATTGCATCCTTAAGAAAGAGTTGTTAAGTTAAAAGCTTTTATGTTAAGCTTTGAGTCGAGCGAGATAGAATCAAAATATATTCGAGATAGAATCGAGAAAGATTCTAAAGTCTTTGTTAGCATGAGAAGATCTAGATTTGAAGAGTCTTGATGTGATAAGATATGTGTTCATAGAAGTCTTGTTCCAAGAGTCGTAGAATTTAGTCTTTACCCTTTTGGATATTTGTGTTTCTTGAATAAACCCGGATCGAGAGCAAAGTACCCAAAATGGTTTTGAGACAAAAATGCTTTTAATAGTCGATATATGATGTTTATTTTAGAAAGAGTGATTTATGAAATTTTCAACTCACTAGCAATTTCTATATTTCTATTGTTTTATTTTGAGTTGTTAATTTCGAAAGTATATATATTTCGAATGAGGACATAACGTCCCTAATAAATTGGGCATAGCACTAATACGTTGTAATAAGCCCAAATGACCATCCAAGCTTATGAGAAAAGCTAAGGATAAGCTTCTAAAATAAGCTATGAATAAACATTAGATAAGCTATTAACAAGCTTATGGAATAAGCTAGAAATTTCTAGAAAAGCTAAAGCTTCTAAGCAAGCTTGTAATAGTAAAAGGATTTATATATATATGTTTAAGCTTCCAAAACACACCTTTTCACCATTTCTTCCCATAATTCTCGAAAACACACACAAACACATACTGCAATGTGAAAACAATTTCAAACTCATTTCTAGGAAGATCTAACCGTTGGATTTACGATCCGTCTTCGCACAAAGGTAGATCTCCACCTCTAGAACATATTTATGGTTTAAAAATTTGAAAATCATGAACTTTTGATGCTCCAAACTTTCGGTCCTTTTGGCTTTGTTTGAAGGAGCATGTTTTTTTTTTTATTATCTCTTGATATTACGTTAGATCTAGCACCTATGAGTTGTTTAATGTTGAATTTTCAAGCATGAATTCATTCCTTGGAATCTTTGGAATTTTCGAAAATGAGGAAGCCTAGATCTTGAACTTATGTTGTTGATATGCTTGATATACCTTCATATATGTGTTGTTGGGTAAATATAAGCATGTTTTGAGCAAGAAAAACGATTGAAATAGAACCTATGCGAAAACCCCTAAAAAGGCCGAAACATATGTCTCACACAAAGGTTGGATTTTGATTTTATTTGATCATTTTGACTTCATATTTGGATTCTATGATATGAATAAAGCTTAAAATGATTTATTCGGATTTTTCGGCCGACGTATATTAAAGATGAAATATTTTAGTTTGACTTCAAAATGGGTTTTCAATGATAAAACTTTGATCTTTGGATTTTGATGATTGATTAATGATCTTTGATGATAGTTAAGCATGTATAGAGGTTCGTTTATGTTAGATGACGTCTTACGTGATTTTTCACGTTGATCATAAGCTATGTTCGTAAAGAGTTGTTGGTTTTTGATTAAGAATAGATAGCTTAAGTTTGTCGTTGAGCCCTATGTGCTTGTTTAGTTATACGAGGCTTAGTTAAGTCTTGTTATATGTTTAGATGTTAGAGGATGCAATGACCAAGTGTTCATAGACTATAGAGTCTTGAATATCAGGAAGTTATAGTCGTGTTGACGACTTAGATAAGATAAAAATTTATCTTCTCGTTTGGCTCTGGTATGCTTATACGCTACTTTATGTTGATGAAGGGCCAAGTTCGAGAGAAGAAAGAAGTGAAGGACGAGCGTCTGATCCACAGAGTGATTATTGCGGTGGGTAAAATCCTTTCTAAAGATGTGAAATTATATGCTTTTGCATACAAAATGATATGATATGCATTTATGAAAAGTTGGTGACTTGCCAAGTTTTGAGCATAATCATGATGTATGTTGCCTATCAGCGAGAGATGGACGATATCGGCCCTATCTTTGACGAGTTGCCGATGAGGTTTGTGTACCGAGTGATCGTGAGCTAAATGGCCGATCACGGTGTTTGAGAAGGAGCTACTTCTCAACACAAGAGTGCGTGAGATATGGTTAATGAAAGTGATAATGTCTGCAGACGCATGTTTAATGTTGCATCATTAATATATGAGCATGAAAGCAAGTAAGTTTATTTGTTAGCATGCACAAGTTATTTAGTGAAAACTCACGTGTGTTGCAAATGTTATGGCAAGTCAATCTTATAGCTCTAAGAGCAATGTTTTAAATGTTTTCGGCATATACCCACCGAGTGCATCTAGTACTCACATACGCATATATTTCTATATGTGCGGGATGAGCTCGAGAGGATGCTGGAATCGAATGTTGTGCAGAGGAGCTTCTCTAGATATTTCATCTCATGATGGTATTATTAATCTGTTGTTGTCATGTCTTGATTGCCCAGAGTCTTATGTCATCATACATGATTCTCAGCCACACTTCTTGTTGCCGAACTTTGGCCTTTACTCGTTTATCTTTTGATATTTGCCCAAATGACGATTTCATTTCGTTGTTGAGATCTTGACATCTACTGTTATGATGTCGACTTGCTTCTATGAACAAGTTTCTTTTGAATGTATAGAACCGTTTTGTTGGATACAATATTGTATAAAATGTTTGAAGTTATCGATGAGTCATGCTTTCGACCTAGTTAACCAAAGATCTATTTTGGTGAAAGCATGTTTGAGTTCTTACATTCATTGTGAAATTAGTTTAACTCGTGATGTCGGATCAATGTCGCATTTGATCTTGATTATCTTATTCTGATTATTCGTCCTCGGCCGTTGTTATCCTTGTTCGATTACTCTTTGTGGTTCGAGGACCTAAAATCATCCTTTGTCAGATTCCATTCTACCTCTTTTGACTATAAACATTTGATTCTTTCGTGATGAAAGTTGATGCTACAAATTGTTTTTAATAAGAATTATTGGTCAAAATTGTCAGAAGTTCTTCTTACCCCACGTCACAGCCTAATTACTTAACTAATTACCTAGTTAAGTAAGTCGGGGTGTGATAATAGGGGACCGAGGACTTGAAGGCCGAGCTTGGCAGGGTGTCCTCCCAGCTGACGGCGACGTCCACTTTAGTGGTGGAAAATCGAATACGCCGTCGCCCAATTCGAACAAGTGGCTCGCTTCACCCGGATTTGGAGGGCGAAGACCCTCCTTGTTCACGAGGTGGCGAGGTCGGCGAAGCTCGGGATGCGACAAGAGGGAAGGCGGCAGGGCGGCGGTCGGGCGGCGGCGGCGGCGGCCGAGTCGCTGTTGAAGGCCGAGGTGGAGGCGGCCAAGTGTAGGGAGGTCGGTGGTGGCCTCACGGGAGAGCTCGCCGTGCCTTGGAAGCTATTTTTTCAAGGAGGTTCTCGGGCTTGCCGTGGTGGCCGAGGTCCTAACAAGAGGTGGTAGCGGATACTCTCGATGATGTGGCGAGGATTACGGTTGGATAAGTCAAAGCGGGTATGAGGTTATGGAGGATGAGGCCTGCTGAAGGCATATGATGAGGTCTAGCTGCCGGCATGAAGAGCTTGCCGTCGTGGAGAGCACTGGCCTCGTCTTGACCTTGCCGACCGCCAGAGTCGATCCGTGCACCTTTCGATGGACCGGGACATCGGTTCGAAGCCATCATGACCAAAGCGGCCGGAAAGTAGGTTGTGGCGGCGTCTACCAAGGTTGATGCTCTGAAGGAGGCCGAGGCTGCTGGAGCTCGGAAGGAGGTCGAGGTTGCGAGCAGGAGGGAAAGTCGTCGGATGGGTCAGTTGATCCCCTTTTTTTTTTTTGAATGTATATGTACTCAATACATTATCCTGCCTTAAAGGCTTGAATAAAATTCCTTCATTTTATTGAAGTGTGCTTCTTTTTGCCTTCGTCTCAGTCTGTTCCTGAACCTGTTGACATGTCTCCTTGGTTGGACCAAATCAAAATTTTGACTCGAGCTCTCGAAGCTAAAGAGGTCGAGGTCCTTCACTTGGAGGGCAAACTTGGCCATGTGCAGGAAGAGGCCAATGTCAAGTTCAGGGCTTCCCAAGAGAAGTTTGACGAGCTTCAAGCTCGATTTTTTGAGTTGGAGGAGAAGCTCGAGATCGCGGAGAATAAAGCCAAATCGGTCGCCGAGGAGCACGCCGAATACGAGGCAGTTATTCGCCGAGGTGATGGAATGACGATCTCCGAGGTCGAAGCCAAAGTTTCAGAGATCGTAGCCCGTTGTTCGAGCTACAGGCATGAGTAAGATCGAGACTCCTGGCAATTTCAGGAGCAGTATGCCGACCTGAAGAAAATAGGTGGCCTGTATAAGATCGTCGTAGCTCATCACCCTCAACTCGAGCGGGTGCTTCGTCCGAAAGCCGAGGCTTCTTCTTCTGCTGGGGCTTCTCCTCGGATTACAGAGAGGTTTTCGTCGGAGTTCTATGCCCAAGAGAGACGTCGTCCATCGAGCAACCGGGGTCGTGGACCATCGAGCAACCGAGGTCGTTTGGCAAGGCATAGAGTCGAGCCGGCCGAACTCCTAGCGTCGATCGAGGACGAGGTAGTGGTAGGGGTAGGGTTAACATAGATGAGCTGCTGAACCCTGACTTTTCCAGGGATTGGCTTAGCTTTTCCCAGCCTCTTGGGCCTTCATCGTCCTCGTAATGTATGCGTTGTATACTTCGGAAATAAGAACAAATTTTTCTTTGCCTTGTGTTGATTTTTCCTTTTTAAGCAAATGCTGTATACATTTCGTCCTTGTAATCAAACGAAGGTAGGTCATCCTCGTAATCAAATGAAGGCGGTTAGTCTCGTATTAAGTAATTCATCCTCGAAATAAGCGAAGGTAATCCTCATATAAGCGAGGTAATTCATCCTCGAAATAAGCGAAGGTAATTAGTCCTCGTAATAAGCGAAGGTAGTTAGTCCTCGTATAAACGTATAAGTTCCTTATTTGTCGAGAAGTGTCGATAGGGGTGGTCCCCTCACGCGCGTTTAGATATCATCCTCTTAGAGGGTATTGTTCATCCTCCGTCGATGGTATTGTCATCCTCCTTAGAGGGTATTGTTCATCCTCCATAGAGGGTATCGTTCATCCTCCTTAGAGGATATTGTATAACGGGGAAGAGGTAGTATGCATAAGTGACAAATGAAATATGTAATAAAAAAGATTTTATTAATATAGTACGACGTAACAACAGAAAAAGACCTAAAGACATGACCGAACAGACTCAACTTTTGACATTTATGCAAAATATCTCTTCAGATGAATGATGTGTCACGTATGAGGTATTTGCTCACCGGATAAATGGGCGAGCTTATATGATCTTTTTCCGAGGATTTCTTCAACTCGGTATGGTCCTTCCCATGTGGCTTATAGCTTGCCGAGCTTTGCCGCTTTACTGACTTCGTTATTTCGAAGTACGAGATCGCTTACTTGGAATTATCGGGATTTGACACCTTGGTTATAATATCGAGCTACTTTTTGCTTGTACCGAGCTTCTCTAATGTAGGGAGATCTCTCTTTTCTTCTAACAGATCGAGGCCAGTTCGTAAATTCTCCTCATTTGCTTCGACTGAAAAATGGATTGTACGGGGGCTCGGCATACCGATTTCTGCCGGGATGACTGCCTCGGTTCCATACACCAAACTGTAGGGTGTTTCTCCATTCGATGTCCGAGGTGTTGTACGATATGACCATAAGACTTGTGGCAAATTTTCCACCCAGTTGCCTTTCACTCGGTCGATGCGAGTTTTGAGTCCCTTCACAATTGTCATGTTGGTGACTTTGGTTTGACCATTTGCTTGAGGATGGGCGACCGAGGCGAATTTTTGTTGAATCTGAAGCTCTCGACACCACTCTTTGAAGATCTTATCTGTGAACTGCGTTCCATTATCCGAAACGAGGATATGAGGGATGCCGAAGTGACACACAATATTCTTCCAGACAAAGTTGAGGTGTTTTTGCTTGTGATTTTCACCAGGGTTGGCTTCCACCCACTTTGTGAAGTAGTCGATGGCGATGTCGAACCGAACCGCCTAGAGCTTTCTGAAGGGCCCACGATATCGATCCCCATTGCATGAGCGGCGAGGGCTTTCATCTTGACGAGGTCGGTTTGAGGTAGCCTCGGCATATTTCCATGAATCGACACTTGGACACTTCTTTACGAGGTTGATTGAGTCTTGGAACATTGTTGACCCGTAGTATCCCCATCGCATGACTTTCTTTGATAACGCGCGGGGTCCGATGTGGCTTCCACATGATCCCTCATGCACTTCTCGTAGCACATACTCAGCTCGGTTGGACCCAAACACCTTAGGAGAGGCTGGAGATCGACTTTTGTAGAGAATTCCTTGCTCAAGTACGTATCGCAAAGATTTGCTCAAGATTCTCCTGGCCTCGAGCTTGTCTTGAGGTAATTCGCCCCTCTCCAAATATGCTTGAATGAGGGTCATCCAATTAGGCTCTTCATCAGAGACAATGTTGACTTCGACCTCGGCATCGTCTATGCTTCAGTTTTGGACTTCTTCTCTTGACGAACTCGTTGATGGCGAGGCCGGTTTGTAAGGTGTCGACTTAGCTATTTTGCTCCTTGGGATGCGAACCAAGCTGGAAGTATGAGAAAAGGCATTGTAGCTTTTGGCTTTTCAAGGTATTTCTTCATCCTGTTGCCTTTTGCCTCGTACTTTCCCAACATGTGGCTTACTATGACCTGAGAATCACTGTGAACTTGCACGGCTCGTATCTGAAGACTTTGAGCTAGGCGAAGTCCTGCAATTAAGGCCTCGTATTCCACTTCGTTATTCGTATTTTTGAATGTAAACCGAAGTGCATAGGTGATCTCTTGGCAATCTGCTCCCAGAAGCAAGATGCACCTCATTACTCGTTTACCCAGCTCCATCCACATAGATTTTCCAGCAATTCTCGGATGCTTCCTTGATGGGTTCGGCTTGGCATTGTCGAGGTAGGCTCGGTGGATTTCGGCTTCTCGTGAAGTTAGCCTCTGAGGAAGTCTCGCTGGGCGACCGCGATGGCTCGACGAGGCGAAAGAGATATCGTGTTCGTCGACTCAATTGCCCACTTGCAATTCTCCCGAAGCTTACGGCTTTATCAATACTTGCGAAGTGGATGATTGGTGAGAACTTGTATGGGATGTGCATGGAAGTAGGGACATAGTCTCCTTGCGCGTTCACTAATGCCAAAGCGAGCTTCTCCAAAGGTTGATATCTCGTTTCTGGCCCTTTGAGTGCTCGGCTGATGAAATATCTGAGGGAGTCGACGATGTCCATCCTCTCGTACCAAAACGACACTTATGGTTTCATCCGAGCTGCAGTGCAGGGAGGACTTCTTCTCTCTCGACGAGATAAAGTGGGTAGTTTGGCGGGTAGCTTTTGAGATCTTCAAAGGCCACTTGTGTTTATCATCGATGGAACTCGGAGCCTTTTGAGAATTTTGAAAAATGGGAGTTGCTTATCCACGACTTTCGAAAGAAAACGGCTCAGCAGCGACTATCGACCCGTCGACTTATGCACGTCGTGGATTGTCTTGCACCTTCATCTCCAAAACGGTTTGAACCTTGGACGGATTGGCTTTTAATCCTTCTTGTGAAACCCAACACCCCAGAAATTTTCCAGACCGAACTGTGAATGTACACTTTTGGGGGTTTAGCTTTAGGTTTACTTTATGAAGTAAGCCGAGGACGATCCGGAGGTCGGCAACACATGTGGCTTTCTCCTTACTCTTGACGACGATGTCATCTACATACACCTCCATATTTTGACTGATGTAGGGCTGAAATATCTTGTCCACCATTCTTTGATAAGTGGCCCCGACATTTTTGAGTCCGAATGGCATCTTCTTATATGCAAAGATGCCGAAGTCCGTGATGAAGGCTGTTTTGGATGCATCCTCGTCACTCATCAGGACTTGGTGATACCCTTGTATAGATCCAGGAAGCTGAAGACTTCGTATCCGATCAAAGCGTCAACTTTCTTGTCGATGTTGGGAAGGGGGTAGCAGTCCTTAGGGCAATGTTTATTGAGATCGGTGTAATCGATACACATTCGCCATCCCCCTCCTCCTTTCTTGACCATCATCGGGTTGGCTATCCAGTCGGATACTTGACTTCGAACGATATGCCTGCTTTCAAGAGTTGATACACTTCGTCATGTACGACCTGATTCCGTTCCGTCGTAAATATCCGCTATTTTTGCCGAACCGGTTTGACGCTGGGTCGATGTTGGGATGAGTAATGATACTTGGTGAGACCCGATCATGTCGAGGGTGACCGAGCAAAGACGTCTCTGAATTCCCCGATTGTCGGGGTGATAAAAGACGTCTCGAATTCCTTAGGAGTTGGATCATCTGTTTTCTTAGTTGAGGTACTTGGTGGAACCAATTTTGACGACCTTGGGGATCGTCTTCATATAACGCGACTTTCTCTACCGGTATGTCGAGAATTGACGGCGTCCTTTCTAGTTCAACTCTTTGGGCTTTAATTGCTATGCCTATGGGTCTTTGGGTGAAGTCCCGCATCATTAGCTTTAATTCTGTTTTTAGTTTCATCATTTGAATATTTAAATTATCAATTTATGCTTTGGATTATCGCTCTTGGAGTTCTTGTGGAATCAATTTCATAGTGTTTGGTTTGATGATTTATGTTGAATTCAATTCCATAGTGAGTGGATTGGATTTTCATGTTCCGTTGATTTACATTGCTTAATGATTTCTTGCTTTCGATTAATTCCTCCGAAGATCTTGGAGAATGATTGATGATTATGTTTTTATTTGCAATTAGATTTAGATTAGGGATTGACAAACCCTATGAATAATATGATTGCATATGCTTATTTACCGCTTTGATTTATCATGCTTTCATAGTTCAACTAGGGATTGACAACCCTGGTTTAGATTTATTGTTTTAATAGTTTAGCTCGGGATTAACAACCCCGACTTAGGATCATTGTTTATTTTCCGTATTTCAATTCTTGCATGTTCAACCCCTCATCGTTGTTATTAGAGTGTTTAGGATTTAATCGCTTTACGCACAACAACAAACAATGGCCTGTTAAGTTTTCCTTGAGAGAATGCGACTCGTGTTAACTTATCACGCTCTCGATTACCTCGTGCGATTGCGAGTAATTTGAGTGTGTTTTAGCTCGATCACTTTCTTAAGCTTTGGGCTTGGATAAGTGTGGGAGTTGTTTGGTATGATTTTGTGATGATTCTCGTATTGTTTTTACATGATGCCTTCGTCTGATGGGTCTTTGGGTCTCGCCAAGAAGTCCGGGAGTTCTCGAACAACCAAAGTTCTTAAGCTTCTTAGGCTCCGCCTCGCCTGATTGTTCTTCACGCGTCAAGATTCTTCAGAATTCTTCAAGATATCGACACAATGTATAATCATTAGCTTTAATTCTGTTTTAGTTTCATCATTGAATATTTAAATTATCAATTTATGCTTGATTATCGCCTGTGGAATTGTTCCGCTGATTTACATTGCTTAATGATTTCTTGCTTTCGACACCCTCGCTTGGAGAATGCATGCATTCTTTAGCTTTTTTCTGATCTCCTCGGATCACAGCTATTCATCCTCTTGTGGGGATCTTCATGGTCAGGTGATACGTTGAACACACCGTCCTTACCGCATTCAACCAGTCTCGCCCTAGTATGATGTTATATGGTGAGTGGGCGTTTACCACGAAGAATTGTGTCACTTTGGTGGAGCTCGTCGGCGCTTTCCCCACCGTGATAGGTAGTTCAATGATCCCCTCCGGGCGCTTCTCTTCTTGTACGATGCTCCGAAGTGTGGTGCTGGTTTAAGGCGGGCCTCCTCAATCCCTAATTTGTCGAAGCACTCATTGAAGAATATGCTCACCGACGCACCGCTATCGACGTACACGCGTCGGACTAACTTGTTGGCGACCACTGCTTGGATTACCAGTGCGTCCTGGTGAGATACTACGGCTGGTACGGGATCGTCTTCGGAAAAGGTGATTGCCTCGCTCCTTTTGAACCTCTTGTTTACAGGTTCGCTGGTTCGGGGACCTCGGGCCTCGGCTTTTAGGAAGACCTTGTAGTACCGCGGGGGAGCCCCGTGATGGTGGATATAACCCCATCGTATTGAGGCTCGTCATCACCTTCTTCGTCGGTGTCGTGCCTTGCTTTCTTGTGAGGGACGCAGTTTCCCCTGTTCTTCTCTTGCTTCCTCTTTTTCTGACCTCGGTGGGGGGCCTCGTACTGACCAGTTCGTCGGCCATTACCTTGGTACTTTTTAAGAACCCCGTCATGCACCAACTTCTCGATGTCTGCCATGAGGTCCCTGCATTTCTCCATGTCGTGTCCATGATCCTCATGGAAGGAGCAATACTTGTCTTTGGATCGGCGTTTCGATCCCCCTAGTATGGGTCGAGGTTTCTCGAACATGTCCATGTGGAGCTCGTAGATCTCCGTCCTCGACTTCGTCCAGGGTGTATATTGAGGTCGCTCTGGGTTATGACGTGGCCCGAGCCTGGACTCTATAGGGCCACGTTGTATCCTTTCCAAGGCACTTCGTCGACCTTGGCTTCGGTCCCCTCTACCATCCTTTTTCCTTTTCTTGTCAGATGGCTCTGACTTGTCAGCTTCTCGCTTTCTCCAGTCCGCTTCGTCCGCTTTGGCGAACTGATCTGCTATGCGCCATAGCTCCGACGCAGTACGGGGCTCGTACTTGACAATCTCCTTGTATAGGGCTCCAGGTAAGATGCCGTTTTGGAAAGCCGAGATAATGAGGAGATCGTTTACGTCCTCGACTTTTAGGCTCTCCTTGTTGAACCTGGTCATGAAGTCGCTGATGGACTCGCCTCGGCCTTGCCTCACGGTGAGGAGATGTGTCGAGGTAGTTTTGGACTCGGCCTTTTGGAAGAACCTTCGATGGAAAGCTTCCATTAGGTCACGATAAGATCCAATGTTGCCGGGAGGTAAACTGTCGAACCACCGGCGGGCGTTGTCGATCAGTAGCTCCGGGAACAGCTTGCACATGTGGATGGTGTTGAGAAGTTGATTGATCATGTTGTACTGAAACTGAGAGAGGAAGTTTTGTGGATCTCGCAGTCCGTCATAGGGGGCTATACTTGGCACCCGGTACTTGTCCGGGAGAGGAGTGTTGAGTATCTCATTGGAGAAAGGGGTAATGATCCTCCCGTATCCGTCGAACCCGCCTCCCGGAGAACGAGGCTGAGGTTGTCGGCCGGACTCGTTATAATTGTGGGGATCGACCTCGTCCTGATCACGACGTCCTTCCCCACACTGCTCTTCCCTTGCGCGGTCGGTTTGGAAACCAACCCGTGTAGAGGTATTACCCGTAGCACGAGCACCTATCATCCGAGGTGGGAGTTTCACCTCATTGTCTTTGCGCCTCGTGCTTTGATGAGGCTTGATCGTCCTTTTCTTCATGATAATGCCGACCTTGTTCTCGGTGAGTCTTGGAGGAAGCTTTCCTTATTCTTTTCGATGAACCCTTTAACCGCCTCGTCGAGGTTCAATCATGGGTGTTGGGATTCCTCTCGGTTCTTTATTGCGACCTCCTTCGCTCTGATACTCTTCTTCTTCATGCAGGATAGGGTTGCCTCGCTCGTGAGACTTTGAATGTGTCTTTCGGAGTCGCGTCTCTTATCGGGTTTTCCCAAGCCGAGTTCGACACGCCCCGCCGTTATCGTTGTCGTGCTGACCACGGATGTAATGCTTCTTGTATTCATCGTTGTTCTGATTGTTACCCTAGAAAAAGATCGAAAACACAAAATTTCGTTTCCCATAGACGGCGCCAGTGATCGATCTAGTTTTCGTAAGGTAATAAATGCAATAAAGAACACGAGGAGTTAACATGGTTCGATCTTTAAAATAGATCTACGTCCACGGAGCAAGAGAGTATATGTGTATTGAGTGTGTAAGAAGCGATTACAAAGAATGTAGATGATCATTTTTCATCTAATCTAGCCTCTATTTATACACCATTATTTTGAGATTGACTTTAATACGAGATCTTCTCTTAATAGGATTCTTTTGGATATATCCAGATCTTCTACGCTCCACTTGTGATTTGAGTTGTAGTTGGTTTAGAGTCTTCTTGGTAGAACTTTCTTGGTCGAGCTTAGTGTCGGGACCCATTTATGTTGGGCACGATCTTGGCCTGTAGTTGGTAGTATCCTATCACATAACTTATAAGCTATTTAAGAGTTAATTTTATCAAACATTTTATATGAGTTTACAAACTGTTTTAAAGAGCTTAGCCAAACACCCTTTCATTCCTTGAGTTGTCCGTGTTGATTTTAACAGCTCTAGTTATAAGGAGAGGAAGTGGAAAGCTTCCCCACAACTTTTTTCTTTTTTCGGTTTATATACACAAACATTTTCCACTTAGATATGAGAAAAAGGAAAAAAATATCTCATTATCTCAGTTAAGAATTAACAAATTTAAAATGAGGAAAAAACACACACGAACTTATTTTAATTTTCCTTTATAGTGTATTTTTCATTTTCACGCTCGGCATTGTTTTCTATTCTTACACTATAGATTAAGCTGATTTAATTAGTAACTTATTTGTTCTTATATGCCGGACAGCATTAAATAAAAAAAGAAATTTCAAGTCTTTAATATGGTAAGTTGGCGTCCGCGATGAAAAAGGCGGGAAGCCTGCGCCGCCGCCGTAACCAACAAGGCAGTGGAAAACGACGGGCCGTTAAAACAGAAGGGGAAGCAGTTTCGCCGACATAGGTAAGACAATTGAGATGACGGGTAGTGTTGCCACGTCATCCATAATTTGAGATGAATATTTTGTTGCTTCAAATTTGCGATTGAGCTAAGGGTATCTCCAAAAGGTAACCAAAATACGCTATTTTGTTATCAAAAGCCTCAAACCTTACTTCATATTTATACTCTATTTATTGAGTCATGTAATTTTTGCTCTAAAAATACAGCAGCAACTGTAGTTGCACAATCACTCCTTTTAATTTTGTTTTTTAATTGTTTTAATATATAGTAATGTATATTTGTTTTATTTGATATGTATGCTATATTGATTGAAGTAGGAGGCTATTGCATATTTATTTATTTATTTATTATATTTAATTATTTAATTTTTATTTTAGAATATCTTTTAAAAATTAATATTACACTAAAGATACACAAAGTGAAATACGAAATTACATAAAACTCAAACCAAACATTACATAAAATAGCTCAAGCTGAAATAATAACTAAAATTACATAAAATAACCAAAGATAACACAAATTTAAAACACATATATATTAAGTTTAATTTAATTTATGTTTTTTGTATTAATATAATATTAAGTTTTAATAATTAAGTTTTTAGTTTTAATATTTTCACTTTGAATTAAAATAAATTAAAAAAATTATTAAGTTTAATAAATAAAGAAGAATTTTTTTTCTGTTGTAATATATAATATATGGTTGGGAACGAATTACTATTTCTACTGTAAAATAAAGATAGAGAAGCTATAAAATTGTGTGAAACCTTGAAGATAGGTCTATAAATTTATTTTCACTATAAAAAGCAAAAATAATTTTCTGTACAAAAGTTCATATGCGACTCCAGCGCAAAAACATCAATTATTTTTTAAAAAAATTATCGTTTACTTTTTATTCTATATTAAAAAAATATTAATATCTATGTATGCGGATTGCGGAAGTCCCATAGAAACCACCTCTTTTTTTAATTTCTCAACATTTATTTTCCATATTCTTTTTTCTAAATATAAAGATAACGGCATACCCAAATACAATTACATGTAAAATGCATATGTTTGAATTAAATCAAATTAAACCAAATGGGTTTAGTTGTAATCGTCTTCCTCTTGTGAAAAGGAAGTCCTCCACTTAGCTCTTAATACGCACTAAATTAGAAAAGAGAAAAAAAAAAAGAAACAGTTAAAAAGGGAAAAACAAAATTTAAACGTGTTCTTGACACTTGACAGAAGTAGAAATTGAACTTGCACCCCAAAAAAACATATTCCGAACTCTCAGGGTAGATAGCTGCAATATTTTCCATCCCTGTAAGGCTGTAATTATTCGAACATAAAATATTTGTCAAAAACTTGTATATTATTAATAGTTAGGAATGTGATAAGGGGTAATTTGTATCTGTGCCGGCGTGCTGCTATGGAGAAAAAGTAGGAAATCAGAGTATCTTGTGCGGGCGGAGATCTGGTCGCATTAACCGGACGCAAACACCACCACTCTCGTCGCATCTAGATGCAATACAGTCTCTGTTACTTCCATCTAGAGTTGGCAAAAATAGTAAGTTGGAATGGTTCAATCCATGGAGCTTTTATATTTTTTAGATCGGATTAGGCAAAAAAAATTAGGATTGCTAAATATTAAGCCCAACCCCCAGTCATGGGTGGGCTATCGAGCGGATAGTCGAGCCCACTCAATTATTTTAATTTTTTTTAATCTATAAAATTTCATATTTAATAGTAGAAAAATAAATAATTATAATTTAAGTTTAGAAGCTACTAATTTAACATAAAACAATAATTTTACAAATATTATTTATAGATGAAACAATAATTAGTAAATATTTAATATTTATATCAATATTATTAGTAAGTAAATTAATTAACAAAATAATCAAAATCTAAATCTTTGAATAGGTGAGTTAGCTATGTTACTCTACCAACTTAGTGATTATGAACTCTAATCTCATCTATATCATTTTCGCTCATTATTTAATTTATTAAAATCTATTCATTCCTCGTTGATAAATCTGTCTGCGTCGGTATGAAAGATTTATAGAAAGCAGTAAAGAACACAGGAGTTTTAACGTGGTTCGATCAAGGGAAAGATCTACGTTTACGGAGGTGATGATCCTCAAGATGTTCACTATAATCGTATTACAATGAGTATCTCAAAGAGCTCTAGTATTGATAGATTTGCTAACCCTTTTACCTTCAATCTAACTCCTATTTATACATAAGCGTAAACCTTGTCACGAATCCACGATTGGCGGGATCATGATCCTCCCATAACCGACCATGATCTCCACCATAATTGCCCATGATTTCCACCGTTACCCCATTATCGTGTCCTCGACTCGCCTTTAATTGTGGTTTGGGGGCTATCATTCGGCGTAACCGAGTAAGGCAACATTAGGTTAGGCCCACTCGTTTGGCTGCTAGTGGGCACGAGAGGTTGGGCTATATCCTATCATAGCCCCGTAAAGTCGAGAACGACCTTGCCGAGGTGAGCGGAGAATGTGCTTTGAGGCGGGATGTTGCTTGGTGAAGTTTGCGTTGAAGATTCTTGTCTCTCTGCGCACAAGGAAGCCGATTATGACTGAATCTTGTATAGGTTACACCGAGGTTTGGTTTGAGCGGCTTGCCTCCTATGTAGGACATCGAGGTCGAACGAAGGAAGAAACTCTTGTAAGGCGTTGTTCGTTGACGAGGAACCGAGGTCTAATTTGGGTGGTGTTTGAAGGCGAGTGCGACTGTATGGCTCCCCGCTTTTGGAGGACGTCGAGGTCCGACCTGAAGGACTTCTGTTGATCTGAGGAGGACATGGGCGCAGTCCGATGTCCGAGCTCAATGTAATCATTACGTGATTAGACTGGCGGACATCGAGGTCCGACCGGAAAGATCTCTGCCAGTCTGAGGAGGACATGGGCGTAGTCCGGTGTCCGAGCTCAATGTAATCATTACGTGATCAGACTGGCGGTCTGTCTTCCATAGAGTACGTCATACGTGCGGGCGATAGTTGGGCGCTTGAGCGGTGCGGCGTTGATCACACATCGATCGTAGATGAGCACGTGTGATAAATGAAACGGCGATTTTAGGCGCCATATGTCCTATAAATAGGTCCAAAAGAGGCAATTGTTCACTTTCTTCTTCGACGCTTTATTCGGAGAGCATACAGCAGAAATTCCCAATTCCTCTTTCAAACTTTGTTGAAGAAATCGGATATCTCGCTCGTAAAAAGTAAGTATGTATTCTTCATCTTCTCATTCCTCTTCTCGCCTACGATAATTCTTGTTCGGTTTGGGTTACGGCGCCTGATTCGATGTGAGGATTATATATGCCATAACCGCCTAGGTAAATCTATAGGACTTAGTTCTGGGTTCACCGGTGTCATCGGTATGGGATGGCATCGAGATTGGTGCGGCGAGATCAACTTTAACGACGAGGAGCTCTTGGAGGTTGCGAGAATACCACATCCCGGAGGATGCATGGTGGTGCTGCGAAACCCAATGATAGGGCGATGGCCCCTCAGGAGGGTTTATTACCATTTTGTAGATAGTTTAATAGTGGGCTTAGGTTTCCTTTTGCCCTATTTTCCAAAGCCTTCAAGAGTATTTTCGGATCCCCATATGCCAACCGACCTCGAATTCTATTAGGCGGTTGTTGGGCTAGGGTTGACTGTTATGGCATAGGCGATGAGTTTTCTTTTGAAGTTTTGATGCATTTTTAGCATCAAGTCTATAGGGGTGTATTATCTATCACCTCGCTTTCAAGTTGAATAGCGTCCCTCGAAGGTATCCCACCGCAAAATAGATATTTCTTTCTGCGGGTTGAGGGTATCCGAGGTATGAGTGGGGCCTTGCGTGCGATGAAGGACGTGAAAATTAATTCCACAGGCCTATGGAGAAGGCGTTGAGCGATATGGGTGAGATCCTGTCGATCGATTATCTGAGGATGACTTGAACAATCTTTGGCTGAGTGTCATAGGTCGAAGCTCCGATGTCGGTCGATTTGGGTGAGGCAACCTTCTTATCTTTATTTCCCGTCGATTTCGTTGTGCTAAAAATTCTCATTCTGCTTGCGGTGAAGATTGACCCTAGCGGAGAAGTCGATATAGCGAGCTCGCGCCGCCGCACCATCGATCGAAGGGAGCCCGCGAGGAAGAAGGCGTGACGAGTCCACCCAACAGCCCGTGGTGGTGGGCATACGAGGACTTAATGGTGGTCCTCGAGCAGCCTCGGGCCCGACGCGGAGATCGAGGTCCATGGCCAGCCTCTGCCGAGGTGCCGGCTTCAAAGACTTTATCCTTCCCAAAGGTATAAGTCTCTACTCTTCTCCTTGTGATTTTGTTGTTACGTGTTGCTAATTGTTCCATATTCGGGATGCGGCCTCGATGGCGGTGAGATGCACCGCATGGCGGTCTTGTTGTTGAGGCGCCTCAATACGAGGCCATGGAGAAGGGCGGCGTGCGCAGCGCTACGAGGGCATTCTTGAATCCGCTGTTGACGCTGCCAGGCGACGCGAACTTGCAAAGGCGAACGCCAGCCAGCAAAGAGGCCACCGAGCGCCCTAAGAAGGGGACCAAGACCTACGAGTGGCCCGCGCCAGTGGAGCGCTCGGGAGGAGGCGCCGAGGCGGAGAGGAAGGCGGCAGCAGACAAGCGCCTTCTTGGCGGGGCAAGGACCTATCTTGAGGGCCTTCGCCCGGCGAGCTTATCAGTCGGAGAGTTTTCTTCCTTCATCTCCGACTGGCGGTGTGATGAGGCCGCAGTGATATGTGCTCACCTAGAGAAGTCGGCGCCGAGAGACCCGATTTGACAAGGCCCGGCCACGGTTGGGTTGAGGTCGCGCCTCGGGAGGTATGCATGAATTATGCCCGCATAATCGCTGATGCATTGTTGGGAAAAATCAATTCCCGTTCAAACTTGGTAGAAGCAAGAAATAAAGAAAAATACGTACACAATCAACAACACAAGAATTTAACGTGGAAACTCCAATCAGGAGAAAACCACGGCCACGGAGGAAATCCACTATATGATAAATTTCTACAATCACACAAGATTTCACTCTCTCCCGCCACCAACCCCTACACTCTTTACAAGCTTTGAATAACTCTCACCTTACTCACAAACCGAGACAAGGAAATTTAACTAGAGTCAAACACAAGACTAAAGTGTACTACATGGTGCACTTGTAACAAAGACCTAGGAGCTCCTTATATAGCCTAAGGAACTCCACCTACTTTGATCTAAAATCAATGTGGGACAAAACCCCACATTAACACTTTCATTTTTAACAAAATTTCCAACAATCTCACCTTGTTAAAAATGAAAGAAAACCTCCATTGTCTTCACCGACAATCATTGTCTTCTGACAATCATGATTCTTAAACCCAAAGAATCATCATTCTCAAAGAGAATAAACTACTCCACCATAAGAGTAGAACACTTAGAATAAACCATTCTAAAATTTCCTTCGCACATGTCGAAAAACCTTGCGAAAATTATGGTGCAACTTCAGCTCTTGACCTCCTAGAAGTTCCTCGACCATCGACATCCTTTCACCACACACCTTGCATCCATGTCAAGCCGATGCACATGTGGTCCGACTAACATCATCACCCGATGTCGGTTCAAGCGCGAGCCATTTGCCGTAATAGCTCCCTCAACAGCGCCACCTGTGCGGCCGCCAACCTCCTTCCGGAGCCTTGTGTACACCGATTGTATCAACCATTCTTCCATCCAATTTCTCCACGTCCAAACTTCCTTGGACTTGAAGTTGCCTCGACGAACCGCTTTCTCCACCAAAATGAATAACCGTCTCACACGAGACACCCCGGATCTTTCTCAAGAAATCGCTTCGATGTGGAAGATCGGGGCAATCTGCAACCACGAGAGCATACTTGGAATATCAAGAGACCTTAACCGAGCTCGATACCACTTGTGGGAAAAATCAATTCCCATTCAAACTTGGTAGAAGCGAAATAAAGAAAAAATACGTACACAATCAACAACACAAGAATTTAACGTGGAAACTCCAATCAGGAGAAAACCACGGCCCACGGAGAAATCCACTATATGATAAATTTCTACAATCACACAAGATTTCACTCTCTCCGGCTACCAACCCCTACACTCTTACAAGCTTTGAATAACTCTCACCTTACTCACAAACCGAGACAAGGAAATTTAACTGAAGTCAAACACAAGACTAAAGTGTACTACATGGTGCACTTGTAACAAAGACTGTGACTCCTTATATAGCTGAGGAACTCCACCTACTTTGATATAAAATCAATGTGGACAAAACCCCACATTAACACTTTCATTTTAACAAAATTTCAACAATGACCTCCTTCCCCGTGGTGGATGCCTTGGCATCTTCTCGCCTCGCTCTGACGGCGGAGGTCAGAACTCAGTCTGAGGAAGATGAAGGCGTGGAGCTTCAAGCATTCCTTCTTGAGTTGAGAGCCGAAAAAGGCGGCGGGACCGAGCTCGGACATCCTTCCCGAGATGCGCCACTTGGAGGAAGCAGGCGGAGCAGCCGACGGGAGGTCGGAGAGTCCCAAATGAGCACGAGGTCGGTGGACCTAATGTAATAGGTCGATTCACGGGGTCGATAGGACCACATGTTGTACAAACTTCCATTTGAATAATAGACATATCTTGTTAAAATGCGCAGTGTGTTGTCTTATTTCTAGCATTATCATCTCGATACTTGGACTCGATCATGAGTTACTAACAAAGTCGAAAGAAGTCAGGGTGCTCTGGCAGGAAGGATGAAGAGGTGGCCTTTGGAGGTCGGTGCCTTGAACCGACTTAGGTTACGGCCGGCATGGACGTCGGCTCGGCATCGTCGGCCGAATGAAATGTGTTGCATGAGTCGGCATTGCAAGTGGTCGCCTCCTTTACGAGAATGAGGCGTTAAAGTTAAGGATTACACATCTCAAGTCCGGTGATTATCTGCAGATGTGATCGAGACGGTGATGCAATGCGAGGCGACTTGGTGACAACGGAGGAGGCTCGGTTTGTCTGCGTCGGTATGAAAGATTTATAAAAAGATAAAGAACACGGGAGTTTTAACGTGGTTCGATCGAGGAAAGATCTATGTCCACTTGAGGTGATGATCCTCAAGATGTTCACTATAATCGTATTCTGATGAGTATCTCAAAGAGCTCTAGTATTCGATGATTTCTTAACCTTTACCTTCATCTAACTCCTATTTATACATAAACGTAAACTCATCACGAATCCCACGATTGGCGGGATCATGATCCTCCTATAACCGACCACGATCTCCACCATAATTGCCTACGATTTCCACCGTTACCCCATTATCGTGTCCTTGACTCGCCTTTAATTAGGGTTTGGGGGCATCGTTCGGGCGTGTAGAAGAGAATGACGTTAGGTTAGGCGCATTCGTTTAGGCTGTTCAGTGGGCGAGAGGTTGGTAGTATCACTATCACTCGTGATATTGATTTGACCGATTTTTATCGATCGTACTGATTTTTTTAACAATTTAACATTTATTTAAAATCGGATCGTTAAATTAACCGATTTTCAAACCAATTGAACTATTATACCAATTGAACTATCAAATCACAGATTACAAATTTTATTTTTTCTTTCTGTCCAAAAAAGAAAATCGTATGTTATAATTTAGTGGGCCCACACCTGGTTCACATGCAAACCGAGTGAGGCTGTGTCAGACGCGGGCCCCACCACTCGACACTCCTCTTTTACCTCTTCTCCAACAATTTCCCCCAAATTCTCCAACTCCAACATCGAACCAAATAATTCGATACTTCACCTTATAAATTTTATTCCAATAAAATAAGAACTCGTTGAAAATTCAATTTACTATCAAACTTTGATAGTGGTGGCTATAATTAAGCCTTCACCCGAACTCATAATATTACTCCCCTGCTTCTCTATCACTTCCGTAATCCCCGCCTTTGATATTTTCCAGTCTTCGATAATTCTACTATACACGCAGGCAGAGAGAGAAAGAGAGAAGAGTGTGCTTGTTTTTCTTTTCTGTTTATTATGGCGCCAGAATTGGACGATTTGGGGTTCTGGCTGCCGTCCGAATTTCTGACGGACGACGACCTGCTCACCGACTTCAAAACTGACCGCTTCAAAACGGCGAGGCTTGACGATTTTTCGTACGGATACGGGAACTCGCTCGGTTTCAACTCGGATCTGAGTTCGCCCGGCGAGTTGATCAAGGAGACTGAGAGCGAGGACGACACCCTCTTCTCCGAGTTGACTCGGAAGGTCGCTCACTCTGCTCTACTCAGCCACTACGTTTCAAAAGTATCCCCTTCTTTTTGTTTATTTTTATCAACTGGTTTAACGATGCATTATTTGATTTTGATTTTTCAATTTTTGAATTTCTAGGGCTTGAGGCTGTCGGGTTGCCTGCAATCGACTCTGTGCGGGTGCAAGCCCGGCCCGACTGTCAGCCCGAACTCCGTCTCCGGCTTCTGCTCAGCTCCGGATGCGGACGACTATCTGCGGGGGGACTTACTCTACGCTGCCGCGGAAGAGCTGGCGAGGGTGCGGATGATTGAACAAACGGCGGCGTCTTTCTCGTCGAAGCACTTTACCCCACAGGCGAAACCCGCGCATCAGCTAAGCTCGATCCCGGCCTCTGGTTTCTACCCGAATCAAGCCCGATCGCAAACTCATCTCTCTTCTCAACTATTGCAAGTGGCCAAGGTCCGTATGGCCACTTTACGCCTCCATTTTTTTGCAACAGATTAATATTTTTCGTGCTTTTTTTATTTTTTCATCTCTTCCTGATTTCGATTATTTAAGCAGATGAAGCAGCAAAAGCAGCAGATGATGAAGAATGGAGATTTTGCGGGGTTTCAGCTTCGGAACGGAAGAAATAGCGGAGATGGAAGAGCTCAAGGTGCGTCCATGACGGCTTGGCCGGGTTTGCAGCAACCCGGTTCAGGGATGCGGGCGGTTTATCTCAGAGAACCCGGTCCAAAGAAGGAACGAACAGGAACCGGTGTTTTTCTGCCTCAAAGATTCGGTTCGCTCCCTGCAGAAACTCGCAAGAAATCAGGTGATTTGGCCACTGCCACGTGGATTTTGTTCTTCTCAATTTCCAGATTTTTTCTGTTTTATTTTCTTAAGAATTTTTTCTGATACGATCTGGATGGATTTTCGGACGACAGTTTACCCGACTGTTTTGCTGCCAGAAAAAGTGGTCCATGCGTTGAATATCAACGTGGACTCCGTTGATGCCCAGCTCCAGCGCTGCGGCAGAGATTATGGAACCCCCAATTTCGATTATGGTAAATATTTCAAGATATATTTAAATTTTATAATCTTGCTTAGTGTATGTAAATCTAATTTCTCTATTTGATTTTATTTTCACAGACGACGTTGCTGCTGCATTGAAGCACAGAAAACATCTGATGATGGTCCAACAGAGTAGAAATCTTGCACCGCAGCCGGCCATGAATCACCAGCACAGGCTGCCTCGCGATTGGACTTACTAACTCTTCAGGAACTCAATCTTCTTGGTGATTTGGTTTTTCTCCTTTCGGGGGGAAATTTTAGAAGATTTAGGGTGATTAGTGGTAGTAGAGGATGAAATGCAAAGCAGTGAAGTAGATGAAGATGAAATAAAGTGGGTTGAAATAAATAGTAAAGGTTTGGACGGTGATTGTTATTAATAGTTTATGAACAAATAGGAGAAGTTTTATTAGGTTTATCTTTAGGTGGTTGGGCCGGAGCCCACGAAATTGGCTGTGAGGTTTAGCCGGTGAGCTGGAGTTTGGTTTTGGTTGTTACTCCAGCTTTTTTTTCTCGTACTAGTTAAAATATGAATTATATGAAAGAATATTGTTATTCCATTTGTTACTCGAGTTCAAATTTATTGTTTTATTCTATTTTCTGTTATTAGTTATTGGCAAATTTAACGCTGTACTTTTGGACAAGAGCTAGTTTAGAAGAGAAACTACCATATTTCATCATAATTTTGATATTATTTTATTTTTTTCCCAAAATCTCACATGTTTTAATTTTTGTTACATTGGTATATAACAGTATAATTATTTTTTAAGAATATCATTTAGCTCAACTTAGTGAGTCCACTTAATTAATTATTATTATTATTATTAAATTAATTCTAATTAAAATTTATTAATTTAATAAAACTTAATTGTAAATTAATAAAATCATAATTATGAATTAATAAATAATAATTTTGAATTAATAAACCATAATTTTAAATAATAAAACCTAATTTTGAATTAATAAATCCTAATTGGAATTAATAAACCTTAATTTAAAATTAATAAATTCTAATTATAAATTAATAAACCCTAATTTGAATAATAAACCCTAATTTTGAATTAATAAACCCCAATTTTTTTGAATAATAAACCCTAATTATGAATTAATAAACCTTACTTGGGAATTAAAAAATTTAATTATTAACAAAATCTAATTATCCTTATTTACCATAATTAATATATAGTTATTTTAACAAAAAACAGCGGAGCTCACCCAAGTTTTTGTCTTCGAAAAATCACGGGCCGTTCTGGATTTGATGTAGATATACAAGTATGCCCTCAAATTTATCATGCCGCTCAAATTAATGTTGATAATTTGTCAAAAATTAGAAAGCTGACAATATTGAAGATAAAGGGTCAATATTATGACCCAAAAATGGTAATTTCCCTTTTAAAATTGTAGACAAATTATAATTGACATAATAAGTGTACAAGGCAATAATAATATATTTGCGTATATTATGTTATCTCATGTGGGACGATGACGTGCAACTTAATTGGTAAATGTTTTACTCAAAAATTCATGTACATCCTTCTGTATCATATAGACGAATAAAATTATCATTTATTCTTAAAAAAATATCATTAAATTGAAAAAAAATATTATTTATGTTTTAATGTAATTAGCAAGTATAATTTACATTGAATAAGAGCAATGTGATCAAATCGTGAAGGTAAACTCGATGTATTTATATTCTTTGATCAAGTCAAGTTTGCGTTTCATTTCAATACATTACCCTGTGGATTGGTTTCTAAATATATCTCACTTGATCAACGTGTTTTATGTTATTGTGTTTCTATATCGATCCATTTTAATCCATATATTTTAATCATTTGTGATCAATTATATTATAAAAGTTAAATGAATGTTTGTGTATATGACAATAATCTTGAGATTTCTATGCTTTTTCTTTTCTTGGTAGAGGATTCTATTTTGTTCCAAGTTAATGTTTCATACTTCATTCACTGTAAACCATAGCATATTTCCCTGTTGCTTGCTGACTGGTTAAATTGACATGCATTTAACAAATATATACTGGGTGAATTTAGCCGTTGCAATTGATCTGCATATATATATATATGATCAGATGACATAAGCTCATGATTACAGTTTTAGTATTATCAATCCATCTATTTTGAGAGGTTACTTACAAGGTCTTGTTTTTCTTGGAGTGATAATAATGTGTGACTGATGCGTTATAAGTTATGGCATTTTTTAGATAATTGGAAAAAAAAATCTTTGGTAGAGATAGAGCGACCGAGAGTGTCAAAGATGTTCTGAAAGCGGATGAGGGTTACATGGGATAACTCAATATTCTCCAAATTTTGGATGGTTGCAGGGCTTGTATGTCATATTGGTTATCTGTGTCAAGTTATGTATCCGTTTATGATGATGACGTCTCATTCAGGAGATCAAAAGGTTTATCGTACTAAACTCTGCAGGTTGTATTAGCTCAGGTAAGATAATAAGGTTGATGGTACTACTTAAAGAATTATTAAGAGATCAAATATTTTAAGCAGTTAAAGTGTTATAAATAATTAATGAACGTGCAATATTTTAAATATGAAGATTCGTAAGTCTAACTATAAGCCCGACTCAACTTCGAAAATAAAGAGATAAGTCAACATTTATTATCTAGTGGAATAAATAAATATTTATGAATTAATTTGTATTCTAGGTTGAACAAATAATAATTAATTCATTTTAAGTCCATTTTATTCCTTGTATCAGATACCTATGGTGGCCCACAAATTCCTGTGACCATGGAATCATCATTTTCCCTGTGACCATGGAATCATCATTCTCCCCACTGGGACTATGTTATGATTATTGTATTATTTATTTAATACATCTTCTAATTTAAATAGAAATTATCTAATATCAAAAGATATCAAGAGATAATTCTTCTATAAATTAATTATCTTCATGATAGAAGGTAATTATTGTATTTATTAGATATGCAGAATCCTATCATATTAGGATTCTAAGGAGAGCACTATAAATACATGATAGGAGAAAACGAGTAGTATCCAACTACATTGTGATTTTTTAAAATCACACATAAGGAGAGAAAATTTGGTGTTCTCCATAGATTGTTCTCACTCATCATTGAAGATTTGACATCCGGGATACAATCCAGAAGATCATAACTGGATTAAGTCATTAATCACATTTGCTAGTTTTTCTCAGGTAAACACTATAAAACCCATATGTGATGCAATTAATCATTTAGGAGCATGCTAGGAATATAATCAATGTTTGATTTGTATACTAGAAGCATATTGGTTGAGCTTGTATATAACGTTTCCTGTTACCACTATTATAATCTCCTATCTGAATTGTTTACTTGATTCCATATGTATGTCTCTTTATCTCATATATAAGTTAGATCATACAGTGTGTAGAAGATCACAGAAGTCTGTATGGTTGGTTAAGCTTAATGAGATATAAAAAGGATCACAGCTGAGATAATTTGAGGACGAATTATCGGTATAGACTGCGGTATAGATAAGAAGTGACTTGACTTGGTTTCTTGTCTATACTGATACGTCTCTGACGTATTGATAGATCATAGTGAGATGAGTTCTTCAATCTGTCCGTCGTGAAGAACCTAGATCTCGATGACTTTACGTTGATCTAAACATCGATAAGGTTTTAAGTGAGTATGAGTTGCTGACCATCACTTTGAATTGTTATGGGTGAGGGTTATATGAGATAACCTAATATCCTCCGCATCTTAGGTGGAGGTTGTTTTGCATATTTTTGTTATGTTTTTATTTGGTTGTTTTAGATAATTTGATTCCTATTCGTTTATTTTTGAATATCTTTTGTTGGAATCATGTTAGTTTTTGATTTGTGTAGGGTCTGAGCCTATTTGAAGCTTTTTGTGCATAAAAGCGCACCCCGGCGCCGGACTCGGTGTAGCCGGGTGCACCTTCGCATCGCGTGGTTTCCTCCAGAGAGTGCCCCCATTCGACGCTGCATCGCGCCCGGTGCTGGGCGTTGAAGTGAAGTTCCTCCGAGAGCGCCCGCGTCCGGCGGAGGGCGTCCGAAGTGAAGTTCATCCCGAGAGCGCCCGCGTCCGGTGCTGGCTCGCGTCCGGCGTTGGGCGCCCATAGTGAAGTTCGTCCAGAGAGTCCTTACGTCCGGCGCTGCGCCCAAAGTGAAGATCGTCCCGAGAGCAGGCGCGTCGGCGTTGTGAGAGCCAATTTTCACCTTGTTTTGAAGCGTGCGCGTCCGGCACTGGGTCTGCATCCGGTGCTGCACGTTAAATTTCGGGAACTCTATATAGTTGTAAAAACACTCTGAACCCTAGTTCTCATTTTTATTTTACACGCCTCATTCACAAGATTTCTTTTTCCAAGTCTTTTTCAATTATTTCCTTTGCAATTTGTGATTCAAGAACACTTGATTGAAGAGATTCATCAACGACATTGGTATTGTAAGAATTATTATCTTCTTTTTCCGTTGGATTATTGAGTTAATGATTTTTATAAACTTCAATTGTTTGATCCGTGAGATGAACACGAACTAATATTCTTTCTAGGGTTTGGTGATTCAAATTGATTGATTGATTATTGCATTGATTAAGTATACTAATTGAATCATAGGGTTTGCTTTTAAGTGATTAATCACCATTTAATTGTTTATATTTTGTGTATTATCGAGAGATAGATACGTTGTATCCATACGAATCAATTGTGTTAGACGTTACAGGAAACGAGTACTCTAATGGTTTATTTATTTGTGAAATTTTATGACTTAGGTTTAATCTACGGAACGAAAGTCGAGTGTTTAAATTAAAGGTTAGAGGATTGCATGAGTAGGTAGATTTCTTAAGCAAAACATTAATTAATCATTCAAGGCGAAGAATCTAATGCCCTAGTTTTTCTCACACTCTTGAATTATCCTTTTTGCAACTGAATTGCTTTTAATGTTTGGTTTGAGTTGTCATCTTGATTTGATTTACAATTTATTTTATTTCAGTATCTCCCAAACAAGTTTAGGATTTTGATTTATTGTTTTTATCGTAACACATCATAAGCTCTGTTTAGTCTTTCTCGAGAGATTCGACTTGGGTCGACCTTACCACTCTATAAGGACCTCGTACTATTGCGAGCGACTTAAAAGAATAATTTGATCGGAATAAATTTTGGCGCCATTTTCGGGGAAGGTTTTAGGCATTTTTGATTGTGTTATTTTCCCTCATTTTCTTCTATTTTTCTTTATTTTGTTTTTGTTTTGTTCTTTTCTTCCCACATGTGCGCGTAATCCGTTTTCTTGTCTTGTGTTTGTGTATGCTAGGTCGTCGAAGTCTTAAAAGGAAGTTGGCACCGGTGTTAGACAACATTCACAAGGTGAGAGATTTTGATTTTTCAAACTCGGAAGAAGAAAGCTCGTCTAAAAGTGAGACGAGTTCAGCGACATTTGAGCACGAGAATTTGGAGACTAGATCTCCGAGTAAGGAATTCATACCAGAGGAAATGCACTACAAGAATTTAGGTTATAGACCACATGTAATAGACCACATACATTAATACTAATGTTGTCTATTATGATATACACAACGTGCAGGGTGAAACGCGTGGTCTATAACCATTTTTTCAATCGGTTATAGACCACGGGCTGCCAAAATCCGTGGTCTATTAGCGTGGTTTTCATATTATAGACCACGGGGTTCATTCCGCGTGGTCTATTAGCGCAAAAATTCCATAGACAACGGGCTTTAACCCACGTCGTCTTCCTCTCGTGTTGATTAAATACCACGGGTCATTAACCGCGTGGTCTATCGTCTCATTAGCCACATTGTCAGCCATAAGATTTCACCCTCTACACTTAGTCCGAATATCTACCCTAATTTTCTCTCTTTTGCTCGCTGCTGTTTAGTATATTTTCTCTCTGTAATCTGTGTTGGGATGTTACAGGGCATCGACAGACAGACAACCCACCGATCGTTGCGGCTCTCCCAAGTCTCAAGACTCGGTTTTAAGCGGTTTAGAGAGAGAAAGTTGTGTAATTCGATGGTTCGGTGATGGGATTGCACCACAATCCCAAGTAAAACGACCATCTTTTCCAAAATTCATACGTATGCGTGTGTTTTCTATCACAAACAAACACTGCGTGTTCATTCCCCAATCTCCTCTGCAGTCTTCTTGGTCTTGAATTTCATATTCTGCGTCCAGAAAAGAAGATTTCTTTGGCGTTTTCTTAATGTTTTGTTTTCATTTTGTGTTTGTCAAAGGATTGATTTTGTGAGGTTTGAATTTCATAACTATTTCGTGGGTATTTCATTTGAATAATTTGAAAGGAGAATTTTTAAGAAGGGTTTTACCACAAAGAGTTTCAGAAACCAATTTCAAACTCATATTCATTCCATTTATATCAAAATCACGAGACCGTGTAAGTTATGCACTTAAATGCCCATTATTTTCCTTCTTTTAATCTTTTGGTGGAAAAATGGCCTTATCTTGTTTATTTTCTTGAATAGTAGTGGACGTATAGTGTTGTGCGTTGAGTCGATTTAAACAACATAGAAATGGGTTGCTTGTCCGGAAAATAGTCAATTATATATTGCAGCAAAAGAGGGGAAAAATAAAATCTTGATTTTTACGTGAGTTGGATTCATTATCCTTACATTTCTTTTTGATTTGTAAAGAAAATATGTATAATCGACTTCATTTTTGCAGAGAACTAATTAGGTTTCCTGCAAGGATTTGGGGTTTATAAGGGCTTCATGTTCTTGTAAGGTATCTGAATTTTCTATCTGGATTACTTTTATTATAAATAATAATTAATTTTTTGCTTTTTTTTCCCCTTGTTTTCCGCCATTTTGGGTTGAGGTTTTGTCCTTTGTGGAATTTCTGGTTTGAAATATTGTGTTTACTATGTATAACTTGTGTATGTTAGAACAGACTTTAGGGATGTCCACTAGATCAGGTTATGTGCTAATATGGGATTGTTGTGTTTGATTAATGCAGTATGACTTGTGTGGAATTTAGTTTGAATTATAGTGATTAGTGTGTGCTTTTTGTGCTCTTTCTTGTTCTTGATTGCATTAGTTTATTTGCTTCAAGTTGACATTTTCTACTTTTGTGATTACCGTTGTTTTAGAGAGAGAGTGCTAATCTGGGAAATACATATAGAGATCAAATACTATTGCATTAGAGAGTGTTTCCGTTGTTGTTAGCAGGCTACGTCGTTTAGAGTGACCAGCAATAATCCCATTACATCATTGTTAGTCGATCTTTAGTCACAAGGATGAATGAATATAATGTAGTCTAGTTTCCTACCATAGGTGCTCCAGCTCATGAGAAAATTGAAAGTGTAAGAACAAGCCCATGAACCGCACCAGGTTCACTAGTGTGGCAAAGCTTCTGCACTCCTTTTTATATTTAGTGGGAATATCTGCGATCGAAAGAAGGTCTCAATTTTCAGCATGTTGATTCATCAAAGTTTATATATGAAGTCGAAATGAGTTGTTGCTATCATACCTCGGACATCGGCACCCATGGAATTGCTCCCATTCCAACCGAGAAAGCCCTATGTAGACCTAATTTGGACAAGGATTAAGGTTTCTTGACACATTTTCGTGTTTCTTATTTTGTTAGAAAATGTAGGAGAAGAGTATGAAAAATTACCATTATGCCACTCAAAGCTAGTCTTTGGAGCTGCATCGGATGCTAGTCCATGCTCTGTTTGAGTATATATCATTAATTTCTTCAATAACTACTTTTGGAGGAATGAATAACAAATATTTACCTTCACATAGAATGAGCTCCCTATCGGTAGACTACCTAGGAACATTCCCGATCCGTAAATATAAAACAAAGACAAAAGCAGAAAAGAATAAAGATTTGCTTACATTTAAGACAATTTGAACAACATTAGTTCTTGCTAGTTGATGCTTACCAATAGAAGAGGTTTTAGTCACCCGATCGATAAAAGTAGCGACTAGCACCGTAATTATCACTGACGAGATTTGAAAGAGTTATGTATTAAATTTATAGTGATCGATCGATTAGTTGAGATATATCACTATAAAATAACACCACCCAAATTATTAAGTTTTGTATAAATAAATACATTGTTACTTGCGGTTTTTTTTATTCTCGAGAATTTGAATAATTTATTACGTATATGAAATATATACAAACACAATGCATTGATAAAATGCTTCTCATTTTATTTTCTAGTGCTTTGTATTTATTTTTACGAGGAGTCAAATGGTTTATTATATGAGCATGATTAATCTTCAATCTATATTCTTGATAGAGTTGCTTATAGGAATTGCTCGATGCTTTACATTTGGGGAAGCGAGGAATAGGGTGCTCCATGATCCCCAAATAAAGCCTCGAACTGATTTGTCGAGGAAAAGTACATAAATAAAGATGAGCAAACAACGATGAACCATTTTCATGAGAAGCTTCTCACATTGAAGAAGTTGATGAAAACTAAGGTTCATCGATTATGCATAAATAAGTTGGATAGCATAATGTTATTGAAAAGAAACATTCGCATGAATATGATCTTTGAGTTTTAAGAGTAATGTGTGTCATAATGGGGCATAAAAAAGTTAATAATAAATTTAATTTGGTCGAATAAGAGGCGGAAAGAAGGCACAAGTTCATGGATGAGAGTACTTGGAAGAGTTTTACGAAGAATGGAATGGGAGGGCTTGAGATCGGGGTACTTCCTTTCTCTCCAAAACCTCCATATTTTCGCCATGGTTTGTTCTCCAATTTAATTATAGTCCTGAAAATTCAGCAAACTAATTTATTATAGTGTTTCTATATTGTTTTATCACTATGTGCATGCTAGTGGCTTAATTCTCCTCTAGTCTGCGGTGAATTATTGTTCGGATAACACCATTGTACTTCCTTTTACGGTAATTATAACGTGACAATTTAATCCAAAATTTTCTAAATACTTATTCTTTAATATTTTTAGTAATAAAATATGTCTATTTTGTTTATTTAATAGTTTTCCGGCTTTTACTCGAAAAAGAAATCGATGAAGTCAGTATAAAGTGGGCGAGTTAGTCATTGATTCTATGGTTGTTGATGATGGTAAGTTTGATACCTTTATTGAATTGAATATTTTTGAGGTATTAAATTTTATTTCTCACATATTGCATCTTATTTTGATCATGTAGATGGAGAGGCGAATTATATGATTGATGTTGGAGCAGAGATGGTGAAATGAAAGGTTCAAGATGGTGAAATTGATGTTTTGTGGACGAATTTAATTAGCTAGGTAGACAATATTTGTTGTGCTACAATTGTTGATTGTGAATTTTTCGGTATATAACGTTTATGTATTGTACCTTGATTTCTCTATTTATGAGACAATATATATTTTATATCTATTTTGTATTATTGTTTTTTAATGGCAGAAACATGTATTTTGAATTATATAATAAATAAATAAATAAATAAGTAAAGTTATTTCGTTAACTAATCAATAGATAACGGGCTTCTCCCCGTTGTCTATTAATATATAGACAACAGGGATGTCCGCGTGGTCTAAAACACAATAGACAACGGGGTTTAACCATTGTATAAAGCTAGAACATCGTTGTCTATCAAAACATAGACAACGGGTAAATCCACGTTGTCTATGATGCTATAAACAACGGGGAATATCCATTGTATATTACAAGGCCCCCGTGGTCTATAACATGATAGACCACGGGGATTTCCCCGTTGTCTATGTTGTGATAGACAACGGGGATTTTCCCGTGGTCTATAACCGGCCCTAATAGACTTTACCTTGATAGACCACGGGGTTTTCTATAATAGACAATGGAGATTCCCCGTGGTCTATAACCAAAATTCTTGTAGTGATGGCAGCAAATGGAGGAGCCAATGAGGAAGGAAACCGGCGGATGCGTGACTTTGCTCGACTCGTCATTGGGGTGACAACATCATGCATAGTCCTCGGGGATCCGACCCGAAACTACGAGTTGAAGCCCATTCACTTCAACCTTCTACCTTTGTTCTATGGGATGCCGACTGGGGATGCTTTGAACTTCATCCGGAGTTCTATGCAGTTGTTCACACTTTTCCGTTGAACGAGCTCACAGAAGATACTGCGAGAATGAGGTGTTTTCCTTACACCTTAAGGATAGAGCGAGACATGGTGATGTCTCTCTGATTTGGTTCACTGACGAGTTGGCAAGCCATATATGATAAATTTATGGGAAAATACTACTCGAACCAGAAAACACAAGAGCTGAGAGCTAAGATAGCTACCTTCAAGCAGATGGCTGGAGAACCTCTACATGAGGCATGTGATCGTTTCAAGTCGCTACAGCAGCAATGCCCGCATCACCATTACCTAGCTAAGCTTCTTAATCAATTTTCTATGATGGATTGACGATGGACTTCCAATACATGATAGACAATGTGGCTGGATGAGACATTGGAAATTATATTACCGATGATGTTAGCGAAATTTTGGAGACTTTAGCTGCAAATTCGCAAAGGAGAAGCGTAGGACGAAGACCGACTTCAGAAAAGAGGTGACGCCTAACTTTGAAATGACATAGCAATTAGCGGAGCTCACTCTCCAAGTGCATCTATTGAGAGCGAACGAGTCCCAGACCCCACCTCAATTCCAACAGCAACAAGTAATGTCAATGGAAACTTGTGGTATTTGTGGTGAAACGGGGCCCAGAGCCAACATGTGCCAAATAGCCAATGAGATGGCATATGAATAAGTGCAAGTTAATGCCATGCAAGGGTTCCAACAAGGGTTCCAAAGAGGTAATCAGCAAGGCTATCAACCGAGGCCTAAATACGTTCCCTTTTCAAATTCCTTCAATCCTAGCTGGAAAGATCATCCTAATTTCTCTTGGAGTCAAAATCAAGGGGGATCTAGTTAGGGAGCTCGAGTTCGAGACATCGGCCTCCTCGGCGGACAACCTCCACAAACCCAAAGTGAGCGGGTGCACCTGAAGCCAGCGCTGAGGATTCTCTGAGACTTTTATCCAGGCAAGTCACCAAGATTTGAGTCTGTGGAAGCATCAATGAAAAGAATAGAAACTCAAGTAGGACAGTTGGCTATGACTGTTGGAGAATTGGCACATCAAGGACAGAAAGGAAAACTGCCTAGTCAGCCTGAACAAGCACAAACAATCACGGTTCTCAGGAGTGGGAAAACGATCGACAATAGAGTGGAAATTCCACTAGAGGAAACCGGATTGACTAAGGTGACTGAGGAATTGCAAAAAGAAAGCACAGGAGGAAGATAAGAGACATCCGAGGCTTCACAAAGTCGAGAATCCATACCAACCTCCAATTCCCTTTCCGAGCAGGTTGAGAAGTAAGAAGAAGGATAAACAATTCTTAGAGTTCTACAAGATGCTCTCTAAGGTGAACGTGAACTTGCCTTTCCTAGATGTTATTTGAAACATGCCCGCATACGTCAAATTCTTCAAGGAGTTGGCATCGAAAAAGAGGAAGTTTGTAGATGACGAGAAGGTTATTGTGTCCAAAGTTGGTAGTGTTATTTTTTAGCACCAATTGCCACCCAATCAGCACGAACCAGGAAGTTTTGTGATAAAGATTGCTTTGGAAAATGGAAGGGAAGCTACAGGCATGCTCGACCTAGGTGCATGTATAAACTTAATGACTTACTCTATTTTTGAGCAACTAGAATTAGGGGAATTAAAACCTACTCGCATATGTCTACAGTTAGCTGATAGATCCATTCGTTATCCTAAAGGGATTATCGAGGACATATTGTCAGAGTGGGTGGGTTGATTATTCCTGTTGATTTCGTTGTTCTTGATGTGGGTGACGTTAAGGAAAATGGTAGAGAGCACACAATTATTTTAGGTAGATCTTTTATGGCTACCACCAACACGTTGATTGATGTTAAAAAAGAGTATTAAAAATGACCTTTGTTGGGAGGCGTCCTTTCGTTAGATATAGCACTATAGTAGCATCTTCTGATGTGATTGATAATTGTTCTTACATAGATGCTATTGATTGCGTTTTGGTCGAGACATGTGTATTGCAGGAAGATCACACAGAAACATTTCTTGTAGGTTTTGATGAAAATGAAGAGAAACTCTGTTTGGAGAGCAATATTGCGGAGAAAAACCGAAAGGTAGAAGTGGAAAGATTGTCTCCGCAAGGGAAACCAGACCTCAAAGAGTTACCCGAACACCTCAAATATGTCTATCTCGAGGAGGGTGAGTAGAAACCTGTCATAATCTTTGTCGGGTTCAACAAGGTAGAAGAAGAACAACTCATTGAGGTGCTGAAAAAGAATAAACAAGCTATTGGATGGAGTATGTCCGATATTCGAGGGATAAGCCCATCTATGTGCATGCATCGGATAGTACTTTAGGAATGGACTAGGCCAATTCGAGAAGGACAACGGAGTTGAATCCTAACCTTATGGAGGTAGTCAAGAAGGAGATTCTAAAGCTCATCGTAGAAGGACTCATCTATCCCGTAGCAGACAATCAATGGGTTAGTCCAGTTCACGTGGTACCGAAGAAATATGGCATCACTGTGGTGAAAAATGATAAAGTAGAGCTTGTACCAACAAGGACCACCACTGGATGGAGGATGTGCATCGACTATCGAAAATTTAATGCCACCACTAGAAATGATCATTTTCCTTTTCCATTTATTGATCAAATGTTAGATAAGCAAGTTGGACATGAATATTATTGTTTTCTTGATGGTTTGTCTGGTTATTATCAGGTAGCAATTGCTCTGGAGGATCAAACCAAAACAACCTTTACTTGTCATTTTGGCACTTTCTCATGGAGGAGGATGTCGTTTGGTTTGTTTAATGCCCCTGGAACGTTTCAAAGATGCATGACTTCTATCTTTTCAGAAATGATCGGTAATTTCATTGAGGTATTTATGGATGATTTTTCATTTTTGGATTATCTTTTCATGATTGTCTTATGAAGTTAGATGTGGTTCTTACACGTTGCATTGAATGCAATCTTACTTTATGCTGGGAAAAGAGTTATTTTATGGTGACAAGTGGGATTGTATTAGGACATGTGGTGTCTAAAAAGGGAATCTAAGTTGATAAGGCAAAAATCGATGTAATTGAAAAGTTGCCATCACCAATTGATGTTAGGGGAATTAGAAGTTTCTTAGGACAATCAGGTTTTTATAGACGATTTATTAAGGATTTTTCTAAGATAAGTCAACCTTTATGCAAATTGCTTGCCCAAGATGTTCCTTTTCTGTTTGATGAAAGTTGATTGCATGCTTTCAATACTTTAAAAGAAAAACTTATCTATGCACCTATTGTTGTTGCTCCCGATTGGTCGTTGCCCTTTGAGATTATGTGTGATGCATCGAACACGGCAGTAGGAGTTGTCCTAGGTCAACGAATTGACAAATCTTGTGTGTGATTTACGATGCAAGTTTAACTCTTAATTATGCGCAAGAAAATTACACGACTACAGAAAAAGAGCTTTTAGCTGTGGTTTTTTGCTTTAGACAAGTTTAGATCTTATATTCTAAGATCTAAAACAATTGTACAAAGTGATCATGCAGCTCTTCGATACTTGATGTCTAAACCTCAAGCCAAACCTAGATTAATTAGGTGGATTTTATTGCTACAAGAATTCGATGTTGAGATTAAGATAGAAAGGGTAGTGAGAATGCAATAGCTGATCATTTATCTCGTCTTCCCTTTAACCCCCAATCGGATGACTTACATCAATCTGGCATTAGTGATGAGTTTCCATTTGAGCATGCATTTGAGACATCTGTCATTCCTTGGTATGCTGATATATGCAATTATCTTGCAAGTGAAAAATTATGTCCTGATATTTCTTCTCAAGAGAAGAAAAGGTTTTTGTCGTCTTGCAGGAACTACTATTGGGATGATCCTTATCTATTTCGCCTTGGTAAGGATGAGGTTATCAGAAGATGCATTCCAGCAGAAGAGCAGCCAGAGATCCTGACGTTGTGTCATGCTTCGCATTGTGGAGGGCATTTTGGGAATCGTAAGACCACCTTTAAGGTTATTGATAAACCTCATTTTTACCTGTTTTATGAAGTTATTTTTTGTCTAGTTTCTAATTGATAAGTGATCTTTCGAGTTGTCTTTTGATATATTTATGTTTACCTTGGAAGATATTATGCCGTGTGTATTTCATGTTAATTTAGCACAGGTTTTGATGTCAAAAAGGTGATCACGATTACGAGGAATTAACCAACACATTCGGAAGTCATGTGCGAGAAAAATACACGCCTCGCGAGGGAAGAATAGCCTCGCAACGGAAACCCGCGAGGAGGACACGCGAAGAAGAAGCAGAGTTACCTCGCGACCCGCTATCGCGACCAAAGGTCGCGATAGTTGATCGCGAGGAAATTTTGTACGCGCGCTAAATTGAATAGCTCGGGACCCGACATCGCGACAAAGGCTCGTGATGAAAGATCGCGAGGCAATACGGAGGATGACTTCGTGACCTGCTATCGCGACTTGCTATCGCGACCATTACTCGCGAGCCAAAACAGACGCGCGCACGGAGGATCCTCTCGCGAGCTTATATCGCGACTTGTGCTCGCGATGGCGTCTCGCGAGGCGCAGTAACCTAGGGTTATGTATATAGAGCATCAGATGTCAGACGAGAGGGGGAAGTTGATTTTATTTTCCAGAACATAACGCTTTTCATCATTATTTATTTTGCACGTTTTTCCAGTAGAATAAGTTAGTTTGTTTTCATTCCAATTTCATAGTTTAGGATTCGAGATTTCAGTTTCTCTTCCGGATCCAAGTCGCTATAATTGTTCTTCGTGGATTCCTATGGTTTTATTTATTTAATTCAGTTTATGTTATTCTTATTTATTTATTGCTTTAGTAATTTAATTATGTAGCTAAATTCTGTATTGATCATAGGGTTTGTATGTCTAACTAGATTTGTATAATTTATCTGTTGATACTGTTTTGCGCTCCCACTCATGATTTATAATTCTTGGATTTAATTCTCATGTGTTGGTATCTGACTAATATTGATGCATGCTAGTTATGTGATTGATGTCCTGGCGGAATTAATTGCATAATCGATATCTTGAATTCATGTCTGATTTTACCTTGAGACACAGGGAGATAGGTGAACTGTGGGAGGTTAAATCTTTGTGTGCTTTTGGTAATTAGCTTACTTCTCCGGAGACCCGACGGAGATAGAGTTTAGGCTAACCTACTACTATAGGTCATCTGGCGAAACTATAGTTACATTAGTGATCCTTCATATGAATGCGGATTAAATTGGTAAACAGTTAATAGGTTAATTGTGTGAATCTGGTTAGGTTATGTACATCCCGAGGGTTAGTCTTTCTTATCTGATTTTATTCCCTCTTTATTTTCGAGTCTAGTTTATAATATTCTCTCTTGATATTGTTGCCTGGATAATAATAAAGATTATGTGTTAATTAATTCTTTGTGTTCTCGAGTCTCGGATCCACGTGGATACGATATATATACTTGCTGTTTTACTATCATTTATTTGGTAGGAATATTAGCGATCAAATTTTAGGCGCCATTCTCGGGACCGCTTATATTTCACGGTGATAATTTTTAGATTGTAGTTATTAATTGAAAGTTTTCAAAAAAAATCATAAAAAAAATTTATTATTCCTATGTTGCTTCTTAGATCTGATCTGATTTTTATCTCTGTGTGCAGTGCATGATTACAAGATCCCAAAGGAAAGAAATTATTTCTTTGGATCTTGAGATTGAAAGATCACATAAGAGAGAGAGCCGAGAAAGAAGACAACAAGCTATGGCAGATAGACAATCTCAAGGCCATGATCGAATGGCCGAGATGCTAGCAGCAATGCAACGCCAACTGGCGTTGAATAATTAGATGGGTCAGATTGGTGGACGAGCACAGCCCATACCGCTCAACCACATGTACAGGCCACCGACGGATTAATTCGAGGTGGAGGATGGGGCGACGTCGATACCAATAACTTTGAGTTAAAGCACGCCTCATCGATGATACAAGCGGGCGGTTTGGGGAGGGTTCTTCAAGATCCCAACGCACATTTAGAGGCATTCCTTGATATATGTGATACTATCAAACAGAATGGAGTGCCAGCTGATGCCATCCGGATGCGGATGTTCGTATTTTCACTGCGGAGTCAGGCGAAAGAGTGGTTCAAGAGTTTGGACAGATCCAGAATCACTACATGGGAGAAATTGTGTGAGAAGTTCCTGTCCAAATACATTCCACCGCCAAGGCATAGAAAATCATTGCGAGATCTCCCATTTTTCACAATTGGGAGATGAGTCATTATTTGAAGCCTGGGAGAGATTGAAACCTGCTCATAAGTGTCCATAGCATGGGTTTTCACCGAGCGACAAGTGACCCAATTCTGATGGACTCAATGCTAACACCGGAGCATTGTTGATCGCGTCACCGGAGGATGCCTTCTCAATCGAGGAATAGATGAGCGTTGAGAATAATTGAGGAGATGGCATCCAACGCTTATCGATGGACAATGAAGAGACGACTATCGGAAGAGTGGGCTGCTGCGAGTTGGACGATAAGTATGATGACTTGTTAGAAATTCACAACTCTGCGGAAGAGTCTGGCCGAGAGGAAAGGGCGGATGATTGTGGCCATGGCGTGAGAATATGGAGGAGATTCAATATGTGAACCAAAGGAGTAATGGACAAGGAAATCAGAGTGGGAACCTACCCTATCATCCCAATAATAGGAATCACCCAAATTTTTCCTGTGCCAATGCGCAGAATGCTTAGCAACTACCACCTGGTTTTGCTGTTAATAATGGAATGATTGTGGAGCCCAAGAAGCTGAGCCTCGAAGATATGATGCAACAAATGTTGGCGAGAAATCAATAAATAGCAGCGAGTCACTAATAAATTTTGGCTCAGCAAAATATTCAGATCCAGCAGCTTGGGAATAGGATGAACGCTGTGGAGAGTACAGTCAATGCCATCAACAATACGGTGATAGCCATGGGAAAACAATTAAAGATGTTAGAGAATCAAGTGGGGCAGATGGCCAATGAGAGAGCTGGGGTGCACAGGCAAGGTCAATTCCCAAGAAACACTGAGCAAAATCCGAAGAATCATACTCCTCCAAATTAATGCAATGCAATATATTTGAGGAGCGGAGCTTCATATAAAAATCATCCGGCGTATGAAAGGAACGAAGAGGAGCATACGTCTGAGGGGCTGAATTCTCGCCTCGCGAGTGAGCATCGCGATCAAGGGACGCGACCCCAGCACGTAAGGAAAGCCTCGCCTCAGAAGAATAGGGACCTCGCGACAAGCCTTCGCAAGGAAAGCTCGCGAGCACCTGACGCGAAGACAAACGGAGAGCACATCGCGACATTACCTCGTGCGAAGCTTCGCGATCAATGAATGCGAAGACAGACGGAGAGCGTCTCGCGATGGAGTCCAGAGAGAGCGGCTCGCGAGAGAGAGAGATAAAGGGGACAAGTCGTGAGCTGCAGACACGAATCAACCGACGCCACCTGTGGTCAATGCTCAATTTCCTCAACGCATCGGGAAGACGAAATATGATGAGGAGTACGTCCGCTTCAAGGAGATATTCCAGAAAGTGAACATTAATATACCTCTTTTTGATGCACTCAGGAATATGCCCGGATACGTTAAATTTCTCAAGGATGCAGTGGCAAGCAAAAAGAAGTTGGGGAAATTTGACAAGATCAACCTCTCTGAGAATGCAGTGCTATCTTGCAGAGAAAGTTGCCACTGAAACAAAAAGATCCGGGAAGCTTCACGTTGGAGTGCGAGATTACCGAGCATATATTCCCCAGTGTATTGTGTGATTTGGGAGCGAGCATAAACCTGATGCCGTTATCTGTGTTCAACCGCTTGGAGCTGGGAAAAATGAAGAAAACTTCCATTTCATTAATGATGGCTGATAGGTCAGTTGCATACCCTAAGAGAATAGTTGAGGATGTGTTGCAACTGGTCGTGCTTTAATTGATGTGCAGGAAGGATATTTGACTTTTCGTGTCAACGATGAGGAGCTAAAAATTTCAATCTATGACGCCATCCCGCGACACGATAGTTCAGAGCATGAAGAGTGTCATTCAATCACCACTGTTGCAGCTAGCCAAATCTCGAGCTTGGATGTCAACCGACCAGTTGACAAGGGTGCTACAAAGAAGAGATGGACTCGGCATGGAACTCCGAGTGAATTATTCAAGTTTGGGAGAGGCCACTTCCACACTCAGTGGTGGTCTGCGGTCAATGAAAAATATGGAGGCAAGCACAGATTTGGGAAGAAGTGTGCTGCCAAAATGCCAGATTGATTGAGGTATGAAATGGTCTAGCTAAAGACATTTAAATTTAGCACTTGTTGGGAGGTAACCCAATGTTTTCCTTTCTTTTGTTTTGTTTTCGTTTTTGTTCTGTTTTCTTTTTGTTTTTTTTTTTTTTGTTTTTCTTGTTTGGGTTTTGTGTCTATTTTGGGTTGAGTTGAATGACGAGCAGCCGATGATGAGAATTGTTTTTATTAGAAAATTTGATTGCAACTGATTTTGTGAGACAAAGCATGTTATGATTATTGTGAGTATTAAGCCTTTGAAAACTTGATCACACTTTTGAAACCTGTGAGACTTGAGCTTTTGACTGTCATATCTTTTCAGTCTTGTTTCTTTCTGTGTGAATAGTTTAGCATGTGTTTCTCTAGAACTTGCTCTGGTTCTTTTTCGAGGTTGCATTGATGTGCTTAAGAATTTTGAAATGATATTAGGCATTCTTTTCTTAGCCTATACACTATCCAAACACTAAACTGTTATTTTATTATCCTTTGATGAGCTCGTTTGAGCCTACCTTATTCTTTCATATAGCCGTGGGTTGGGTTATGTTGTTAGTATGATTTTTGGTTGCTTGAATTGAGGTTGAGAAAAAGAAAGGAAAGAAATGAAATAAATGATGAGAAAGTGATTATTAAAAAATGGTTGCTTACCCATATAAGTTCAAAAAAAAAAAAAAGATTTAACACAAGTGTGCGAAAAGAACATAAATGGGTAAGTAACTAGTGCTTTAAAATGAGTATATCACTTGTATAATAAGTGCGAAGTTCTTAATAGAAAAATGACTTCTTGGTATGGAGAATTGAAATAAATTGTGAAAGTTTGGGAATTGTGTCTTGTGATACTTATGGTGTTTTCATTATGGGATTATGAGTCATTTAGCCTAAATATATCCTACCTTACCAAAGAACCTACATTATAACCTTTTATAAGACCTTTTTTATCTTAGTTCTTGAGCACATATTTGAGCAATGGAGAATTAGACGATTTGCAAGCTTATGGTAGATTCCATGTGTTTTAAACTTTGAGTATACACATCATCCTTGATACACTTGAGTGTTTGAGATTTCTTATATATACATCCATGTTGTGAGGATTAAAGTTTAAGAAGGCTTGTGCTTATAATTATTATGATGTGTCGAGTTTAACGAAAGATGTTGTGATTTGATTCATTTGAGTGAATCGTTTATTGCTCATTGCTCTGAGGCTTATTGCTTTTGTTGTTCGACTCTTTGCCTATCGTTGGTCGTCTCTCTCTCCTTTGTTCTGATTTGTTTGAGGACAAACAAAAGGGTAAGTTTAGGGGAGTTGATAAGCCTCATTTTTACCTGTTTTATGAAGTTATTTTTTGTCCATTTTCTAATTGATAAGTGATCTTTTGAGTTGTCTTTTGATATATTTATGTTTACCGGGAAGATATTATGCCGTGTGTATTTCATGTCAATTTAGCACAGGTTTTGATATAAAAAGGTGATCACGATTAAGAGGAATTAACCAACACATTCGGAAGTCATGCGCGAGAAAAATACACGCCTCGCGAGGAAAGAATATCCTCGCAACGAAAACCCGCGAGGAGGACACGCGAAGAAGAAGCAGAGTTGCCTCGCGACCCGCTATCGCGACCAAAGGTCGCGATAGTTGATCGCGAGGAAATTCTGTACGCGCGCTGAATTGAATAGCTCGCAACCCGGCATCGCGACAAATGCTCGCGATGAAAGATCGTGAGGCAATACGGAGGATGACTTCGTGACCTGCTATCGCGACCATTACTCGCGAGCCAAAACAGACGCGCGCACGGAGGATCCTCTCGTGAGCTTATATCGCGACTTGTGCTCACGATGGCGTCTCGCGAGGCGCAGTAACCTAGGGTTACGTATATAGAGCATCAGATGTCAGACGAGAGGGGGGAGCTGATTTTATTTTCCAGAACATAACGTTTTTCATCATTGTTTATTTTGCACATTTTTCCAGTAGAATAAGTTAGTTTGTTTTCATTCCAATTTCATAGTTTAGGATTCGAGATTTCAGTTTCTCTTCCGGATCCAAGTCGCTACAATTGTTCTTCGTGGATTCCTACGGTTTTATTTATTTAATTCAGTTTATGTTATTCTTATTTATTTATTGCTTTAGTAATTTAATTATGCGTAGCTAAATTCTGTATTGATCCTAGGGTTTGTATGTCTAACTAGATTTGTATAATTTATCTGTTGATACCGTTTTGCCGTCCCGTTCATGATTTATAATTCTTGGATTTAATTCTCATGTGTTGGTATCTGAGCAATATTGATGCATGCTAGTTATGTGATTGATGTCCTGGCGGAATTAATTGCATAATCGATATCTTGAATTCATAATACAGTTTTTACCTTGAGACCTGGCGGAGATAGGTGAACTGTAGGAGGTTAAATCTTTGTGTGCTTTTGGTAATAGCTTACTTCTCTTGAGACCCGACGGAGATAGAGTTTAGGCTAACCTAATACTATAGGCTGTCCTGGCGGAAACTATAGTTACATTAGTGATCCTTCATATGAATACGGATTAAATTGGTGAATAGATTAATATGTTAATTGTGTGAATCTGGTTAGGTTAAGTACATCCCTAGGGTCAGTCTTTCTTATCTGATTTTATTCCCTCTTTATTTTCGAGTCTAGTTTATAATATTCTCTCTTGATATTGTTGCCTGGATAATAATAAAGATTCTGTGTTAATTAATTGCTGTGTTCTCGAGTCGCAGTCCCTATGGATACGATATATATACTTGCTGTTTTACTATCATTTATTTGGTAGGAATATTAGCGATCAGTTCTTCAATCTGGAATTTCTGCTTAGCATGTGATAGGTGTCAATGGGTTGGTGCGATAGGAGTGAGAAATGAGATGCCTCTTAATACGAATTTACCTGTTGAAATTTTTGATGTTTGGGGCATTGATTTTATGGATCCTTTTCCAAAGTCTTGTGGGTTTGAGTATATTCTTCTTTCTATAGATTATGTGTCCAAATGGGTGGAAGCAATTCTTACCCGGACATGTGATGCTAATATTGTCATCAAGTTTGTGCAGGATAATATTCTTTGCAGGTTTGAATTCCTCGAGCTATAATTAGTGATGGGGGAAAACACTTATGTAATAAGTTATTTGAGAAATTGATGAAGAATAATGGAGTTTCCCACAAAATAGCAACACCATATCATCCTCAAACTTCAGGACAGGTTGAGACGAGCAATAAGCAAATCAAGTGGATCTTGGAGAAAATGGTGAAGCCATCGAGAAAAGATTGGGCAACTAAACTGAATGAGGCTCTATGGGCATATCGAACGACTTACAAAACTGTGTTGGTAATGAGTCCCTATAAGTTGGTTTATGGTAAGTCGTGTCACCTTTCGATGGAGATTGAATATAAAGCATATTGGACAATTAGGAACGTGAATTGGGATTTGTCTCAAGCCGAAAAGGAACGGACCTTACAGTTGTCTGAGCTTGAAGAACTGCATGACGAAGCTTATGAGAATGCTCGAATTTATAAAGAAAAGGTGAAGAGAATCCATGATAAGAAATTGGTGAGATAAGATCTTCAACCTGGAATGAAAGTGCTTCTTTTTAATTCACGGTTGAGATTGTTTCCCAGAAAGCTTCGGAGTAGATGGAGTGGTCCATACGAGATAGAAATGGTGTTCCCATACGGAACGGTAAAATTATATAATCGTAATGAGAAGAAGTCTTTCCAAGTCAATGGACAACGTGTAAAGTTGTACACTGAAGGAGCACCGAATGTGATGGGGATTGAGTCGATAAGACTCAAAGAGATAGTTTTAGAATGAATGATTAATGGTCGAGCTAGTGACGGTAAAACTAGCGCTTCGTGGGAGACAACCCATGTTTCTTTATGCTTTGTTTTTGTTTTCTTATCGTTTTGTTTTTTTTTTGTTTGTGTTTTTTTTTTTTTGTGGTGCAGGATTAGGTGTTGCATTATTTAGGAGTAATTGGAATATGGATGGGAAAAATCGAAGTGTGGAACGACGTTTTTGGGAAGAAAAAAGAACCCAAGCATCGGACGCAGGCAAGCCATCTCTGAGCACATGCAAAACTCGTCCAAAGAGGTACCCCAAGCGCTGGACGCACCGGAACCGACGCTGGGTATCTATTCAAGAAGACTACAGAGAGCTCACCCAACGCCGGATGCGATGAAACACGCGTTGGGTGCGAATTGTTAAAAGGGCAGAGAGGGTCGCCCAGCGCCGGACGTTATGAAACCGGCACTGGTCGCGAATTGTTAAAAGGACAGAGAGGGTCGCCCAGCGCCGGACGCTATGAAACCGACGCTGGGCAAAAAAATAAAATAAAATAAATAAATAAATAAATAAAATATATTTATATATATAGTATAAAAGGGCTAGGGGTTCCAAACCCTATCCCACTCATGTCTTCACGCCGCGCTCAACCAACACTCACCGCCTTCTTTTCGTTCTCTCCGTCCATTTCAAACTCCATCCGGCACTCTCAGTGCATCCGGTGTTTGCAGCGCCCCAGCGTCCTCCACCGTCCGTGCCCCAGAGCTCTTCCAGCGCTCGCTCCATCGTCCGGCACTCGAATACTCTGTCAAGCGCCACCCAACGTTCGCGCCCAGGCTCCCAGCGCCCGTTACGCCCACAGCCAGCGCCTTTTCCACCACGCTCTTTTCGTCGTCGCCCACTCCACACCATGCGTCCGTACCCCATCGCCGTTCACCCTCCGTCCGGTGCTATCTTCCAGCGTCACGCTAGCTCAGTGCCCGTCCGCGTCCCAGCGCTGCTCACCCTCCGTCCGACGCTATCTTCCAGCGCCGCGCTCGCCCAGCACCGCGCAAGCTCAGCGCCTCTACGCACCCTAGCGCCCGCTCAACACTCCGTATGTGCCCCAGTGCCCGCTTCCATTTGTCCGGTGCATTGCCGCGTCCGGCGTTTCACTTCCTGACCCAGCGCCCGTGCTGAGTCTCCATCCGACGCTTCCTCTCCCTCGTCCAGTGCCCACTCGCACGCTATCAGTATGGTTCGAACAAAGCAAGTTGCCGGGTCCAGCTCTCTTCACCCACGAGATGATGATGTTCCTATGGAGAAACCCTTGGAAGACATCGGTAGAATGTACTCAGCCACATTTCCTATCTATAGTCCAGTGAAAGGTACACTTTATCGTCGTTTTATACAGCAAGAGATAACTCTTCCGTGTCAATTCAATTGGAAATTGATGCAAAGTTTGGGTATTGAAGATAAAATTAAGAAATGTTTGAAGAACCTAGGATTTCTTCAATATGCTATGATGAAATTGCTGGGGCATTCCCCATTGTTGATTGAATTCTATTGCACTATGAACATTGATTATGAATCCAACTCTATGACATGTCGTCTGTTTGGTCAAGAGTATGTTGTCATGCCTCGTATTATGAAGGAGGTATCTGGATTTCCGACTTCAGGTGCACGCTGTGTACCACCCTCATTTAATGTTAGAGAGTCGTGGCAAGAATTGTCAGGATTTAACAACTGGTCATTGGTAGGAATGCCGAGTGGATTCATTAAGGATGCAGCGTTGGAAATGGTGCATAAATTCACCGCGTTTAATGTTTTCGGGAATGAGCAGGCCAACAAGGTTAACACTACTGAGGTATACTTGCACACATGCGCGATCAAGAAGATAAAGGTTTCACCGACATTCTTTATTTGGGAACACTTGCAGCTGGTTCAGCGGAGTAAAAAATGGCGGCCAACCTTGTGTCAAATCCCTATTGGCCTATCAGCACATTTAGGGATCATTAATAACGAGGGACGATCCATTCCAGGATAAGATTTTATCCGACCTAAGATGATTGATCTTAGTGAGCTTCGAGTCACTCTTTTTGCTTATAATGAGACATATCTTGTACCTCATCAGTCGAGAAATTATGTGAAGAGATATTTGCACGCGCAGCTTGCAGAAGCCCAATCAGTAGGTGCAGGAGCTTCTCGTGCGCCTACTGGCGATATGATCATTTTTGATACCACTAATGCATCCGAAGATGAGGGCGACGAGCACACCGAGGCAAGAGAGGTACAGAGCCGGTTTAGAGAAATGTCGATCCCAATCATCCACAATTCCCTTCACAGCAAGAAGCATCGAGACAAGGGTACAACTTCATACGTGATTTAACCGAGCGAGTTCAGAATGAATTAGTGGCCTCGGACGATTTTCGTCAAGATATTTATTTTCGATTTGACGAGCAAAACCAATGTCTTGACGAACAGATTAGATTGTGGCATGAGCAGAACCAGCGCTGGAATGAGTATAACCATCAGATGATCGAGTAGAATCAGCGCATGACTGCTCTTGAGGCTCAATGAAATGCTTGGACCATATTTCATGGCGCTCTTCCTCCACCACCGTCGTCTGACCAATAGTGATTCATCACTATTGAAGAGTATTTATATTTCTCTTTTTTTGTGTGTCGTGTTGCTTTCGTTGTTTTGCTTGCCTTTGTTTGCTGTTTTTGTAGGTTTTGTCTTATGCTTGATGCCCCGCCGTTCCGTTTCTACGCTTTCAGGGAAGTTGCCTCTACTTTTCACGTATATATTTATCTATAATGAGGACCTTGCATGTTTTATGTGTGGGGGGTTTCGTTTTCTGTTTTGTTTGTGTTTTATTGTTTGTGTTTTGTTCTTAGCCTTTTGTTTGGATAAGAGGGAATTTTATATTCTTGAAATAAATGGTGCTTGAAGAATTATGCTTAAAGTTGGATTAATTGTGTTTTGATATGAATTTCGATTCGTCTTGGTATATATGGTTTTTAGTGTGATGACACTTAGGTGTCAATTTGAACTGTGGGACATGATTAGGAAGTTGTGATTAGACAATGTGTGTAATCAGTTTTCGTATACTTCATACATGGGACCCTTTATTATGTTATTCATCCTAAAAAAAAGAAAAAAATGAAAAAGAAAATCTTAAAATAATTGATGTGATGTTGTGAATAAGTGGGCTTAAAGTGGAATAAGGAGCTCTACCCCTCTTGCTTGCGTTGTCTCTCGAATGGAGACTCTAAATTATGGGTATAGGAAACTACATTAGGCTACTCGAGTGTATAACTTGAAGGCTACACCTAACGATTATTGTCCTATAATCTGTTTTAAGTTTCACATGTTTTATTTATTTTTATCATTGGGATGTCTTACATTAAAGGGAACCATGAAAGTTGTATGTTGATTTCTGAAAGCATATTTGAGTCGAAGCATAGCTATTGTATAATAAGTTACATATTTGGATTGATAAATGAGGATCATTGTAATGAGAATTATATTATTAAGATGCATTGAGAGGATGAGAATATGTGATTGATTCAACTTGAAGTAATGATTCGATGTGTACCATTCTTTTCAAGAAACAAAAATTTGCTCGAGGACAAGCAAAGAGTTAAGTGTGGGGGAGTGGTTTTGCATGTTTATGTTATATTTTTATTTGGTTGTTTTAGATAATTTGATTCATATTCGTTTATTTTTGAATATCTTTTGTTGGAATCTTGTTAGTTTTCGATTTGTATAGGGTCTGAGCGTGTTTGAAGTTTTTTGTGCATAAAAGTGCAACCCAGCGTCGGACTCGGCGTAGCCGGAGCTGGGTGGGCCTTCACGTCGTTTGGTTTCCTCTAAAAAAGTGCCTGCGTCCGACGCTGCATCGCGTCCGACGCTGGGCGCTGAAGTGAAGTTTGTCCGAGAGCGCGCGCGTCCGACGCTGGCACGCGTCCGGCATTGAGCGCCCGAAGTGAAGTTCATCCCGAGAGCGCCCGCGTCCGGCGCTGGTCGCTCATAGTGAAGTTCGTCCAGAGAGTCCTTGCATCCGGCGCTGCACCCCAAGTGAAGATCATCCCGAGAGCAGGCACGTCCGGTGCTGGCTTGCGTTTGGCGCGAGCGTCCAGAGAACTCCCGCGTCCGTCGCTGGGATAACCAATTTTCGCCTTATTTTAAAGCGCGCACGTCCGGCGCTGGGTTTGCGTCCAGCGCTGCGCGTTAAATTTTGGGAACAATATATAGTTGTAAAAACACGCTGAACCCTAGTTCTCATTTTAATTTTACACGCCTCCTTCACGAGATTTCTTTTTCCAAGTCTTTTTCAATTATTTCCTTTGCAATTTGTGATTCAAAAACACTTGATTGAAGAGATTCATCAACAACATTGGTATTGTAAGAATTATTATCTTCTTTTTCCGTTGGATTATTGAGTTAATGATTTTTATAAACTTCAATTGTTTGATCCGTAAGATGAACATGAACTAATATTCTTTCTAGGGTTTGGTGATTCAAATTGATTGATTGATTATTTGCATTGATTAAGTATACCAATTGAATCATAGGGGAATCATAGGGCTTGCTTTTAAGTGATTGATCATCATTTAATTGTTTATGTTTCCTGTATTATCGAGTGATAAATACGTTGCATCCATACGAATCAATTGGGTTAGACGTTACCGGAAACGAGTGACATGAATGAATGTTTATGAATTAATTTATGTTTTGGGTTGAACATAAGATAATTAATTCATTTGAGGCTCATCTTTATTCTTTGCATTTGATTCCTGGGCTGGCCCATCAAGGCCTGTGCTGCTGAAAGAATTCATCCCTTAAATAGTGGAGTCCCACTGGGACTCTATTCTGATTCTCCTATATCTAGATATATTATTTCTGATATCATTAGATATCAAAGGATATTATTCTTGATATGGTATATCTTTAAAGATAAGATTGTATTTATTAGGTATGCAGAGATCCTATCCTATTAGGATCTAGGGCTGCATTATAAATACAAGGTGAGAGAAAATCAGAGGTATCCTAATACTAGTGATTCTCGAAAATTACAGTGTGAGGAAGAAGGCGAATTTTTGCAGTACTCTCCATAGATTGCTCTCACTCAGTATTGGAGTTTTAGCAAACAGGATACAGTCCAGAAGATCAAAGCACGAGTCTTGATCCTTCTCTTTGTCCAACAAATTCGCAGGTAAACACGAGAAAACACCAACATGTTGCAATTAATTATATAGGTGCATGCTAGGTACATAATCAATGTATGGTGAATTAAACATCCAAGATAGATCATCGGGAGAGGGTTAAAATCAGATTTCCCTATAATCAATTTATGTAAAATTAAACATCCGAGATAGATCATCACGAGTACGAAAAAATCATATTTTTCTACAATTGATATCAGAGTCTATGATCAGTATCTTGGTTTTGTTGGATTGATTCACATTTGATATTACGTTCATTATAATTAATTATTGTTTGTCGTTCATCGTGGGTTTGTTATTTGTTGGCGAGATTAGAATTTATTTTTTCTATAATTTTATATCTGTAAAAATGAAAAACGAAGATAAAAAATACGTAGAACGAGACGATGACACAAAGAGTCACGACGAATGATGTGAGGTACGCATGGCATACGAAGGAATGCGACAAGTGGTGGCATGTGACCATGCAGACACTGCACGCTCGACATGAGATACTCACATGCACGGGCAGAACGATAGCACAACAACATCGGTAGCAGTGCGCGCGGCGCGATCTGTGACGGGACATGGAGCGCCCGATGGCGCTCAATTGGGTGAGGCTCGTGATCTCGTGCGTACATACACATGCACGATGCATGTCAGAAGACGAATGGGAGCACTAGCAATCGACGTTGTATGCTAGCCTACGCACGAGCGGGCAGCTCGGCTGTTCTCGGGAGGAGGGAGTAGGATGGCGCGCTTGGGAACACACTAAGGAACAATCCAAAAGGCAGGCAAGGCCACGCACGGACGGGTCTAACCTGACCCGTTTCCCTGACCCGAATCCATTTTTTGACCCAGATAATTTTCCGACCCAAATCAATGTTCCTACCCAGATCTAGTTTTTTGGTCCAAATTAAATTTTGATGAGTCGATCCGTGCCCGAGCAAGCGAGACCCATTTCAAAGAAAAATGAATATTTGTACTTTGCAAATTTTTATAATAAATTAGGTAGGGACGTACATGATTCACGAAGGGCCACGATGAATGAATTCTATTTTATTTATTATCGTTCAAAGCATGTTGTGGATATAAACTATGCAGTAGCATACAATATATGTTTAATTACGTGGAAGCATGTGATATATTTTTATGTGATTAGCTGTGTTTAGTAAGTATGCTAGGTTTATCGTGTTTTAAAACATGATTTAGAATTTTACGAGCATGTTTTATATGTTGAGTGCTAGAAAAGCGTGTTTTAGTATTATGTGATCTGCATAGACTAACATTTTGAAATAAAAAGACTAAGCAAGAAACCCAACGTTTTAATTCTAAATTAAAATCGTCAAGACCTCCACAATTTGATCTCTAGACAAAGTGGTATGCAATGTGAATAAAAGTCCACATGCATGACTTATTTGCACTGTTTATCATAAGTTTATTAGATGAGATTTCTAAATAAAACATTTTGATCTATTGAGAAATTGGAGTTTCATGCGTAAACGTCCACACGCGTAGCTTAAGTCTGCAATTTTTATAAGTTCTCTAGAGATAGATATAAAATGAGATGACACACGAAATTGAACTGGAAGCAATATGGTCCGAGTGAGTATGCCAATTCTAAGAATTCGATCTCTTCTATCAAATTTGTGGTCACTGCTTAGGCATCACCTCAAGTACAACTTTCCGTGAAGTCCCTTCTTGTAATAGTGATATGGTTTGGCTAAAGGTCCAACAATTAGTTTTATTTTTCATAAGGATAGGGTTATATGGAATGAAATTAAATGACTAAAAGGTTTACTATTAGTTTGGTTGATGGGTTCATATTTAAACGTCCACACGCGTGGCTTGCATGTGGGATTCCTCGGATAATTGGAGGTTTCAACCAATATTGTTTTATCAAACGGTAAAATATTGTTGTTATGAACTACACGCGATCATATGCTTACATGTTTATATTATTTTTCAGATATATCTCTTACTCTGATTATCAATATGCTCGCACAAATCCTTTATCCGATTCGAATTATATCGAGTGGAAGAGAAATATTTAATATGTTCTAATCGCTGAAAAATACATGTTTTCTCTTACTACTCTCAAACCTGCTGCCCTTACTGAAATGTCGACTCATAAGCAACGAGAGACAAGCAAACTTTTACATAAGTCAAACAATATGGCTAAGTGTTATATGATGACTACTATATCAAAAGGCTTGCAGATGGAGCATCAATTGAAGATAGATGCAATTGAGATCTGGTCTAGTCTCGAGAGTAAGTTTGGGCAGTCACATCGAATAGTCCGCTTTCACACGATGAGAGAAATCTTAGCATGTAAGATGGAAGAAGGAAGTTCGATCCATGAACATGTCTTCACCATGGCTAATCTCATGGATAGTCTTGCTCATCTTGGAGGTGGTATCAAAGATAAAGCCAATGTCGATATCATTCTCAACCCTCTATCCAAGTATTTTGAGAATTTTCGTATAAACGCGATCATGAGCATGATCGAGTATACACTCAATCAGTTGCTCAACAATCTCGTGGCAACGGAAGAAGTAATGAGAAATAGAGCACATGTCCTACCTAGCAAATCCAAGGACACAATGTTTCATTGAAAGGTGGAAAGAGAAAGAGTGGTGCCAAGGGTAGTAGAAGCAAGGGAACAATGAGATCAAGAGCATGGGTGTCATCAGCGGCATGAAGAAGTGAAATACGAAGTCAAATGTTTCAAGTGCGGTAAGATTGGACAATGAAAGGTTAAATACCATATACTCAAGGCAAAAGCTCAAGGTACGTCATTCGCACTTGTAACCGAAACATGTTTAGCGACTTGTTCTATTCATTTATGGGTAGTAGATATGGGTACGACTGACCATGTATGTTATACCTTGCAGGAGTTCTTGCACACAAGGCAGTTGAGCGAAGGTGAGATAACAATCTCCATGGTAACACGGCAAAAGTCGAGACTATTGCGGTTAGAGATGTTACTTTATGCTTTGATAGGATAATTTTAGTTTTAAGAGATATTCTTTATGTGTCGGAGTTTCGACAGAACCTTATTTCCGTTTCTAAACTCTTTGTTAATAGGTATTATGTTATTTTTTAGAGTGGTATTTCTATCATGAGAAATGACAAGTTTATTTGTGGTGGCATATTACACAATTCTCTATATTCTATTTCTACTAAGCATAATATCTATAATTATGTTACACCTACTATATCAAACCATAAGAAGAGAAAGTTTTCTTTGCAAGAGGACTATATCTTTCACATCTTAAATTATGTCACATCAATCTAAATAGGATCCAAAGACTGACTGAGGATGAAGCGTTGGATGAATTTACAGTTACACCATTCCCACTATGCGATCTTGTATAGAGAGAAAAATATTGACCAGACCATTCAAAGTGAAGGAGTATAGAGCCAAAGAATTATTAGAATTAGTCCAATCTTACCTATGTGGACCGATGTCCACTCAAGCTCGTGGAGGGTACGAGTAATTTTTTTCACTTTCATTAACGATTACTCAAGGTACAAATACATTTACCTGCTTCACCGCAAGTCTGCATGCTTTGAGAAATTCAGAGATTTTAAGGTGGAAGTGGAGAAAAATCAAGGTAAAAATATCAAGTCATTAGGTCTGACCATGGTGGTGGATATCTCAACAACAAGTTCAAAGATTACTTGTTAGAGTGTAGGATTAGGTCCCAACTGACTACACTAGATACACCACAACAAAACAGTGTGTCGGAGTGAAGAAATATGACTCTTTTGGAGATGGTTAGATCAATGACGATTTATGCAACATTGCATATTTCTTTCTAGGGGTATGCCTTAAAAATAGCAGCATACTTGCTCAATCTAGTACAGTCTAAGTTAGTGGATAAGATCTTTTTTGAGTTATAGCTTGGGCATAAGCCCAGTTTAAGCTATATAAGGATATGAGGTAGTCCAGCACACGTGTTGAACAAGCATGTTCACAAGTTGGAGGCTAGATCTGACGCAAGACTGTTAGTTGGATATCCTAGAGGAACAAAAAGTGGTTACATCTATAGTCATAAGGATCAAAAGGTCGTTATTAGCACCAACTCCCGATTCTTGGATGAAGACTACATGAAAAACCACAAATTCAAAGTTGAAATTATTTTTAAAAAAATCAAAGATGATCGTATTCTATCACTGATTCTACCAAATGCACAAGAAGTCGCATCTAGTGGGAGAGATCAACATATGATACTTCAAAAAATTGAAGCGGGTCGAGTTCTACTAGTGAAACCGACTGTACGAGTGACATCTACAAAGCAAAGTGCGCAAGAACTGGCACCACAAATTACTGCACCCACTTTTGCCACAGTGCTAGTAGTGTCTCGTCATTGTGGGATGATTTTACCCAGTTGCCTAGCGAGAGTTATGTGTACCGTTTAGATGTCAAAGGTGACGTGGTATTTGTTTCCCTTTACGTAGATGACATCTTTCTACTTAGCAACAATGTGAAGCTGTTATCATACATAAAGAATTAATTATTCCATCTGTTTCAAATGAATTACTTATGAGATGCAGTGTACATTCTTGGTATCAAGATTTATCAAGATCGCCAGAAAAAAATATTGAGCTTATCTCAAGCGTCCTACTTTGATACTGTGATTACTTATTTTAGTGTGTAAACTGCTAAAAATGGATTGTTACCCTTTAGGCATGACGATTCTTTATCTAAAGAGTAGTCTCTGAAGACTACAAATGAGATAGAGAAGATGAGACACATTCCTATATTTCTACCGTATGTAGTCTCATGTATGCAATGTTATGCATGAGACCCGATATCTACTATGCGGTAGGCATAGTGGCAAGATATCGGTCTAATCTAAGACAAGTTTATTGGACTACGGAAAAACATATACTCAAGTACCTCAAAAGGACTCGAGATTATAGGCTAGTTTACCAATCAAACAATCTAATGTCTTTGGTTTATTTTGATTCGGATTTTCAAGCTGACCGTAATGAGAAGAAGTCTACATCGGTCTATGTGCTTGGGAAGTGGAGCCATATTTTGGTGGAGTGCAAAAACGCGTTGCATTATAGACTCCACCATGGAGGCCGAATATGTGGTCGCATCAGAGGCTGCTAAGAAAACGGTATAGCTCAAGAATTACCTCTTGGATCTAGGTGTGATACCTCGTTTGTCAAATAGTGTCACAATGTATTACGATAACTCTGGTATAGTAGAAAACTCGAAGGAATCATGGAACATCAAGGCGACGAAACACATAAAGAGAAAGTACAACATCATACGAGAAAGTATACGATGAACAAATATTCTTACATAGAAAATTTAAATCATACAGTGTGTGGAAGATCATAGAAGTTGTATGATTGGTTAAACTAATTACGACATAAAAATGATCACGGCTGAGACAACTTGAGGGAGTTGTTGGTATAAGTTGCAATATAGATAAGAAGTAACTTGACTTGGTTGCTTATTTATGATGGTAAGTTTTGATGGATTGATGGATCAGAGTGAGATGAGTTATTCTATCTGACCGTCATGAAGAACCTAAATCTTGATGATTTTACATTGATCTAAACCTCGATAAGATTTTAGATAAGTATGAATTACTAACCATCACTTTGACTTGTTATGGGTAAGGGTTATATGGGATAACCTAATATTATTCGGATCTTGGGTGGTGACAGTGCTTGTATGTCATGCTGATTATCTTTATCGAGTTTTCGTATCCGTTTAAGTTGATGACATCCCCTTAAGGAGCTCAAAATGTTTATCTTACTAAACCCTACAGGTTGAGTTAGTTCATATACGATAATAAGATTGAGTGGTACTACTTAAAGAATTATTAAGAGATTAATTATTTTAAGCAGTTAGAATGCTATAAATAATTTAATGGACGTGCAATAGCTTAAATACAGGGATTCATAAGTCTAAGTACAAGTCTGACTCAACTTCAGAAATAAAGGGGTAAGTCAATATGTATTCTTTAGTAAAATGAATAAATATTTATATATTAATATATGCTTCTGACTGAATATAAGATAATTAATTAATTTTAGACCTATCTTTATTCCTTGTATATGATCTCTGGATTGGTTCACCAAGGCCTGTTGTCATTAAATTTTCATCCCCTTTATACAGACCCGCTATGATTGTGTTTTGATTATTGTATTATTAATTTAATACATCTCATAGTCTAGATAGAAATTATCTGATATCAAAAGATATCAATAGATCATTATTTTAGAAATAAATTATCTTCTAAATAGAAGATAATTATTATATTTATTATATGTGCGAGAATCTTATCTTATTAGATTCTAAGGAAAGCATTATATATATATAATAGGAGAAAATCAGTAGTATCCAACTACATTAGTCTAATTGTGAATTATATTGTTGAAATTTGAGTTTGCCACCATAATGCTTTAACAAATGTATTAGGATCTCAATAAATAAGCAAGTTGGCTGTCGACTTCTTGGTTACTATAAGTCTACCAAAACTTGTTTCTTTTTTTCTCTATGCAACTTGCATCGTTCAGAGACATGCTTATAAGCTAGCCAACACGTTTTTTTCCTACCATTTCTAATGGCAATTTGCTAATTAAAGATTAACTATGAGTATTAAAGGTTAGTCATGTATTCGACTCACAAATATGTATCTTTTATAAGAATTTTTTCTAACAATTTTAAAATATGCTATTATTATATCTTGATTATGGAATTATCCCTTCTAATAATAAATTATTAGCTAAAACATGGTATTCTCAGTCTCACGTTTAATATCATCGTGACCAAATAAAATACGAGCTTTTCAAACTTAGGCTCCCTATGATGGTAGTATGTTTGTGCAAATAAGTTTTTATACAAGAATATATACGTTACTAAAAGCAAGACGATTATTAACCACGAGAAATGTACATAGTAATATTCGGTGACTCACCTTGAATATCCTCATCCAAATTTTATCGTCAGCAATCATGTAGATCTGCTCATCAACATCATCCCAAGTCAAGCTACACCCAAACTTTTCATTAACAGCTCCTTGTGCCGTAAGCAATTCATCGGTTGGAAGGTTAGCAGATTCTCAATTTCCCTCATTTTTGTGTTGGATAAGTGAAGATAGATAGGAAGAGTTTTTGCTGAGGAATCTGCATGTATTAAACCTTCGGATAGGATATCGTTTGAGGAGTGTGCAGCCATACATATAAGACAAACATTGTTATATATAGTGGTAATTAAATACGTCACGGGGTGGTAATTAATTTTTCAACTATCCATATTTGTCAGAGTTGAGACTTAAATGCATTGCGTGGATCTCATCCATAGCTAGTTCAGTGCATAGCTAGTAGGTTTTTTCTTTATGTCGATCAAACTATAAATATGTACCCTTTTATGCTACTGATAAGATACGGCCCAACTACTAGGTCTAAGTATCGGGTCCAATATAAATAGGCTCCATCGATGGCTCGGCAAGGTGAGTTCGGCTGAGAAGACTCCTAAACCAACTACAACTCAAATCTACTTGAAGAGGCGTAGAAGATTCGGATATCTAAAGGAATCACGGATGCATATCTAAAAGAATCTTATAAGAGAGACTTGGTATTAGAGTCGAACTCAATATCATTGTGTATAAATAGAGGCTAGATTAAACGAAAGAAGATCATCTACACTCTTTATAATCGCTTCTTACACATTCAATACACATATACTCTCTTGCTCCGTGGACGTAGATCTAATTCAAAGATCGAACCACGTTAATCCCTTGTGTTTATTGCGCATTTATTTCCCTAGATCAATCAAGATCAATCACTGGCGCCGTCTGTGGGAAACGAAATTCTGTGTTTTCGATCTTTTTCTCGGGTAACAATTAGAATAACGATGAATACAAGAAGCATTACATCCAGGACTGCTACCGACAACAATAACGGAGGCAGGACGCGCCGAGGTCGGCCTGGTAAAAGCCCAATAAGGGAGGCAACCCCCGAAGGGCACGTTCAAAGTCTCGATGAGCGAGGCCATCCAATCCTGCGAGAAGAAGAAGATCACCAGAGTGAAGGATGTCGCAACAGCCATAGGGAGGAACCCCAAGCACCGCCGCTGAATCTCGACAAGGCGGTTAAAGGATTCCTCGAAAAGAATAAGGAAATCTTCCTCCAATACCTCAGCCGAGAACAAGGTCGGTATCATCATGAAGAAAAGGACGTCAAAGCCTCATCAAAGCACGAGGCGGCACAGCGAGGTGAATCTCCCAGCCTCCGGATGATAGGCGCTCGAGTCACGGATAACATCCCTACACGAGTTGGTTTCCAAACCAGCCACGCAAGGGATGAACGGCGTGGGGCAGGTCGTCGCGATCTCCGCGAGGTCGACCCCCACAATTACAACGAGTCCGGCAGACGACCTCAGCATCGTTCCTTGGGAGACGGGTTCGATGGATATGGAAGGATCATTACCCCCTTCTCTGACGAGATACTCGACACTCCACTCCCGGACAAGTACGAGGTGCGAGCATCGCCCCTATGATGGATGAGGATCCATGAGAACTTCCTTTCACAATTCCAATACAACATGGTTAACCAGCGTCTCAACACCATCCATATGTGCAAATTGTTTCCGGAGCTACTGATCGACAACGTCCGCCGGTGGTTCGACAGCCTATCTCCCGGTAGTATTGGATCATACCGAGATCTGATGGAAGCCTTTCACCGAATGTTCTTCCAAAAAGCGGAGTCCAAGACCACATCGGCTCGCCTCCTACGGTGAGACAAGGCGGCGAGTCCATCACGACTTCATGACTCAGTTCAATAAGGAATGCCTTAAGATCGAAGATATAAACGACCTCCTCATCATCTCGGCCTTCCAGAACGGCATCTTGCCGGGAGCCTTATATAAGGAGATCGTCAGTAAGAGCCCGTCTGACGCCGGACTATGGCGCATAGCGGACGGTTCGCTAAAGTAGGCAGGCGGACGGGAAGAAGCGCGGGCGACAAGTCGAACCTCCCTCGACAAGAAGAGGAAAGAAGATGGTCGAGGAGAAGGGCGAGGCCAAAGCCGATGAAGTGCCACGGAGAGGATCTGATGCGGCCTATAGAGTCGAGGCTCGGGCAGCGTCGAGAGCCAAGCGACCTCAATATACACCCCGACAAAGACAAGGCGAGATCTCTGAGCTCCACATGGACATGTTTGAGAAGCCTCGACCCATGCTAGGGGTCAAACGCCGATCCGAAGATAAATATTGCTCCTTCCACGAGGATCATGGACATGATACGGAGGAGTGCAGAACCTCGTGACCGACATCGAAAGTTGGTACATGATGGGGTTCTAAAAGGTACCAAAGCCGTGGCCGATTTGGTCAGCAGGCCCCCACCGAGGGCGAGAAAGAGAAAGCAAGAGAGGGAAAACTGTGGCCCTCACAAGAAAGTGAGAAACGACATCGATGAAGAAGGTGATGATGAGCCTCAGTACGATGGAGTCATATCCACCTCACGGGGCTCCCACACGGCACTACGAGGTCCTCATTAAAAGCCGAGGCCCGAAGTCCACGAACCTGTGAACAAGAGGTTCAAGAAGGACGAGGCCATAACTTTTTCTGAGGACGACCATGTACCAACCGTAGTACCTCACCAGGACGCCATGGTGATACAAGCAGTGGTTGCCAACAAGCTAGTCCGGCGTGTATACGTCGATAGTGGTGCGTCGGTGAGCATCATCTTCAAGGAATGCTTCGACAAATTGGGAATTGAGGAGGCACGCCTCACACCGGCACCACTACCACTTCGGAGCTTCGTACAAGAAGAAATGTGCCCGGAGGGGATCATCGAACTACACATCACGGTGGGAAAAGCACCGACGAGCTCCACCAAAGTGATCTGAGTTCTTTGTGGTAGCGCTTACTCACCATATAACATCATACTAGGCGAGGCGGTTGAATGCGATGAGGCGGTGTGCTCGACATACCATCGACCATGAAGATCCCCACAAAGGAGGGTAGGCTGTGATCAGGAGATAAAAACAAGCGAAAGAATGCATGAAGGTCGCCTTAAGAGGTGCGGGGACTTGACCCAACCCACAGCGTAGCAATTCTGAAGCCAAGGAGTTGGGCTGGAAAAGGCGTCCTCGGCTCTCGATAGCTCGGTAGAGGAGGTCACTGTCGAGGATGATCCTCAAGGTCGTCAAAATAGGATCTCACCAAGTACCTCAACCGAGAAATCGGATCATCCAACTCTAAGGAAATTCGAGACGTCTTCGCTGGTCACCCTCGACATGACGGGGTCTCACCGAGTATTATTACTCACCGCTCAACATTGATCCAAATATCAAACCGGTTAAAAAGCGGCGGATCTTTCTGGCGAGCGGAACCAGTCGTATATGACGAAGTGTACCGACTCTTGGCGAGCATATTGTTGAAGTCAGTATCCGACTGGATAGCCAACCGGTGATGGTTAAGAAGGAGGAGGAGGATGGCGAATGTGCATCGATTACACGATCTCAACAAACATTGCCGAAGGATGCTACCCCATTCCCAATATTGACAAAAATTTGGCGCTTTGGTTGGATCGAAGTCTTGACTTCTTGGATCTATCTGAGGATATCACCAAGTCTTGATGAGTGACGAAGACGCATCCAAAACATCCTTCATCACGGACTTGACGTCTTTGCATATAAGAAGATGCCATTCGGACTCAAGAATGCAGGAGCCACCTATCAAAGAATGGTGGACAAGAAATTTCAGCCCTACATCGGTCAAAATGTGGAGGTGTACGTAGATGACATCGTTGTCAAAAATAAGGAGAAGGTCGCATGTGTTGCCGACCTCCGGATCGTCCTCAGCTTACTTCGTAAAGTGAACCTAAAGCTAAACCCCCAAAAGTGTACATTCGCAGTTCGGTCTGGAAAATTTCTGGGGTGTTGGGTTTCACAAGAAGGATTAAAAGCCAATCCGTCCAAGGTTCAAACCGTTCTGGAGATGAAGGTGCCAAAGACAATCCACGACGTACACAAATTGACGGGCTGCATAGCTGCGCTGAGCCGTTTCCTTTCAAAAGCCGCAGATAAGCAACTCCCCTTTTTCAAAATTCTCAAAAAGGCTCCGGAGTTCCAGTGGGGTGATAAGCATAAGCTGGCATTTGAAGATATCAAAAACTACCTTGCCAAACTCCCCACTCTATCTGTCCCGAGAGAAGAAGTCCTCCCCTATACCTCGTGGCTTCGAATGAAACCATAAGTGATGTTTTGGTACGAGAGGACGGACGTCGTCAACTCCCGGTGTATTTCATCAGCCGAGCACTTAAGGGCGTAAACAAGATATCAACCCCTAGAAGCTCGCTTTGGCGTTAGTGAATCTTGCAAGGAGACTATGTCCCTATTTCCATGCACATCCTATCGAGTCCTCACCGATCATCCACTTGACAAGTGTTGACAAAACCGAAGCTTGGGAAGAATTGCGAAGTGGGCAATTGAATTGGGCGAGCATGACATCTCCTTTTGCCCTCGTCAAGCCATCAAGGGTCAGGCCCTAGCAGACTTCCTGGTAGAAGCTAACTTCACAGAGAAGCCGAAACCCACCAAGCCTACTCCAAACGAAGCCGAAGCCGAACTCGTAAAGGAACCATCTGAAGATTGCTGGCAAATCTATGTGGATGGAGCTTCGGGAAAAACGGGCAGTGGGGCAGGCATCTTACTCATAAGTCCATATGGACAAGAGATTACCTACGTACTTCGATTTGCATTCAAAACTACGAATAACGAAGTGGAGTACGAAGCTTTAATTGCGGGACTTCGGCTAGCTCAAAGTCTTCATATACGGGCCGTGCAAGTTCGCAGTGACTCCCAAGTCATAGTAAGCCACATGTTGGGAAAGTACGAGGCAAAAGGCAACAGGATGAAGAAATACCTTGAAAAAGCCAAAAGCCTGCAACAATCTTTCTCATACTTCCAGTTGGTTCGCATCTCAAGGGAGCAAAATAGCCGAGCTGACATCTTAAGCAAATTAGCCTCGTCGTCAACGAGCCCTGATGAAGAAGTCCAAAATAGAAGCATAGACGATGCCGATTGCGAAGCCGAGATCAACATAGTCTCTGATGAAGAACCCAATTGGATGACTCCCATTCAACAATACTTGGAAAAGGGTGAACCACCCATGCGGACTCGAGGCTAGGAAAATCTTGAGCAAATCTTTGCGATATATCTTTGAGCGAGGAATTCTCTGAAAAATCATACCTTGATCTCTCCTAAAGTGTTTGGGTCCGAACCGGGCTGATTACGTACTACGAGAAGTACATGAGGATCATGTGAAAGTCACATCGGACCCCGCGCCTATCGAAGAAAGTCATGCGATGGGGATACTATTGACCAGCGATGTTCCAAGACTCAATTGACCTCGTGAAGAAGTGTCAAAGTGCGAATTTATGGAAGCGTGCGAGGCTACCTCAAACCGACCTCGTCGACATACAAAGCCCTTGGCCATTTATGCAATGGGGATTGATATTGTAGGCCCTTTACGCAAAGCTCGAGGCGGTTCAATTCACGATTGTCGCGATCGACTACTTCACAAAGTGGGTGGGCCGAACCTTGGTGAAAATCACAAGCAAAACGCCTCAACTTTGCGGAAGAACATCGTGTGTCGCTTCGGCATCCCTCATATCCTCGTTTGGATAATGGGACACGAGTTCACGGATAAGGTATTCAAAGAATGGTGTCGAGCTTGGATCGAACAAAGTTCACCTCGGTGGCCCATCCTCAAGCAAATGGTCAAACTGAAGTCACCAACAGGACAATTGTGAGGGGACTCAAAACTCGCCTCGACCGAGTAAATGGCAATTGGGTGGAGAATTTGTCACAAGTCTTATGGTCGTACCGTACAACACCTCGGACATCAAATGGAGAAACACCCTACAGTTTGGTGTATGGAACCGAAGTTGTAATTCCGACGGAGATCGGTATGCCGAGCCCCGCACCATCCACTTCTCGGCCGAAGTAAGCGGGAGAACTTACTGACCGACCTAGATCGCTAGAAGAAAGAGACCTCGCCTACATAATGAAGCTTGGTACAAGCAACAAGTAGCTCGGTACTATAACCAGCGTGTCAAATCTCGATAATTCCAAGTAGGCGACCTCGTACTTCGAAATAACGAAGTCAGTAAAGCTACAAAGCTCGGCAAGCTAGAAGCCACATGGGAAGGACCATACCGAGTTGAAGAAGTCCTCGAAAAAGGGTCATATAAGCTCGCCCATTTATCCGGTGAGCAGATACCCAATACGTGGCACATCATTCATCTTAAGAAGTATTTTGCATAAGTGTCAAAATTTTGTTCATTTAGGTTTGTTCAGTCGTGTCTTTACGTCTTTTTCTGTTGTTACGTCGTGTTTTATTAATAAAATCTTTTCTTTATTTACTTCATGTCTTGCATATTTCATTTGTCACTTATGCATACAACCTTTTCCACAATACCCTCTATGGAGGATGATAAATACCCTCTACGGAGGATGAACAATACCCTCTAAGGAGGACGACAAATACCCTCTACGGAGGATGAACTATACCCTCTACGGAGGATGAATAATACCCTCTAAGGAGGACGACAAATACCCTCTAAGAGGATGACATCTAAACGCGCGTAAAGGGACCATCCCTACCGACAATTCTCGACAAATAAGGAACCTCTACCCTCGTTTAATTCGAGGACGAACTACCCTCTTTTATTTCTAGGATGAACTTCCCTCGTTTATTTCGAGGAAGAACTACCCTCGTTTATTTCGAGGATGAACTACCCTCGTTTATTACGAGGATGAACAACCATCGTTTATTACGAAGACGAAATGCACAAAGTGTTTGATAAATAGAAAAATCAACACAAGGCAAAGAAAAATTTGTTCTTATTTCCAAAGTATACAACGCATACATTACGAGGACGACGAAGGCTCAGGAGGCTGGGAAAAGCTAAGCCAATCCTTGGAAAAGTCAGGGTTCAGCAGCTCATCTATGCTAACCCTACCCCTACCACTGCCTCGTCCTCGATCGACGCCAGGAGTTCGGCCGGCTCGATCTCTAGGCCTCGCCAATCGACCTCGACCGCTCGATGACACACGACCCCGGCTGCTCGATGGACGACGCCTCTCTTGCATATAAAACTCTCGAGAAATATCGACATTCCACGTCGTCGGGAGAGAAGAAGAAGCCTCGGCAGGAGGAGGAGCTTCGGCAGACGAAGAAGCCTCGGTCATCGAACGAATCACCCGTTCGAGGAATGGATGACGAACTACGACGGTCTTGTACAAGTCACCTGTTTTCTTCAGGTCGGTATATTGCTCCTGAAATTACCAGGAGTCCTGACCGATCGTACTCTTGCCTATATCTCGAACAGCGGGCTACGAGCTCTGAAACTTTAGCTTCGGTCTCGGAGATTGTCATTCCACCACCTCGGCGGATAACCGCCTTGTATTCAGCATGCTCCTCGACGACCGATTTGGCCTTATCCTCCGTGATCTCGAACTTCTCATCCAACTCCAAGAATCGAGCGTGAAGCTCGTCAAACTTCTCTTGAGAAGCTCTGAATTTGACATCGACCTCCTCCTGCACATGGTTAAGTTTGCCTCCAGTGAAGGACCTCGACCTCTTTAGATTCGAGGCAGAGTCGACATTTTGATTTGATCAACCGAGGCGATACATCGACAAGTTCGGGAAAAGGCGGAGGCAAAACAACAAACAAGATTTCTTCCATAAAATTTGGGAATTTTATTAAAGCCTTTAAAGCGAGAATTTGTCAAAATACATATACATTAAAAAAAAAGGATCAATGATCCTCCAGCTCCTTGCTCGGGCTCGTGCCCTCGGACTCCTCCAGAGCTCCGAAGCCTCGGCCTCCTCCCGAGCTCCGAAGCCTCGGCCTCCTCGCCACTCCAGCCCGCGCCACCTCTGCCTCTTCCGTGACCTCGGCAGCCACTGCCGCCCTCGGTCCCTTGGCGAGATCGGCCATTATGGTCTCGATCAGAGGGTCCCGGTCCACCGAGCATGAGCAGGCGACTCAGTAGTCGGCAAGGTCGGAGAGGATTCCATGTTCGCCAGCATGGGCAAGCTCTTCAGGCCGCCACAGGACCTCGGCATAAGCCCGCAGCGGGCCTCATCCTCCATCACCTCGTGCCGTGCTTGGATTTATCCAATGTGGGTAGTCTCGGCAACTTCATCGAGTGGCGGCGCCACGCGAGTGTTCAGGACCTCGGCCAAATCGCCAGCCAACCCCGAGAAACTCCTCGACAAGAACAACCTCTCCGAAAAGGCGCGGAGAAGTTCTCCTTACGGTGCCGCCACCTCGGCCTCCCGACGTCGAGCGGCCTCAACCTCGACCTTCAACAGGCCGACTTCAGCCTCCGTAGCCTCGGCCCTCGCCACCGTCACCTCGGCCCTCGCAACCGCCGCCTCGGCCCTCGCCACCGCCACCTCGGCCCTTGCCGTCTCGATCGCTTTCTCACCTCCATTGCCTCGGCCGCCACGACCAGCGGCCTCCTTCTTGGCTGCGTGCCGAGCCTTCACTTCAGCCTCGGATACTTCTAGTACAAGGAGGGTCTTCTCTCCTCCAACTCCGGAATATCTTGAGCCACTTGGTCGAGCCGGCGGCGGCGTCACCCGGATATTCGCCGCCAAAAGCTCGGTCTTCACGACCTCGGCCCCTGTCTGTACAGATGTCACCCGTGTCAACAAACTACATCAAGACATAACTAGGTGGCATATAACAAAAGCATACCTCAGGGAAGGATCGACGTGCGGCCTGAGCGCCGACGATCGCGATCGTCATCGTCGGTAGGAGGAGATACCACGCACCTTTCCTTGACGAGGCGTGGCTTAGGCTGGGGCGGCGAGCTCACTGCAGCAAGCTCTCTCCGAAATGATCTGGCTGGGACTTGACCTTCTCAGAAGAGGCCTCGCCACGCCCGTCGATGCCAAGGTGGAGGGCTCGTGACGAGCTCGACCTCTTCCTTTTCTTCCCTTTAAGGAATTCCACTGCAGAGAATAATAAATTCCAAGTTAGCACAAAGGAGAAACAAAAATCGATAATAAAGCGATGAAGTGAAAAAGGAGGCCTCGCCTTCACCGCGGTAGAAGGATCATAAGGCTCGACCCATGCAGACAAGCTCGACCTCGGTAAACTCTTCATCAATTTGGCCAGCCCTTTGTAATGCCTCCCCGAGGTCACCAAAGCTATCATCAATTGCTACATCCGCCAGCTTATCGGTATTCCAGATGAAATGGAGGGAGTCCTCGAATTGACAAAAGAAGAACTTCTTTTGCGAGTTCGAGATTTTGACTTTGTTTTACTTTGAAGCCACGACGGGTGATAAATAATACCACCCAAGCTAGATTTAAGTGAAAAACCTAAGGATCAACAGGGTAAAGAATGATTATCTTGATAGGCATAGGCGCCAAGGTCCGTCAACTGCCGAAATGAGTTTGGCGTTATTTGGGCTAGAGGTATGCCGAACATTCGTTGAAGTTCGGCATAGACGGAAGGAAAAGGAAGACGAAGAACATGCCCTTGGTCGTCTTCAGTGGCAAGTAACAAATCCTCGGGAGGGCACAGCCCTATCCTCCGGACGGGGGACGACCAACCCGACAGATGGTGGGACAGAAAACCTAGTAGCAAGATCCATTATTTCAGAGGATTCTAGACACGAAGGAAATGTAGATACTTTACCAAAATCCCTCAATGGCGGGAAAAATGAACTACAGACATAGGGATGGGGAGAATCAACCGTAAGGACCTCTAAGACCACCGGCAAATTCAATGATGACACTGACACAACACGGCCATCATGGCCGTGAGACTGCTCAGAGGAAGAAGACGAAGACATTAAAAATAACTTACTAGTTTTGTGTAGGAAATCGAAGAAGATGGCACTGAACTCTGACGAAGAACAACAATGGCGGATGAACTCTGCGTTTTTGGAAAAGCAAAGAACTTTTGAAGTTTAAAAGTTGGGCGGAAAAGTGAAATGGCAAAGGCGTGTCGAAAGTTATTCTCCCAATGTGCACTTTATCGGGACCATAACCGCCGTCATTATTAAATGAAGGTGGCGTGTTTCGTGATCGACATCGGCGGGTTATCCGCGCTCGTCCTCGGATTGACGATACACATTCGACCACGACGTCATTATCCGACTTGATAGGAGATTTGAAATCAACCCGGCGAGCGGCGAGTACTCGACCTCGGCCAACCAAAGCGGCGACATACAAGCTCGGCATAGGACCTCGGCGGCATGACAAGTATTCGACTTGATCGATCAAAGCGGCGACATACAAGCTCGGCATAAGACCTCGGCGACACGATAAGTATTCGATCGACATCTGAGCTCGGCGGACTATCGCGATCCACTCGCGGATCACGAATCTCGGTGAGATGATGTCGAGCACTATCCCCATCCATTCGACCTCACGTCTACATCTTTTTGGTGGGGGATGTGATAGGATCTGACCCGACTACTAGGCCCAAGCATCGGGCCCAATATAAATAGGCCCCATCGATGCTCGGCGAGGTGAGTTCGGCCCAAGAAGACTCTAAACCAACTACAACTCGAATCTCGCAAGAAGAGGCGTGAAGATTCGGATATCTAAAGGAATCTCGGATGCATATCTAAAGAATCCTTATAAGAGAAGACTTGGTATTAGAGTCGAACTCGATATCATTATGTATAAATAGAGGCTAGATTAGACGGAAGAAGATCATCTACACTCTTTGTAATCGCTTTACATTGATACACATATACTCTCTTGCTCCGTGGACGTAGATCTAATTCAAAGATCAAACCACGTTAATCCCTCGTGTTCATTGCGTATTTATTTTCCTAACGAAATTAAGATCGATCAGCTACTTTCAAATTTACAATTGTGGTATGAAATAGAACTTATATATAGTCCATAGAAAGTGTGTATTTTTTATAATTGCTATGCTAATTTTATGTTTTATTATGATGCATCAAGTTTGCTTATATATTTTGTTGGTATTTAAATTTTCCACAAAGATTCCGCTCGTAATGTCATAACCCGCTATCCCTAAGGACAACTGATCCAGAACTGTGACTCGGAATGAGAATTAAGAAGGGGAAATAGAAAAGACGTTGTATGATGGTGACATACAAACATAAAAAACTAGCATTCAGATGTAGATATGTAACATCGTGGCATAACAACATTTACATAACATTTAAACATATGCAGTGAAAAATGTGTGAGATACATATATGACGATGTGCACTCAAGGTTTTATAACTTATCAGCGACACAAAGACCCATTACTCAATACTTCTCCATTTTATCACCTGCTCAACCTACACATCAAAAACGAATATACAGGGTTAAGTATAAAAATGCTCAGTGGACTCATGCAAAAAACTTTTATCTTTTTAATTCTACTGCCCCATACAGTATCACACGAGATTTTACTTGAAAGGCCCGTCTTTTTAATTATACTACCCCATGCTAGGAATTCTCCCTGTAGCATAGGATCCGAATTCGATTTACATCAAGTTGGCGAACCAACACAGATAAGATACATACATAGAACATAAATATTTTGGACAGTGAATTAACAATAAACATCATCATTATTTCATTTCAAAATAAATCATCGTAAATAAAGCATTTGTCATTTATTTTATCCTTGAGGAGAAAGCCCACATGGTATTAACTCATCCTAACTCGATACCATTTATTTGTCTTTAATTGGCTACTTTTGTACATTACCTTTACGTAAGAAGCTATTTTAATATTTTGTTCGATTCTCTAGCAATGTTGGGATAACAATAACGGACTCGATAACTTCCTTAACCTCATTAGGGCTTATTTCTGAGTTTTGACCTCTTAAGGTTTTTGCACATCCAACTAATTAAGATTATAGTTTTCTTCAAAAACTCTAGTTAATCCCTTTAGTATATTTTCGTCAGAACTTCTCGTTTCTTAATGAGACGAAACATTGCTTCAAACCTTATAACATTTTAAATAAATTTCAAGAAGTCATTTTAGTCATAATTAGTATAACTGGAATCAAATCCGTCTCAAGAGATATGATTATATCTCGAATATATTTTACTTAGTCATAGCGAAGCTACCATTTCTCATTTCTTAACGCATTTTACCCCTCTTACTAATTCCTTATCAAGACTAGGCTCAAGATAAATTTATACTTTTCATTAATAATGCATAACTTTAAACGTGTTCAAAAATCCTAACTTAGAACTTAAGACTTTAATTTCCATCATCGTCTCACACGTTCTAGTTCATCTATTCAGAGAAATCAACATTTATGCTAAGGCGTAAAATACAACTTTGTGCATTAAACATAACTCTACTCATGGACTAACATACTTAGCGCTACAACGTGCTCATTTCAAATAAGAAAGCTCGACATATTCAAACACCATCCAAATAATTTCAACTTTAAAATTATGCATTATTCATATCGATGAACTCATTAATGAACTCAGTTTAGTTCAACGAATATTGGAACCCTTAAAATGAGCAACTAGCATAATATGTCCTAATTCAAGTTCACCACCCGAACATGGCTAAAAAAATATACCGTGAATTCACATTAACACTTATACATGCCCAAAAGTATATATATGAAAGCGAATCATGCATAACATTTGCAGTTCTTAAATTCTATGTTTCTCAATACAATTCGACGTAGTTATTTTTCAAACTTCATTTGAAAAATTCAATAAATTCATATAATACATTATAAACGCCCAAAAGTCTAGATATGCAATTACTTTCATCAAAATAAATTTTAAAACCCCTCTTTTATAATTCAAAATGTTTGGCCCTTTTTAAAATAAATAGCAAAATGATTTCAAAAATTCTATTAAAAATATAACATACTCTATTTTAAACAAGGATCAATAATGTGCAATAATATCAAACATAGAAAATTTGAGCATCAAGTTATGGTACATTAAAGCTCTCAAAATTTTATAAATTTAGCAAGATCTTCCCAAAATTCTAATAAATTCACAACATACATTAATTTCATCAAGGATTAACATTATGTAATGACATTGAACACATAAAATCAAACATCACAAACCCATCTCTTTTGGGTCTCGACTTTCTAAAGAAAAATCCAAAATTTGTAAATAAATTCATACATGCTTATTAATATCCAACATCACATATACATGCTCAAAACAACTATTAAAAATCATAATCATGCTCAAGAATTTCTCAATAAAATCGGTCATAATTAAAAAAAAAATTCAAACATAAACATATTTGCATCAAACTTGAAATATAAGCTCTATGGCATGATATCTATAACATTAACACATAAACTTATATCACTTGAAATAATCTCCCCAAAAAAACTGAACTAACCAAGGTATATTCATACATAAACCATAATGAAATTTTAGTTTATTTGCATTTCTAGAGAGGTTATAGAATTTCCAACCTTTTAATCGATTTTGATCGAGAAATCGAAGAATCATCTAGAAATTGAACTTGTTTTTCAAAATTTTGAAGAAAATCTCTTTTTCACTCTTTTTTCTTCCTTTGGTGTTCACGCGTCACGGTAGATCTGAGAGATATGAGAGGAAGAGTGAAATTTTAATGTCTTCCTTAGTTTTGAAATTTTACATTAATATAATATTATGTGGTCAAAATAAATTTCAACTTTACCTCCCACTATTCCTTATGTACATTCGGTCAGCAAGGTATAGGAAGGAAGATATTTTGTTCCAATTTTAAAAAGCAATATAAGGTTTAATTTTAAAAGCAATAATAAATAATAACATGTGGTTTAAAAAAGCAAGTATTTTCCCTTTCTTTTCATCATCATGATCGGTCATCCTTAGGTAGATTAGGTAGAATAGGGAGACTTTTGATCAAGACATATTTCTCATCTTTTTCTTTCTCATACATGGTTCTAACCGGATCGAGTCGAGCTGAATATCATTATGCTCAAATTTGGTGTGTTTAATATCGAGATGAGACTCGAATTTTATTTATCGAATATTTCTAGCTCACGAGCTCATTCGAACTTTAATCGAATCCAAACAGATTTTCTAAATTTAGATATATATTTAGAGTATTAATTATGTTATTTTGAAAATAAATGATTTTGTCCACAGTAAAACAATATATTTATTGATTTCTTATAACAAATAAAAGTAATTATAGATTTATCAAAATAATTACTAATTATAAAGAAAATAATTGTATCTAATTAATAATTTTATATTTTCAAGTTAAATTAGTTAACGAACTTGTTCACGAGCTAACGAACCGAATACTATCATGCTCAAGTTTGGTTTGTTTAGCTAACGAGCTTCAATAAATAAACTCAAACGAACTTTTATCGAACTGAACTCTGAATAACTCACGACTAACTTGGCTCATTTATAGTCCTACTCATACATTCGGTCAACATAAGTAGGAAAAAAAGATTCTTTTTTTTTTATATATTTCATTGAAGAAATAAAAGATTTTTAAATTGCTAAAATCATTTGGTCAAAAACAATTAACTATCTTTAACTTTTTCTTATGATATTGTCGGTCATATCTAGATGAAATAGAAAATATTTTCATATTTTAATAAGTAATATTTAGTATAATTACAACAATAAATATGTGGTGATACCACAAAACGTCCTCAAATAGAAATTTTAAAACGATATCTAAGCAATTAAAACATGGAAGCTTCTTTAATTAATACTGTAAAAGTCAAGCTTCGCAGATAATTCATCTAGAAGTCGTACTAATTTCATCTCCGCACTTTCATTAAGTTGGAATTAAATTCCAAATTTCATCGTAAATGAAACGGCGAATGATTAATTATAAAAAAAAATTAATCACCATCGAAAAATCTCGCACTGAAAAAAATAAAATATTACTTGACTAATATTCATTTGTCGTCATAAAACTAAAACTTCTCATATCACATTCATGTCGTAAAAATAAGATATTTTTAAAATGGACGCACACCTAAATTTCTGTGTGAATAGTGCCTTCGCGTACTTCAAAAAATTGAAAGATATTCCTCTTACTCGATTTCGAGTTACAGATTAAGTTGCGTCATTTGTTATTTAAAATTAATCTCCGCTATGCGAAACCCTAATTAATGACATAATTAATCTTAAACCAATTTTTGACAGGTATTGCACGTAAGCTTTTAGATAAAGAAATAGAACTGGATTTCAACGCACGAAGAAGAAAGACAGAAATTCCAGGTGACTTTAATGCTAATGGTCTGGAGAGTAGCAGGAAATGTAGTATTGTATTGAAAATCAGCCCTCGGAATGGACTATACACTGTTGTTAGGTTATTTCAATATGTCTTATTACATCTACTTTCAACTTGATGACAATGAAAACTCATACCAATCACGTGCTTGTGGATCTTATTGAATTTGGGAGTCTTGGTTGTTTGAGCAGCAATAATAAATTCATAGTAGAGATGTGCACCTTATCTTTGGAGCTTGTAAAATGCAGTGTAATTTGGGTGCTTGACTTGCTTACTTTGAACTACTCTAGCTGTTTACTTGCTGAAAACATGGGGTTGATTGATGTATTGCTAAAACAGGATGATCTTGCTCCAAATTTTAACTTGACTAGTGCATCAAAGATTGAATGTGATGTGGAAGATGGTTCTTCAGCTAAAGCTTCAAATCTCAGTTATGCTGATAGGAGTAGATCGAGGATTTACCTTGAGAAAGTTCTTGATAGAGGCTCTTGGAATTCAATCTTGTCATGACTGGATCTTATAAGAAGCTGTGGAAACTGGTGCAGCTCCATCAGGTAAGTAATTTCATTTAGGTAATAGCCTTGTAGTTGATGCAATGTATTGATTATCGACTAAAGGGTTAATAAACGAGTTAAGTGTTTGATGTTTTAGATAGTGGAAATGTACGTTAATACCCACTTTTTAAAAATTGAAAGCAGTGTACATCCAATATGAAAAAAAGAGTGCAGCTCATACCCAAAACATTTTTTAAATATATTTTTGTCAGGATTTTGCACAGATTTTAAAATAATCATTTCGAAAATCATACAATCATTTCAATTATCATACAATCATTTCAATTATCAATTAATTTTACTGAAATATCAATTTTAATTTCAATTTTAATTTTTATAATTCTTTTTATAATTTTACTTGGGGAGGGTTGGCGCGGGTGGGGTTGGTCGGGGGTGGGTTGGTCGGGGTGGGGTTGGCATGCGGTGAGGGGTGGGGTGGGGTTGGCCGTGGGATGGGGTTGGCCGTTGGGGGTTGGCCACGGGTGGGGTGGGGTTGGCATGGGTGGGGTGGGGTTGGCCGGGGTGGGGTGGGGTTGGTGGGATGGGTTGGCCGCTATTTTGTAATTTTTTGTGATTTATTTAATATTCAACCACAAAACAATAAATTACTAACGAACAACTTTATGAAAATTAATAAGCGAACAACTTTACTTCATCAAAATTAAATAACCAACAACTTTCTCGATCAAAATTAAATAAACCAACAACTCATATTTAATAGATATGAATTTTGCATTGACAATTTTGATCGGACTTCACCTATATAATTCATTCTTTCATTTCGATCATTTGAATCACTCACTTTCATCTTAGCATATCTATATTTGCAATCGTTTTCTCTATCAACAATCGTTTTCTCTATCAAATATCGCCGATCATAAAGGTAATTTCAATATTTTGATGTATTTGTTATATATATGATTCTTTAATTATTGTTATATGAATTTAGGTAAATTTTAATTAATTTCAATCAATAATTATTTAGAAACATCGCTATAATTATTGTTAGATAAATAATTAATTAACCATTGTGTATTTGTATGATTTATCGTATTGTGAATTTTAGATGAATTATTGAATTAAATTATAGTTTTTCCGTTTAATTTAGTTTAGTTTAGTTTAATTTAATTATTATAAATACGTAGTTGAATTTTTGATTTAGTTTAGAATGTAGTTGAATTTTTGATTTAGTTTAAGTTTAGTTTATAATATTTAGTTTAGTTATAATATTTAATTTAATTATTATTTAGTTTAGAAATGAATTATTATTTGATTTAGTTTAGGTGAATTTATTTTGATAATTTATTGGCTCTCGGGATGGGTTGGCCGCTAGGGGTGGGGTTGGGGTTGGTAGTCTCAGGTGGGGTTGGTAGTGGGGTGGTTGGTTGGCCATTGGGGTAGGGGTTGGCCGGGGATGGGGTTGGCCGTGGGGGTGGTTGGTTGGCCTCTGGGGTAGGGGTTGGCCGCGGGGGTGGGGTTGGCCGCGGGGTTTTTTTTTTTGTGAATATATTTTATTATTAATTAATTATAAATTATAATCCTATAATATTCAAATTACGAAAACATAGAAATCAAATTAGGAAGACATGGAAATGTGAATTATAATTTATTGTTATTATTATTTTGGAAATTAATTATCATTCTCGCTCAATTATAATTTATTGTTCTTATTATTAAACATTAGTGATCAATATTACTATTTTATATTTAATCGTATTATTGATCAATGTTACTTATTTTATATTTAATTTGTATTATTTAGTTTAGATGATGTTAATATTTTTATATTTAATTTGTATTATTTAGTTTAGATGTTTATTTTATAATTAATGCTAGATGAATTTTTAATTAATTATTGTGCATTTCTATGTTTTAATTAGATGGCGGAGTGGAAGAATATTATCATTAGATATGGAGGATGTTGGGATGATTGTTTGAACTACTGCGGAGGTGCGTCATCATATACCTATGTTCGGGCGATAATGTACTTATTTGGGAGTTAAGAGAAGCATTAATTCCTTATGGGAGCAAATTCTTTTGACTACCAAATACATTATATATCGAGATCTCGAAGTGGTGACTTATCAAATCACTTTTGACTACCGATGATCGCTTAGCTCGATTGTGCGGGTTTATGCTTAACCGGAGGTGTATGTGACATACGTGGCGTCGGCCCCAACCGAACCAGAAGCATATATGCCACAATTCGAGCAACCACGTGATACGGTATGACTACACTTCACAATACTAATCTCGGATGAGTCATTCACACAACAATTTGGAGCATATGATTGGTTTAAGCAAAATACACCTCGAAGTCTTTTGCAACATGTGCGCGAAGTGGTGACGCGATCGTTGACGGCATGTGATGATGATGAATACGTCGTCGACGGTGAAGAACAAGCAGTGTCGATGAAGAAGAGGAGGAGGAGGCGTGCGGTGCAAATGTGATCTCAGCACGTTTGTAGAATTTGATGCGTGGATACGTCGAGAGGGTGGAATAGAAAAGTTGCTTGGGATGATTATGCGAGTAACACGCAAGGGTAACGAGGGACTCGAGGTAGAACAAATGGAAGAGGCGAGAAATTGGCTAGTTCTGTTATTCCTCATGAGGCTTGAACAATCTTTTGCTAGTCCTCTTGACTCTATTCCAAACCCCGATGATCGGCGAAGGTTCCATCTTCGACAACAAGGTGGACCTTAAGATATCGATCGGGTTGTGGCACTTGGAACAAAGAGCGAATTTGTTATTCGCGATCGGACGAGACCGGATTACGTTCAAATGCGGATATCGTGATCGGTGTCCGCTTTATTGCACGCATCGCAATGGGTGGTTTTGGTTTGTGCGCAAGTTTGATGCCGTACACACTGTGTAGAAGATCTCGTGAATACCGGGCAGCGTAAGGTCGATGGTCGGTGTGATTGCAACATACATAGCGCGAAAAATACGCAAGGACGGTGAAGTCGTTAAGCCGAGATCGATTATGGCGAGTTCTGAGTATGGTGTCTGAGCGTCATATCTTGTCGCGGTGAGAGCTCGTAATAGAGCGATCGAGATGATATCACGGTGGGCGTGAACAATCCTATCATTTCTACTGGGTTATCTTCACATGTTGCGGACAACTAATCTGGTTCGTTGATTGACTTGGATATTGGACGGATGGTCGTTTTGCCACCTTTTGTAGCGCTCGGTTCCAATCGACTCGATTACACGTTGTGCGTGAGGCTGTTATTGTTGTGGATGGAGCGCACTTGAAGGGCCGCAATAAGGGTATATTGTTTGTTCTTTATTACGAAGGGCGGCAGCGAGCAAGTTTTTCCATTGGCTTATGGAATTGGTCCGATCGAGAATGATTTATCATGGACTTGGTTTGGAACACGTGAAGGCCGCTTACGGTCGAATTCGAGACATTGATTGTGTCGATGCGCGCGTCGGTATATCGATCTTGTGAAAATGTCTTTCCCGAGAACGCCCACGGCTTATGCTACTACCATCTGCTGAAAAAATCACGCCTTTTGGAAACCGTCGGTGGCATTGTACGGTAGCGGCTTATGCATATCGGGAGGCGGAGTTTGACAAAGCAATGAACATGTTAAAGTCCTCGTGCCTAAAGATAGACCTCCGATGGTGCGTATGGCAAGTTAGCGAGTAGGAGTTGAGAAGTGGGCGAGATCAAAGTGCCCGTGAGGCGCTATACCTTTTGACTTCTAACATTGCCGAGTCCTTCAATGCTCGGTTGTTGTGGGCAAGACGATTGCCCATTTGCTCTATGGTTGAAGCGATTAGTCATATCATAGAAAATGGTTTGATCAAAGACTTGAGCGGCAAGAACATACCCTATGACCTAACCCGTGAAGTCGTTAGCAAGATACGGGCGGGCTGGAGAGATCACGCCAGTATACTATAGTGCCCAAAAGTAATGACACATTCAAAGTCGAGGGCGTAAACGAAACCTTCATGTCAATCTCGGGACGGAATCGTGCTCGTGCTTAGAGTGGGACATGGATCGATCCAGGGTTCTCGTGCGATTCTATACGGTATGGAGCTACATACTAAATATAATTTTTTAATGCGGTATGCGAATTTATAACTAACAACTTTATCATTGTTTTGATATTGAATTTTAATTTGTGCGAGCATAAAGATGACCAAATTTCCACTATGTGGGAGAATACTACCACGCCGAGAAGCTAATGCAGCTACTCATACAGAGTAAATCATGTTCGCCCAATCCAGGTTGGATGCTTCCTACCGATATCGCGGTAGTTGAAGTATTGCCACTGCGTGGTCCGACACGTGGGTCGTCCGAAAGTTGGACGCCATCGTCATCCAACCGAGCGTCCCATCGAAGATCGGTGGAGGAGAAATGGGGTCAAGCGATGCAAGTCGTGCACGTGGGAGGTGTGTCTTGTGTGGTTCCGCAGATCACACGCGACAATCATGTCCTTATTTACCATCCCATTAATTGAATGAGATATTGATTTTATTTTCTTCACTTAACTTGATATATGAGTTTAATATGATAATTTAAGCATTCTGTGTAAATAACATCCTCAAGACGATCCAATACATCGTGAGCTCCTCTTGTCACCGGGGGTCTAATAAATAATGTACCGGATCGAAGAATTCACATATCCCGGTCCTCATGGTAATTCGAGCCAAAATGATGTGACCTGTGTTAAAACAAGGGATGATGACCTGTAAAAAGAGATTCAATTTTGTAAAGGCACAAACAAAAATATATTTTATAATTAGTCAATGTATAAGGAAGTTACCTGTTCAGCAAGAAGCCATGATCTATGACTTTGGCCCACCTTGCTACTACCACGGACTGCCCGATACCAATTAGTAGATGGATCCCACGTAGATATAACATGATCTAGCTCTTCTTGCGTTTGAATATTATCAAAAATACGCAGCCACTCTCGACAAATGTACAACTATTCAAAGAAGAAATAGAAATTCATATATATAAAGAATATATACATATATATTCATATCTATAAGAAATCTGAAATATATACTTACAAAGAAATCGGTGTCCAAAATAATAGTGTTCGACTCATTGATCCCATTCAACAAGTCTTGCCTTTATTAATCGGTCCTCGGATGCATCATGTACAAATCAAGAGGTTGCAATAAATAATTTATTTTTAAATAACGATTTCATATATGAAAATAAAAATAGAAATAGAAGTGATACTTACCCCACGTCAAGATCTTGATGAGGGTCTTCGATGCGAACAAAATCATTGTAGGTCGTGTCATCCACCGCTCTAATAATCATTGAACCCGTCCTCGCCTCGAGAAAATTTTCATAAGAAGCGTATACACTATCGGGGATAGGGCGAGGCCTGTGGCTATTCACGTGCGGTGACCTCGGTCAAAGAATCTAACCTTACTCGTTCGCTTTCTACGAGTTGGCTAATTTTGTTAAAGCAGCGAGTTAGAAAAAGTAAACATATCAAATATGATGCAATAATATAAAATAAGATAATTTACCAATGGTCTCGGCATCTACGGCATGGAATGACGAGTGGATCCTCGTCGATGATGGGCTAATGAATCCAGAGGTAGATTCATACTCACAGTGAGGCCGACGATGAGGTGTATACTCGGGTGGTATACGAGACGCCGGATCTGCTAGAGGAGTCTGTTGGGGTACATCGATGTAGAGTGCGGTAGAAGGCCACGGTCACGATCGTCACTCTGCATCACCGGTGGGGTAGTTCCACGACGGACGGCGATATGCCTCGGTCTTATGCTAACATCTACATCGACACCCTTTTATCATAGACTCAAACCACGTCTTGAGTCCTTGAATATTCTCTCTAACCACATCATTGATCGTTTCTGTGATCCAACGACGATCCCTCCGACTCAGACGTCTGTGGTGCTCACCGCCGCTGCTAGATGAAGAGGAACGTAGTTGTCTCGTCGCTTCCCCATATCCTGACTGCGTCCCCCTATATCAGATCGGCGTCCCTCGTCCGACGCACGCTCTATCCCCACAGGCTGATGTCGTGGCTCTCATGCTCTCGTGCCCCTCATCGCCTCTTCAACAACAAAGAAGATGTGCCCTCGTCTTTGCGTCTGGGTCGCCGACTAACCCCCACATCGATGAAGGCCACGCTCTAGAACGAGGCATCTAGTGCGGGCGGGGTTGTTCCCAGCGCATGAGATGGGAATGGGTCTCCGTAGTTCACTCCCGGTGCACCGGATATAGAGATGACGTATAATCGGCATGCTCATCTCATAGTCGTCCGGGACTAACCCCACAACGGTTGCCCTCACGATCGAGCAGGGGCTGTGTATCCAAGTCGATCATCTTCGTGAACTTCCACCTCATGCATCAGGATACACATCCTCCCGGACATACTTTGCAACCGTCGTGCGAAGATCCGGATGATCTCTAGTGACCAAATATATAATGCCCATGATGGTCCGTAGAAGTGATATTTGGCCGGTCTTCATATTCCACATGTAGTGTTGTAGAATTTTATACGCATATGAAGCCCATGGAAATCGGCAAATCGTTCGGATCGTCAACTAAGACCCAAATCCACGGATCCACGTGTGCGTGGCAAGTCGATACCAAGGCGAATGCGTAAGAACTAAGATGTGGGCCACACGGAGATATAAATGACCGCCAAGATCATCAATCGGACGGTCCGTATCAAAGAATCTCACACCTAGATTCTCTATACTAGTCCTTCCGCTACCAACAAACCTTGATAAACCTCAGCGGATTGCGGATCGTACTCGGTGTAGGATCGAAAGATGGCGTCCCAAAACTCAAACCCGCCACGAAAGCGCAAAATCCGAGAAGGAAAAACAAATTGTCCTCCCATTAATAAAAACCATATCGCGATCTTGACACTAGGAGGGCCTAATCTGCCGGAATACCATATGGTGCAAACTCATGTTTGACTTGGATCCGTGTTCCCAACCAACAAAGTGACCAAACATCCTCGCTTAAACCTATCCACGGTCTTCACCACCTATATCTCGATCTCTGTATGACCCTTCTTAAATAATTGGGCTTGAAGTGCGTCGATTGTGGATGGACGATTGATGGTCTCGGGCCTTAAGAACTCGATTTCCTATTTATTAAAAAATAATAAACTATGCTTAATTAAGAAATATGTCAATTAGTGTATTCACACATATTGTGAAATTAATTCCAAAATTATATAAATTGATGGTGAACTTTTGTGTCTTGATTAACATAGAATTGGAAATTTTGTTCCTATGACTAATTTTTGTGGATGGACTTAAGAACTTTACCCATGGAGCACATTATCCACTATATATTTTGTTTCTAAATTCACAAAATTACAAGGAAAGTAAACGCATTAGACAACCTTTGTGTGTTAGCATAGATGCAAGGATTGGAAATTTCTACCTAAAAATTACTTTGTGGATATTTCTACCTAAAAGAAATATATTTGTTGATCCTTGTAACATAAGATTATCATTGAATTTAGTAACTTTACTAAATTTAGTAACATAAGATTATCATTGAATTTAGTAACTTTACTTATCATTTAACTACTTATCAACAATTTACCGCTTATAATTTCAAAGCGTCTTATTAATAAGCGAATTCTCTGTAAATTTCGTGAGTAACGTTTATAATATGATTTTCCAAATCAATCAAAACTCAACCAAATTCATCCCAAACTCCCCAAATCATCATCATATAATTAAATATACATTTAGTAATTTAAAACAAGCTTAAACTTTTCATTTGTACTTTAATCGTCTAACATCCTTCAACTACATATATAAAATTTTCTAGCATTTTACTATCTAAAATTTCTACCTAAAAGAAATATATTTGTCGATATATCATGCAAAATTCATAATCATAAATTTAAATAAATGTCTTGCATATTTAAATGTACATAAATTTTGTCGATATAATTATGTCTTCAAATCGATTAACATCACTACATAATTAACGATATATTCTAATTATAATTCACATATATTAATTCACGGCATAGACAACAATACATAATAATTGAGAAAGCATAGATTGAATTAATGTCCAATTCATAAAGCATAATAATTCATGTCCGAATTCATAATTAATATCCTAAACACAATATATAGTTAAAAAGCATAGAAAATACATAATCAACAATATATAGTTAACAAAGCATATAAATACATAATTAACAATATATAATTAACAAAGCATATAATTACATAATTAACAATATATAGTTAACAAAGCATATAAATACATAATTAACAATATATAATTAACAAAGCATATAATTGGAATTATAATTTAGAAATCATAATAATTAACAAAAATATACAAAACAACTATATAAATAAACAAAAATACAACAATATTAAAAAAAAAAAAAACACGTGAAGAAGAAGCCATTGTGTTGTCCGTGGGGGTTGGCATGAGGGGTGGGTTGGCCATGGGGGGTGGGTTGGCCATGGGGGTGGGTTAGCCGCCGAAGGGGTGGGTTGGCCGTAGAAGGGATGGGTTGGCCGAGGGAGTGGGTTGGCCGTAGGAGTGGGTTGGCCGCCGGGATGGGTTGGCCGCAGGGTGGCTTGGCCGCCGGGGGTGGGTTGGCCGCCGATGGTTGTTTGGCCGTGGGTTGGCCGCCGGGGGTGTGTTGGCGTGTGGTGCGGGGAGGGTTGGCGCGGGAGGTAGGTTGGCCGCAGGAAGCAGCGGGTTCACGATGTTCACGGAGTGGCTTGGCGCGGTGAGGGAGGAGTTGGCCGGAGGAGGGAGCGAGAGAGAGAGAGAGAGAGAGAGAGAGAGAGAGAGAGAGAGAGCGAGAGAGAGGAATAGAGAGTGCCAGAGAGAGAGAGTAGAGAGTGAATTTGAATGTTAAATAAAATTTTAATATTGGATTCCCTTGAAAAAAGTGAAAAAGTGAAAAAGATTCTGCACAAATTTTTTGAATTTTAGTGTTCTGTGCGCCATTGACTGAATGGCACAAACTTTCCTGATGGGCACAATTTTTCGTGTTGCACAGTACATTGATTTTGATGAAAATATATTAAACTAATAAAATGGGTATACATGGCACGCTTTTTTTGAAATGGATATAGACAACACACTTTTTTTCAAAATAGGCTAAATAAGCTCCGCACCCTTTTATATATATATATTTATATATATAGGAGATGGTTAACGTGAGAATCATTTTTATCATGAGAACCAAAAAATGATGAATTCACTGTAAAAGTTGATGAATCCGCTGAAAAAGTTACTGAATCCAAAAAAATATAATTTTCGCCCTCCATGGGATTCGAACCCTAGTGAAAAATTTCGAATTCTTGAATTCAGTAACTTTCTCAACGGATTTTTCAACTTTCATAGTGAATTTATTTGATTCTTAGTTTTTTTTAAGATAAAAATGGTTCTCATTTGAATCTAACTCTATATATATCGTGTGAGAACTCTTTATAGTGTTAACATGAAGACTAATATTAACTCTTGACAAATTAATATGGACGTTTCAGATTCGATGCACAAATTACGACGCATATGTACAAATGCATAATTATATGCAGAAATGTATATATAACTAATTCAGATGCATACTTAAAAATAACCGTGTGATTTTCAAATCTAATGGAGATGATTTTTTATCATTTATGTATCTTAAGAATCATATATATATATATATATATATATATATATATATTCAACTGAGTACCCTGCACCATGCTTCTAGTCTGCTCTCTACAAGTCTACTCACAAGCGGTAGAATTTTAGGTTGGAATAAATTTCCAATCGTCTGAATACCTTTCTTACAAAGCCGGGAATTGATGTGGTATATCTTTGAACAGTCTTGCTCTTTATGAATAAAATCATGTTTATACACAAATGGATCAAAGACATATTATTCTAAATTGGTTTCTATCATATGTAGCTTATTTGTAGTCCAGAAACAGTTTTAGTATTTTTGAGTTTCGAGGAACCTCAAAGCTACGGAGCCATTGAAATATTGGGTGTCAATATATCTTGTTGTAACATTGAATTCTCAAAGTGAAAAATGCTGATAGAATACAGCTCCAATGAATCTGCTGGAAATGAGGCAGACATGACTGAGGACAATATTGCAACGAGCAGCAGTGGCAAGGTGGTTTATATGGAGACGCCCGTGATAGGTAGAGCATCATCGAATGTACTTTACGGTTTTCCTCTCTGCTTCTGCAAACGTAATCGAAATTAGACGGGAGAAATACAATACAATGTGTTAATTTGTAACATTTAATTCCCTTTGTTAATCAAATGACTTCTGATTTCTACTCTCCATATACATAGTGTATACTTTTGAAATGAAATTATTGTTGGATTTGTATATTTAAAGAAGAATAGTTGAACTTGTATATAATGTTTCATGTTACCATTATTCCAATTAGGGATGTCAATGGATAGCGGACCGATCCAGAACAGCTCAAAACCCATTAAATTTTAAAGCAGCGGTTCTGGTTTCAATTTTAAACCCACTTTAGACCTAGACCGTTTAGATTCATAGTTTGATGGTCCGATCCGATCCAGATCCGATTCCGGTTCTAGAACCAGATCCAATGCATATTTATTGGTTTTGGTCCGAGTGAAACTCGTCTATTGATAAGTTTAGGTTTAAATAGGCTTGTCAATGAGCCAGTTTTATCCATATCGATCTGAAATCACTCATAGCCCATTAAATTATAAAGCAATGGTTTCGGTTTCGGTTCCAGTTCTGATCCGATTTTGGTTCCAACCCGCTTAGATCCGAACCGCTTAAGATTCATAGTTGATGGTCCGGGTCCGATCCGGACCCAGTATCTAATGGGTCGGTTCTAGAACCAGAACCATTACTTATTTATTGAAACACACCCATTGACATCCCTAATTTCAATCTCATATCTGAATTGTTTACTTGATTGCATATGTTGTCCTATTATTTCATACAAAAATTAGATTATACAATATGTAGAAGATCATAGAAGTCTGTACGATTAGTTAAACTAGTTGACATATAAAAATGATCACAACTGAGACAACTTGAGGATGAGTTGTCGGTATAGGTTGCGGTATAGATAAGAAGTAACTTGACTTCGTTGCTTATCTATGTTGTTACGTTTTGACGTATTGATGGATCACAGTGGGATAAGTTCTTCTATTTTCCTGTCGTGAAGAACCTATATCTCGGTGACTTTACGTTGATCTACACCTCGATAACGTTTTAGGTGAGTATAAGTTACTGATCATCACTTTGACTTGTTATGGGTGATGGTTACATGAGATAACTCAAGATTCTCTACATATTGGGTGGTGGCAATTCTTGTATGTCATGCTAGTTACATGTATCGAGTCACTATATCTATTTAAGATGATGACGTCCCCTTACACTACTACAAAAATCAGTATAGACTACGCGTTATATGTGTAGTCTATGTGCGTTCGTAGTGTGAGAAAAATAGCCCAGCATACACTCGCTTTTTGCGTAGTCTATACCCACCATAGACTACGCCGCACATAGACTACGCTTGCACGCGTAGTCTATCTTAACAGCACTTCACAAAATTTCGCACATACACTACGCTTTTATGTGTAGTCTATACCCACTATAGACTCGCCGCACATAGACTAAGCTTTTACGCCGTAGTCTATACCCGATGAACTACACAAAATTTCGCACATACACTACGCTTTTATGCGTAGTCTATACCCACCATAGACTTTTCCGCACATAGACTACGCTTTTCGCCGTAGTCTATACCCACATCACTACAAAATTTCACACATACACTACGCTTTCGAGCGTAGTCTATATGTATTAACTACGGTTTTGAGTTTATTTACTACGGTTTTAATGCCAAATTTACTACGCTTTTTCTATTACAACCAGAGTCAATTTAATAACTCTGGTTTTCAATTTCAACCGTAGTTAATTTCTTTATTTAAACTTGTACAATTAATAACGCATGCAAACAAAGATTAAAATATACCGCGACTACGTTCAAAATCACTATTCAAAAATATACAACTGCTTTCATTACACTACAAAATCACTATACAAAATATACAACTGCTTTCATTACTGACTACAAAATCACTATACAAAATACTATGCACATCACATAACAAAACAATAAGACCGTATCCCCATATCACGGACAAAATAATTGAAAAGATCAATAACTTACAACTAAAACATCACAAGACTATATGTGAAGAAGTATGAAATTTGCCCGTTCAACGCGAACTTCATCAATGTCCTCTTGAGAGTAAGACCGATTTTGAAACTATTAACAATTCAAAAATAGAATATTAGCACTCTTGTATGAAAAAAATGATTATATTAAAGAAATGAAATGTTTATCTTACATGTGAACGTAAAGAAATGGAACCACTCTTCATAACTTCTTCAATTATATCTTTCATGAAGCGTAGTACAAAGAACCCGCATTGCTTGGAATCGGGTTGTCTTGGACACTTTTTAAAATATCAAATATTAGCAACATGTAGATGTATATGAAATCCAACATAAAACAAATGTGATTTGATAAATGAAAATACCTTTACAATTTCCCAAGTTGGTTGCTTCTTCCCTCTTTTCTCCAATTTTGCATTAAACATAAAAATTGCCCTTCAAGAAATTAATAGTAATTAGATACTACCACAAATACACACATTTCAAAGTACAATAAACAGTATCAGTAAATGCTCAAACATTATGTTCATGGCAATGCAGTAACAACATCACAATTCCAAGTATAGTTTATACATAGAATTTGCAACAGAACATACTTGTATCTTTTGGAATTTAGTATTCAAACTATGTACATATGTATGGAATCATTACACACGTAATATTACAATGTAACATACGAATATTCATTACCTCTTGTATCTTCTTGAGGCGACCACGAATATTACTGAGACACGGTGTAGAACTTTAAAAGAAATTTAAGTTGCATCCTTTGATACTTTTTCCAAAGTATTCGGTTGAACAAATTTAAGTTGCATCCTTTGATGAAATTCCTATTGAATTTATTAGATATTTTGGTGGTTTTCTTATTATTCTTGATCTATAGAGCAACATTTACGAGTTTTCGTGTCTTTTATCTTTTTGGGTCATGGAGCGACTTTGAATGGACCGTTCTTTGGAGTTTCTTGTGAGAAATTCTAGTCTTTGGTCCATGTAAGTGAGGATGAAATTGAAGTATCTCTTGGGTGTGACCTTCAAGTGAACTACTACAACATTGACAAGGTATAAAGATTATTTATAATGTACCATTTCTGTCTATATAATCTCTTGGGGCACTTTGGTCACTTTGTCTTGCTTATAGGTCTTGTGGGAGCCTTTTCTAGAGCCTTGGAAATTTCGGTTGAGCATGAGCAGAAAGCAAGACGAGAGAGCTCTCTTGAGTGGCACTATCATGACAGACATCAATCTTGAATCCAAGACACATCTCAATCTGAATCTTAATGAACCTATTTGTCAATGTGCAATTTATGGACATGGATCAGTATTATTACATGATAATATCCAATTCCCCATCAAAATTGTGAAGACTCTACGGCAATGCTGATGCCCAGGAATAAAAAAGGAAAATTTATCACGTAGATCAGTTAATGGCTTTAGTCATTCTTATCATTTACCATGACTAGTTTCTATCCTAAAATTTTATTAGTTAATTCCTAAGCTGCACCATTGAAGGGTAAGACAAGAACCAAAGATGTGGTTTAGGCCAAAGAACCTCAATTATCACTCGAAACTTACAAAATCAACCAAAGTTACGAATTGGAAATAATATGTAACCAAAGAACATACTTATGAATAAACTTAAAGCCAATGGGTTTATCAACATTACCACTTAACATCAATTTAATGCCAAATTAAAATTCCAAAACTAATTCGAATTTACTTTATTCGATAATGTAAGCAATTCACTTATAATTTATAATATGTATTCATGCTTAAACATGTAAAAACAATTTCTTCTCAAGAAAATCCAACACCATAAACTTAAAAGAAGGAAGCATGTAGACAAAAATCTTCAAAACAAGTGTCCAAAGAACGCCTTCGTAATGCATCTCAACATTACACAACAAAACCAAAATTACAAATAGCACCAATAACTCATAAACAAACCCCAATCACAAACATATTCGGTTTCTGACTAACAAGTTCATATATCATCACAACAATCAATCCAAAATCGAAAGGTATGAAGTAGAACAAAAGGATCATACTTGAAAAGCTTAAAACTTACTTGAGAGCTCGAAACCTTTGATGGGTAAGCTTGGTGAAAATCCACTAGCAACATCTCAGTAACTATATATCAAAGCATCCTTGCGAGATCCTCACTTTTCACCCAAACAATAATAAAATATAATTAGCTTGAAAAGAAATTCGAAAACCCATGAACACCATCTTTCATCAATTTCGCAAATTCATCATCTCACCCCACTCACAACAACCCGACTAGAAATCGGGATAAGCCTCGCCCACGGACAGATCGTAATGTTCAACCGATCATAATAAAAGCTCGAGCATGATTATGAAATAGCTGAAACCAAACAATCAAAGAAGAATACCTTATTCTCCAATGCTCGCATACTTAGTTAGAAGTTCCAAGAGGTCTCGCTTAACATTTTCTTTTATAGTATTGTTTCTGGACGATGGGATTTAAACCAACTTTCAACCTATACTTTTTCTTGTATTGGCGTTTCTTATCACGATGACCATCTTCTGCAGCAACGGGAGAAGAAAAGCGAATTGCTCTTGTCATCTTCGAGATTTTCCCAGTCCTCTAAAATATTTTTCTTGTTTGCAGAAAATCCTCCTTTTTCATCAACATTTCATTTTTCATAGTTTCTTAACTTATTTATTCAGTAGGTTCCGTGGTTTTCTGGCTATGTATTGTGTGTGTGTATAAATTATTGTTTAAAACAATATTATGTCTGTGTGTGTATAAATTATTGTTTAAAACGTAAAATTTTACTTGTGTTGCACGTACTATTTTGCTATTAATGAAAAAAAGAAGACATGAAGATGATGCTCGACCAATGTGCACGGTATAAAATGCTTATGCCACTGTGCCAGTGGATAACAAGTGTAAAGGTACTCCAAATCATAAAATCTAAAACTGACAGTCGAAAGTTAATACCAGGAATCACTATGTCACCAAGTCCTAACATTGAAAATGGGCGAGCAGAATCTGATGTAGGGAACAAAAGCTGCAATAAGCAAAGCATGATTATATTAAAAAATTATAAGTTACGAGCAAGCCAAGGTTATAGAGTTTAAGTGTGCACCTTTATTGGGGAATCAAAAGATTTCGCGACGCTAACCATAACTGGGGTGAAAAAGACCCAGAATATGTCATACATAAAAAGCCCAGCCTGTTATTGGCAGAGAGCACAATGCACACACAGTTGAAGCAAAAAAGTTAACAAATCTTGATGCAAGAATTTCACACCAGGACAAAAACAAAATTGCACAAGAAACCCATGAAAAAATATAGCTTTCCTCTCTTAATTACATTTTGACATCCATCATTGACTCACCCAAAAACATTACTCAACAAAATGAAAACATTTTAAAGAACCTTTTCATTATAAATTTCTAAGATGACACTTCTCCATTCACCATGGAAAGAACAATAAATCAGACACTTTAAACAAAAAATTATCTATTTACCGCTAAGAAATATTTAGTATGTAAATTTGAAAGAAAAGCATTCCGCTTTTACAATTTATTGATCCCATTTTTGGGCATAACTATATAACACTCATGACTAAAATGAAATTTTATCTTTAAAAAACTATCCTCAGAACCAATAGTAATAAGATAACCCTAAACCATAATCCTAGTCAACTTAGATATGTTATCTTGGATTGAGGTTCCACAATTTTCAAATGAAAAAAATTTAAAACAAGAGTAAGAAATACATGGTGAGAAGCATATAGTTATAAATGTAACATATTATTGCTACATGTGATAGAAAAAAAGGGGTCTTGGTGAGTCCATACACCAGAAATATGGGAAACGCAATGTAATAACGTCATCATTCCATGGTTTGGGCAGGAATCCTTTGATTTCAGGTAGCAGTGTTGCCCTACAAAGTTGACACAAAGTAAGGAAGATTAACGGAACATTTTTATAAAGCCAAGATAAACCTAAAAAAGATGGCTAAGCTAAATAAGATTATAGAATAATCAATATGAATAACTTACGCTAGTGCAACAATCCCAAGTACAAAAAAATAGCACGTCAAAGCGGCATTAACCAAGTCTTTTGATAGGAATTTGAAAAGTAAAAACAGGGACAGCAACATTGCACTCCCAACCAATGGAAACCGCATGGCATATTCATTGGACATCGTTTCCTGAAATAATTAATGGCATGCCAAAGAAATTTACTAACAAATTCCCAAGAGCACAACTTTTACCAGCTGAAAATGTAATAAAATCCAACTTACTGATGGTGGAGTAGGCTTAACAGAGCGATAACATCCCACGTAGACAGTTAGACAAGCTGTCAATATGACGTTTAAATTTGCGTCTACCTTCACAACAAGAGGGCGGTCAAACACAGTAATAATAAAGCGTGAGGTCGAATGTGCCAAAGAAGAGACCATAGTGTAAACAAGTCCAAACCCCATACTTTAGTGCCTAAAAATATAAATACCACTCTCTGAGCAAGTTGTTGCCCAAATCAAGAGGAAGAAATACATTATCAAATTGGGCCTTGATGATTTTAGGACTAGCCATTGCATCAAGTCCTAAAACAAAAATGGGATGTGATTAATGAAGTGAAATAGATATTGAGCATTGATATGCCCAGATCTACATATACATATCCAGGAACATTAGTGTTTCAACTAAAAGTATACTCTTAATCGACTCACAATCGAATGAGGTGTTGTAATAGGAAAGCTAACCCTAGTCGCCTCTCAAGGAAAACTTAACGTATGCTACTAAGTTGCCACACAAAACAATTAAAATCCTAAACACTCTAATCTCAAAAGGGTTGATAGATTACCTAGGCAAGAAATTATTAAAGAAAGAAAGACGAATTAACTAGGCAGAAATTGATAAAGCAGATAAATTATCTAGGCAAGAATTAAACCCTAAATCAAAGAACATGGAATTGAAATTATAAACCCTAGGCATGAATCTAAAATAATTGAACGAAGACAAGATTACTCTGACAATTATCAAAACTAATCATAATCCAACGAAGAAATCAATAATAATTAAATACGAAACGATTAACGGAATAAAGAAATAGAAGAAACTTACGAACAAATCGAACGATGGAATTGATAATCAAAAGTCAGAGTACGAACAAATTCTGAATGTAGAACTAGAGAATAAATTCTGAATGTAGAATAAGAGATTTCGCATGAACTCTCGAACAAGAGAAAGACGGAAAATAAAATGTGAATAGTGTCTAGGGTTTCAGCGTTTGAAAACGTATATATAGCGGCCAAAATTAACGCGCAGCACCGGACGCGAGCCCAGTCACCGGACGCGCGCTCAGAATAAGGGCATCCCAGCGCGGACTCGGGCAGCGAGCGCCGGACGCCAACCACGGATAAACTAGCCAATACCGGACTCGAGGCGCCGGACTCGTCGAGCACCGGATGAATTCTCTTATTGTCTCGCCGCGGACGCGATGCAACGCCGGACGCACGACTCTCCGGACGAGTTCGACACTTGCAGCACGGACGGATATGAGGCGCCGACTCGATGACTCTGGAAGAATTGTACATAGGATGTCCAGCCGGATGCGGCGCTTCATGGTGAGGACGCCAGCGCGGACATGGGGAACGCCGGACGCGGGCGCTGGCGGAATGAGGCGCGCGCGGACGAGGGAAGCGCCGGGCGCGCCTTCTCGAGCGCTCTCACGAAGCAACGCGCACCCAACATACGGCACGCCGAGTCCGCGCTGGCGCGCTAAAGAGCTCAAAATGCTTTCAACATGATCATTCCTCGCACAAAACCAAAACGATCACGATTCCAATAAAAGATGTTCAAATATAACCGTAATGGAATCAAAACGTCGACAACAAAACAAAGAAAACAAAACAAAACATGCAAAACAACACCCCACACTTAACTCTTTGCTTGTCCTCGAGCAAATCTTAGTTTCTTGAAAGGAATGGTACACATAGAATCAATACTTCAAATAGAATCAATCACATATTCACATCCCTTCAATGCATCTCAATAATATAGTTCTCAATACAATGATCCTCATTTATCAATCCAAACATGTGACTTATCATAGAATAGTCGTGCTTCGACTCAACATGATTTGAGACATCAATATACAACTTATATGGTTCCTTTCATGTAAGATATCTCAAATGACAACAACAAATAAGAACTTGTGGAACTTAAAACCGATTATAGGACAAGAATCGTTAGGTGGAACCTTCAAGTTGTACACTCGAGTATCCTAACGTAGATATCTATACCCATAGCAAAGAGTCTCCATTCGAGAGACAACACAAGCAAGAGGGGTAGAGCCCCTTATTCGAATTTTAAGCACACTTATTTCACAATAACGACATATTTTCTTTTCTTTTCTTCTTTTTCTTCTTCTTTTTTTTTTTTTTTTTATATTGTCCACTTTTTCTTGAAAGATTGACTCACAATCGAATGAGGTGTTGTAATAGGGAAAGCTAACCCTAGTCGTCTCTCAAGGAAAACTTAACAGGGCGTTACTAAGTTGCCACACAAAAACAATTAAAATCCTAAACACTCTAATCTCAAAAGGGTTGATAGATTACCTAGGCAAGAAATTATTAAAGAAAGAAAGGCGAATTAACTAGGCGTAAATTGATAAAGCGTATAAATTATCTAGGAAAGAATTAAACCCTAAATCAAAGAACATGGAATTGAAATTATAAACCCTAGGCATGAATCTAAAATAATTGAACGAAGACAAGATTACTCTGACAATTATCAAAATTAATCATAATCCAACGAAGAAATCTATAATAATTAAATACGAAAACATTTAACGGAATAAAGCAATAGAAGAAACTTACGAACAAATCGAACGATGGAATTGATAATCAAAAGTCAAAGTACGAACAAATTCTGAATGTAGAACTAGAGAATAAATTCTGAATGTAGAATAAGAGATTTCGCATAAACTCTCGAACAAGAGAAAGACGGAAAATAAAATGTGAATAGTGTTCAGGTTTCGCTTGAAAACGATATATAGCGGCCAAATTAACGCTTGGCGCGGACGCGAGCCCAGCCACGGACGCGTGCGCTCGCAAATAAGGGCATCCCAATACGGACTCGGTCGAAGCGACCGAACGCGCGGTTACGGATGAGCTAGCCACGGACTCGAAGGAGCGCGGACTCGTCGAGTCACCGGAAGAATTCTCTTATTGTCTCGGCGGGACGTGATGCAACGCCGACGCACGGACTCTCCGACGATTCGACACTTCGCGCACCGGGACGGAGATGAGGCACCGACTCGATGACTCTCGACGAATCGTACATAGGATGTCCAACGCCGGACGCATGGAAACTCCGGACGCTGGCGCTCGCGGGTGAGGACGCCAGCCGGACATGGGAACGCCGACGCGGGCGCCTGGCGGAATGAGGCGCGCGCGCGGACGAGGAAGCGCCGGACGCGCCTTCTCGGCCGCTCTCAAGAAGCAACACACACCCAGCGCCCGGCTCGCCGAGTCCGGCGCTGCGTGCTTAAGAGCTCAAAATGCTTTCAACATGATCATTTCTGCACAAAACCAAAACGATCACGATTCCAATAAAAAGATGTTCAAATATAACCAGAATGGAATCAAAACGTCGACAACAAAACAAAGAAAAACAAAACAAAAACATGCAAAACAACACCCCCACACTTAACTCTTTGCTTGTCCTCGAGCAAATCTTAGTTTCTTGAAAGGAATGGTACACATAGAATCAATACTTCAAATAGAATCAATCACATATTCACATCCCTTCAATGCATCTCAATAATATAGTTCTCAATACAATGATCCTCATTTATCAATCCAAACATGTGACTTATCATAGAATAGCTGTGCTTCGACTCAACATGATTTCAGACATCAATATACAACTTATATGGTTCCCTTTCATGTAAGATATCTCAAATGACAACAACAAATAAGAACTTGTGGAACTTAAAACCGATTATAGACAAGAATCGTTAGGTAGAAACTTGAGTTGTACACTTGAGTATCCTAACGTAGATATCTATACCATAGCAAAGAGTCTCCATTCGAGACAACACAAGCAAGAGGGTAGAGCCCCTTATTCGAATTTTAAGCCCACTTATTTCACAATAACGACATATTTTCTTTTCTTTACTTCTTCTTCTTCTTTTTTTTTTTTTTTTATATTGTCCACTTTTTCTTGAAAGATTGACTCACAATCGAATGAGGTGTTGTAATAGGGAAAGCTAACCCTAGTCGTCTCTCAAGGAAAACTTAACAGTATGCTACTAAGTTGCCACAAAAACAATTAAAATCCTAAACACTCTAATCTCAAAAGGGTTGATAGATTACCTAGGCAAGAAATTATTAAAGAAAGAAAGACTAATTAACTAGGCGTAAATTGATAAAGCGGATAAATTATCTAGGCAAGAATTAAACCCCAAATCAAAGAACATGGAATTGAAATTATAAACCCTAGGCATGAATCTAAAATAATTGAACGAAGACAAGATTACTCGACAATTATCAAAACTAATCATAATCCAACGAAGAAATCAATAATAATTAAATACGAAGCGATTAACGGAATAAAGCGATAGAAGAAACTTACGAACAAATCGAGCGATGGAATTGATAATCAAAAGTCGAGTACGAACAAATTACGAATGTAGAACTAGAGAATAAATTACGAATGTAGAATAAGAGATTTCGCATGAACTCTCGAACAAGAGAAAGACGGAAAATAAAATGTGAATAGTGTACAGGGTTTCGTTTGAAACGATATATAGCGGCCAAAATTAACGCATCACGGACGCGAGCTCAGCGCGACGACGCGGCGCTCATAACAAGGGCATCCCAAATACGGACTCGGGCGAGTGCCGGACGCCGGGTTACCGCGGATGAGCTAAGCGTAGCCGACTCGAGCGCCGACTCTTGAGCCGTGGATGAATTCTCTTATTGTCTCGGCACGGACGCGATGCAACGCCGGACGCACGGACTCTGGGACGAGTTCGACGCCTGCGTCACCGATTCGGATATGAGCGCGGACTCGATGACTCTGCGGACGAATCGTACATAGGATGTCCAGTGGGACGCGTGGAAACCCGGTTTCTTGGCGCTCGCGGCGTGAGGCCCCAGCGCCGACATGGGAAACGCGACGGGCGCCGGGCGGAATGAGGCGTGGCGCCGGACGAGGGCGCGGGGACGCGCCTTCTCGGCGCTCTTGCGAGCAAGCGCACCCAGCGCCCGCCTACGCCAAGTCCGCGCTGGGTGCGCTTAAAGCTCAAAATGCTTTCAACATGATCATTCCTCGCACAAAACCTAAGCGATCACGATTCCCATAAAAGATGTTCAAATATAACGAGAATGGAATCAAAACGTCGACAACAAAACAAAGAAAAACAAAACAAAAACATGCAAAACAATTAGCTTAATACAGTGCCCACACAATAGATGTCAACCAAGTTTCCACAAAACACAGCCTGTAAACCAAATAACAATGAGCTTAAGGCAAAAGTGTTCATCATCACATTCACTTCACCTAAAATTAAGTTCATAACTTCAATTGGGCAGTACAGGAATCAAAGAAAGCAAGTTCCACTTTCCTGAGACCACATAGACTCAAGAAAATGACATACCGCCAGAGCTAAATTAGCAAGACGCTCATGGTTCTTCATTTCAATCTTGAAGTCTTGAGCATCCCTCGCTTTACTAGAAACACCACACACATAACACGATTAGATTTACCATATAAGATAAAAATCAAGAAGTATCTCAATTAGTCAGTATCCAAGATCCTATATGAAATTATGTGTGTATATTCGTTTGTAATCATCGGCTACAATTGGTGAGTTGCCGCCATCAACGTACATAGTGAGGAGAGTGAATGGGCGGTTATAGGTTTTAACACGCACGATTGTCATCACTCGCACCACCAACATCTCGTGTCGATGGTCGCGACTCGTTTAATTAAGTCGCCGATGAGAAAAAATAATAATAACATTTTCAAATAAAAATAAAAAGAGAATAACATTTAATCTAATCACACAACACGCATTAGATTTCTGTTTGCAAGATTTCCTAATAACTCGTAGATCGATATTGATTACATAAAACTCACGAACTAAAATTCTTGTCGACGCAGAACTAAAGCGAATACTTATCTTGAGCAGAGCAATGTGCTAAATAATGCAAACAATCAACTAACATAGCAAAAATCCAATCGATTTAGTACCTCTTTCCTAACATCATTAACGAGACGCCATTTCTGAAGAAAATCGGAGAAACCACGCAACAAGAAAATTTTATACATTGAATTAACACAAACTCGCAACAAAATACACAAGTGGCGCAAGCAAGGAAGAGAATGTGGTCTGGCGGATGCCGGCGGCGATGGAACAACGGTGGCGGCAAGGAGAAAAAGGACGGCGGGAGTGAAGGGCGGCAAGGAGAAAAATGAGTGAAGGGCGGGAGTGAAGGGCGGCACGGTAGGGCGGGAGTGAAGGACGGGAAGGAGTGAAAGGACGGCAGGGCGGGAGTAAGTTTTACTAAGTCGAAAATGGTTAAGTGATATGAGGCGAGAGATTGAATTGAGTATGAGTCTCAGAATTCGAGTTCACCTTATAATATAAATACAAATAAAGTCCAAATGTGAGAGACGAAGACTTGTTAGTGAAATGGTTAAGTGATATGTTAACAAACTCAATGTCGTGAGTTCGAATCCTGGAAGCCAGCTTTTTTTTTTTTAATTTATGACATAGACTACGCTTTTTATTAAAACACGCATACACTACGCTTTTAAGCGTAGTCTATACCCACTATAAACTACGATTTACACTACGCTTTTGTTGCGTAGTCTATACCCACTATAGATCACGCATTTACACCACGCTTTTGTTAGCGTAGTCTATCTCAAAAAAGATAGACCACGCTGACTCAAAAGCGTAGTTCGTGGTCTTTATATGACCACGCTTTCAAAAAGCGTAGTCTATAAGGTGTAGAAAAGTGGTTTTGTAGTAGTGTTAAGAAGCTCAAAATGTTTATTGTATTAAACCCTGCATGTTGAGTAAGCTCAAATACAATAATATGGTTCAATGATACTACTTAAGAATTAAAGAGATTAATTATTTTAGGCAGTAAAAGTGCTATAAATAATTAATGGACGTGTAATATCTTAAATACGGGGATTCGTAAGTCTAAGTACAAGCCCAACTCAATTTCGGTAATAAATAGGTAAGTCAACATTTATTCTCTAGTAGAATGAATAAATATTTATGAATTAATTTATGTTATAGGCTGAACATAAGATAATTAATTCATTTTAGGTTCATCTTTATTCCTTGTATTTGATCTATGGGCTGACCCACCAAGGCCTGTTGCTGCTTAATTATCGTCCACCCCTAAGAATCTCATTTGGGATTACATTTGTTAATGTATTATTTATTTAATACATCTCTTATATCTAGATAGATATTATCTGATATTATTAGATATCAATAAATAATTATTCTAGATAAGAATTATCTATGTGAAGAAGATAATTATTATATTTATTAGATGTGTCAGAATCCTATATTTTTAGGATTATATGGAGAACATGATAAATACAAGGTATGAGAAAATCAAATAATCATTTGCATAACAGTGATTTTGGAGAATTACTAAACAAGACATAGGAGACAAAAATTTGCATTGTTCTCCATAAATTACTCTCACCAAATATTGAAGATCAGATATCCGAGAAACAGTCCAGAAGATCAAAGTTGGAGTCTTCCATTGATCTACTGTGTCATAAATTCATAGGTAAACACGAGAAAATCCTTGTGTGTTGCAATTAATTATATGGAGCATGCTAGGAATATAATCAATGTATGATGAATTAAACATCCAAAATATATCATTGGGAGTACGAGTAGATTCATATTTCTCATCAATTATTTCTTTATGTGGAAAGACTAAAACAGATATGCAAGACATGAATATTCATAATAGAGTAACTCACATGGGTTAGCATTAAACAACATATCAAAATAAAGCATTCATTTTAGCTAATTAGGCAAGTAACTAAACAAACTCAAACTTAATGTCTTCGGAAGATAATGATATATTAAAATTAATTCACATGGATTAACATTAAGCAACTTGTGATCGAATGGTAATAGATGGCCCATAAATTAATCATACCAAGAATATGCAAATAACAAGACAAATATTTGAGGAGCAACATATAAATCATAATTAACACAACTATCGAAAAAAAAAAACCATGCCCAAATTTCCGAAGACATAGTAGTGGAAAAAGATCATTCTTAAGTCAATTTGTTCATAATGCCAGAATGACATTCTAAAGTAATTTATCAAGGACCACTTCAAACCAAATTAAAATGATTGACATGAAGATAAAGACATTAGACATTTTGAGGTCTCTCTTCAAACGTATTGGACGGTTTTCGGATTCCATAAAAGCATTTCTTGTTAAACTGATTGATGACTGTACGGAGCTTGCCCTTGGTTTTGTTGTGTAAGCTTGGTTTAAGACGTCATTGAAAATCATACATGCGGTCTCATTTTGATGATAGTCATCACACCATGAGAAATAACTCTCGTGCTTGATATTACCCAAACACTTATAATAATATCACCCCGAATGCATGCCATCATTTCCTGTACATTTGAGTATCATCTTCCCTTTCCCACACCGACATTCATGAATGAGGTCCATGATGAAATGTTATGAGAAAGATTTATGTTCCTGATAGAATGCGTTAGCTTACAAACGATGCGATATCATATCACAAATTATAATTGTAGATAATGTCAAAAGGTCCCAAGAGTTGAGTAAACAATCGATATAATGGAGTGGACAATATTTAGTAAACTAAAATCAAATTAGAATAAGCAAATGCCATAAAAATCGAGTACAACAAACGGTAATAATGAAAGAGAAACATTCTAACATCATACTAGAATAGTATTTTCCTAATATCATGTATTTATATACGCCACATTGCTTGTGTTATCAGCATCTCTCGCCTAATGCACTCGGAAGTTGTTTCAACCTAATCAACAAACTCTCATTTCGTCTTGTTCTTCATTATTATTTTATTTGGAATAGCATCAAGGAGTTGCTCAGTGGGATCAAAAACCATCTGAGATCGAATAAAATAATGTATCAAAAAACGAGTCATTATAAGCCTATTTTGAACTTTAACTGGATAGTACATAGCACTCTATATATTTCCCACTACATCTTCATGATGTCAAATGCATGTTTAATGACGTTTTGTGCTTTAGTGTGCCTCATGTTAAATATTTTCTCAGCATTTTGAGGCCTTTCACATTCCAGACCACATTTCTTCAAGGGGTACCTCACACCTTTGTATGAAGATAAAAAAAACGTTCACTATTTTCATATCCATTGTCACAAAAATAGTAATTCCCTAACAATTCAAGCAAATAATAAAAATTAAACTTAACTAAGCAAAGTGTGAAGAAATGTTCTTCAACAAAAAAATGGCATCTTTAATTTTATTAAATAATTGTACCCTTTGAAATTTTCAAACCGTGCATCATGTTAACTGCATCTCATAATATCCTAAGATCGAGGACATATCCCTACTATCTAGGTATAACTTAAACAAACTTCATATTTCAATCTTATATCGTCAAAGGATTTGTGCAAATCTGCCCATTCCTTTTCCTATACATGGACTTATCCATATTGTGCATTATAACAGGAATGTAAGTTCATCTAAAGCTCCTAGACATCCCTAAACCACAAGAATTAAAAAAAATTAATAAAGCACATAATCATCTAGCTTTAACTTTTATCATTTAATTTTGATTCCTATACATATTTATAAAAATTCTATTATACCTTAAACCACTCCTATCCTGGATCACTGTAGTCTTTCGATACATGCATTGGCTTTACCAATAATATTCCATGGATCTTTAAATTCGATTTTAAAATGACATGGACATAATAGGAGATTGTTTGACATGACATGTAGAAGTCAAATCTGACAATTCTATTTTTTGTGATGGGCGAGAATAGCTAAGCACATTTCTACTTGCTCTTGAATGCTAACATATTTTCCATCACTCAAACCTCCTAGCTATCGCAATAAAAGACAAAGTCTACAGAAAACATAGCAATCCATTCGAAGATTTAGTATCCAATCAGTTTCACTAACTCATATTATTCTAGGGATCCTATCAATCATACAATATGGTTGAACTATTGGACTATGCTTTCTTTTTCTTGTTGTGATCCTTACTAGGAGGTCGATTGCCAAAAATATCTCGAGTATGTATTGATGCAAGATCTCCTCTATCAATAAGTAATACGATTGATAGGAAATCAAAATTTACCCGTGTTCCCGAAGATCTATCGTGGATGTTTAATTCATCATACATTGATTATATTCCTAGCATGATCCTATATAATTAATTACAAACAAAGGGGTTTTCTCGTCTTTATATACGGATTACGCACGATGATCAACGATGAGACTCCGTTTTGATCTTCTAACGTGACTGGATTTACGATCTCAATCTTGAATTATAGTAATCTATGGAGAATATTGAAAAATTTTCATCCCATGCATGGGTGAATAGTGATTATGAAAATCACAATATTGGAATAGATCATCTGATTTTCTCCGACCATGTATTTATAATGCTTTCTCTAGAATCCTATTGTGATAAGACTCTGGAATATCTAATAAATACACTAATTATCTTATTCCCTTAAGATAATTCATACATAGAATAATTATCTATTGATATATAATAATATAAGATAAAATCAATATAGATTATGAGATATAATGTTGGATTTGTATACTGGAAGCAGTTTTGGTTGAGCTTGTATACAATGTTTCCTGTTACCACTATTACAATCTCCTATCTGAATTGTTTACTTGATTGCATATATATGTCCTTTTATCTCATATATAAGTTAGATCATACAAGATGTTGTAGATCACATAAGTCCGTATGATTGGTCAAGCTTAATGAGATATAAATAGTATCACACCGAGACAACTTGAGGAAGAGTTGTCGGTATAGTCATGTGTAGATAAGAAGTGACTTGACTTGGTTGTTTGTCTATGCCGGCACGCCTCGATGTATTGATGGATCACGATGAGATGAGTTCTTCTATCCGACCGCCGTGAAGAACCTAGATCTTGGAGACTTACGCTGATCTAAATCTCGATAAGGTATTATGTGAGTATGAGTTGTCGACCATCACTTTGACTTGCTATGGGTGAGGGTTACATGAGATAACCCAAGATTCTCTCGCATCTTGGGTGGTGGCGTCTTGTATGTCATGCTAGTTATCATGTCGAGTCACCGTATCCGCTAGGATAATGACGCCCCTTAGGAGCTTAAAGGTTTATTGTACTAAATCCTGCAGTTGAGTTATCTCAATTACAATAATAAGGTTGAGTGGTATTACTTAAGGAATTAAAGATATTAATTATTTTAAGCAATCGTAATCAGTAAATAATTAATGGACGTCGATATCTTAAATACGGGATTCGAAAGTCTAAGTGTAAGCCCGACTCAACTTTGGTAATAAAGGGTAAGTCAAGATTTATTCTCTAGTGGCATGAATAAATGTTTATGAATTAATTTATATTCGGGCTGAACATAAGATAATTAATTTATTTGAGGCCCATCTTTATTTCTTGATTTGATCCTGGGCGGCCCATCCAGCCTAAGCTTAGTGATTTTCGCCCACTCTCTTATAGAGTCCCATCGGTACTCGATTTGATCCTCTCTATCTTAAAGGATAAGATTATATTTATTAGATATGCATAAATCCTATCTTGATAGGGTTTGGGAGTGCATTATAAATATAAGGTGAGAGAGAAAATCAAGGTTAATGCTCAACCATATTTTCGAGAATTACTATCTTGATATAGTGAGAATTTTCAAAATTAAGTAAGAAGAAAGAGGCGATTTTCTAAAGCACTCTCCATATATTGTCCTCACTCGGCATTGGAGTTTAGGCAACCGGATACGATCAAAAGATCAAAGCACGAGTCTTGATCCATTCATCCCTGACAGATTCGCAGGTAAACACGAGAAAACCCCTACGTGTTGCAATTAATTATATAGGTGCATGCTAGGCATATAATCAATGTATGATGAATTAAACATCCAAGATAGATCCTCGGGAGAGGGTTAAAATAAGATTTCCCTACAATTGGTATCGAGCGAGGTTCGATCGATCTTGGCTTTGTTGGATTAATTCACGCTTGATTATAACGTGCGCAATTAATTAATTGTGAACTGCTGCTCATTGTGGCTCGCTTTATTTTTGTCGGATTTTGTTTTCACCACGAGAAAATCCGTGGTTAGATTAGATTTTTTCCGTAAATCTTATCCGTAAAAGAAAACGAAGATGAAAGCACGAAGAACGAGACTATGGGAGTTCACTGGAAAACCGGACGCACGGCAGTGCGACGGCGCTGCGCGGCGCGCCATGCGCGAGTTCTCGCAGCATTGACGGACAGAACGGCGGCGGTCGACGGCAACAAGCGAGGTGGGTCGCAGCAGCGGCCTTGATAGCGCTGGACACGCCTCGGCATGCCGCGCACCGAGGGCGACACGCGGACAGGGCGCGGGGTCGTAGGCTCGGCAGCCGGGCATGCGGGCCTCAAGAACCTCGCAGAGGCCTCGTGCACGCCTCGTGCACGAGTTGCGGAAACCTCGGGCGGCGGCCGCGGCGCCACGCGACGGCGAGGCACCGCGAAGGCGCTGGCGCAGCGCGCGCATCTCGGCGGTTGCGCCGGGCCTCAACGAGGTTCGCATCACCCGACGCGGTCGCGCGTCGTCGCGTCGATTCTCGATGGCCTCGACGATATTCGCGCAGATGGAAACCTCGCCGACGCCGGCAACGCCGGGTGCCTCGGCAACCTCGACGGGTCGCTGGCGGCGCGCGAGACGCGCACGCGCCAGGCGCTCAAGGCGGCAGACGGCGGATTTCTCGCGATGAGCCGCCACCTCGATGCGAGCACGCGAAAACCTCAACGCCGCGATTTCTCGGCGGCCTTGGCGAGATTTATCGCAGAAACCTCAAGTCCGCTTTTTCTCGGCAGCCATGGCGGCGCGGTGGGGAGGCGGTGTCTGGCGATGTTGGGCCGTGCCTAGCAGCTGCCCAGATACACGCCACACCCGCTTGTTTTGGGTCCGACCCGCCCAGTTCGCCCCGCCCGATTTTTCGCCCAGATCCGAAATTTTGACCCGTTTCCAGATTTTCGACCGGTTCGCCCGCTCTAAATGATCCGCCCCATTTTCAAATCCGCTTTGATGAATCCGTTCGTGCCTGCACGCGAGGCCCATTTCGAATTTCAAGATTCAGACTTTGCAAATTTATGTAATAAATTAGGCAGTGAAGCATGTGGTCCACGATATGGCCGCGATGAACGATTTTATTTTATTTTTATCGCTCAAAGCATGTCGTGATGTTTAAATTATGCGAAGCATGCTATGTATGTTTAATTACATAGATAAACATGTTATATATGTTTTCGTGATTGATAAGCATAGTAAGCATGCTAGGTTTATCCATTTTTCAAGCATATTTTAGAATTTCGCGAGCATGTTTTACATGTCGAGTTCTATAGAAAAGCATGCTAGATTACGTGATCCGCATGGACAAACCTTTCAAATAAAAGACTAAGCAAGTAACTCGACATATTAATTTTAAATTAAAATATCAAGACCTCCACTTTTGATCTCTAAACAAAGTGATACGACCGTGAATAAACGCCCACACGCGCGGCTTGCTTGCACTGCTTGTCATAAGTTTGTTAGATGAGATTTCTAAATAAAACATTTTAATCTATCGAGAAGTGGGAGTTTCATGTAAACGCCCACACGCTGGCGGGCTTGTATATGGGATTTTTCATAAGTTCTCTAGATATAGATTTAAAATGAGATAACAAATGAATTTGGATTGAAGCGGTATGGTCCTAGTGAGTATGCCAATTCTAAGAATTCATTTTCTGCTGTTAAAATTGTGGTCATTGCTTAGACATCACCTCAAGTACAACTTCCCGCGAAGTCCCTTCTTGCAATAGTGATGTGGTCTAGTAAGGTCCAATCATTAATTTCATTTGTCATAAGGATAAGTTGACATGGATTGAAATTAAACGACTAAAAGGTTTATTTTAGTCTGGTCGAGGGGTTCATGTGTAAACGTCCACACGCGTGGCTTGCATGTGGAATTCCTTGGGCGATTGGAGGTTTCAATTAATATTGTTTTATCAAAAGGTTAAAATATTATTGTTACGAATTATGTGTGATCGTATGCTTATGTGTTTACATTACTTTTCAGATATGTCTCTTACACCGATTATCAACATGCTCGCACAAAATCCTCTATCCGGTCCAAATTTTATCGAGTGAAAACGAAACATTGAGAATGTTCTTCTCGCCAAGAAAATTTATTTGTACTCACTACACCCCGTCCCAAGCCTCTAGACGATTTATATATCGATGAGGAGCGCAAGAGCACGAGAAATGGGACAAATCAAATAGAATGGCAAAGTGCCTTTTTGGTCACCATGTGCGAGTCCCGCAACTCCAAAGATCAAGAGATGGAAGATGCACCACTATATGGCTAAGTCTTATGAAATCGTATGAGAGTCGGACAGTAATCGCTTGTCATAATTTGACAAAATCAATAATGTCAAGTTCAATTAAGGAAAGCGATTCAAAGCATGACCATGTAGAGCAAATGATCAATCTCTTCTGAGAGTTCGAATTGGTTGGAGGATACATTAATGATATAGTCGAATTGATATGATCCTCAACACTTTGCCTAAGTCTTTGATGACTTCCATTATAAAGTAGTCCTTTATGATAAGAGTTATACTCTAGATTCATTGCAAGAGGATCTAGTAACCAAGAACGAAAATGGGCAAAGGTGCACAGTTTTAGTACGCACCTCAAAGAAAACCACCGCTCATCGAAGATGAAAAGGAAAAGTGGAATTCAAGAGATGCTAAGGCTAAAGAAAAGAGTGGGAGTAATACAAAGGGCTCTACCAATGGTTTGAAAAAGCCAAAGGAGAAGGGCAAATGCTTCAAGTGCGGTGAGACTGGGCATTGGAAGGCTAAGTGCCCCAAGCTCAAGGCTCAAGGTACGCCATTTGCTTTAGTAACGGAAACATGTTTAGCGACTTGTTCTACTCATTCATGGGTAGTAGATACGGTGCGATCGATCATGTTTGTTACACCTGCGTGGGTTCCCGCGACAAGGGAGTCGTGTGATGGCGAGATAACGATCTCCATGGGCAACGCGACGAAAGTCGAGGCCGCTGCATGGAGATGTTACTTTATGTTTTGATAGAACTGCTTTAGTATTGAAAGACGCTTTATATGTGTCGAGTTTCAAATAAACCTTATTTCGCTTTCAAACTATTTATTCATGGATATTCATTATTTTTGATAGTGGTGTTTCTATCATAAGAAATGACGGTTATCTGTGGTGGCACATTATATAATTCGCTTATACTATTTCTCGCCAAACATAATACCTATAACTATGTCAGCATCTTCTTCAAACCTTAAAAGAGAAAGTTTTCTTCAAAGATGACACTATGTTTCTCCGGCATCTTAGATTAGGTCACATCAATCTAAATAGGATCCAAAGACCGGCTAAGAATGGAGCGTTGGGTGATCTCACAGCCACTCCATTCCCACCTGCGAATCTCAGATAGAAGGAAAGATGTTTCACTGCACCTTCAAAGCGGGCGGGTTATAGAGCCAAAGAAGTGTTGGAGCTAGTCCATTCTCGACCGTGTGGACCTATGTAAACACAAGCTCGTGGAGGGTACGAGTATTTTGTCACTTTCATCGACGACACTAAGGTACGGATACATATACCGCTTCACCGCAAGTCCGAATGCTTTGAGAAATTCAAAGAGTTTAAGGCGGAAGCGGAGACTAAGCTTGGTAAAGTATCAAGTCATCATGGTCCGATCGCGGTGGCGAATACCTCAAGAACGAGTTTATGTACTATTTGGTGCAGCGGGATTACCTCCCAAATTACTACACCGGCACACCACAACAAAATGGTGTGTCGAGCGAAGAAATACGACTCTTTTAGAAATGGTTAGATCGATGATGAGTTATGCAACATTGCCTATTTCGCTCGGGGTATGCCTTAGAAACGGCAAGATACTTGCTAAATCTAGTACCATCCAAGTCACCGAAAAGACCCTTTCGAGTTGTGGTTTGGGAGCAAGCCTAGTTTAAGCCACATAAAGATATGGGCAGCCCAAAGACATGTGCCGAACAAGAAGGCCGACAAGTTGGAGGCTAGATCCGACGCAATGTCGTTTATCGCTATCCTAGAGGAACGAAAGGTGGTTATTTCTATAGTCCTAAGGATCGAAGGTCATTATTAGACTAATGCCCGATTCTTAGAAGAGGATTATATGAAAACCATAAATCCAAAGTTGAAATCATTCTTCAAGAATTAGAAGATGATCGATTCCACCACCGATTAAGCCAAAGGTACGAGATGTCGTGTTCAGTGGGAGGATCGACACCGATACTTCAAGAAATTGAAGTGGGTCGAGTTCCACCGAGATACCGCCGCATAAGTGGCTCCTATCCAAGAAGTTGTGCAAGATAGAGAACCACAGTTATCGCACCCACCGTTGCTATTGTGCCAAGAGCGCCTCGTCGAGTGGGAGCGTTGTTCGTCAACCCGAGCGATTTATGTTCGTGGGTGAATCTTCGGATTTAGTCCCGTGAAACGAGCAGCAATATCGACCCATGGACATACAAATGAGGCGATATGAGACATTGATGCAAGATCATGGCACACCGCTATGGACTTAGAAATCGAGTCCATAATAGCTATGGATGTATACGAAAAGACACTCTACCGATGGCAAGGAAGCCATAGGTAGTAAGTGGGTATACAAGAGGAAGAGAGATTCAGATGGAGAGGTTTCGGCTTTTAAAGCCAGGCTTGTGGCGAAAGGGTACACTCAGATTGAGGGCATCGATTTCGATGAGACCTTTTTCACCGTAGCAATGCTCAAGTCCATCGTAATTCTTCCGCCATAGCAGCCCACTTAAATCTTGAGGTTTGGCAATGGACGTGAAAACCGCTTAAACGGTTACCTTGAAGAAGGTAGAGACATCTATATGCAAAGAACCCAAGGTTATGTGGTGAAGGGTGAAGAGCATCTAGTATGGAAGCTTAAGAAGTCCATTATGGACTTAAGCAAGCTTCACGATCCCGGAACTTACGCTTTGACGAGGTGGTAAAGTCCCATGGATTTATCCAGCTGCTCAGCGAAAGTTGTGTGTATCGCTTAGATGTCAACGGTGATGTGGTATTTCTTGCACTTTACATAGATGACATCCTTCTACTTATCAACAATGTGAAGTTGTTATCGACGAAATAGTTGGTTATCCGATCGCTTTCAAATGAAAGACTTAGGAGATGCACCGCACATTCTTGGGATCAAGGTTTACCGAGATCGCAAGAGAAAATGTTGAGCTTATCTCAGCGCCTTACATCGATACTTTGATTACTGCTTTAGTATGCACCGCCAAGAAAGGATTGCTACCTTCGCATATGGCGCCCTTTATTCAAGGAGCAATCACCCATGACCGCAAAGCGAGATAGAGGAAATTAGACAAGTTCCTTACGCTCACCGTAGGAAGTCTCATGTACGCAATGCTATGTACGAGACCCGATATCTACTATACGGTAGGCATAGTAGCTAGATATCGCCTAACCTCGACAAGCTCATTGATCATGGTAAAGCATATACCAAGTACCGAAAAGGACTCGAGATTATAGGCTAGTTTACATGCGATAGTCTAATGCCTTTGGGTTATTCGCACTGGATTTCCAAGCCGACCGTGATTAGAAGAAGTCAACCTTAAGCTATGTGTTTACCTTGGGAGGAGGAGTCAGATCCCCAAGGCGGAGTGCAAAGCAATGATGCATTGCGGACTCCACCATGGAAGCCGAATATGTAGCCGCTTTGAGGTCAAGAAAGAGGTCAGATGGTTCAAGAACTACCTCATGGATCTAGATGTGGTACCTGGTTTGCCCAAGAGTATCATAGTTTACTGTGATAACTCAGGTGCAGTGGCAAACTCGAAGGAACCACGGACCCACAAGGCAACGAAACACATAGAGAGAAAGTACCATGTCATACGAGAAATCGTTAGACGAGGGGATGTGCTGATTGAGAAGATTGGTACTGCGGATAACCTAGCTGATCCATTCACGAAGAGCTCACCGCAAAAGTCTACGAAGAGCATATTCGAGGACTCGATTGCAAGAAGATGGCACCCACTTAGAAAGGAAACTTTTGTATAAGTGGGAGAAGTAAAGTGATGGTGTTGTTTGTAAAAGCTAGTAGAGAGACACATTGTATACTAAAAGTTTTGCTTTAGTATAAGTGAGAGATTGTTGATTTGTATAGAGCATCGAAGCAGCTTTAGTTGAGCTTGTATACAATGTTTCGTTACCACTATTACAATCTCCTATCCGAATTGTTTACTTGATTGCATATATATGTCCCTTTATCTCATATATAAGTTAGATCATACAAAGGTGTTGTAGATCACGTGTCCAGATATGATGTCCAGTGATTGTCAAGCTTAATGAGATATAAATAGTATCACACCGAGACAACTTGAGGACGAGTTGTCGATATAGTCGTGTAGATAAGAAGTTACTTGACTTGGTTGTTTGTCTATGCCGGCACGCCTCGACGATTGATGGATCACAACGAGATGAGTTCTTCTATCCGACCGCCGTGAAGAACCCAGATCTCTGAGACTTACGCTGATCTAAATCTCGATAAGGTATTATGTGAGTATGAGTTGTCGACCATCACTTTGACTTGCATGGGTGAGGGTTACATGAGATAACCCAAGATTCTCTCATCTTGGGTGGTGGCAAGTTTGTATGTCATGCTAGTTATCCGTGTCGAGTCACCGTATCCGCTTAGGATGATGACGCCCCTTAAGGAGCTCAAAAGGTTTATTGTACTAAACCCGCAGTTGAGTTATCTCAAGTACAATAATAAGGTTGAGTGGTACTACTTATGAATTAAAGATATTAATTATTTTAAGCAATGTAATCAGTCAGAATAATTAATGGACGACGATATCTTAAATACGGGATTTGTAAAGTCTAAGTGCAAGCCCGACTCAACTTCGATAATAAAGGGTAAGTCAAGATTTATTCTCTAGTGGCATGAATAAATGTTTATGAATTAATTTATGTTCGGCCGATCATAAGATAATTAATTTATTTGAGGCCCATCTTTATTCCTTACATTTGATCCTCAGGTCGGCCCATCCAGCCCGGAAGCTTAGTGATTTTTGCCCTCCTCTCTTAGAGTCCCACCGACTCGACGATCCTCTCTATCCTAAAGGATAAGATTATATTTATTAGATATGCATAAATCCTATCTTGATAGGGTTTAGGTTGCATTATAAATATAAGGCGAGAGAAAATCAAGGTTAATGCTTAACCATATTTTCGAGAATTACTATCTCATAATAGTGAGAATTTTCAAAATTAAGTAAGTAGGAAGAGGGTGAATTTCTAAAGCACTCTCCATAAATTGTCCTCACTCGATATTGGAGTTTAGGCAACCGGATACACCCGTAAGATCAAAGCACCGCCTTGATCCATTCATCCCCGACAGATTCGCAGTAAACACGAAAACCCTACGTGTTGCAATTAATTATATAGGTGCATGCTAGACATATAATCAATGTATGGTGAATTAAACATCCAAGATAGATCCTCGGGAGAGGGTTAAAATCAGATTTCCCTACATATAATAGATAAATAATATATTAATCAGAATCGAATTTCAGTGGGATTCCTACAGGGGGTTGAAAATTACACAGTAAAAGGTCTTGATGGACCAACTCATGGATCAAATATAAGGAATAAAGATGAGCCTCAAATGAATTAATTATCTTATGTTCAGTGCAGAACATAAATTAATTCATAAACATTTATTCATTCCACTAGAGAACAAATGCTGACTTAGCCATTTATTCCTGAAGTTGAGTCAGACTTGCACTTAGACTTACATCAATATATTTAAGATATAGCATGCCCATTAATTATTTATAGCACTCTAACTGCTCAAAATAATCCATCTCTTTAATTCCTTAAATAGTATCATTCAACCTTATTATTGTACTTGAGTCAACTCAACCTGCAGGGCTTAGTACAATAAACAGTTTGAGCTCCTTAAGGGGACGTCATAATCCTAAACGGATACGGTGACTCAATACATGTGACCAACATGACATACAAGCACTGTCACTACCCAAAATAGGGAGAATCTTGGGTCATTTTATGTAACATTCACCCATAACAAGTCAAAGTGATGGAGAGTAACTCATACTCACCTGAAACCTTATCGAGGTTTAGATCAACGTAAAGTCACCAATATCAAGATTCTTCACGATGGTCAGCTAGAAGAACTCATCTCACTTGATCCATCAATACGTCAAGACGTATTAGCATACACAAACAACCAAGTCAAGTTACTTCTTATCTATACCACAGCCTATACCGACAACTCATCCTCAAGTTGTCTCAGTTGTGATCCTTTTTATACCTTAACTAGCTTAACCAATCATACGGACTTATGTGATCTTATACACTTTGTATGATCTAATTTTTGTATGAGATAATGGGACAACATATGCAATCAAGTAAACAATTCAGATAGGAGATTAGAATAGTGGTAACAAGACACATTGTATACAAGCTCAACCATTATTCTTTCAGTATACAAATCCAACATAACTTACATCGAATATTAGTATATTATCGTCAATGATTAAATGTAAACTTAATACAATTAAAAGCCTTGTTACAGTCAATTGAACCTCAAAAAATGTGAGAGTACAAAAATGAATCACCAACAAAATTATGCAACCACGACAAATTAGCTCAACACAAATATATGACAAATAACTCAATCTCGGAATGCCTCCAAGATTTTGCTTCCCATAAAAACTATAATCATATTCTAAAATATATTTGTATTTTTATATTTTTTCCATCTCTTAAAATTCATACATATAGGTTTTAATCAACTACTCATTGTAGAATATTCATTTTGTTTCCATTAAAAACTATAAAGTTTAGACAATTGACAACTTTGAAACAATCATGACATAAAATCACAAACATAATTTTCAATAAGTAAAAATACGATTAACATCACTATCATATGACCACAATCTTCGATTAAAGACCATAGATAAAACATTAGACAATAATAAGTTTCATGTTGCGAAAAACACATACCACAATCAAGATAGAAAATAAAGAATACAATAATTGTTTACCCAGATCGCCTTACAACCACGTCCGGGGTGATGCCAAGTCAGAATTTTATTATATTTTTGGATACTGATTATATGAAAAACGACTTTTAAATAGACAATAATCAAACTCTAATCATAAGCTCATTAGGGTTTCGTGCAGGCCCAAAATTTGCGCTAAGTGTACAAATTATTCAGTTCCATACTCGATAATCTCCCACTTGGAGACTAAATTCCCAAGTAATCGTACTTCTTGTTTTCTTTCCGTATCCGCTTAGCATCGTCTAGCCTCATCTTCATGCTCCAAGGCCAATTGAAGCATAGCTTTAATTTCTCTAAATTTACCACCTTAGAAACATGTCTGCTGGATTTTCACTTCCAAGGATCTTCATTAGCTGCAAGATCTTCTTCTACAACAGGTGACAAATATAGTGATACTTCAACTCAACATGCTTTGTCCTCGAATGAAACGTTGGATTCTTTGCCAAGAATATAACACTTTGACTATCATTGTAGAGAGTGCAACTCTTATGCTCATTCACAAGCTCACCCAAGAAACTCTGCAACCACACCATTTCCTTACTCGCCTCCGTTATAGCCACATACACAGCTTCCGTTGTGGACAAAGCAACAACTTTCTGCAACTTAGAAGCCCAAGTAATAGCAGTACCACCATAAGTAAAGACATATCCGATTGTACTTCTCCTTCCATCGAGATCATTTGATGTCAAATCCGCATCAACATAACCTGTCAGCACGACACTCTTGCTGATGAAACATAGAGCTTTCTCCGTGGTACCTCTCAAGTATCATAGAATCCACTTGACTGCTTCTTAATGTTGTTTGCCTGGATCACCCATGAACTGGCTCATTACTCCCACTGCTTGAGAAATATTTGGTCTTGTACACACCATGTCATACATGATGCTACCAATTGTCGAAGCATAGGGGACTTTCATCATGGGCACATTCATCTTTGCTCTTTGGCTACTCCTTTCTCGAAAGCTTGAAGTGACTGTCCAACGGGATATCACAGGCTTGGATTCAATCATGTTGAATCTTTCAAGGACTTTCTGAATATAACTCGCCAGTGAAAGATATACATTTCCCGTCATCTTATCGCGCTCGATTCTCATACCTAAAATCTACTTTGTCTCTCCAAGATCCTTGATGGAGAATCATTCGGACAGTTGCTTCTTCAACTTATCTACCTTATTTATATCAGCTCTTACGATCAGCATATCATCAACATAAAAAAAAAGGACAATATAGCTCTTGTCGAACCTTTTATAATAGCAACAATGATCAGCGTGGCATCTTTGATAACCAATCTTCATCATGAAACTATCAAACTTCATGTACCATCGCTTCGGAGCTTGTTTCAAGCCATATAAACTCTTCTTCAACTTGCAAACAAGTCCTTCATTCCATTTTACTACGAACCCCTCAGGTTGTATCATGTATAAGTCCTACTTCAAGTCACCATGAAGGAATGTTATTTTCACATACATCGATGTAGCAGCAAATATTCTGCAGAAGAACCATACTTAACACCATTCGAATAGTGGTCAGTTTCACAATAAGAGTAAAAACATCAGTATAATCAATACTGTGTCGCTGCTTAAATCCTTTGACAACCAATCGGGTCTTATAGTGTCTGCTACCATCAGCTTCAATCTTGATCCGATAGACCCACTTGCAGTGCAGGGCCTTCTTACCCTTTGGGAGCTCATCGAGTTCCTAAGTACCATTTAACAGAAGACATGCCAACTCATCATTCGTGGCAACTCTCTATTTTCGTCTATCACCACCCTGCTCTGCTTCTGCATAGCACTCAGGTTCCTCACCATCAATAAGTAACAAATAATAATTAGATGGCGAATACCTATCAGGAGCACGTCGCTCTCTAGGTTATCTTTGCAGCGGATCGTCCGGTGGTGAAGTCCTTAGTTCTTCGTCGAGAATATCTTCTTCATTCTGACTCTCATTTCTTCCACTCAAGTTTGAGATGTCTAACTCGACCTCTTGGTATTCGAAATTACCAGAATTTGATGCCTCCAATTTATCCTTGTTCATAACCTGTTCATTGAAAATCATGTCTCTACTATGCATAATTTTTCGGTTATGCTTATCCCAAAGCCTATAACCGAACTCATCACCTCTATAACCAATGAACGTACACTTAACAGATTTGGCATCCAACTTACTTCTTTCAGCAGAATTAACATGAGCATAAGTAACACAATCAAAGATCTGTAGGTAAGATAGATTTACCTTTTTTCCTATCATTGATCAGGAATGCAGCTGTGTTGACTGCTCCTGCCCAAAAAGTCTTAGGCAACCTACTCTTTAGTCTCATGCACCTTGCTGGCTCGCTCAACGCTCGCTCATACGCCCGCCACTTCATTCTCATTGGGAGTTCTCTTACGGTCTTCTCCAAGAGAATCTCTTTCAAAGACAATACTCTTTGAACTCACGAGTTCATACTCTCATCCATTGTCGATTGAAGACACTTCACTTTCATCTGCTTTTATTTTCTACAAGAGATTTCCACTTCCTAAAAGTATTGAAAGCGCTCAAATTTATTCTTCAAAAATAAATCCATATCTTTCGAGTGGAATCATCGATGAAGGTCATGTAGTACTCTAAACCACTAAGGACTTGTAATGACCTCTAATCTTAAATACGGTTTAGCGTGGACTATTACTCTAAACAGGATGAATAATGAGAGACCATTTAACATTAAACCGTGATACATATATCAAGCATGTTTTGGACTTTAATACATAACTTAAGTTCTTGCAATGAAAACATGTGATATGTACATATGACGATGTACAATCAAGGTATAACCTTCACGACAAACATTCCTATTGCTCAACACCGCCCATCGCATCACTACTCAATCTGCACATTTAAAACAATATGCGGTGAGTACAAGAATGCACTCGGTGGACTTATGCCAAAACATTTTCTCATCTTCAAATTACATCGCTTATCATGGTAAGACACAAGGTTTTATTTGGAAGACCTTGTGCTTACTAAAATATTTTCATCATTTTCATAAATCATCGCCACAAGCATTTTACTTATATTTATGATCCATATCCCTTCCTTTCCTCATAACATCAACATTAACGTCGTAGAAGGAGGCCTCCTTCTACGTCATTCAGAATCGCCGCGCATTGTCCTTACGGCCCCCAATCACCATTAAGTGTACACGTTAATCCTAGCCAGGTATAATCCTTCCGACATAGGATCCGAATTCGATTTCATTCATAAGTTGGGAGCGACCCAACAACATTCATGGATAGGATACATACATAAAAACATAAATATTTGGGCAGGTAATTAAATAAACATTTCATCATCATTTCTTGAGATAAGCATTGTAGATAAATACTTTTCGTTTCGAAGAAAACATCATAAAACATTTTATCCTTGAGGATAAGAAAAGAAGCCCACCTGGACTGTAGACTTTCTTAATTGATTTCTTTCTTCGCAAATTGGTCACGTCCGCGTCCCACCTTTACGTAAAAATTATTTTAGTACGTCGGTCACGTATTTTGAGATTTTCAAAGTTTAGTGAACTTTCATAACTTTCTAATATAATGATTCGCATCCTTAAACTAAAATAGTACGTCGTTTCATCGCATATCTTAGCTAATAACTTCTCGTACTTCGATAGAGACGTAATATAATCTACGGTCTCATATTAACCATTTAGGTTAAACGTCGAACTCATACTAACGTCTTTTGATAAAATGATTTCAATTATGAAATCGTTTCTCACAAAAGAGATATTCTTATAAATTTAATACGTTTTACACGTATTAGTGTATTTATTCATCGTATATCAATAATATTGATCACATACTAACGTATTTCATACGTTTAGTCTTAAGTCAACAATTTTGACTTTTCTTAATATACTTTTCAAATTATTCACGTATTTGTTAACCAATTTCCATATAAATCGATTTTCAATTGATTCTTTATCAAAGAAACCTAATTCTCGATTTTTCACGTTAATCAATAAACATGATCAATACTTTTCTCAAATATGATCTAACTTGTACTTTAAAAATTATTTTTCACATGTAACGTTATTTAACATAACGTTTCGTCGTAAACATAGTACATTATGTTTCTAAAATCCCATTAATTCTTAATAGGTCTAAAATATATTCTAATCATATAATATATGATTTTTCTTGATAACAAGAATTTAAAACCCTAATTCTCAAGAAATAGCTCTCGGCCTTCTTACATTAAATTCTCAAACCTCTTCCAAATATTCTTCTAAATTCACATATTATTCTATATTATCATAGAATCATTAATATGTATTAACATTAGCTATAGAAAGATTGGACATCACTTTCCTATTCCTTAGCTCACAGTTTTCATACTTTAATATAGCAAATATTTTTCTAAATTTCTTATAAATTCTCACCACACTTAATCACTACTATGTATCACTAATACATCATAATAATCAACAATTATAACTCACACATCAATGTTCCAACCTTATACCTCTCGAAAATTTCATACATATGAACATATATTTTCTAAAAATTCTAATAAATTCACATAACACTTAATTAAGGCTCTAGATAAATAATATGCTATAATATCTCATAAACATGATTTAAACATTAACAATTGTCCTCAACCAATTTCGGTACATACATATATATTACATATAATTTCCAAAATTTTCAAATAATTCACTTGAGTTATATTACCAACATATAACATTAATCCATCAACAATTTTAACATAATAATTTTCGGTCACCTCAATTAATTTCATAACATGCTTAGCTTTTAATTAAAACAATACATATGCTTAATCTTAGCATAGTAAACATAATTAGCAAATCACTAAGCATGATAACATAACTCATCATATTAAAAACATTTATAACATAAGCATTATATTAAAATCAAACGGTTGGAAATCAAAAATTTTAACGTATAACTAAAGCTCGTTCGATGCCTAACCTTTTAATCGGCTTGGATTATTTGTGCAAAGGATTTATGTATCAAGGTTTGGGATTGGAAAATGAAGAACACTTTTCTTTTTCTCCTCAAGATGCTCACGGTAATGTGAGTCTTGTAAGGAGGTGATGTTTTGTTTTTATTTTATCTCCAATACCTTGTTAAAGCTCAAAGAAATAACTTGATTACTACACTTAATTCAAAGCTCACAACCCACGGTCCAAACACATACACAAAGCAAGACTAAAATGCATTACTTGGTGACTCAACAACTTTATTACATCACCTCTTACACTATATTTACTACACTTACATAATTTTGAACAAAACAAAATGAATCCCTTTTGGATCACTTAAAGTCGTCGGTCATCTCTCATTGCACACAAGGATGAGCCTTTTTATTTTGTCTTATACATGATATATAAATATCTACACACTACCATATGCAAATACATCATCAAATAAGAGTTTAAAGATTTCTTCCAATCTCACTTTGCTTTTGATATCTCACGGCAATCACAATACAAAGCAAGACAAAATATTTTCCCCTTTATTCACCTACATGCTTCGGTCATTTCATGTGTACAAAGGAGGATGAGTTTTAATTTTTGTCTTATACTAGATATAATATCTTAGTATTAACTACATGCAAGCAATCAAGTCAAAGAGTCCAAACTTTTCTTCTTTCTTCATTTGGTATCTCACAGCACTTACAAGCCAAAATACCTCCCACTTGATTCCTTAATTAATACTCTTGTCTTGTGTGTAGAAAATATCTCACTAATACATATACTATTACACATATTTACGCAACATGATAGGAGATAGCAAACTTTTCAATTCTTTGAATCCTAATCGTATCACTCACGGCACTTTTGTATTCCAAGTGCTAAAACATTTTATTTTCTTGCCTCAATAGTTATATAACATAATATATGTCTTAGATAATATATTAAATCATAGGAAAAATAATTAAGATGATTCATGTGTCAAAACCCTAATTTCGAAAATTAAGGTTTTCGAAAATAGCTATCTTTATTCAATATTCATTCCTTAATTTTATAGCATTATTTTAATGCTAAGTAATACTCTTATTACATAAAATAATCATAGGAATTTAAATATTATAATTCCTTGATCATTAGACTTAATTTTCTAATCGTCTCTAAACGTTGACGTTCAAAACGTTCATAACCGAACCATCTCAAAATGTTCGTAATAAAGTCGTAATCACTTTATTAATCTATTTCATTAATGATGAAATGTAATTCTAAGCTTCGTCACTTAAAAAAATTCACGTAATATTAACTTTCGATATTCAATCGACGTTAAAATATTACTGCCGAAAGAATTATATAAACTATATTCCTTGATTCACTAATCATTAGTGAATATGATATAAGAATTCATTATATCATGAATAATCGAAATCCATCTTCGATAATTTACTAATTCAATTATCGAGACGAAACCCTAATTTACGATCTTTATTATCGTAATTGGGCTTTAAATCTTCGGGATATTACAGGACTTTACAAGGGCTGGTCCCCATAGATCAGTGTAGACCAAGTCCAATTTCTGCTTTTTCAAAGGTCTTCCACCTCTCGAGAAAATCACTCTCCTTTGTTTTTGAAAACACAATCCTCGTAAGCCAACTTCACGCTTTGGACTTGACGACTACCCTTCAACTCATTTCTTTCATCTTTTTTTTTGCTCATGTGGCCTAGCCGACAGTGCCACAGATCAGCATCGACAACTACTCCTACAAGATCAATACATTCTTTTGAGTTAGTTGTTGCATGCAATGTACCATCTTTCTTACCTCGAGCTACTATCTTGGCTTCTCTGGTGATCTTCCAACTACTGCAGCCAAATGTTACAGAATATCCTTCAACAACCGATTGAAAGAAAGTTTCTTTTTAATCCTGGAATGTGACTTACACAGTTCAACTTCAGCATCGATCCGTTTGGTGTGGTGATCTGGACATCTCTCTTTCCCACGATCTTCAAGGGCTCGTCATTTGCAAGATTGACTTATCCAAATTTGTCAGAGATGTAGTGCTCCATTATCTCGGCATCACTGCATGAATGGAACGACTCTCCAGAATCCAACATTCATGATTCCAACGGACTATTGACACTAAAGACCAACGCATCTCCATTATCATTTGTTGTTGCGTTTACTGCCTTCTTGTCGTTCTAACCCTTTTAATCCTGTTCAGTGCTGTACACTGACTTTTGTAGTGACAGAACTCATCAAAATTCCAGCACTTGATCGAGTCTTTATCCTTCCTGGATTGACTCTTTTCTCTAGACTTCGATCTCCCCCTATGTCTTCCATGTGCAGTGTTGACCCTAAGGTAGATCCAGATTCCTTCCTACGAACCTATTTGCTAATCATCAGATCTCGCACCTCGTCAAAACAGAACTCTATCTTTGTCGATGAAGCACTTACAGTTGTCACCGTTCCAGCCTAACTTTCTGAAAAAGAAGATAGCGTAATTAGGGCACGTACCTCATCGTCGAAGCTAATTTTAACCGAACTCAACTGCGATGTGATCATGTTGAACTCGTTTAGATGTACTGCACCATCTCATCAGATGAACCTTGTTCGCAATTGATGGCTTCTGGTACATTTGTTCCATAATCGCCAGCATCTCCCTTGACGACTTGGCTTCAATCATGTGATAGGCTACGTTCCTGGACAACGATAAACGTATCACACTTATCGTCTTTCCGTCTAATAGCCCCTACTCATCGGATCCATCTTTTCGGGTTTGTCCTTCGGACGACATCTGAGATCTTTACCATAGAGGTAATCCTCAATCATGTCTTCCGAATCTAAAATTTGATCCATCAAACTTCTCTCTTGAAATCTTTTGCTCCCTCTGAACTTGAAGCTCTGATACCAATTGTTGCGAAAAACACACACCACAATCACGACAGAAAAAAAAATTCACAAGAATTGTTTACCCAATTCGTTTTGCGACTAAGTAAGGGCCGATGCCAAACCAGATATTTCACTATATTTTTCGGATACAGATTACAGGGAGAAACGGCTATTAAATAGACAATAATCAAACCATAACCCTAAGCCCATTAGAGTTTCATCCGGATCAAAAACATAATTCCAAAATTTGGATCACCGAGATCGGACTTGAGTGTCTGATCTAGTCGGGCTTCATACTCCAACATTTCCGGCGAGCCATGAGATATACCACCAAAGGAGATGTGATTACGGAAGCGGAGAGAGGCAGAGACATGCTTACTTTTTATCATCTATAGTGAGATGGAAGGATAGTAATATACAATTTAGTCCATCTACACAATAGATTTATAGATATTCTTTCACACATTAAGAAATTATATTTAGTTAATCCAGCTAGAGTGCATATATATAGTTATATATTATTATACTCCTATTGACAGTAGCTGGAAGATGAAACTAATGTGGCTTTAGTTCAAGTCGTGGGTGTGCATTTTAGATTAATACAGACAGTTCTTTTCTGTTACTCTTTCATGAACTAAGGGGGTGTTTAACAGCTTATTTTAGAGAGCTTATAAGCTTTTCAAGAGCTTATAATAGGTAATGTCTCAAGTGCTTATAAGTTATTAAAGTGTTTGGATAATTGATTTTATAAGCTAGAGAAAGAATCATGAGTTAGAGAGAAAAAATCGTAGTTAAAGAGATAAAATTGACGAGATGTGAAGTTGATAGTGTATGTTTAGGAAATAACGAACTATAATAAGATTATTTTGGTAAATTCATGGTTGCTTATAAATTTATGAAAAAATAAGTTAGGGTTGACCAACTTATTTTTAGGGGAGCTTATAAGTTGTTGGAGCTTATTTTCACAGCTTATAAGCTGTGTAGGAACTTATTTTGCCAAACACTTTACAACAGCTTATAAACTCATGAACAGCTTATAAGCTGTTTTAAAGAGGTTATAAGCTCGGCCAAACATCCTCTAAGTCTTTTACCCAATCGTACTACATATTAAATTGACAGTTTATGGCCGCAATGTAATGCTGCACTGTTCTTGGTTTTGTGAATATTTCTGTTGAACAAGAAGGTCAAACTGGTACAATGTGGTAATATTGGATATTGTATCAGGGCAGGTTATAAATTGTTTGGGATGTACCTACTTGCAGATTTCAAATACTCTATTTCTCTTTTGTGTCTGTTCTTTTTCCTTTTCTTCGGAGTCAATAAACTAATAATTCTTGGATTGTTTTAGGTATGCCTTAACATTAAAACTATCCAACTTTCGATGGACTCTTTCAGGTAGGTTTCTTTTAGGGCTGCCAATCATATCTTCTTCTTTTTTTTCAGTCTATTGTTTTTATCTTTTTCTGGTGCTTCTCCATTTCATTTAAATGGTAGCAACTTTTTCTCATCATATATATGCACCTGCTTACTTTTTCAAAAAACCGTATAATCAGAATAACTGATTTATTAACATACATACAAATCAAATCATATAGTTATTTATTTTTCTTTTTATTTATTTTCAATTCACAATAACATAGACAAAAATATGTGGGGAGTTTGAGAAAAAGGTATTCCCCGAAAAAACAAGAATAAGTTGGAGAGAAAGGCATTGCAGGAATAAAGAAAGTAGGAATAATGTTGCAGATGTCAGTTTCGAAAAGGTAAACAATTTTCAAGCTGAATTATTTGAGTACGAGATAGATATATTCCACAAATTTATTCATACGTGATTAGAGAAACATTTCTAGCATGTCCTATTCTCTAATATGATGCTGCTCTTGTCACAATAATATTCAATAATGATAAATCCATAGAATTTAATTGGTCAATCAAAGTTGAAAAAGAACTGATCTTGTGCACTCACGTATAAGAAAGAACACGGAGTAGTAGATATATTTCATTTTACCTATTTTCCTCAGAGCTATAATATAATGAAGGCCTGACAAAATGACCTCAACACATTAGTCCACTAATCTCGTAAATGTATTTCTCATATGCACGGTACGTACCTTAATGTCTCACTAGTAATTAGTTTATGTAGAGTAATTTTGCTATGATGATACGTTGAAATTACTAATTGAAGACTTGTTCAATATAGAGGAAGCAGCACCGGCGTCAGACAAAGACGCGGGGACGGAGCTGAAGTCTCACTGAACAAAAGAAGTGGAGACAGCAGACACGACTACGACAAACATAAGCAACATGAAACTGCCATTGTTTTATCATGTTTTTACTCCAATATACACAACATCTATGCTATTTAATGCAATAAATAAATCGAAAATCATGGTGCCTTCAGTTCGGAATACTGTCTCAATTCTAATGCAGCGTATATGTACACATGTATAAAAATACGAGATCATCTCTCAGCAGCAAAATCAGAACATCCTTTGCACCCACAGTGATTTGAGAATATTTACAATATAATGAAGAAACTCATCAAAAATTCAAAATATTTACCCATTCAAATTACTTTAGAACATAAACCCACAATATATCACAATCCACCACAGAAAAATGAACTTTGCAACATAATGAAGAAGCCCATATCGAAATGCAAACAAAGTAAAGCTGTCACTGTTAAGTTCATTTTTCTTTTACCTCATTCAGCTAGAAGGAGAATCGACCACTATCCGCTCAAAATTACTCACATCCAATGTACGACCGAGTGTTCCGGAAAAGAAAAGGAAGACAAATTGCCATTAGATTCGACTCCCTAAATAGTTGAAAATTGCAAATCAAATGCCATAGAAAAGTTATACAAAAATTTCTATGAACCTGTTGCAATAATGAAATGTTATTCAAGTGAATCCTTGTATCTAATGGTTTGCTACGGCAGCGAATGGTAACGACACTCAAATGCACAAGATGTTTGGCCTGGTTGTCATGCCCCAAAACTCAAATAAATAGAAAATGGGGGAAATGACGGAAGCCTTACTTATTCATACTTATTCAGAGAAATAGGAAAATAAATCCCAAAATTTGGCAAACCCTATTTTCAAGAAAGGAAATAATAGGTAATGTCATTTCGATAATAACATAAAGCTAGTCAAGATCAAAGTTTAGTTTAGTCTTCGATAACACTACAAAGGACATCAAGATAAGCAGAAAAGAAAATTATGAGTTCAAGCTCGACATAGAATGACATTAGGTAATATAACCTAGTCTTATGATTTGAAAGATTTAGAAGACTAGATAATGACTAGTCATTCGGTGAACTCAAGATTGTGGAATAGAACCTTCGCCTCGGCTTCTGCTTGCGTCGGCACATTGATAAAACACGAAAAACATTTGAAAATATTTTTGGGCTAATGTACTCGGTGGGCATACAACTTTTAAAACATTTAGCATAATCAAAACAGTTTATCCAATATCTCGACATAACTTAGAAGGTTTCAAAACTAAAAGCCACTTCCAAGTTATGTAAGCACGGGCTCGAATCGTGGTGATTTGATCCCCACTTGCGAAATGGCCAAATGAATGGCTTCACCTAATGAATGGTTTCACCAAGTGAATGGTTTCACCCAGGATCCGACGATGGCTATGTTCCCGGGATCGGGATCCGTTAAGGGCTTTTAGTTTTGAAACCTTCTAAGTTATGTCGAGATATTGGATAAACTGTTTTGATTATGCGAAATATTTTAAAAGTGTATGCCCACTGAGTACATTAGTGCTCAGCCCAAAAATATTTTCAAATGTTTTCGGGTTTCTTGGTCAGGTCCGACGGCAGAAATGAGGCGAAGGTTCTCTCCACAATCTTGACTTCCGCTGAATGACTAGTCATTATCTAGTCTTCTAAATCTTTCAAATCATAAGACTATATTATATTACCTAATGTCATTCTATGTCGAGCTTGAACTCATAATTTTTCTATTATGTTTAACTTGATGTCCCTTATGGTTGTTATCAGAGTACGAAACTAAACTTTTGATCTTGAGGACTAGCTTTATGTTATTATCTGAAATGACATTACCTATTATTTCCCTTTCTCGAAATTAGGATTTTGCCAAATTTTGGGATTTATTTTCCCTATTTCTCCTGAATAAATAAGACTTCCCGTCATTTCTCATTTTCTATTTATTTGAGTTTTGGGGTGTGACACTGGTGTTCGGACTGATCTAGTTTGCCGATTTAAAATTGGAAAAAGTGATAATGTTGTAGAAATCGTCTACTTCAAATAGGGTAATTTTGTCTTGATTATTCCTAATATGTAGTACTGTTGAGCTAATGAGAATAAATCACAGGGTATGCATCGGTTGTATATAATAAAGAGGAACAATGAAAAATCAATGGGCTTGGAAATAAACTCGGACTTGAGAGTTAGTGATGTACGGTACCAAACTGGTAGTTAAGGGCATTTGTGTTTACTTAATATCTAGGTCTTATCTTAGCTACCAAACAAAATAAGCTTTTAAATAATTTATAAGTTGTGAAAATAAGCTCCGACAGTTTATAAGCTTCCCTAAAACTAAGTTCATCAGCTCCAACTTATTTTTTTATAAGCTTATAAACAACAATGAATATCAAAATAACATTATTATAGTTCGTTAATTCATACATATATACTATCAACTCCACCTCTCGTCAGTTTTGTCTCTTTTACTATGATTTTCTCTCTCTAACTCACTATTTTTCTCTAACTTATAAGCTCAATTATCCAAATACTTTAACAACTTATAAAAGCTATTGATACATTACATCTTATAAGTTCCACGAGCTTATACGCTCTCTAAAATAAGCTTAGCCAAACACCCTTTATGTCTATTTTTAAAGTTGTAGACGAGAGCTTGGGCAATGATATTCGATATGATATAAGTTGTATTTTAGTTAATAAGTTCATATTTTTAAACTAAATTATTTAACGAATTTGTTCACTAGTTGACAAGCGAAATACTTTCAAGCTTAAGTTTGATTTATTTAGCTAAAAAAATTCACAAAATGAGATCAAACAAGTTTTTATCTAGTTAAAGGTCGAATAGTTTATGAGTAACTTGGTGCACTTAGTAACCTAATTTTATGTCTCCAATAGATAGAGGTATTTTTGTAGTCATTTGTTATATATGGTCAAATGACTCAAATCACGTGGTTCACAAATGATAATTTTTATTTTGTAGCGTTTGCACACGCACACTTTCTGAGATGAAAAAGGTTGGGATTAAAATTTTAAAAAATCATCCTAATTAAAATGGTATAATTTTTTCTTTCATTATATCCACGGCTCTCCTTATTCAAATGGGCTTTCCCTAGGTTTTTATGAAATATTTTGAACTCTGGTATTTGTCCAAATAATTATTGTTAGAATAATGTATAATTTATCAAAATTTGTAATTTGTACTACATTTTCATTTTTTTCATTAATGTTCGTCCGATATGTACCATTAAGACGATGTTGTTTTACCAATGAAATGATATGGTTTTATTGTTGAAACATTTGGAGATGTCGTGTTTACAAAATATTAGAAGGTTGTGTTGTAATTTATAAATGAACACAAAAACACTTATTAAGATAGAAAAATAATATTTGAAAAGAACACATAAATAAATTTAATTTTAAAAAGAAAGAAAATCAATCAATTTCGTTGTTTGGCATACGATGGTTGAGTAATTGAGTCGGGAGTTGGTACGGTGAAACTAGAAGTTTTGAATAGTTTGAATTGTAATTTCGGCCGTCTAACAAAAATTAACAAGAGGTGGTCTCTTTTGCGGCGTCCGCATGTGTGGACATTGATATTTTTCTTCAATGCAAATGCTAATTTTTTAATGTAAATGATGTTTCATAATTACATGATAAAAAGCAAATGATACTTTTCTTCCATATAAATGATATTTTTTTCTATTCACACGGTGCAGATAAATGTACATGAGTTTTTATAAATTAACAAAATGAGAGGACAACCCGTAAAATGGGTTTCAGAAGTCGTCAATCAATTTTGAGTTATAGACATTTGATGGATATTTAAATCTCAGCTTTAATCTCGTGCAAAAATTAAGGGACAAATTTACTACAAATCAAAAGATTGAGATAATATTGAAATAATTTAAAAATTAGGTCCAATTTGCAACAAGGTCTAAACTTTGAGATTTAATTTATAATTATCTCTTATAATTGATAAGCAATATATAATTATTTTTCAGTTAAATCTTTATAAACTAGAAACGCTTATTGATAACATGTTTCACGTGAACTTTATAAAGCAAAAAAAGGGAAACTTTTTGCATGAATGACGTCATTAATCACCCCAGTTAATTTCAATAGCCATACATACTGCTCAATATACAGTTGTTCAAATTATTAAAGGGCATCCGATACAACTCAGACCTAATTCTTCCACTTCAAGCAATTACCAAAGTCTTAAAAGATTTCTCTCTCCATTGATACATAGTTATTCATTCAATAATGTAAAAAAGAAAAGAAAAAAAGAGACTAGTATAAACTCTAACAGACAAACTATATTATATAATATAATGGATCAATATATATAAACAAATGTTACTTCAACTAAAACTTTAGTAGTTTCATAAATATAAAGTTGAGTTGCACCCGAATTCTTAGATGAACTAAGGGAGATAAGCATGAAGCAAATTTACTCATTTTACCAAGAACTATAAATTGCACCCACCACGAATTCATTAGTCTAGTACAAAACTTTAAAATTAATATTTATGAAATTTGGAATAGCTACGATCTTTTCTTTTGCTTTATATTCAGCTATACAAAGTACATGGGACGGTTCTTGATAGGATATGGCCCAACAAAGCCCAAGATCGTGCCCAATACAAGTAAAGCGGCGTCAAGCTCGGCCTAGACAAGTTCGCCCAAGAAGACCCCTAAAACCGGTGGGAACGCAGAAGGCTCGGCCATATCTAAAAGAATCTAATTCGAGAAGGGATAGGATTAAGATCCTATCCAAGATCTCAAATCTTATTTAGAAGACCTCGGATTTAAGATCTAGGTCTAAATAATTGTGTATAAATAGAGGCTAGATTAGGCGAAATTGATCATTCACACTCTTTGTAATCACTTCTTACACATTCAATACGAATACTCTCTCGCTCCGTGGGCGTAGATCTAATTCAAAGATCGAACCACGTAAATCCTCAGGTTCTTCTCGCGTTTATTTCCCTAACGAAATTAAGATCGATCATTTGCGCCGTCGTGGGAAGCGAAATTTTGTGCTTCGATCAACCACCGTTTACGGGAAATAATCATGACCGGTACACGAAGTCGTGCATCCGGGATCGTCGCCGCAACAACAACACCGGCGGCGAGGAACGCCGAGCTCACTCGGGAAGAGCCCGATCGGAGAAGAAACCCCAAGGATATGTCCAAAGTCTCGACGAGCACGGATACCCGCCTGCGGAGGCGGGATACCATAGCGAAGAAATCGCAGCAACAACCTGGGAACCTCCGCTCCGCAGTAAACCTTGACGACGTCGAGGGTTTCTCGAGAAAAATAAGGAGAGCTTTCTCCGAGACCTCGGTGAAACACGTGGTCGACCACGTCACGAAGACAGAAGCGCGAAGCCTCATCTAGGTGCGAGGCATAACAACGAGAGGTCGGGGCCGAACCGACCGCGCAAGAAACGGCGACGCGAGAGGACGTCGTGACCGCCACGGCCGGCCCGATCGCGAGCGAGTTCGATCGGCGAACTACGCCGCTTCTCAAGGAACGAGCAGCGCGGAAAAGCATCATGGCGGCGGGAGGTCGGTCCGAGTCACCAAAGCGAGTTCGATCGTCGAACTCCGTCCCAATCTCCGAGGGCGGCCCGATGGAGTGCGAAAATAGTCACCCGTTCTCAAACAGGATACTCAACACTTCGCTCCCGGATAAATACCGGGTACCGAGCATCACCCCGTATGACGGACTGAGGGACCCACAAAACTTTCTCTCGCAGTTCCAATACAACATGATCAACCAACGTCTCAAAGACAGCTTCATATGTGCAAACTCTTCCGGAGTTACTCGTCGACAACGCCACCGGTGGTTCGACGGTTTACTCACGGAAGCATCGGCTCGATCGCGACCTCATGGCGGCCTTCCATCGAAGGTTCTTCCGAGCGGTCAAAACGTCGTCGACACCTCCTCACCGTAAGGCAAAGCCGTAACGAGTCCATCGATGACTTCATGACGAGGTTTAACAAGAAGTGTTTGAAGGTCGAAAACGTGAGCGACACGTTAGTCATCTCGCCTTCCAAAACGGCATCTTGCCGGGGCCTTATACTGAGAGATCGTCAATCTGAACCCCGTCTCGCGACGGGCGTGGCGCATAGCCAACCGGTTCGCCAAAGCGGACGAGGCGATAAGAAAAGCGCGAAGCGAGCAAGCGAGCCTCCGGAAAGGAAGAAGAGATGAAGGGCGGGAGATCGGAACCAAGGCGGCGGCGCCTTGAAAGATTACATCGCCTATAAGGTCGAGCTCGGTCCGCGTGACACTTGGCGACCTCAATACACCCCGTTGACGGCCGAGGCGTAAATCTCACGCACTCCATATGAACACATTCGAAGCCTCGACCGATGACAGGAGGAAAGAGGCGCGAACCGAGGATAAGTATTGCTCATTCCATGGAGACTATGGGCACGACATCGAAGAGTGCAAAGAACTCATGGGAGAGATAGAGATGTTGGTTTAGGATGGACCCACGAAGAAGTACCAAATACGTGGTGCCAAGCCGACCGAGAGAAGAGAGAGAAAGCAAGGAAGAGGAAAATTCGCCCCCACAAAAGCGGCGTGACATCGATGAGGAAGGAGACGACGAGTCCCAATATGACGGGTGATCTCCACTATTACGGGGCTCCCGTGGAGTCACGAATCCTCCTCAAGGCCGAGGCCAAGTCCTAAAACCGAGCGAGCCTAACAACAAGAGGTTCGAGAAAGGATGAGGCGATCACCTTCTCCGAGGGCGACCCGTACCATAATAGTACCCCACCAGATCGCTACCGTGATCCATGCGATGGTCGCGAATAAGTTGGTGAAGCGCGTGTACATTGATAGCGGCGTCGGTAAGCATCCTTTTCAAGGAATGTTTTGACAAGCTAGAGATAGAAGAAGCGCCTCGCCTGGCCGCCGCCACTCCAAGCTTCGTCCGAAGAGATGCGCCCGGAAGGGATAATTGAGCTACCCGTCACGGTGGGGAAGTCACCAACGAGCTCCACCAAGGTGGTGCAATTCTTAGTAGTGAAGTCCCTCGCCATATAACATCATACTAGGGGCGAGATTGGCTGAACATTTGTAAAGCGGTATGCTCAACGTACCACCTGACAATGAAGATACCCACCACAAGGGGAACAGCCGTGATCCGAGGTGATCAAAAGCAAGCCAAGGAATGTATGCAGGTTGCCTTACGAGGTGCAGGGACCTCGGTCCAGCACCAACAGCATAGCAATTAAAGGAACCCGAGGAGTTGGAGTCAAGAAGTACATCGCCACTCCCCGACAACCAGGCGGAAGAGGTCGCATTGTACGAAGATGAGCCCTTAAAGGTCGTCAAAGTTGGTCTCACCAAGGCACCTGAAATAAAGAATCAGATCATCCAACTCCTCGGAATTCGAGATGTGTTTGCTTGGTCTCCCCGACATGGCGGAGTCTCACCAAGTATCATCACTCACCGCTCAACATCGACCCGAAAATAAAACCGGTTCAGCGAGCAAAGAATTTTTGCAGCGAGCGAAACCAAGTCATTCATGACGAGGTGAACCATTATTAAAAGCCCGCATCTTGTTCGAGGTCAAATATCCGACCGGATAGCCAACCGGTGATGGTGAAGAAAGAAGGAGGGATGGCGAATGTGTATCGACTACACCGACCTCAATAAACATTGCCCAAAGGATTGCTATCCCTTCCCAACATTGACAAGAAGGTCGACGCTACCGGTCGGATCTGAAGTCTTGATTTCTTGGACTTATACAAAGGGTATCACCAAGTCACGATGGACGACGAAGACGCCAAGACGACAAATTTCATTACCGACTTGGTCTTTGCGTATAAAAGATGTCATTCGGCCTCAAGAATCGGGGGGCTACCTATCAAAGGATGGTGGACAAAATATTTCACCCTACATAGGTCGAATGTGGAGGTATACATAGGCGACATCGTCGTCAAAAGCAAGGAGGAAGCCGCATGTGTTGCCGACCTCGGGATCGTCCTCGACCTTCTTGAAAAATCAACTGGTGAACCCCGAGTGCACGTTTGCGGTCCGGTGCGGAAAGTTCTTAGGGTCTTTGGGTTTCACAAGAAGGGCTAAAAGTCAACCCGTCCAAGGTCCAAACCATTTTGAAATGAACATGCGAAGACCATCCATGACGTACACGACAGTGACGGTAGTTAGCCGCCGAGCAGCTTTCTTTCAAAAGCATGGATAAGCGCCTACCCTTCTTTCAAGATACTCAAAAGGCCGAAATTCTCATGGGATGATGTACACAAGTCCGCCTTTGAAGATCTCAAGAGCTACCTCGCCAAACTCCCCACTCTATCCGTCCAGAAAGAGGAGGTCCTTTCTCTACCTCGCCGCCGGAAGAATCCATAAGTGCGGTCTTGAGTGCGAGAGGAAGGACGTCGGCTCGGTGTATTTCATCGGCCGAGCACTAAAGGCCCGAAGCAGTGTCGACCCTTGGAGAAGCTTGCCTTAGCATTGATAAACGCCGTGAGGAGACTACGTCCATACTTCCATGCACGTCCCATACAAGTCCTCACCGACTACCCACTTGACAAGTATTGACGAGCCCAAGCTCTCGGGGAGAATCGCGAAATGGGCAATCGAATGGGCGAGCACGATATATCCTACGCTTCGCCGGAACCATCAAAGGTCAAGCCTAGCGGTTTCCTTGCCGAGGCTAACCGTCGAGAAACCGAAGCCCACCGAGTCCGTGTCGAGACGATGCGAAGCCGAACCAATGGATGAAATACCAAAGAAGTCTTTGGCAACTCGTTGGCGGGGCTTGGGAAAACAGTAGCGGGCAGAATCTTACTCCCAGGCCGGACGGCCAAGAGATCACCTACTCACCGGTTCACATTCAATCTGAACAACGAGTAGAGTATGAAGCCTGATCGCAGGACTTCGCCTAGCTCAAAATCTCCAATCTGAGCCGTGCAAGTTCACAGTGATTCTCGGGTCGTAGTAAGCGAAATGTTTGGGAAATCTGAAGCAAAAAGCAGCAGGATGAAGAAATACCTTGGAAAGCAAAAAGCACATAACGGATTTTCTCATACTTCAGATAGTTCGCATCGAGGGAGCAAAGCGGCGAGGTGACATCTTAAGTAAATTGGCCTCGTCGTCAACGAGCCCGCCAAGAGAAGAAGTCCAAAGCGAAAGCATAGGCGATACCGATGGCGGGCCGAGGTCAACGTAGTCTCGGATGAAGAACCCAATTGGATGACTCCTATTCGAGAGTACACGGAAGGGCGGCGCCCATGACAAGTCGGAAGCTAGGAGGATCTGAACAAATCTATCGATATACAATTGAGCATGAGGTCCTATACATGAAGTCATATCTCCAGCCTCTCTTAAGGTGCTTGGGTCCGAACCGAGCTGATTACGTTTGCGAGAAATGCACGAATGATCATGCGGAAGTCACATCGGACCCGAGCCTTGTAAAAAAAGTCATGAGATGGGGATACTATTGGCGATGATGTTCGGGACTCAATTGACCTTGTGAAAAAGTGTCCAAGTGTCAACTCCATGGGAGCGTGCGAGGCTACCGCAGACCGACCTCACCTCCATCTGAGCCCTTGGCCGTTTATGCGATGGGGATCGACATCGTGAGGCCCTTTTGTAAAGCACCGTGACGCTCCAATTCCTAATTGTTGCGATTGATTACTTCACGAAGTGGGTGGAAGGCGAGCCCTTGGCAAAATCACAAGCAAGAACGCCTCAACCGTGCGGAAGAGCGTGGTGTGTCGCTTGACATCCCTCATATCCTCCTTTCTGACAGCGGAACACAATTCACGATAAGACATTCAGGAGTGGTGTCGAGAGCTTCGGATCAACAAAGTTCACCTCGGTGGCCCATCCTCAAGCAAATGGTCGGACCAAGTCACCAACAGGACCATCGTGAAGGGCGAAGACTGCGTCTCGACCGAGCTAAGGGCCTGGGTGGAAAATTTACCACAGTGTCTTATGGTCATACCGAACAACACCTAGGACCTTGAGCGGAGAAAGCGCCCTACAGGTTTGGTGTATGGAACCGAGCGGTGATCGGTGAAATTGGAGTACGAGTCCCGTACCATTGACTTCTCCGCGAAGCAAATGGGAAAATCTACGAGTGATCTAGATCTACTCGAAGAAAAAGAGACCTCGCCACATCGAGGAAGCTCGGTGCAAGCAACAAGTAGCTCGGTATTACAACCAGCAGTGTAAAACCCGACAATTCCAGTGGGCGACCTCGTACTCGAAATAATGAAGTCGACAAAGCCGCAGCTCGGCAAGTGGAAGCCACATGGGAAGGACCTTCAAGGGTCGACGGTCCTCGGCAAAGGGCCTATAAGCTCGCCCAATTGTCCGGTGAGCAATTACCCAATGCATGGCACATCATTCATACGAAGAGATATTATGCATAAGTGTCGAAGGTCGAGTCTTGTTGGTCGTGTTTTCGAGTCTGTTTAATCGAGTCAGAGTCTTACTTTGTTACGTCGTCTTTTATCAATAAAATTTTATTTTTTGCATGTTTTATTTGTCACTAATGCATAATCAATCTTCACCATTATTCTATACCCTCTACGGAGGATAAATTCCCTCGGCGGAGGTCGATTACCTTCGTTTCATACGAAGATGAATTTAAGCGCTGTGGGGACCACCCTCCCGATAACCTCGGCAAAAAAACAGAACCATTCCTACATACGAGATCAGATTACCTTCGTTTATTTGAAGACGGTACTCTCTATGTAGGCAGTAAGGGACCGCCCTCCCGATGACCTCGGCAAAAAGAACCATTCCTACATACGAGATCGATTACCTTCGTTTATTTCGAAGACGGTACTCTCTATGTAGACGAAATAAGGGGACCACCCCTCCCGATGACCTCGGCAAAAAACAGGAACCATTCCTACATACGAGATCAGATTACCTTCGTTTATTTCGAAGACGGTACTCTCTATGTAGACGAAGTAAGGGGACCACCCCTCCCGATGACCTCGGCAAAAACAGGAACCATTCCTACATACGAGATCAGATTACCTTCGTTTATTTCGAAGACGGTACTCTCTATGTAGGCGAAATAAAGGACCACCCTCCCGATGACCTCGGCAAAAAATCGTTAATTCCGAAGAAGGAACTCTCTACGAGGACGAACTCCCTTCATATATTACTTTTGTTCAATATAAAGTCAATCTGAAGCAAATAAATCTTTCTTATTTCAAAATAAGTTATGCGGGTTACATATTACGGGCGGAGGAGATCGGGAAAACCGAGCCAATCCCTAGAAAAATCGGGATTCAACGACTCATCTATACTAATCCTACCTCACCTCGTCCTCGATCTACACTATGAGCTCTGCCACTCGACCTCGGCCACTAGGCGATCTGACTCGCAAGATCGACCTCGGCCGCTTGATGGCCCCGCCGGCTCCTTGAGGATCCACGTCGTTCTTGGGCCATAGCGCCTCTCTTGAGCTATCCGCGGATCGTCAAAATTGAAGCATTTATTGTAGTCCGGCAGGCATAGAAGCCCCGGCGAAGAAGAGGCCTCTACATCCCGTCGAGCGGTTCTTGAGCTGTGGTTGTCGAGCAATGACGGTCTTGTATATGCCTCCGAGCCTTTTAATTCAAATGACTGCTCCGTGAATGCCGGAGGTCCGACCATATTCACGCCCGTACCGCGCCAACAACGGTCTCGACAACCTTGGCTTCAACTTCCGAGATAGTCATCCCACCATTTCGATGGATGACCTCCTCGTACTCGGCATGCTCCTCGGCTATTAATTTAGCCTACCTCATGCGACCTCGAACGACTCCTCTAATTGCAAAAGACGAGCACGGAGCTTGTCACAACTCTTACAGGCGCTCTTGCTTAATATCGACTCATTTGCACATGGCCCACCTGTCCCTTTATATGGAGGAGTTCGACCTCTTTCAATTCCAGAGTCCGCGACAAGTCTTCGATTTGGTTCAACCAAGGAGAAGCATCAAGCATTTCAGGCGACAACTGAATAAAAAGATAAGTGTTTTCACATAAACTTGTGATTTTATTAATATGCCCTTAGGCAGAAACCAATGTACATTTACATTCAAAAAAAAAAAAAAGGATCAATCGACCCTCCGGAAGCTTCGAACTATCCACCTCACCGCCTCCGAGCACAGGAAAGCCTCGGCCTCTTCCACCCTAACTTTGGCTCGTTCGGCTTCGGCCTCCTTAGGAACTCCCGGAGCCTCGTCGTCCTTGGAAGCCCCAGCTGCTGCCTCCCACGACCCCTTTGCACGATCAGCCATTAAAGCGTCGGTCGGGATCTCGGTCCACGGACAAAGGCGTGAGCAGACTCCGCGGTCGTGAGCGAGGGCAAGTCGACTGCAAAGACGGGAAGCTCGCCGAGGCCGCGGACAAGGACATCGAAATAGGCCCGCCTCGGACATCATCCTCTATCTCCTCATACCCATACTTGGTTTATCCACTCAGGTAGTCTCGGCGACTTCTTGATTGCATACGAGGCAGTAGCGCTTATTGAGGACCTCGGCCGCCTCACCGACCATCCGGGCCCCAGGACAAGAATAGCCTCTCCAAATGCCGAAGCATCTCCCCTGCGAGCTCGCCACCTCGGCCTCCCGACGGCGAGCCTCCTCACCTCTGCCTTCATTAAAGCGACTTGACCTCCGCCGCCCTAGCCCTTGCCGCCTCGGCCGCCTTCGCCGCCTCGACCGCCGTCTTCGCCGTCTCAACAGTCGCCGTATCCGCCGCCTTCAGTTTGACGAGATCCCGGAGCTTTACCTCGGCCTCGCTAATCTCTTGGACGAGGTGAGTCTTCTCCTCCTCCACTTCCTGAGCATACCTGGCCACCCAGTCAAGCTCAAGCTAACGGCACCTTTCAAGAAGTCCGTTATGAGACCGGACATCACAGGCTATCCCAGACATCTTGGCCACCTCGGCCGACACGACCTCAACCCCTATCTGAGAATCCCATCAGGTCGGAAGAATACATCATTTATATTACTTCACAAGGCGTAAGAATAAGTACGCTACCTCGGGAAGATAGGGAGCTCGGCGAGTGCCAGCGACGACACATTCGGTCGGCGTGCAATCGCGACCTCGGGGATAGCACGCTTAACCTCTTAAAAGCGCTTAGAGGCTGCGGCTCGGGGACTTGAAGCCTCTCGCTCGCTTGGGCATATCCTCGACATCCTTCAAAATCGGGGAGGGAGCTCCACACCGGCGCCGACTCCTTCTCTTCTTCTTCTTATCACGATCAAGTTCACTCTGAGAAAAATACAAGAAGTCAGACATACACACACGGATAATCATGCAACAAAAGATAGAAGAGAAGGAGGGGCCTCACCCTTCACCGACTCCACCTCGGTGGTAGGATCATAAGGCTAAGCCCGCGGTTTGTAAGCTTCGGCCTCGGTGAAAGGCCTCATCCACGAGACCTACTTTGTCCAGTGCCTCCTCCAGGCCACCGTCAATCTCGTCCACCATCACATCAGCGATCTTCTCCGATCGCCATATAAACTCAAGTGATCCCTCGAACCGACAGAAGAAAAACTTCTTCTGCCAGTTCGAGATCTTCGATTTTATCTTCGCTTTGAATTTGCGACGGGGTGATAAATAATACCACCCCGAACCACCCTTCAGTTGCAAAAATCGGAGAACAAGCCCCAAAGTGAAAGGAAAATTATGCCGATGGGCATAGACACCTAGGCCCACCAGATGCCGGAAAGAATTTGGCGTAAGTTGGGCAAGTGATATGCCGAACATCTGTTGAAGTTCGACATATACACGAGGATAAGGAACACGAAGACCAGCCCGCAGGCTGTCTTGACACGATGACAAACCCTTCCGAGGCACAATCCTATTCTGCGGGCGGGGCAACATAAACTATATCGGAAGAAATATGGTATTGAGAGACAATCTCCTTTACATCGAGATTGTTAAGATAGAAGAAAAAGACACTTTACCAAAATCCCGAAAGGGGAACATACAAAACCGCCGCGAATCCGACGGTGTACAGTATAATCTGGCTCGAAAGATTTACTAGAAGAAGAAAAAGCCATAACTTACTTTTGGTTTATCGAGGATGATGGTGATGAACTCCGAGACAACAATGGCGGCAGTTACACGTTCTTTTGAAGTTTGAAAGTCGAAATTTTGAAATAGCAAAAGTGATATGAGAAATGGCGTATCAAGGAAGATATTCCCCATTATGCGCTTTATCGGGAATCCACCGCTGCCGCGTTAAATGCGCATTAAATGCGTATCTTGTGTCACATGATCTCACGACGGCGGAAAATCCGTCTTGACCTCGCTAACGCCCTCGTCGGTGGCGCCAGACGAAGACCTCGGCTTAACGCCTCGTCGGTGAAGTCGGTCGAGAGGACCTCGACTTAACGCCTCGTCGGGTGAAGCAGACGGCGGACTCTAGGATAAGCGCCTCGTCGGTGAAGCAGACGAAGACCTCGACTTAACGCCTCCGGTGAAGTCGGCCGGAGACCTCGACTTAACGCCTCGTCGGTGAAGCCAGCAAAACCTCGACTTAACGCCTCGGCAAGAGATAGTAACAGCGCGCACAACCTCGGTAGATGCCTCTGCAAACGCGACATATGACTTCGGAAACATTGACACATACCAAGTCAGATCGTTCGCGCCCCGCCTCGGCATAAACAACCCCAAACCAACACGACCTCGCCTGCGTCTTTTGGGGGAGGTTGTGATAGGATATATTGGCCCAACCGGGCCCAAGCATTAGGCCCAATACAAGTAAAGCGGCGTCAAGCTCGGCTGGACAAGTTCGCCCAAGAAGACCCTAAAACCCGGTGGGAGCAGCAGGGCTCGGCCATATCTAAAGAATCCTAATTCGACAAGGGATAGGATTAAGATCTATCCAAGATCTCGAATCCTATTTAGAAGACCTCGGATTTAAGATCTAGGTCTAAATAATTGTGTATAAATAGAGGCTAGATTAGGCGAAATAGATCATTCACACTCTTTGTAATCACTTCACACATTCAATACGAATACTCTCTCTGCTCAGTGGACGTAGATCTAATTCAAAGATCGAACCACGTAAATCCCTTGTGTTCTTTTCGCATTTATTTCCCTAACGAAATTAAGATCGATCAGTTACTCTGCTTCTTCACAATTGACAAGTAAAAATTTATGACCGAACAAACTAAAAACCGTATCAGTCAAATTTGAATTTTTCTTTTTATTTTGTGTGATTATGGTGTTATTTGTGAGCGTGTGTTGAATATAGATCCTAAAAATCATAGAGAGAAATCATAAAAATAAATATATAATTAGCGTCTACATTATCCGCCGACATTCTTTTTCATGCCCCAATAAGATTTTTTACTTAAATTCATATTAAAATATTATATATTTAGATGTGTAATACCACTACAAGAGTAACGCGCGTACAACGATGAAAAGACGACGAAAAACTTTCCACCGGCGATCAACGACGGTCTTAAGACGGTATTGGACTTTAAGATAGTCCGTCGTCATTCCGTCGTTGATTAACGATGGAATGAATTCCATCGTAGATCGAATGACGACGGATAAAATTACCGACGGACCAACGACGGACAATCAACGACGTAATAACGACGGGACAGACTCAACGACGGCTCAACGGCGGACATTCAACGACGGAATAACGACGGACAGTATCAACGACAGATAACCAAGGACGGAATAACGACGGACAGGCTCAATGACGGATCAATGGCGGACATTCAACGACGGAATAATGATGGACATGAGTTCGTCGTAATTCCGTCGTTGATCCGTCGTTGAATTTTATCGTAAACACGGGATTCGACCTCTGTTTTTTCATTCAAACTTCTCGAACCCTAATTGTTTTATGCGCCGCCTCCCTTGCCGCCGCTGTACCTCGCCGTCGCCGCCTTCACCTCTGCCTCGACCCGTGGACGCCTCGCCGCCGTCGCGTCGCGCCTTCGCTCCGCCCAACCCGTGGAGCGCCTCCCTCGCCTCGTCTTCACCTCCGCGCCAAGCCCGGCCTCGTCGTCGCCTCGGCTCCGTCCCCTCGCCGTCGTCATCTTCACGGGTGAAGACCCTGCCGTCGCCCCAGCCGAGCCCAGTCGTCGCCTCACCTCCGTCCAGTCTCTGCCACGCCTCACCTCGTCCGTCTGCGCCTCGCCTCGCTCGTCCGCCTCTGCCCATCCGGTCGGCCCGGGTCCGACGACCTCTGCGACACGCCCGTCCAGCCCTCTGCCTTCGCCCAACCCCGACTGTAAGTCCGACTCATTTCAATTACTCTTGCTATTTTATTACCTCTGTAAATTCATAATCGTGGTTTGCTTGGAATATGTCAATATGTGATGAGATTGAGCAATATGTGATGAGATTGAATAATATGTGATTATATTTCGACGCATATGTTTAAAATGTTTTGATTGTTAACTTGTTGGGATGATAAATTCATCGTGGTCAATATGTTATTGATTGTTATGTTCATGTATTCAAATTGTATGTATAGCATTGTTACTAGTGTATTTTAAATATTGGTATAAGTTAAAGAACAAATTAGTGTATATATGCGTTAAAGAACAAATTTAATGTTCTTCTTATGAACGGGTAAGTTATTGTATATATATAGAAATGTTGAGAATATATATATATATATATATATATATATATATATATATCCATATATAGGGGTTGGATCCAGTGAGAACTCATCTTTTTTGAGAACTTGAGAACTATGCACAGACATATAAAGTTGATGAATAAAACCTATAAAGTTGTGCATAACGAGAACATTCTAAATTGTTGCACAACAAAATAATTTTAGAAAGTTTTCGTTATGCACAACTTTATACCATTTTGTGCATCATCTTTAAGGTCCTATGCATGGTTCGCAGAGTTCGCAAAAAAGATGTGGTTCTCATTTGATTCACTCCAAATATATATATAATAGTAAATCTCAATTAAATGAATTCTCCTTAAAACACTTCGATTTTGCAATCTATACTAAATTGTTGTATGTATATGTATAGTGAATTTATCGTATATCAAGGGAGTGAGTAGTTATATCATTTTCATTTCTAATTATTGCGTAGAAAATTAAAAGAGTAAAGAATTTGCAATCAAAATAAGGATAAAATGAAAATTCTAACATTATTTTACTATAAAATCAAGAATGAGACGAGTCTCTGCACGAGGCATCTGATACGAAAATCCATCCTTTTGTTTATCGTTTTTCTCTGGGTTCTTGATCACGCTCGTATGCGAACTCAGCTCATTCGAATTGAATGACAACACTTAAACCATCTTATCGTATTGATTACATGCGAGTTGCTATGTTCCTTCAATTTTGCTAAGATAAGCATATAATAGGGATCATCATTCTTCTCATCATTATAGAAATTGTAATGATAGTCTTCATTATTGTGTCTTAGCTTTTCATTCGACTCCGTCCTCTTCTGCTCATCACATATTCTTAACAGATGGCCCATGTATTCCATGTCCATGCTGTTTTCAAGCAGCAATTTTTTAATTTACCTGATTCATCGCAGGATAATGGTTGTGATTATGAGCGTCGAGATCATCCTTCTTCCTTACTTTTTTCAGCGGTGAAGGATGATCTTGATCTTGCTCATAATTACAACCATTATCTGCGATAATCGATAATATCAAAAAATGCGCTTGTTCGCGGCATGGACAAGGAATACATGGGTCATCTATTAAGAATATGTGATGAGCGTAAGAGGCGGAGTCGAATGAAAAGCTAAGATGCGATAATGAAGACTATCATTACAATTTCTATAATGAGGAAGAAGATGATCCCGTTATATGTTTATCTTAGCAAAATTGAAGGAACATGGCAACTCGCATGTAATGAATACGAGGAAGATGGTTGATGTCATTCAATGAAGGAGCTTTGAGTTCGATCTGAGGTGATCAAGCTGAAGAGAAAAGCGAGGAAACAAACGTGTCGGATGCCTCGTCAGACTCGACCGATTCTTGATTTTATAGTAAAATAATGTCGAATTTTATTTTATCCTTATTTGATTGCAAAAGGTGTACAGAAAGGGTACATCCGGCGGTTGTCTCTCGAGACATCCGGATCTATTGGGGTATGTTTTGGTTTAATTGTAATTCACATACTTTTTATGAGCGTCATCAACTATATAAGGTATGCGTTATAAATGTAGATGAGAGTCGAGCGATCCCCACTAGTGCGTAGAAGGTTCGAGTGACTCATGATTTGGACATCTGCGAAATCTATGTGGATGTCGTGGGTGGGCTGAACAGAAGAAAGCGGATGTTCGGTGTTGGTGCACTTGCAAGGAGTTTGAGAAGCGAGTCTTCACGGCCACATCTCAATTCGTGTCCCGATATATGACCGGTAGCTTAATAGATGTGGAGAATGTTTATATAGATTTGCTTTACGGATGATGGATTATATTTATATGCTTTCTGTATGGATTGAATGTATTTGAATGGATTATACGATTTAGTTAATTTAGTTATTTTAATGTATTTGAATTGAATGTTGAATTGAGATTTCATGTTTATTGAGGTATTATTGAATTGAATGATGAATTGTTGAGTTTGTTGAGGTATGGATAAAACAGGTGATCGTCGATAACTGGGTACGATAAATGCGAAAAAAATGGATTTATTTTTTAAAACATTAACGACGGATCAACAAGGGACAGGCTGTCGTTAATCAACGATGGATCACATCCGTCGTCGATCAACGACAGATCAATGACGGACTGTCCCTCGTTAATCCATCGTTGATCGACGACGGATAATAGTCCGTCGTTGATCAACGACGGACTGTCCATCGTTGATACGTCGTTGATCGACGACGATCGTGCGTAGACAACAGCGACGTCTATATCCGTTGTTGATCCACCGTTGATTCAACGACGGACTCGTATTCATCGGAGACTATGTCTTTACCGACGGTCTTATTCGGTATAACGACGGAAAATTCCGTCGTTGATCGTGCATTTTCTTGTAGTGTACGGTTTGACTAATCATTCGATATTTATATAAATTTCTAATATCCCAAAGTTTTAAAGCTAAGTTACGATAACCTAAATCGTAAATTAGGGTTTAGTTTCGATAATTAAAATATTAACTTATCGAAGCTCAATTTTGATTATCCATAATACGAAGATTTTTATATCATATTCACAAATGATTAGTGAATTAAGGAATATAGTTTATATTATTCCTTCGAAAGTATTATTCTAACGTCGATTAAATTTCGATAGTTAGTCTTACGTTATTTCTAGGTGACGAAGCTTAGAATTAAATTCCTTATTATCAAATGAATAAATAAGACGAATACGACTTTATGTTTAACATTTTTGAGAGGATTCGATTGTCAACATTTTGAGACGATTCGAACGTCAACGTTTTGAGACGATTCGATTATTTAGTATAACGTTTAAAGAATTACAATATTTAAAGTCCTATGATATTTTTATGAAATAAGAGCATTATTTTTATATAATCCTTCATTAAAATAATGCTAGTGAATTAAGAAATAAAGATTTGATAATTTATTCTTATTTTTGAATAAGTGTTCGAAATTTTCATTTTGTGACATAGAATTGTTCTTAATTATTTTTCCTATGATTTAATTTATCATCTAAGACTTATATTATGTCACATGGCTATTAATTGGAAGAAAATAAAATATGTAGCATATTATGTACATAGTGACCGAAAATTTTAGGTTGTGGTGTGAAATGGAGAAAAATTCCATTCCTTTGATAGTGATGTGTAATTATTATAATATTGAGGTGTTATTTATGAAGGTATAAGATATTTATTAAAGTGCTATGTGTTATGTTTGTGAGAGTGCCAAAATTGTGTGTGAACAAGTGGGAAAAGAAGAAAAAAATTCAAAGTGTAAAAGATTGACTTTTAATTTTTGATATTTTCCTAAAACATTATTAAGGTGTATGTCATCAAAATAAATAAAATCATCTCTATTCTATCTAGTGTGAGTGCCGAAACCATGAAGAAGAAAAAGAGAAGGATTTTCTTATTTTATTGATAGTGATAGTTTATTCTTTAAAAATGACATGTATTTTAATTCCTACATAATATAATATGATCCTTAATGAAGTGAATTATTAAATAAACAAGTGGGATGTATATTTATCTTATGTTGAATAAATGAGAGAAAGAAAAGAAAATTCAAAGCTTGTGATAGTGATAATGACTATGATAATGATAGAATAATTCTTGTATTTTATCATAAGAATATAAAAATCATCTCTTACCTTATTGAGGTGGCCGAAACTTGCTAGAAATATGGGGAGAATTTTCTTAAGTGTTTGAAAATGATAGGTATGAAAGTGATGTGTATTTAATTATGTGATAAGATGACATATTTAATAAAGTGTGATAAGATAAAAATTTTGTCTTTAGTTACACTAAGGGGACCGAAAATATTAATGAGAATATGTGAAGTGTGAAATTTTTTACTTTCAAACTAGATATTTTGCTAAAAGGTGTTATTAATGTATATATACATCAAAAAAATAGAAATAACCTCCTTACAACTTGAGGATGCCGTGAGGTATGAGGAAAAAAAGAAAAGATGATATTTTCATTAAGTTTGAAAATGAAAGGTTGAAAGTGATAGGAAATTAATTAATTAATTATGGGATAGAAATCATATAACATCAAATGAATACATTTCTCTCTCATTTTTATCTTGAAACTATCGTGAGCAAGGAAAGAAAAAAAGAGAGTTGTGTTCTTCAATTCCTCTCCAAATCATAGGGTAGAAAAACGTTCTCGTCGACAATCGGTTCCGATTAAAAGGTTAGAAATCGTACAAGCTTTTATTACATGCAAAAATATTATAAATTCATCCATGAAATCTTAAGTTATATGCTTTTATTATTTTATGTGAAATTTAGGAAATTATGTTGAATGTTTAAAGTTGTTTATTAAATATGTTTATATAATGTTTATAAGCATATATTATGAATTTAGTACAAAGTTGAGCATGTTATAAAATTCTATGTTAGGACCGAAATTATCTAGTGATCATATGTTGATGGAAATGAATTTTAATTGTTGTTTTGAGCATGGATTAATGATAGTTAGTAATGTTTAAGCATGTATGAATTAATTCATAATTTTTGGAAAATATTAGGATTTATTTCATGAGATTTTTGAAAACTATAGCTTATGATATATTGATGTATGATTTATGTATGAAGGATATTATGACATATTATTGATATATGATCATAATAATATGTTATATGAATTAGTTAGAATTTTTGGAAATTATATAGTTCATGTTCCAAAATTTTCGAAAACCATAGCATATAGTATATTGATGTGTGATTTGTGTATGTTAGATATTATGACATATTGTTGATATGTGATGATAATTATATGTTGTGTAAATTAATTGGAATTTTTGAAAAATGTTTAAGTATTATTGCAAAAGAATTCGAAAATCATAAAGTGTAAAATTATGATCTACAATTTTTCTATGATTAATATTATTACATATTATTGATCCTATGTTAATATAATGTGTTATGTGAATTTATGGAAATTTTTGGATAGGTTATGAATTTATTCTCAAAAGTACCGAAAATTTCAAAGTTATAAAGTTAAAAGTTTTAAATTTATTTTATCAAGTGTAATCACATAATTAGTCTCAAAAATATGTTTTAGATATACTATGAATTTATGTGATTTTTAAAACAAGGTATACTATGTTTATGTCGAAACGTTTTGTTAAGCGACGTAAGGTTTGAAAAACAAATTGTTATGTCTAAGTTAGATCATACTTATGTGCATTTTCGAGCATGATTGTTTGTAAACTAAAAAAATCGAGACTTATGAGAATGTGATTAGAATTCGAGTATGTATATGTAAATTAATAGTTATATATGTTAATGTTGCAAAATATATGTTATTGAAAGTCAAATGACTTGATTAAGGTATAAACATATAAGTATGTTAGTACGTGCACGAGGTTATGTTGTATGCCTAGTATAAGTATGAGTTTCGTTGAATAGATACACTAAGACGTGTAAAACGTATTAGAGATATAAGAATATCTCTTTTATAAGAATCGATTTCATAATTAAAATCATTCTATCAAAAAATGTCAATATGGGTTCAACGTTTGACCTAATTTATTCGTAAGAGGTCGTAAGCGATGTTTCGTCTCAATTGAAGTATGAAAGTTATAAATTATATTATTCATGAAAAGGGCGCACTAATTTAGTTGAAGGATACGAAATCTTTAGAAGATTTATATATATATAGTTAATAAATCTTAATAAAGATTTCGAAAGTTATTGAGTTAATTTAGATCTTGACGATTTCCAAAAATGCGACCGACATACTAAATTAGTTTCTTACGTAAAGGTAGGCGCGGAAGTGATCGTTGAAGTAAGAAAAGGATCATTTTGAAAAGCATATATACGAGGTGGGCTTTTTCTCGAAATGACAAATGATTTATTTATGATGCTTTCTTCAAAATGAAAAGTCCTTATTTACGATGTTTTCTGTTGAGAAATGATGATGAAATGTTATTTAATTACCTACCCAAAATATTTATGTTTTATGTATGGATCCTATCAGTGTTGGTTCGCCAACTATGAATGATAATCAAGTTGTTGGTTCGCTACCAACTATGAATGAAAATCGAATTCGGATTCTATGCTAGAAGGACAATTTCTGGCAAGATTAACGTGTACACTATGGTGACTGTGTGCTGAAAGGTTTGTTCGGCCGGTCACAGCGTCCGTAGAAGGAGGCCTCCTTCTACGGCGCAAAATGATGTTATATGAGATGTGATATGGATCATACAGACAGAAAATATGTCTGGTCAGATAAGTTTATGAAAATGAAAGAAAATGTTTAGTAAGCACGAGCATTTCAAATAAAACCCCGTGTTACTGATAGGGCAGTGTAATTCAATGTCATGATAAATGTTTTTGGCATAAGTCCATGGAGTGCATCTCTGTACTCAGCCATGCATGTTTGTTTTTAAATGTGCATGTTGAGCTGGTGATGATATGGAGCAGTGTTGAGCAGTATGAATCTTTTTGTCGCTGATAGTTTGTACCTTGAATGCACATCGTCATATGTGTACTTCACATATTTTTCGCTACAAGAATACTGAGTTATATTTTGAGTAGAGAACTGAATACCTTCAGATCAGTTGAACCATTTTGTTAAAAATCTGATGGTCTAGTCTCATATGTAAATTATGTGTGTTTTATCTTGAATGTCTTGAAGTTCTAGAAGTTTTCTTGATATATGTCTCATAGTTCGATATCATATTCTATTCCTATGCTTCTTAATCTCGTTCCAAGTAATAGTCCCTGCTAATCCGTCTTTTGGATTAGTGGGCTGTTACAAAATTTGACTCGGTGCCTAATTTTTGAGGCTGCACATCCACACTTCCTGTTGTTTGTATCGTGCTGCCGCCCATAAACACTTCCTTTTCAATTTTGGTTTAATTTAATCCATTATTTCTGCTATTAAACAACAAAGGATTCTAACATTACATCGCATGATCGTCATGTCGTAGAAGAAGATTTCAATAGCAATTATTTTGCATTTAGACTAGTTTATTTGTATATGTAGTTCTCATATCATATATCTAGTTTGTCTTTATATTCATGTATTAATTCATCACACATAAAATAAAAAATCAAATAGATTGACCTAATGGTAGAATGGTTGTCTGACGAGGTCAAAAGTCCCGATTCGAGTTATTATAACGCTGATGTAAATTTACAGATTTAATTGAAAAAAATAAAAATCCAATAGGGTTATTTAGTTTTTTAAGAACGATTAAACTAGTCGAACAAATAGACCATTGATCTAGATTAAATTGACTGGCTTGTTGTTCGGATCATGCTTTCAATCACTTCTTTATCTAGCACTGGAAAATTTTATAGAAACAATAATAGAATCTGATAGAACAATAATGCAGTTCCATTAAAAAAATTGGGATTTTCACCATTTGGCAGTATAAGATAGGTCTGGATGTTGCTTTCAGGGTTTTGGAATTATTATAAGCCCTTAATTAAGTCAACGCTCAGCCTTCCTAAATTCAATTGTCGCTTACCAACTCTTGAAAAAAGTATATGAGACGAATAAACCCAACATACATTTATTTAAGTTTGATTAATTTGTCTCAAATCTATTCACTCTTAATTAATTGAACTATATCTGTGATTATTTATTCATTTTTAATCAATTGAACTATCTGTGATTATTTAAGACACTTAGATCGAAGCGGAGCTTAAATAATTTGACGCCTGTTTGTCTCATTCTACTTGTCTAACTAAATTCAAAGTCAAGTTTTAAATCTTATCAGGCTCAAAATTAATTCAAACATATTTAATATTGTATTGATCTAGTATAAATGGACTTTTAACAATTGATCTCGATTCGGGTATATTAAAAAGACCTACTAAGAGTTTAAAGTTGTCAAGGACATGTTGTTGACCAACTTTCACAATTTTAGTCGTCTATTAAGGTTATTAATCTACCTAATTCAACTAACTAAGAGTCTATGTTCTCAATATTCGTCTTTTTGCATTTTTGTGTGAAAAGACTGATAAATAAATAAAAATAAATAATACAGATATAAAATAACCATAAAAACAGAATATGGTAAGTGTGTTACTGTTGAATTAAAACTAACTAGTTATATTATGCCACATTTAATTCAATTAACACTCTCCAGACTCGAGTACAAGTTTTTTGTAATTAATTAACTTTAAGGCACATAAATGTTATAAAGTATAACAAGTTAATATAAAATGATACAGTGCATAGCATGTAGAAACTTATACATTACACGTTCATATAAATGAGAATAGATCATATGTATTGTATAACTTTATCATTTGAAAGTATTGTCCAAGGTAAACGAAATAGTAGTGTGTATGATATTTTTTATGCTTTAAAACATATACAAGTTAACTAGCTATACAGAAGTTTATTTTCCAATATACAAAAAGATAACATACATCATGAATATACAGTACAAATTTAATTGGATAAATCTATTTGTTAGAGTTGGTTAACTCTGACTAAGTCTCCTCGTTTTAAGGAGTTAGTTATTTTTTAGTGTTTTGTCTTTTCTTCTCTTTGGTGTGCAGGTTACGAATGTTTCGCGGGATGCGAGATGGTAACACGCCGAAGAACACGGGAAACAGATCAATAGAGATCAGGGTGAACTAAGTCAGATGTTCAGTTCCTATTTTCCAGGAGTAAGTTATGCGACTAACTACCACGACTTAATCACTACCTAATGGGCCAGATCGTGGTCCATGACATGCAGTCGAAGGCCTCTCAACTCCTATAAAAGGAGAGGCAAAACGACAGCAAAAAGTGCGCAACTCTTGAAGAAGTATCTGAAGATCTGTTTATGTTGTTGAGTCTGTTATAGTAACATTTCCGATATTATACGAGTGTTTTAACTTCTAATGGTGTTAGAATGTTGTTCTTTTTAGTACACGAGTGTTGTGAGAAAATCTTTAGTATTTTCATATATATTGAGAGATAGCTTCTTAGCTTTTTCATAGATCTTGATAGATAGTTTTTGTACTCAACTTTCCGACTTTATCTTGTGATAAAGTATTGAGTTTAATAACGTTCACTTTGTAAAGTTTATAGTGAATAATTTCATCATATTGGCATCTGATTATAATTTAATCAGAGAAAAGTTACTCGTTGTTCTTCAAGTTTTTAATTCCACTGCTTTACTCGTGTGTGATAATACCATCTACATAGATTTTGTGTTTAAGCGACAACACTTTCACTATTGTTGGATTTGTATACTGAAAGTTGAATGGTTGAACTTGTATATAATATTTTATGTTATCACTAGTACAATCTTTTATCTGAATTGTTTATTTGATTGCATATTTAGTCTCATTATCTCATACAAAAGTTAGATTACATAGTATGTAGAAGATCACATAAGTCTGTATGATTGGTTAAGCTAGTTGAGATATAAAAAGGATCACAACTGAGACAATTTGAGAACGAGTTGTCACTATAGGCTGCAATAGATAAAAAATAACTTGACTTGGTTGCTTGTCTATGCTGGTACGTCTTGACATATTGATGGACCACAATTAGATGAGTTCTTCTATCTGACCGTCGTGAAGAATTTAAATTTCAGTGACTTTATGTTGATCTAAATCTCGATAAGGTTTTAGGTGAGCATAAGTTACTGACCATCACTTTGACTTGTTATAGGTGGTGACATTGCTTATATGTTATGCTAGTTACCTATATCGAGTCATCGTATCCGTTAGGATGATGACGTTCCCTTAAAGAGCTCAAAAGGTTTATTGTTCTAAACCCTGCAGGTTGAGTTAGCTCAAGTACAATAATAAGGTTGAATGATACTACTTAATGAATTAAAGAGATTAATTATTTTAAGCAGTCAGAGTGCTATAAATAAATAGGACGTGTGATTTCTTAAATACGAGGATTCGTAAGTCTAAGTGCAAGCCCGATTTAACTTCGATAATAAATGGTAAGTCAACATTTATTCTCTAGTGGAATGAATAAATGTTTATGAATCAATTTATGTTTTGTGCTGAACATAAGATAATTAATTCATTTTATACATATCTTTATTCCTTGTATTTGATCCCTGAGTTGGCCCATCAAGATCTTTTACTTACCAGAATTTCATCCCCTTATATGGAGAGTCTCATTGGGACTCTGTTCTGATTTATGTATTATTTTAATACATCTCCTATATCTAGATAAATATTATCTGATATTATTAGATACAAAGAGATAATTATTGTATTTATTAGATATACAAGGATCCTATCTAAATAAGATTATATGGAATGTATTATAAATACAAGGTGAGAGAAAATCAGATTATCCAAGCATTACAGACTTACAGTGATTTTTGAAAATCATAGAGTATCACATAGGAGGTGAAATTTTACTGTACTCTCCATAAATTGCTCTCACTAAGTATTGGAGAATAAGCATCCAGGATACAGTCCAGAATATTAGAGCTGGAGTCTGCAATAGATCTGCTATCACAGAAATTTGTAGGTAAACATGAGTAAACACATATATGTTGCAATTAATTATATAGGAGCATGTTAGGAATATAATCAATGTATGATAAATTAAACATTCAAGATAAATCCTCGGGAGTATGAGTAAAATAAGATTTCCCTACATCTACCTATGACATGACATAAACTAATTTATACCTATGTAAAAATTATTCTTTTAATATATTGGGTTGGATAAGAGCTGTTTAGATTATCTTTTGTCTTTGGGTTACAATCTCGACCTTTATGGTCCTCATTTATCTTTATGGCCCTAAAGGTTTTATTTCTATTTCTTTCTTGGCCCAAATTTTCACCATGAGATTGTAATTGTTGAAAATGAAATTCTATTCACATTTTCCATCCTTTTCTTTATAATAACTTCTATAGATGGTATCCTATGCTACGCCCGTATGTACGGACAATAATATTTTTCAGTATAAATGACACTTTTCTCAATAAAAATGATATTTTTATTAAGAATAAAATGTATTTTTGTTCATCCGCACGGTGTGAACGGATGTCCAAGAGTTTTGTGTAACTTCTACATTTAAACAATAAACAATTTGCAAATATTAATTAATGAAATATATTTTTTTTGTGCTTATTGTAGTTCACGTTCACCCCACTCAATGCCTTGCAAAACATACATACATGCCACACCCAATTACTAACTAGAAAAAAATGTTTAATATATATACTCCGTTATATTAATAAATATTCCTCATAGTTAAAAAAATATTTTAAAAGAGGCTAAGATAGAAGAAAATGAAATGACATAAAAATACTGGCAAATAGCCCCACTAGAAAATCCAACTCTCAATCCACACTCCCATTCTCATCCGATAATATTATTCTGAGAAGATAAAAATTCTTTCTTCATGAAAGCGACACAAATATTCCCCTCAAATTCCTCATCATGTACCATCATGTTCTTGATTTAAATGTTGATCAAATATTCTAAATCAACTTCCCAAAATATTAAGATCGTGAAATGAAAGTATAATCTATCACGAAATAGTGTTTTCATTTTATCTCTCAAACTACAACCACATGTATATCATCAAGCAAACAACATGATTAATCGAGTTGGATTTCTAGATCTGCGAAACATGTATTAGCAAGTCCATGCATACATATACATACATTCATATTTTAAAATAATTCTTATTTGAATCTCACTCTATAATACTATCATTTTTAACATACATAAATGAGAACAAATCATGCCCAATATATAGGAAAATCTAATGGTTATTTTTAAATGTACATCATGAGTTAGTTTTATGCACATTTATGCATATAGTTGTGCATCTGCGTCATAATTTATGCATTGCATTTGAATCATCCATATTGATTTATAAATGATTGATATTTGTCCTCATATTCTGATATAAAGTGTCCACATAATAACCTCTCTCTCTCTCTCTCTCTCTCTCTCTCTCTATATATATATATATATATATATATATATATGTGTGTGTGTGTGTGTGTGTGTGGAGAACTAATATGGTTTATCAATTTTTTATAAACTAACAGTCAATATTAATTATAAATTGTTTATTATTCTCAAATTTTAGTGATAACCGTTTAACCATGTAGTAAAGGATTCTATATATTCATTGATTTGTCATTGTTCATGTATGCACAATCACTATGATTACATACACAATAACATGAATTACATGAACATAACAATTAATTGGGATGTGATGACATGCACAAGAATTACGATTACATGAACAACGACATGAATTATACGAACAACGAAGAATATAATATGAAATATCCAGATAGAGAAAATTTAGGGATTTGATTATTTTTATCATTAAATAATTATAAGTCATCCGATCTTATTCAATCTAACAGTGGTTATTGGTTCTTAGTTCTTATCTGAGAGGTAGTTCACTCTATAACCAACTCACATATATATATATATATATATATATATATATAGAGAGAGAGAGAGAGAGAGATTATTGTAAAAATCATCATTATCGTATAAACTACGAACTTTAGAAATAATCTGAATTCACCATGAAAGTGTTTGAATTCATCGTCTAAGTGTTTGAATTAGGAAAAATAAAATTAAATCACTCATGGGATTCAACTCGGATATTTGAATCTATCAAGTGAGGTCATGAATTCACAGTATATCTACACGAATCAAGGGTTAAAAATGATTCTTATTTTATATTTTAAGATTGGTTTGTGTTTGATCTCATTCATATATATATATATATATATATATATATATATATGAGTTATAATACAAACCCCCTTAAAATAAGAAATAAGAATTCATCTTCATCATCCATTTGCCATTAATCAATGGTTCAAGATTAAGTTATCACAATCCCTATAATTAAGGGCGGTTATTTTCGTAATATTGTATAATTACCATTATACCCTAATTTGATTTAATTACAACCACTCATCTACAAAAATCAATAGTTCAAATTTGTTCTCATTTTTATTTTTGAATGTGTTTCATTTAAACCAAACTCTCTCTCTCTCTCTCTCTCTCTCTCTCTCTCTATATATATATATATATATATATATATATATATTAGTTCATATACATATAATCTTTGACATACATAAAGGAGAACAAATCATGTCTATTAGATTTGAAAATCTAATGATGATTTTTAAGTATGCATCTGAATTAGTTATATGCACATTTTTGCATATAATAGTGCATTAATTTGTGCATATGCGTCATTGTGCATTGAATCTGAAGCATCCATATTGATTTATCAAAGATTGATATTTGTCCTCATATTTACACTATAAAGAATATCCACATGATAACCACATATAAGGAGTGTCATCAGATTTAATGCACATATTATGACGCATATGCACGATTATATACAAAAATGTGCATATAACTAATTCATGTGATATAGTTTATAATTGTCACCAAAATATTTAAATGCTTAAATTGAATGCATAATTATATGCAGATACACAAATGGATAATTAAATACTAAAATATATTATTATTTTTTCTCTCTTCTGAATCATCTTTGTATGTATGATTTATAATTGTCACCAAAATATTTATATATTATGAAATGTGTCTTTTGAATTTTACTTAGTACGAGAGGAGGGAATATTTTTACTAGAAAGGTCATATATCTAAGAAAACAAGGGCCGATCAAGTCTAAATCACACTAGTGTTAGTATAATTAAATTGTGACCATAATAATCAAAAATCGACTCCGGAATTAATTATTATTTAAAATAAATCAAAAGAGAAAAAAGACGATACAAACCAGTCAATTTTCCACGACCGAAATTTACGACTCCTCCACCGCCCGCGCCAGCGCCGCCAGCCCTCTGTACTTAACGACGAAGCGGCCGGCAGCGTGGCCGGCCACCGCCACCAGAAACACTCCGACGTTGAACGACATGACAGAGAGCATAACAAAGTAAGCTAGAGTCATGCGAACAGCGTGCACGGCGGCGTAGATGGCTGCCCCGACTGCGGGAGGAATACCTCGCGGCTTCAGATTCGGAGCCACCGAGAAAACCTCTGTGGCGACTGCAAGAAGAAACACCGCGGCCAGGGCTAATATATACATTCCGAGGCGGCCGGAGCCCGGCCAGCCGGAGAAAAGAACCACCACGTCTTTGCCCCAGAAGAAACTCATCTGCATCATGGGCATGTCGTGCATGTACATAGTGCTTTGGTTGTTGTACATTGACGGTGGCGGTGGCATCGGCATAGACATGTTTCCACTATTTGACATTTTTGATAGTCTCTAAGTTATGTGGTGATTGAGAATCGGTAGGAAAAAAGAAGAATGATAGTTCTTTAATATTTTGGATTTTTTTAAAGATTCTTTTTAAAAAATTATTGAGGAGTTAAAATCAAGGATGAATGTCGGATTGGCCTAGGCCAGTGTGTGTGTGTATATATAATGTATTTTCTGCCTTTTTTTATTCATATTTTTACTTAAAAGAATTATTTTTCTTGTTATATTGCATTAATCGCTTTGGATTTGTCGCAATGGAAAGGCGGTTTACAGGAGTCGGGATGTCTTATATATTTGTATTGTTTTTATTTTATTTATTTATTTATTGTGAATTGGGATTGAAGATATTGAATTTTTCCAGATATTATAATAATAATAATAGTAACAATAATAATATTATTATTATTATTTTAAAATTTGTTTTTCATTAATGTACTCGTGCATTATTTCAAAACACTTATGTATTATATTGTATGTTTATTAAGCGTTAATGACATAAAATGACGTTGTTTCGTTGTTTGAAATGAGAATTAAACTCAAACATGTTACTGTTAGTGCAACAAATCGTTTCACTAACACGCCTATACAAAACAAAATCAAAATGCAAACGATTTGGCAACTACTACTAGCTCCCTCTATTGTACATATCGTTCTGTCACATTACAATATAACCCCAAAAGTAATTCTTTATTCCGCCATTATGTATATATATTGTTGGAAATCACGCATATATATATGTTTATTATATATGTGGTCGAGTTGTCGGGAAACTTTACTTTGACCAAGATTTTGAGTGACGTAACGTTTAATTTTGTGAAATTAAGCGGCATAGGATCGATCTACGTTCCGAGTAGATGATGGTGGTGTATTCACATTCTCAAATCCGATTTCGGTGGTGAAATAATGGATCAAAGTTTGTCACTTAAACATGGAGTTATGTGATTAAGGGATAAGTATAGATTAATTAATCCTTATCCCACATTGATTAATGTACCTTCATTAATTGTCTATATAAGTGGTTCATTGAACACTTAGTATAATTATGTGCACAAGTGATGGGTGGAAAGCCTGTATGCCGCCGCCCGCCGCGTGCGGGCGGGTGCGGCCCGGCGCCTCGCCCGTGCCGGCCGGTCCGCTCGGCTCGGCTCGGCTCGGCTCGGCTGTTCCGGTCCGTGGTCCGTGGATCTTGGATCTTGCAATTGGTCTTTGGGACATTCTTTGGGCTGTTCGTGGGCTTGCTTAAGTGGGCTTGCCGTGGGCTGGTTCCGTGGCCCATTATCCTTATATTTTGGATCAACGTTTGATCGAGCCCAAAGATGGAGTTGGTCCGAGGCCCAATCGTGTAGCCCGATCCGTTGGGCTGCCGTGCGATGGGTTGGTCCGGGCCCGACTCGTGTGGCCTGTCCGTTGGGCTGCTGTGCACTTGAAGAGACGTCCGGATCGTCCAACGAACACGGGCGCACGCGTTGTCGATTAAATCGTCAGTCGGTAACATTCGACATGATGGCTCGTGGGAAGCGTGCCCACGTTGTCTCGTAAACCGCCGCGCTCGATAGGAGACATAACTCCGTAACACCCGACATCAATGCGGTGTTGACTCGGCATGCTCCCGTGAGGGGCGGCGCTATAAATAGGACATGTCTCCCGGCATTAGCCACCTCTTGCAAAAGCATTCTAGCATTCCTAAAAGCACTCCTGCATACGATTTTTGTGTCGAGCTCTGTCCCTCGCCTCGTCGATTCGCGGAGCTCGTTGGTGCGGTGTCGCCACCTACGAGACGCGCGTTTCGTCTTTGGAGCGATACGCGAACCGAGCACTACCGGGCGTATCTCGTCTTCGGAAAGAGGCCTCCTCGACTCGGCATTAGCTACGGTTTTTGTTTCATTTAGTTTCAATACAGTTTTGTCATTTGTTAGTTTGATCTCTTTCTACCTTCATTTCACGTTGTGTCGCCCGGCAAGTTACATCTTGTTTTGTACAACGTTTTCCAACAATCGCAAGGCGAGATGCTACTTGCCACGAAGGAGTCGACTTAAAATTGACTTAAAACTTCGAAACCTAAACCTTTGCTTGGAGATGTCATTGTTTACGCCACCGACTCCTCACTTGCTTCTGCTTTTGCGCCTTGTGCCTCTGCTGCCGCCAATTCCGCACAATGGCCGGTCATGTTTGGTTCGATGCCTTGAGTCAACCATGGGACCCTTTGGGTCGATTGTTGGTTCCACTTTTAGTGGTTCAACAATTGGTTCCACTTTTAGTGGTTCATTTGGTTCGACGATTGCACTTTTCGAGCTGGGTCGATTGTTGGATCCATGGGATCTAACACCTTGGTGGATCGATCACGGATCGATCTCGCCGCCTGTTCATACCGCAAGGATGATGCCGCCGACCGGCTTGCCAAGTTTGGAGGATCCGACTTGAGATGGCAGCAAAGATCTTTGTTCTACCTCCGACGTTGGGCCGCCAACTTCTTGATGGAAGATGAGCCCGCCGTTCGGGGGTGGTAACGGACTTTCACGTCCGGCGGCATATGACAACCGGCGCCTGGCGACTACCTTTGTAAAAATTTTATACTTGGTAGTTTAGAAGATAGCTTGTATAGTGTTTATGTTGTTGTAACGACATCCAGTATGTGGGATGCGCTAAAAAGAAGTACCGTAGTGATGATGCAGTCTAAAAGTTTATTGTAGCGAATATTTGGACTACAAGATGGTCGATTCCGACCGATCATGGACCAAGTGCAAGAGTTTCAACTCATTGTACACGAGGTTCAAGTCGAAGAACTGCTTGTTTGAGACGGCTTTGTCGTCGCTACGATGATTGAAGCTACCCACAGGTGGAGAGACTTGAGGTCTACCTTAAGCCTGGCGAAAGGATATGACACTGAAGACTTGATCGTCAAGCTGCGATCGAGTCGGCGTGAAGAAACAAGATTTAAAAGCGAAAGGCTTGATCGATGCTAAAGCCAACTCGTTGGAGAGGCGGTCCTCCAACAAGCGTGTTCGTCCCATGTCAAAGACAAAGGCAAAGGAAGGTGGTTTCCGTAAATTTGTGAGGGGCCATTACAATTGTGTGCAAGCATGGCCACACGAGTAAGGCTATCGTAAGCGAAGAAGAAGGCTAAACAAGTTACCAATGTTGTCGAGAAGGACTTGAAAAATGGGACAAGGATGACTTGGCTGCCAGGTGACCGAAGAAGTCGACCACGTCGAGAATCAAGGTGGATGGTTCGCCGACACCGGCGCAATCTGCATGCGTCAGGCCGAAAAGTTGCGTTTCTCCACCCTGAAGCTTTGTTGAGGAGGAAGCTCAACATGGGGAACCAAGCTTGTCCGAGGTTGCGGAGTTGGTGATGTGGTGCTTAAGATGTCGTCCGGCATTGAGATCACGTTGAAGGATGTCTTTGCATGTCCCGGACATCCGCAAGAATTTGGTGTCGGGCTCTATTCTAGTTAACGAGGGTTTAGACTAGTTTTGAGTCGGACAAGTTTGTCTTGACTAAGTTTGGGAAGTTCCTCGGTAGGGGTTATCTTCTTGGGGTCTTTTCAAATTGAATGTAATGGTTTGTCTTGTAGTGTACCCAAGATTGCTATTAATGAAAATGCATCTACTTATCTTACTTGACCGAGTGCTCGATTTATGGCATTGTAGATTAGGACATGTTAATCTAAATGCAATAAAAGATTAGTAAATTTAGATTTACTAAAGTTAAATGAAGTTAATACACAAACGAAATGTGAGGTTTGTGTGGAAGCAAAATGGCTAAGTTACCGTTTCATTCGGTGAACAGACACTAAGCCTCTAGAACTTATTCACACCGATGTGTGTGATTTAAAGTTTGTACAAACTAGAGGTGGTAAAAGTACTTCATCACGTTTATTGATGGTATACAAGATATTGTTATCTTTACCTTCTAAGAAGTAAAGGCGAGGCTATTGAAGCTTTTAAAAACTTCAAAACGAAGCCGAGAATCAACTAATTGTCGAATTAAGGCTGTTGAAGTGATAGAGGGGAGAATATGTAGCTCCGTTTGAGGCATTATGCAACGAAAGTGGTATAATACATCAAACGACATCTCCTATTCACCTCGGTCTAATGGCGTTGCTGAGCGTAAAATCGAACACTTAAGGAGATGATGAATGCTTTGTTGATTAGTTCGAGGTTGCCCAGAACTTGTGGGGAAGTCGTTTTGACGACCAACTACATCTTGAACAAGATTCCACTCAAGGGTAAGGATGTCACTCCTTACGAGTTGTGGAAAGGAAGAAAGCCATCGTACAAATATCTCAAAGTGTGGGGGTGTTTGGCGAAGGTTGAGGTGCTCTTCTAAACAAGTTACAATTGGACCTAAAGCGATCGATTGTATCTTTATTGGGTATGCCTTTGAACGATGGCGCTTATCGTTTTCGATCCACGGTCGAGGTACGGATATGACCTGGGGACGACGATTGAATCAAGGAATGCTATATTCTTTGAAAGTGTTTATCACTGTAAAGACAAGGATAAAGTGAAGCCAGCTCTGCAATAGGCGATGGTGAAGCTTCGAGTTCTAAACCTTTGGAGGAAGAACCGATATCGCATAGCGATCGAGGTCGATCGGAGGGTCGGAACCGAGGCGATGAGAGTCGAACGCCAAAGGATTTTGGTCCCGACTATATTGCGTTCATGTTGACGAAGAACCAGCGTCGATCAAAGTAGCCTATGCTCGGCGCACGGGATGCTCGGAGAGGTCATTCAAAGTGAGATTGATTCTATTACGCAAAACCACACTTGGGTCTTTGGTTAATTTGCGAGAAGGTTGTAAACCCTTAGGATGCAAATGGATCCTTAAAAGAAAGTACAAAGCGGATGGATCAATTGAAAAGTATAAGGCCCGTTTGGTTGTCGAAGGTTTAAACAAAGAGAGAATACGATTTCTTGATACCTATTCACTGCGACGAGGATTACGTCTATTCGGTGCTTCTAAATTCTTTGCTGCGCAATCTTGAGATTCATCAAATGGACGTTAAGACTGCGTTTTGAGCAGTGACCTCGAGGATGAGGTATATATAGAGCAACCCGAAGGGTTTGTAGTACCGGTCGAGAGGCAAGGTATGCAAACTCGTGAAGTCTCTATATGGTTTGAAACAAGCGCCGTTGCAATGGCACTGAAATTTGACAATATAATGTTGGCAAATGGTTTCAAGATCAACGAGTGTGACAAATGTGTCTACGTTAAGAACAACGATAATGGTTATGTTATAGTGTGTCCGTATGTAGATGACATGTTGATCATGGGTAGCAATACTCAAGTCATTAATGACCAAAAGCGCATGTTAAAAAGAAATTTTGACATGAAAGACATGGGATTAGGCGATGTGATTCTTGGAATCAAGATTCTAAGAAGATCGAGACGGAATTATCTTGACACAATCTCACTACATCGAGAAAGTGCTTAAGAAATTCAGCGCGCTTGACGGTTTACTGCTAAGACCTCATTGGAGCTCAATGTTCACTTGAGTAAAACAGGGTGAACACATTGGACAAGAAGACTATGCTAAGGTCATCGGGTGTTTGATGTATCTTACAAATTGCACCCGACCCGACATAGCTTGCTGTGTAAACAAATTGAGTCGTTACACGAGCAATCCAAGCAAGGAGCATTGGAAGGCTCTAGTGAGAGTTTTGAGGTACTTGAAGTATACTCAAAATCATGGGCTGCATTTCACGAGATATCCCCAAGATTTGAAGGCATCTTGTGATGCCAATGGATATCCGACACGAAAGATTCACTTTCTACAAGTGGGTACTTGTTCACAATTGGGAGGTCTTTGTTTCTTGGAGATCCACGAAACAGGCGTGTATAGCCGATCCACCATGGAATCGAAATTCATAGCTTTGGATAAAGGCATGGTGAGGAAGCGGAGTGGCTCGTAATTTTTGGAAGATATTCCATGTTGGTCTAAAACCGTGCCACCGTGATGATTCACCGTGATAGCCAAGCCGCTATTGGAAGAGCGAAAAGTGGTTTGTATAATGGTATGTCTCGACATATCGTCGGCGACATAATACCGTAAGGCATTTGATCTCAGTGGGTTATATCAATTGACTATGTCAAGTCAATAGATAATCGCGGATCCGCTAACCAAGGGTTGAGCGGATCAAATGATCAAGTTGTTAGAGGAATGGGATTAAAATCCACATCTTAAGAACAATCATAGTGGTAACCCAACCATGATGACCTGGAGATCCCAGAACTTGGTTGATGGGAGAACTAAGCTATAGGAGTTAGTGTGTAAACACTCAAGTTAGTCTGTTCCTAAAAAAAAAAAAAAGCAGTGTTGAAAAAACTTGCCTAGTGGTGAGGTTGGTCGTTGACTCTTAATGATTCCTAAGATACCTCGAGGAGGTTGAGTATGGCAAGATACTCGGTAAAGAATCACCTATGTAAGTGCGGGTGGGGCTTCAAACAAAACACTTATGAATCAAAGTGGATGTCCATGGCCAAAATGGAATCAAGCGTGAGAGCGGATGAGGTTGAGGTGTTAAAGTGTTAATACCATTGTCTCGGTGCGTTGTGGGGAATAGTTCAAGGCATCGTGTCCACTAATCCTTTGTATACTCGATGGTACTAACTATGGAAGGTTCAAGGCTATAAACCACCTGTCCAAATATTTTAACATCTCTTGAGGACTGAGCTGTGTCTGCATACATGCATATGGCTATTTCCACTCATGTGGGGGATTGTTGGAAATCACGCATATATATATATGTTTATTATATATGTGGTCAAGTTGCCAGGAAGCTACTTTGACCAAGATTTTGAGTGACGTAACGTTTAATTTTGTGAAATTAAACGGCATAGGATCGATCTACGTTCCGAGTAGATGATCGTGGTGTATTCACATTCTCAAATCCGATTTCCGGTGAGTGAGAAATAATGGATCAAAGTTTGTCACTTAAACATGGAGTTATGTGATTAAGGGGATAAGTATGGATTAATTAATCCTTATCCCACATTGATTAATGTACCTTCATTAATTGTCTATATAAGTGGTTCATTGAACACTTAGTATAATTATGTGCACAAGTGATGGGTTTGGAAAGCCCACGCGCCGCCGCCGCCATGCGCCGTGCCGGGCCGGTGCGGCGCGCGCCGCGCGCCCGTGCCGGCCCGGTCCGACTCGGCTCCGGCCCGGTTCCGGGTCCGTGGTCCGTGGTCCGTGGTCGTGGATCGTGGATCGTGGATCGTGGATCGTGGATCTTGGATCTTGACAATTGGTCTTTGGGTGGTCTTTGGGCGTTCTTTGGGCTGTTCGGTGGGCTTGCTTCATGGGCACGGTTAGTGGCCCATTGTCCTTATATTTTGGATCAGCGTTTGATCGAGCCCAAAGATGGAGTTGGTCCGGGGCCCAGTTGTAGCCCGATCCGTTGGGCTGGCGTGCGATGGAGTTGGTCCGAGGCCCAACTCGTGTGGCCCAATCCGTTGGGCTGCTTGTGCACTTGAAGAGACGTCCGGATCGTCCAATGAACACGACGCACGCGTTGTCAGATTCATCGTAACCGTCGATAACGTTCGACATGATGGCTCTGCGGAAAGCGTGCCCACGTTGTCTCCGAAAACCGCCGCGCACTCAATAGGAGATATAACTCCGTAACACCCGACATCAATGCGGTGTTGACTCGGCTTATGCTCCCCATGAGGGGCGGCGCCTATAAATAGGACATGTCTCCCGGCAGATTAGCCACCCATCGCAAAAGCATTCTAGCATTCTAAGAGCACTCCTGCATACGGTTTTTGTGTCAAAGCTCGCCCTCGCCTCCGTCCAGGTTCGCGGAGCTCGTTGGTCTGTGGTCTTTGCCACCTACGAGACAGCCGCCGTTTCATCTTTGGAGCGATCGCGTAACCAAGAGCACTACGGGCGTATCTCGTCTTCTGGAAAGAGGCCTCCTCGACTCGGCATTAGCTTACGGTTTTTGTTTCATTTTAGTTTCAATCTGTTTTGTCATTTGTTAGTTTGATCTCTTTCTACCTTTACATTTCACGTTGTCCCCGACAAGTTACGTATTGTTTTTGTACAACGTTTTCCAACATATATATATATATATATAGAGAGAGAGAGTAAGATTCAAATAAGAACTATTTTAATGTGAGAATTATAAATCACGAAAATTTGATATGAACAAAATAAATTCACTATGAATTAAAGTTAATTTATGTCTTGTAAAAGTTACTAAATCCAAAAGTTTAGAATTTTTCACCCCGATTCAAATCCTATGAGAAGCGAAAATTTAATTTTTATGTATTCAATAACTTTTCAGTGGATTCTTCAATTTCCGACAAATTCATCATTTTTTATTCTCACGATCTCATAATAAAATGGTTCTCACTTTAACCATCTCATATATATATATATATATATATATATATATATATATATAAAATAATCCTCCTTCGATTATTATTTTTCAAAATTTGTTACTTAGAGAAAATCGGATTTGTAGTACAAGAAAGTTAGTCCTCTCCTGAAAATTTGAGTCCTAAATTTATATCAACCATTTCTAAATTGTAAATTTAATTAACTAACCTAGAAAATTAGGCAAGAAAGTTAGTCCTCTCTAAAATTAATCCTCTAAAGGCTAAACTAAATACTAATTAAAAAAAATCATATAGATGAAAATGAAGAAGCTAAAACCAGAAACCAAACCACATCCAAAATTTAGTAGTCCTCCTCCGCTGTAGTTACCATGCCAGAAGCGCTCAGTGCGTCGCGATGAAGCGGCCGGTGGCGTGACCGCCACAGCCGCCAGAAAGACTCCGACGTTGAAAGACATGACAGAGAGCATAACAAAATAGGCGAGAGCCATGTGAACGGTATGCAAGGCGGCATGAACGGCGGCACCGGAAGCCACGGCGGGGTGAAGTTGTCGCCGTGGCTTTGAAGCCGGAGCCGGAGAGAAAAGCTCATGGCAACGAGCACGAACACGGTCGCGGGCGCTAATATATATATGCCGAGGTAGCTGGAGCCGGGCCAGCCGGAGAAAAGAACCACCACGTCCTTTACCAGAAGAAGCTTGTGTGCATCACGGCCATGTCATGCATGTACGTCGTGCTTTGGTTGTTGCACATTGGTGGCGGCGTCGGCATTGGCATGTCGCCATGATCATTCGACATTTTCGGTAATTTTCTGTTGGTAATTCTTGACCTCATCTAATGATACGCGGCGGAATGCGATCGAAACAGATCTAGATCTACAATTAAACATGCGATGAGCCCTATAAACACGTTAGATAGAGAACTTACGATTTGCAACGCCCAAGCTTCAATGAATCCCGCAAGGTTGTCTCCACAACTATGGTATCACGTGTATGCAAATCCAATGCGGGAACAATTCCTCGGTATTAATTCAAGCGAGAAAGCCAAGAAATCTCTGAATGAATTAACGGTAGTTCTCTAAGAATGATTTACGTGATTCATTACGTATTACCTAAAGAATGAATTCTCTCTATTTATATTAAATAGAGCAGCCCATTAAAGCCCTAGGTTATATGGGCTTATATTCTTTAGTCGACTTTAATTAATTAATAGTCAAACCATTAATTAAGTAAAGCCCATATCTAATTAGCCCATATCTTTCAATCTCCCACTGACTAATATTAGATATCTTACCGCACTATGCATACCCTTGAGTGGATTTAACAATACACTTGATAGTGTGACCCAATAGGCCCCATTACCGACGATGATCTAATCAAAGTCTGCACAAAACTCCTGGACTGCGTTGTGCAGCGAACTCGATATATGACGGACGTTTACGTGGAAAGCGATAAACAAACCTTTACATGGAGTTTATGTAATTTCCTTTCATTCATGACACACTCGATTGAGCTAGGATTTTTCTATGTGTACATCGATAGCTCAATCATTTTTCTCATCTTTATTATAAGACCCATATGATCATATTCAATTACTTTAATTGAATATATCTCTTGCATTGGCCAATGACTTTATGGTCGAATAATATAGAGAAAATAAGTGCTCACTCGAAATTCCAATCGAGGAATGAATCTCATTCTTGGCTCAACTACCATTTTCATTTGTCTCATGATGCACCCAATCCAAGCCGTGTCTTGCCACTCGCAAGCGTTGTCATTGGTCAAAGTCAGACACTCAACAAACAAAATGTAATTGATCGCCCCTTTTTCACACGTAAAAGGCGTATATAGAAGGTAAGTTGAGTATCGTATCCACGAGGGATTGTCTGAAAACACGTAAGCTAGGTCAACGATAATTCATCATTATTCGCACGAAAAAGGGTAAAAGGTTTAAGGGCTTGAAATTTAATCCAAAGCGGTAACCATGCGAGAAAATAAAACAAAGCAATAAACACACGGAAGATAAAGCAGATAAGAGAGACTAACCCTAGGGATGCATTAATCCTATCCACAACGTATGTTTATCACATTCCTATTAGCCAATTTTAATCCGCACAAGATGGAAGATCACAAATATAACCAACAACTTCAATTCGACAATTGCGGCGAGAGATTACGAGTTTTCCCTACCATTTTAGGTGAAAACAAGTAACTCAAAAGGATCACTAAGAATATGCTTCCTCGAATATCCTATCTCGGCTCGACTCAAGCGTTTATTCATATCATGCATTCAAGATCGATTGACAATTAATACAATTACGTAATTAACCGACAACTAGATATGCATCAAGATTGATAAGAAATCAACACATATAAATAAGCACCAAGAATCATGAATCAATGCCGGAAGGTAAATAGTGATAATGTAAATCACAACATATAGGATCGAATCATGCAAACCCTAGGATCGATGCGAATTTTAGCTACGCATAATTAAATTACCAAAGCAATAAATAATTAAATAAAACATAAATTAAGATAGATAGATAAAACCGTAAGAATCCACGAAGAACAATTGTAGCGACTTGAATCCGGAAGAAATTAAATTCTAATACTAAACTATGAAATTGGAATGAAAATACTTAAAGAAAAAGCTAAACTAAATTAAGCGGAAAAGAACTTGCAAAAGAAAATAAAGAAGAATTTGTGTTCGCTGCTGAATGGTATTGAATGGTGTTTTTAAGCTCTTGCTCTATCTCCTATTTATAATAAAACATAAGCTCCTTTTTCATAAATTCCCCAATCCTATTCTCGACTTTCAATCCTATTCGACTACGATTCAATCCTATTCGACTCGGATTAGAAGTATACATGGACTAGGTGTCTCAAATTGCTGAAAATTCATGATTTCTCATGAGTGTTGCCCTTGCGACCTTAGGTCGCGAGCAAAACTCGCGAATAAATCTTCTCTACCGCACGCGACTTGTTTGTTTCGCTCTCTCTCGTCCGACTCCGAATTACAATCCGTTTAGCCTCGGGACTCCTATTGAGATGCTCTTTAACATAGTCAACTTTGTACATCCATCCTTGTCAAATCCATTTCATCATATTCAACGTCGTTTCAAGCAGTTCTTCTTCGCATGAGCTCATGATGGGTTATTGATTCCTCTTTATCGTGATCCACCTTTTGACATTAAAACCTATGCTAAAATGACATGAAATACACACGGCATAATATCTTCCAAGGTAAACATAAATATATCAAAAGACAACTCAAAAGATCACTTATCACTTAGAAACGAAACGAATATAGCCTTTATAAATCATGTAAAAATGAGGCTTATCGGAATGACCTCAAGTCTAAGGACTATTACATACTCCACACACTAAGAAATCGTAGACATCTAACAAGCGATTTAATAGCGGGTATACCAATACTCTCAAAGTATTCATGTGTCCATCACGGATATCAAATATCTCGTAGTTGCGAGAATCACTACATTCTCTAAGAATGTGATGCGAGACCACATGCTAACCTATAACATATCATCAATATCTCATTCTTGATGATCATTGGTTAGAATTATTTTAGAATTATACTATATCATTGATGTCTCACGGCAAAATGGCGGTGATAATTCAAGGAACAAATAAGAGAATAACGACAAACAACAAAATAATTATTCCATTAAATGCACAAAATCCATAGATAAAACATTATCTTGATTGTGATTAAAGTAAGTATGTCTCAACAAATGAGTTTCTAAAACATACAAACTTTAAACTCCCACTGAATCAAAGCCAACATCCCACATGTCTAACACACAAGCTCTCACAATGGCTTGGTAAAAGGGTCAGCTAAGATATCGTCAGAGGGTACTCTTTCTAATTTTACATTGCCTATTTCTATTATTTTTCTAATCAGATGATATCGACTTGGAATATGCTTGTTCCTGTTTGGAAACTAGCATCAGTGTACCCAGTCACTGATAGCTCTGGCTGCCCACTATAGACTAAGAAGTATTCTTTAGTTCTTCTAAGGTACTTAAGAAGAGTCTTAGCAATTTAACAATTTGTCTATGTAAGTGGATTGTGACAGCCCCAACAATCTATTAGGTCTATCCCGATAGATCTTGATCCCAAGGATGTAGGAGGCCTCACCGAGATCCTTCATCATAAAGGATTTAGACAGCCAATCTTTCACGGATTGCATCATGGATCGGTCGCTTCCCATAATCAGAATGTCATCGACATATATGACCAGGTAGACAACGTTTCCATTCTCGCGCTTACTATAAGCGCAAGGGTCCTCTTTGCTTCTGACAAAATCAAACAATTTGATAGCTCTGTCAAAACAAATATTCCAACTCATCGATGCTTGTTAAGGCCATAAATGGTTGTCCTCGATGTATCGAGCCACATCTTTGAATCGGTGTCAGACACCGCTTCAGTATAGGTCTTAGGTTCATCATCATCCGACTTGACTTCATCATCTTGGTTCTCAACCATTAGATTTAGTCTTTGGGGTGCACGACGATTCCTCTGTGGCCTATTGAGTCGGATTGTTTGCGCAGGTTCATGCTGTTCATTTTGAACGTGAGTAGGCTCCTCCGTGTTGACTTCCTCAACATTTTGGAGATTCTCAAGAATTTCCTCATGAATTTCTTGAGGTGGAGGTGGCACAACTATTGTGTCATCTTGTATTTGATGAGTCTCATTGTTTTGAGGTGGCCCTCTAAGAGTCATTTTTCCTCCCAATAGATCGTCAAATACTCCCACTGAATTCTTGTTCACACCATTGAACATTTTTTCGTCCTCTGTGTTGTTTTGTGGTTCTCGAATTTCTCTAAGATCTACCTCGTTGTGACCTTGTTCCTTGAAAACATAGGAGTCTTCAAGAAATGTCACATTTCTAGAAATGATCACTTGTGATCTCCAGGTGAGTAGAATTCATATCCTCTAGTTTCCTTAGGATATCCCACAAGATAACGTTTCTCACTTTTGGATTCCAACTTATCAGTCAGCATTTTCTTAACAAAAGCAGGACAATCCTAGGTCCGCATATAGTTAAGATTTGCTCTTTTCTCATACCATATCTCATATGGTGTTTTCTCGACTGATTTGGAAGGAACCCTATTCAAAATATAAACGGCAGTTAGTAAGGCATGGCCCCAAAGGAATGAAGGGAGACTAGCGAAACTCATCATGGATTGAACCATGTCTAATAAGGTTCGACTTCTTCTCTCGGATACACCATTCAGTTGTGATGTTTCCGGAGGAGTCCAGTCTAACCGGATTCCATGTGATTTCAAGTAATCAAGAAATTCTCGGCTTAAGTATTTCCCTCCTCGATCTGATCGAAGATTCTTGATACTTTTACCAAGTTGTTTCTCGACTTCTAACTTAAACTCCTTAAATTTATCAAGCGCTTCAGATTTGTGTTTCATCAGATGCACATACCCAAACCTTGAATAATCATCAGTAAAAGTTATGAAGTACGAATATCCACCTTTGCTTAAGTTGGAAGCGGTCCACACATCCGAGTGGATCAACTCTAGCAATTCTTTGCACGTAACCCTTTCCCAAAAATGGTTTCTTAATCATTCTCTCTTTGAGACATGGTTCACAAGCACCATATGATTCAAAATCAAAAGGTGTGAGATAATCTAATTTTCTCAATCTTGCTATCATTTTCTCATTGATATGACCAAGTCTAAAATGTCAAAGATAAGTAGCATTATTCGTATTACTTAGCTTAGGTCGTTTGTTTTTACATTGAGAATATCTCGTTCACATTCAAACATATATAAACCATTCGAAAGAAATGCATTTCCATAAAACACTCCATTAAGAGAAAACGAGCATGTACTGTTTCCAAAATGAAAGGAAAACCCTTCAATGTCTAACATAGGAATGGAAATAATATTCTTTGAAATCGCAGGAACGAAATAACAATCATGTAAATCTAGTCTATAACCCGAAGGAAGATCCAATCTATAAGTCCTCACACGCTCGTGAAACTCTTGCTCCATTTCCCACGCCAGAGTCGACCTCCCAGATTCACCTTCCTGCGTCACTAAGCCCATTCACATTATTGCAAATGTGTGAGCCATGTACCGTATCTAATACCCAAGAATGTGAATTATTTATAGACATATTTATCTCAACGAAAAACATACCTGAGCTACCACCCATTGCACCTTGTGCCTTGAATTTTGGACAGTCTCTCTTCCAGTGCCCCTTCTCATTACAGAATAGGCACTCATCCTTTGCTAATGTCGGCATCTTCTTCTGAGCCCTTCCACTCTTCTTAGGCTTCATGACATCTGATGTCTTCTTCTTGTATTTCTTTTGCTTTTTCTTCCCTTTGGAAGATTGAGCAGAAGAGCTCACCATGAGCACAGATTTGCCATCAGAAGTAGAGGACTCGTAAGTCTTCAACATGTTGTGAAGATCAGTTAATCCCACCTTTGTGTTGTTCATATTGAAATTCACTATGAAATTCACAAATGAACCAGGTAGCGATTGCAAAACCAGGTTTGTTGAGACATTGGCTGGCAGAGTCGTTCCAATCGACGCCAGCCTCTCAATCAATCCTATCATCTTCAATGCATGTTCAGAGATGTTGCTCCTATCATGAAGCGTGTACTTGAAGAGATCCCGGAGTATTTCAAACTCCAGTGTTTGTGCTTGTGAAGCAAACAAACTCTTCAAGTGATGAATCATTTCATAGGGTAGCATGTATTCATGTTGCCTTTGGAGTTCCAAACTCATAGAAGTCAACATAATACCCTGAGCCGACGTAGCATCATCAACGTGCTTCTCATGAGCAACCCAGTCAATTGAGGCATACTCAGGAGAAAGCTCATCGGGGATGGTACTGATTGGTTTGTCCAAGACATACTCAATCTTATCCATCCTTAACACCAAGGGCAGGCAACGTAGCTAATCCGGATAGTTTGACCCAGTCAACAAATTTGTTTCCACCAAACATTTATATAACATAGTCGACATTGTAACTGAACGAAAAATTAGAAACAGCAAATTAGAACAAAGTAAACATAGATCACAATCGTATCACTAATCAAACAAGGGTTTATTGTATTGATTAGCTCCCACTAATTTTAACATATATTGCACCCCCAAATGCAAAATACGGATTTATAGTAAATATAAATCTTAGTAGTCCAAGATCCAAGTCAATATTATTGTAGCCTCTGCGAGGGCTGATGACTACAAATAATATCACTCGATGAGCCTCAAAGCCAATTGCGACAACAGTTTTGCATCGATTAAGTCTCAAGATTATTGCGAGTCTGCGGTGATGACCACAATAATGACACTTGGTCGGTTTTGAAACCGAATGCAACAACAGTCCTCAACTCTTGGTTTATTAATCCAATTAATATGTGTCCACTAATTATTTTGATCGCTTTGGCTGTTTCAAAATAATTAAGCAAGCCAACCCCATCACACGATGCTAACCATACATCTATGAGTGAGCCTTGGCCTTGTAGTTTTAGGAGTAAACACGAGGGTGTAAAACTCTTGGACGAAAAGGTTATTGACTCAAACAATTATGATGGACGATACGTTTGTTTCAAAAACAAGACTTGTATTTAGTGGGGATAGAACATGTGATACTAATTGTTTATTTAATATCCAATATTAAATTGAAACAATTCTTGGGTCTTTACTACCCAGGCATAAAATGCGGACCACATATATTGGGCGCCGCCTACCCAAACATAGTAACACGGACTACAAGTATTGGGTGCCGCCTACCCAAATATAAAAGCGGTCTCTAACTACTATAGTTAAAATATAAGCATAAAATCAAATAGCATGCTTATCAAAGAACAACAGCTAATAGGGCTCAACGAATAAATTCATTAATCTAATTAATAATTTAATTCTCTAATTAAAAGTGGATATAGACATTTATATTAATTCTAAATTAATATAAATATTCATTTAGTATTATTATTTCTAAAATAATAATCAAATAAGATTTATTAATCTAATTAATAAATCAATTCTTTAATTCTGACGTAAGTAAATTATATTAATTCTAAATTAATATAAAATCAAACTTTATACTATTACTTCAAAATAATAATAAAGTCAAAATTTATTAATCTAATTAATAAATTAATGTCCATAATAGTGATTAAATTATTAATTCTAAATTAATAAAATTAATCCATGTACATTAGTAAATTATATTAATTCTAAATTAATATAAAATCAAACTTTATATTATTATTTCAAAAATAATAATAAAGTTTAAATTTATTAATCTAATTAATAAATTAATTTCAAAATTGTGATTAAATTTATTAATTCTAAATTAATAAATTAAATCGATGTACATAAGAAGATTGTATTAATTCTAAACTAATACAAAATCGAAATTAATGTTATTATTTCAAAATTTTAACATTAAATAAAACTTATTAATCCAATTAATAAATTAATTTTGTGTAATTGGAAATTGATTTTATTAATTCTAAATTAATAAAGCGTTTTTTAAAATCTTGTAACGATCCATTTGAGCGCCACATTTAATTAAAAAGGCCCAAAACACTTCAAAACACGCGCCCAAGACACACGAAGCCCGGCCCGGCATCCCAAAGACACGCACGCCCACGGCCCATCGCTCACGAATCCAGCCCAGCCTCCGGGCCCCAGGCGTCGCCCGGCTCGCGTGCGACCAGTAGCGGACGGAGGCCCGGCTTCGTCGAGGCCCAACGCGCGACGGAGGTGATGCGTTAGGGTTTCAGCGCGGCGTCACGCCGCCTCCCGTTCCGTCGACCTCCATGCCGCGATTCCGGTGCCATCGCTCGCGCACGCCCAGCGCGCGACGGACGCGACCAGCACATGAGGGTTTCTAGGCGCAAGCGTCGCACCGCCGCCCTTTTCCCCGCCGTCGTGTTCCCTTTCTTTCTCCTCCGTCGACCGCCTTTGTCAAATAGAGATGGCGAGGATCAAAAGCGAAGGTCGGCGACGACGAAGGCCTTTCGCCGCGTCGTCGACCGCCCGGCGTCGATGTAGGATCTCGGTGGGCGGCGGTGTTGATTTTCGGTGAAATCAATTTCCAATTTCGAAACAAATTCACCTTTTCGATTTTCTTTTCTTTTCGTATTTTTTTTAATAAAACAGATTAATCAAAATAAAACAAACGAAATAAAAATCGAAAATACTGAAATTCAAAATTTCGATTATTCCACAATTAATAGAACACGAATTAATTATAAATCGAGCCACAGGCTCGATACCCTTGTTGGTAATTCTTGACCTCGTCTAATGATACGCAGCGGTGAATATACGGTCGAAACATATCTAGATCTACAATTAAACATGCGATGAGCCCTATAAACACGTTAGATAGAGAACTTACGATTTGCAACGCTTCCAGCTTCAATGAATCACGCAAGGTTGTCTCCACAAATATGGTATCCACGTGTATGCAAATCCGATGCAGGAACAATTCCTCGGTATTAATTCAAGCAGAAAGCGAAATCTCGAATGAATTAACGGTAGTTCTCTAAGAATGATTTACGTGATACATTACGTATTGCCTAAAGAATGAATTCTCTCTATTTATATTAAATAGAGCAGCCCATTAAAGCCCCAGGTTATATGGGCTTATATTCTTTAGTCAGCTTTAATTAATTAATAGTCAAATCATTAATTAAGTAAAGCTCATATCTAATTTAGCCCATATCTTTCATTTTCTAGGTTTTCGCAATGGAATTGGAGATAATTTAGGATTATGTGTATGTGAGAATTGTGAGGAATATTTAAAATGTTGGTCTTAAATTTGGGTGTTTTTATTGTAGGATTTAAAATCAAGCACGAGAAACTGTCGGATTATATTACAAAAAATAAAAATTATGTGATAATATATTGTTATCCATTATTATTATAAACTAAAAAGAATACTTGACCCCTTGCAGACTTGTAGCTTAATTATTTATACAACCACATATCGTAGTTGATGAAAATATTAGGCCTTGTGGAAGTAGCATAGGTTATTTCTAGGGTTAATTGTATTCAAAGGCATGTACTTTAGATTAATTTGTCATTATAAGACCATTTTTAAACCTTGGCAAAATAATGCGTAATTTTTTGATTTGTTGCAATTTGGATTACCTTCAAATTTGACGGATTTATCTAACTTTTGATCTCAAACAAATCTTATCGTTAGAGCTATCAATTTGAGAAATCAAAAATTGTGATTCGACATGCTCAAATAGATTAACATTTTGACATATGGCTTGACATTTAATTCTTGCTAACCACGGCGAATATCCAAAAATCTGCAAGTCTTAGTTGTTGTGGTTATTTTGGTGCTCCGACTAAATTTTCGTCACGATTAAAAAGTATTGAACGTCAAGTCGTATGTCAAAATGCACCCTCATTGAGCTCGTCAAAATTTAACACTTGATTTATCAAATTAAAGGCTCGAACAACAAAAATTTATTTAAAATAAAAAATATGATAATTTGATGGTCAAAGTTGGGGTGTTCTAATTGCAACAAATCAAAAGATTGGATATCTTTGCCAAGGTTTGAAAGTGGTATTGTAATTACAATTTGATCTAAAGTTCATGACATTAAATGCAATTAATTAATCCTCAATTTTATTCTTATGTTTGTGGACAAATAGATTAATAGTGTTCGTTTAAAATTGAAAAACAAAACTAATAGATTAATATAGGAATCACTACGAAATATTATTATGATATATTTTTCTGCACCAGCTAAGGTATAAATATTATGTATGTATACATATATATATATTAGCATCATTAATTTGATATAGACAAACTGCACAAAAGGTATTGAAACATGAGTTGATGATCAAATTAGTAGTTTGATTTTTCGACTGATTATGGCAATCGGAGCATTGTGTACATGCACCTCATATTTCGATTAGTTTCTCAAGACACCTTATGTTTGTTAATACATAACATTATATATAGGGAAGAGTTCAAATAAAAACCTATTTTTTCGTAAGAACCTAAAAATCAATGCACTTTATTTACGAAGTTAATGCACTTTATATATAAAGTTACTGCACTACGAAATATTGATGAATAATATTGTCTTTTATCAGAACTCAATGGTGTATTAGTTTTATACATAAAATGCATTAACTCTATACGTAAAGTGCATTGATTTTTAGGTTCCTACGAAAAAGTAGGTTTTTATTATAACCCAACCCATAGATCCAATATAGTAATGATGTATATTCTGTACACACGAATCACGATACGATCATATTTAGCCTAAGATCATAAAAATACAACAAAAAAATCTTATACCACACACGACGAGATTATGATATAATCCCCTTCATACACACACAACACAAACTTTTAGGGATAATATGAGAAACTACAACCCAAAACAATCTCAATCCTTAAACTTCCAACTACCTCGCAACATTCGGATTTTTAGCATCTCTTTTAGGAATCGTAACGGTAAGAATCGCATTATCGAAGTACGATTTTACGCGATCGCCTCTCGAATTCTCCGGCAGAGTAAAAACCCTAGAGAATTTCCCTTTACTGCGCTCGACGTGGTGCCAATTCTCGCGTTTCTCTTCTTTCTCAACTTTCTTCTTTCCGCTTATTTTCAAGAATTTGCCCTCTTTACTTTCACCTTCACTTCCTCTTTCTTGAGCCCCGGGCTCGACTCTAAGCACGTGAGCTTCCAGGGTCTCGCTCCATTCCACCTTCACTCCACTGAGTGGAGCGACGGTGTCTGCGTGTAGTGTTGCGTGTTGTGCTAAGATAGCTTCGTGGTGGTGGTGGAAGTCTTTGAAGGAATCCCATATATCCATGGTGAATGGATGGTGGAGATGGCTTCTTGGTTTGTTCTTGAACGTGGGCAATAGAGACATTGTTGTTGCTTTGTAGTAAAATCAAAAACGTTATGCTAGCTTAACAAGTGTTTGTTCTACAATTAGTTTTATAGAGAGAGGAATCGGCTTTAGAGTAAAGAAGGTGGAGATGGGGAATTTAGAATCATGATAGTTACATGGGAATCTGTGCTCAAGTATCGTTTTAGGGTGAAGATAGTTATACGGGAATTTGTACTCAGATATTGTTTTATGACAAACTTCGATGTAGACTAAAGATTCTTAATTAGTGCATGTCTGGATGGAAGATAAGGTGCACATGAGTTATGTTCAAAAATGGAAACTCTCGCGTGAGCCTCCACACGCTAGTCTCATGAGAATATGAGAAATAAGTCACGGTGATTAATCGATTAAGAATTTATGAAGACTTTGACTAGTGCCCATAAGGAACCACCTTAAAAAAGTGAAACTCTCACACTACGGCTGCTAGGCTTCGAGCAAAACTCATGAATCGTCTTTTCTCGGCTGCAGCGACTTCATTGTTTCGCTCCGTTCTCTCGTCCGGACTCAATTACAATCCGTTTAGCCACGGACTACTATTGAGATGCTCTTTAACATAGTCAACTTTGTACATCCATCCTTGTCAAATCCATTTCATCATATTCAACGTCGTTTTCAAGCAGCTTCTTCTCATGAGCTCATGATGAGTTATTGATTCCTCTTTATCGTGATCCACCTTTTGACATTAAAACCTATGCTAAAATGACATGAAATACACACGCATAATATCTTCCAAGGTAAATATAAATATATCAAAAGACAACTCAAAAGATCACTTATCAATTAGAAATGAAGCGAATATAGCCTTATAAATCATGTAAAATGAGGCTTATCAACTCCCCAAACTTACCCTTTGTTTGTCCTCAAAAATTAGAACAAAAGAGGCGACCGGAGAGATGTAAAGAGTCGAGCGATAAAAGCAATAAGCCTCGAGCAATGAGCAATAAGCGATTCACTCAAATGAATCAAATCACAACATCTTTTGTTAAACTCCACACATCATAATAATCATAAGCACAAGCCTTCTCAAACTTGAATCCTCACGACATGGATATATATATAAGAAATCTCAAACACTCAAGTGTATCAAGGAGGATGTGTATACTCTCAAAGTTTAAAAACACATGGAATCTACCATAAGCTTGCAAATCGTCTAATTCTCCATTGCTCAAATATGTGCTCAAGAACTAAGATCAAGAAGGTCTTTATATAAGGTTATAATGTAGGCTCTTTGGTAGGGTAGAATATATTTAGGCTAAGTGACTCATAATCTCATAATGAAAAACATCATAAGTATCACAAGACATAATTCCCAAACTTTCACAATTCATTTCAAATCTCTACACCAAAGAGTCCTTTTTCTTTAAGCACTCCAAAATTTTCATATAAGTGATATACTCATCTCAAAGCACTAGCTACTTACCCATTTATGTTCTTTTCACACACTTGTGTCATTTATTTATTTATTTATTTTTTGAACTTATATGGGTAAGCAACTATTTTATTATTATCACTTCCTCAACAATTATTCTCTTTCCTTTCTTTTCTCAACCTTTCATTCAAGCAACCAAAATCACACTAACAACATAACCCAACCCACGGCTATATGAATGAATAAGGTAGGCTCAAACGGCTCATCAAAGGATAATAACATAACAAGTTAGTGTTTGGATAGTGTATAGGCTAAGAAAAGAATGCCTAATATCATTTCAAAATTCTTAAGCACATCAATGCAACCTCGAAAAGAACCAGAGCAAGTTCTAGAAACACATGCTATTTCAAACTATTCACACGAAAAAAAACAAGATCGAAAAGATATGACGATTAGCTCAAGTCTCACGTGTTTCAAAAATGCGATCCAGCCTCAAAGGCTCAATACTCACAATAATCATAACATGCTTCGTCTCACAAAATCGGTTGCAATCAAATTTTCTAATAAAACAATTATCATCATCGGCTGCTCGTCATTCAACTTAACCCACAAAATGCACACACAAAACCCAAACACGAAAAACAAAACAAAACAAAACTCAAACACGAAAAACAAAACAAAAACAAACAAAAAGAAAATGTAACAAAAAGCGAAAACAAACCAAAACAAAGAAAAACATTGGGTTACCTCCCAACAAGTGCTAAATTTAAATGTCTTTAGCTAGACCAATACTAACCTCGATCAATCAGCGATTTGGCGCCAGCCTTCTTACCAAATCTTTGCTTGCTCCATATTTTGCGCGTGATTGCAGATCACCATCGAGTGTGGAAGTGGCCTCCCAAACTTGAACAAGTCACCGGAGTTCCATGCCGAGTCCATCTTTCTTTGTAGCACCCTTGTCAACTAGTCGGTTGACATCCAAGCTCGAGATTCGCTAGCTGCAACAATGGTGATCGAATGACACTCTTCATGCTCGCACTATCGTGTCGCGGGATGGCGCCATAGATTGAGATTTTCAACTTCATCATTAACACGAAAAGTTAGATCACCTTCCCGCATCGCCAATTAAAGCACGACCGATTGCTAGAAAAGGCTACCCAAGATTAGTGGTTGATTTTTAAATTCGTGAATGTCTAAAATAACAAAATCTGCTGGAAAGACAAAATCCGAACTCTTACCAACACATGCTCAACTATCCCCTTAGGTATCGCGACACATCGTCACCATCATTAACTAAATGGAGGTCTTCTTCGTTTGCCCAGCCCCAAGCGATTGAACACATTTAACGGCATCGGGTTTATGCTCGCTCCTAAATCACACAACACGCTGGGAAACGTGTGCTCGCAATCTCGTACTCCAACGTAAAAGCGCCGATCCTTCGCTTTAGAGGAGCTTCCTCTCGCAAGACGAAGATCGCATTCTTCTGATAGGGTAATTTTTCAAATTTCCCAATTTCTTCTTGCTTGCAAGCGCCTTTAAAAATTACATGTATCCGGCAGATGTTTCGCAGTGCTTCAAAGAGAGGCAAATTGATCTCAACTTTTGAAAAATCTCTTTGAAGCATGCAAACTCCTTGTCATATTTCGACTTGACTAGTCGACTTAAATGGGACCGGAGGAATGTACGTGCGAGAATTGATTGGAGGCCCTTCATGGTTGACCTCGCGATCCGTGGGCGGTCGCGAGGTGTCGTTGGGCGCTGAATCCTTCTTCGCGTTGAACTTGCGGTACTGTGTCGCTCGCGAACAAATGGGCGCAGACAATCGATGGCTCGCGGTCGGGGCTCATGGGCGCGTGCTGGTCAGCGAAGGCGTGCAGGGAAAACTCGGGACTCTTCGCGATCGGGCTCATGTCGCGAGCTCTGATCGTGAGTTTTGCTCCAGCCACTTTCTTGCTCCGTATGGCTTGGGTAAGCTTGTCCACTTCTTCCGGATGATGAAACATTGATTTTCTAAGTTTACCTCAGACACTCGGAAATTGGCCCGTCTTTGTAGTGCATTCAACTGCACGACACTTGACCAACTGATTTTCCAAAATCTTCATATGCTTTCAATAGCCGCCACAGAGACTCCAAATGATTAATCTTTTGCCCTGTTGCTTATAAATGAGTTCGGTTCGTCGTCAATTGTTGGTTGCTACAACCAACTGCTGCATCATGTCCTCTAGACTCGGCTTCTTCGCCTCTTGAATCACCCATTCGAATCGAGAAACCCGACTGAGGTCGTTGAAAATTATTGGGGTTGGCGAGAAATTTGGATGATTTACATTATTTGCATTGTATGCGGATTTCCCCATGATTCCTCCGATTGATGTGGTTGACCTCTTACGTCTCGATCCGACTCTTCAAAAGAGTGAATTGCTTCATCACCGTCATATTTCAATCGGTCTCGACAACCGCCGCTTAACCGTTGGCGTTCTCTCCGTTGGCCATTGATAACTATTTGCCGCCATCTCTTCTATGATGCGACCGGCCTCCTCTACACGACGATTCAATAAACATCCACCGACGCATCCACTATGCTCCTTGATGCCATGTCACCACCGAGAACTGCGTGATCTGCTGTTCTTTGGAGAATCCGTGTTGTGGGCACTTTCAATAGGCCCACGAATCGCTCCCACGACTCGAACAATGACTCATCTCCTAGGCTGGAGAGGTGGGAGATCTCGGCGATGATTTTCGGGCTTTGGTCGGCGAAAAATACTTTGAGAGAACTTTTCGCAAAGATCCCCTAATCGCTTATGCCCGCGCGGTCCAAACTCTTGAACCACTCCTTCGCTTTGACCGCGGAGAGAATCCGAACATGCGCTCGAATCGTGTCTTGTGGCACCCCATTACGCTTGATGGTGTCACAAATGTCGAGAATGTCTCAAGATGCGCATTCGTGTCCTCTCGTGTAGGAAAGCGAATGTTAACCCTCGCCCGAGGATCCATCTTGGGTGTTTAATTCACCATACATTGATTATAAACCTAGCATGCGTCTATATAATTAATTGCAACACGTTGGGGTTTTCTCGTGTTTACCTTTGATCCGCCGAGGTGGATCGAACGGATAAACGGATTGAACGGTCGAGACTCGTGCTTTGACCTTCCGGATCAGATCCCTGATACCCAATCTCCAACGCCGAGTGAGGACGATCTATGGAGAATACTACAAGAAATCACCTCAACCCTAGGCTAATTTTCTAGATTCACTCTTATGAAGTGGACTAAAATTTGCTCTCAATTATTAAGCATTAACCTGACTTTATCTCATACCTTATATTTATAATGCACTACCTTAATCCTATATGGAATATTACCATAATCCTATATGGAATATTACCATAATCCTATATGGAATATTACCATACTCTTAGGATTATTTCCATACTCTTAGGATTATTTCCATACTCTCAAGATTATTACCATAATCTTATATGGAAAGGATCTATGCATATACCATAAATATAATTATATCCATGTGGATAAAGAGAATAAAATCTTTCCTTTGAGAGCGATGAGGGCGCCCGATTTCTTCCAAGAGTTACGGGCTGGATGGGCCAGCCAGTGGATCAAATGCAAGGAATAAAGATGGGCCTCAAATAAATTAATTATCTTATGTTCACCCGAACATAAATTAATTTATAAACATTCGATCATTCCACTAGAGAAAGAATGTCGACTTACCCTTTATTACCGGTTGAGTCGGGCTTGCACTTAGACATTACGAATCCCCGTATTTAAGATATCGAACGTCCATTAATCATTTATAGCAATCATCGCTTAAAACGATTAATAACTTCATTTCAAAGTAGTACCACTCAACCTTATTATTGTACTTGAGCTAACTCAACCTGCAGGGTTTAGTACAATAAACCTTTTGAGCTCCTTAAGGGGACGTCATCATCCTTAACGGATACGGTGACTCGATACAGATAACTAGCGTGACATACAAGCACTGCCACCACCCAAGATGCGGAGAATCTTGGGTTAGAACATATAACCCTCACTCATAACAAGTCAAAGTGATGGTCAGCAACTCATACTCACCTAATACCTTATCGAGGTTTAGATCATCGTAAGTCACCGAGATCTTGGTTCTTCACGACGGTCGAAAGAAGAACTCATCTCATCGTGATCCTTCAATACGTCGAGACGTACCAAAGATAGACAAGCAACTAAGTCAAGTCACTTCTTATCTATACTGCACCCTAAACCAACAACTCGTCCTTAAGTTGTCTCACCAGTGAAACTTTTTATATCTCATTAAGCTCGACCAATCATACGGACTTCGTGATCTTCTACACAATCGTATGATCTAACTTATATATGAGATAAGGGACACGATATATGCAATCAAGTATTCAAAATGATAGGAGATTGTAATAGTGGTAGCAGAAACATTGTATACAAGCTCAACCAAACCGCTTTCAAGATACAAATCCAACAATCTCCCACTTATACTAAAGCAAACTTTAGTATACAATGTGTCTTTCTACTAGCTATTACAAACAACCATCACTTTGCTTCTCCCACTTATACAAAAGTTTCCTTTCTAAGTGGGTGCCATCAGCGCAATCCAAGTCCTCTAACGTGTTCATCGTAGACTTTTTGCGGCTCTTCGTGAATGGATCCGCTAGATTTTCCGTCAGATCAATCTTTTCAATCAGACGCCACCGCCTAACGATTTCTCGTATGACATGGTACTTTCTCTCTATGTGTTTTGTCGCCTTGTGGGTCCGTGGTTCCTTCGAAGTTTGCATCGCACCGAAAGTTATCACAAGAAACTATGATACTCTTGGGCAAACCAGTACCACACCCAGATCCATGAGGTAGTTCTTGAACCATACAGCCTCCTTAGAAGCCTCCAAGCTGCTACATATTCGGCTTCCATGGTAGAGTCCGCAATGCATCATTGCTTTGCACTCACGCCAGATACTGCTCCACCTCCCAAGGTAAACACATAGCCCGAGGTCGACTTTTTCTCATCACGGTCGGCTTGGAAATCCGAGTCTCAGATAACCCAAAGGCATTAGACTATCTCGCATGGTAAACGAGCCTATAATCTCGAGTCCTTTTCGTGTACTTGAGTATATGCTTTCTCGCAATCAATGAGCTTGTCGGGGTTAGATCGATATCTAGCTACTATGCCACCGCATAGCGTATATCGGGCCTCGCATAGCATTGCGTATATGAGACTTCCTACGGCGGGCGTAAGAACTTGTCTCATTTCCTCTATCTCCTTTGCAAATATAGGTGATGCGTTTTGAATAAAGGAACGCCATGTCCGAAAGGTAGCAATCCTTTCTTGGCGGTCTCGCATACTAAAACGAGTAATCACGAGATCAATGTAAGACGCCCGAGATAAGCTCAACATTTTCTTCTTGCGATCTCGTGAACCTTGATCCCAAGAATGTACGCTGCATCTCCAAAGTCTTTCATTTGAAACTGATCGGATAGCCAACTCTTTACGTCTCGATAATGACTTCACGTTGTTGCCAACTAGAAGGATGTCATCTACATAAAGTGCAAGAAATACCACATCACCGCTGACATCTAACCGATACACACAACTCTCGCTAGGCAACTGGTAAATCCATAGACTTCACCACCTCGTCAAAGCGTAAGTTCCATGATCGAGGTTCGCTTAAGTCCATAAATGGACTTCTTAAGCTTCCATACTAGATGCTCTTCACCCTTTACCACATAACCTTCGTGTTGTCGATATAGATGTCTCTACCTTCCTCAAGGTAACCGCTTAGAAAAGCGGTTTTAACATCCATTTGCCAAACCTCTAGGTTCAAGTGGGCTGCTATGGCTAGAAGAATTCGATGGACTTGAGCATTGCTACAGCGAAAAGGTCTCATCGAAATCGATGCCCTCAACTGAAAGTGTACCCTTTCGCCACAAGCCCGGCTTTAAAAGTCAAACCTCTCCATCGAATCTCTCTTCCTCTTGATATCCACTTACTACCTACGGCTTCCTTGCCATCCGGTAGAGGTGTCTTTTCATATACATCCATAGTCGTTATGGACTCCATTTCTAAGTCCATAGCGGTGTGCCGTGATCTTGCATCAATATCTTGACGCCTCCTCAGATGTACACGGGTCGATTATTGCATGTTCGCCGCTGGGACCAACCAAGATTCACCCACGAACATAAATCGCTCGGGTTGACGAACAATCCTCCCACTACGATGAGGTTCTACAGCACAATGGCAACGGTGGGTGCAGATACTTGTGGTTCTCTAACTTGCACAACTTGTCGTGTAGGTACCACTTGATGCGGTCAGATCTCCACCGAACTCGACCCACTTCAATTTCTTGAAGTATCCGTGTCGATCCTCCCACTAGACTCGACATCTCGCACTTTCGCCTAATCGGTGGTGGAACACGATCATCTTCTAATTCTCAAGAATGATTTCAACTTTGGACTTATGATTTTCATGTAGTCCTCTTCTAAGAATCGAGCATTAGTGCTAATAATGACCTTCCCGATCCTTAGACTATAGAATAAACCACCTTCGCCCTCTAGGATAGCCAATAAATGCCTTGCGTCGGATCTAGCCTCCAACTTGTCACCTTCTTGTTCAAAGACATGTGCCGGATCGCCCATATCCTTATGTGGCTTAAACGGGCTTCGCCCAAACCACAACTCGAAGGGGTCTTTTCGATCGACTTGACGGTACTAGATTTAGCAAGTATGCACCGCCTCATGCATATCCCGTAACTAAATAGGCAATGTAGCATAACTCATCATAGATCTAACCATTTCAAAAGAGTCCTATTTTTCGCCTCGACACACCATTTTGCCGTGGTGTGCCGGTGAAGTGTGTCTTTGGATGTAATCCCACACTTCACAAGATAGTCCATAAACTCGTTATCGAGGTATTCGCCACCGCGATCGCATGCATGACTTGATACTCTTACCTAGCTTCGCTCCACTTCCGCCTTAAACTCTTTGAATTTCTCAAAGCATTCGGGACTTGCGGTGAAGTATACATATCCGCACTGAGTAATCGTCAATGAAAGTGACAAAATACTGCACCCTCCACGAGCTTGTGTGACATCGGTCCACACAGTCGAAATGGACTAACTCCAACATTTCTTTGGCTCTATAACCCTTCGCTTTGAAGGGTCTCGTCGACATCTTACCTTCTATACAGATTCGCAGACCGGAACGGAGTAACCGTGAGATTACCCAACGCCCATTCTTAGCCAGCCTGATCCTATTTAGATTGACGTGACCCAATCTAAGACGCCGAGAGAAAAGTAGTCATCTTCTTCTTGAAAACTTTCTTTTTAGGGTTTGATGAAGATGCAACATAGTTATAGGTATTATGTTTTGCGTAAATAGTATAAAGCGAATTATATAAAGTGCCAACACGTATAACTTCATTTCTTATGATAGAAACACCACTATCAAAAATAACGAATATCCATGAGTAAATAATTTGAAACAGAACAAGGTTCCACTAAAATCCGCACATATAAAACGCCTTTCAAAACTAAAACTGTTGTCCCAAAACATAAAGAAACATCTCCAACTCGCAACACTTCGACTTCGCGCGTGCCCATGGAGATCGTTATCTCGCCATCAAACAGCTCCCTTGTCCGCAGAACCTCGCAGGTGTAACAAACATGATCATTGCGCCAGATCTACTACCCAAGAATGGGTAGAACAAGTCGCTAAACATGTTTCCGTTATTAAAGCAAACGGCGTACTGAGCCTCGAGCATAGGGCACTTGGCCTTCCAACGCCCAGGCTTACCGCACTTGAAGCACTTGCCATTCTCCTTTGGCTTCTTCAAGCCTCCCGTGGCAACCATGTTCTTGTTCCCATTACTCCCACTATTTGCCTTGCCTCTACCACCTTTGGCACCCCTTTTCTATTTCCATTTTGCGATGAAAATTTTGGGCCCTTAGATGTGCTAGCAAGAGCATGTGCTCCTTTTCCCATAACTCCTTCCGCAAAGAACGAGATCATTAAGCAACCGATTAAGTGTAAACTCGGTCTTGCTCATGATCGCATTCACGCGAAAGTTCTCAAAAGACTTGGCAGTATTGAGGATGATATCGACCTTGGCCGCGTCAATACCTCCTCCCAACCGATCAAGACTATCCATGAGATGAGTCATGGGAGACATGTTCATGGACCTAACTTCCTTCTTCCATCTTACACGCCAAGATTTCTCTCATTGTGTGGGCGTGATCGTCCGATCCGATCGCCCAAACTTACCTCGAGACTTGACCAAATATCGTCGCGTCACCATCGATCGATGTCGCACCGCAAGCCTTTGGACATCGTAGTCATCATATAGCATTTAGCCATATTGTTCGACTTATTCCAAAGTCTCGCTGACTCTCGCTGCTCATTAGTCGATCGTCGATGGGCATCGGGTTTAGAGTAGTGAGAACAAACATGTGTTCTTCAATGATAAGAACATATTCCATGTTTCGCTTCCACTCGATAAAATTTGGACCGGATAACGGATTTTGTGCGAGCATATTGATAATCGCGTAAGAGACATATCTCAAAACGATAATGTAAAACACATAAGCATACGATCGCATATAATTCGTAATAATAATATTGTAACCTTTGATAAAACAATATTAATTGAAACCTCCAATCGCCCAAGGAATTCCACATGCAAGCCACGCGTGTGGATCGCTATACATGAACCCCCGACTGCACTAAAATATACCTTTAGTCGCTTAATTTCAATCCATGTCAACTTATCCTTATGACAAATGAAATCAATGATTGACCTTACTGCACCACATCACTATCGCAAGAAGGACTTCATGGGAAGTTGTACTTGAGGTGATGTCTACAATGACCACAATTTTAACAAAGAAAATGAATTCTTAGAATTGGTATACTCACTCGGACCATACCGCCCAATTCAAATTCTTTTGTTATCTCATTTTATATCTATCTCTAGAGAACTTATGAAAATCGCATATGCAAGCCACGCGTGTGGACGCCATACATGAAACTCCCACTTCTCAATAGATTTAAAATGTTTTATTTAGAAATCTCATCTAACAAACTTATGATAAACAATGCAAGCAAGCCACGCGTGTGGATCGCCACTCACAGCATCGCCTCACTTTGCTTAGAGATCAAAAGTGGAGGTCTTGACATTTTAATTTGAAAAATTAATTTGTCGGATTGCTTGCTTAGTCTTTTATTCAAAAGGTTTGTCCATGCAGATCACGTAATCCTAGCATGCTTTTCTATAGAACTCAACATGTAAAACATGCTCGCAGTAATTCTAAAATATGATTGATAAACGCGATAAACCTAGCATGCTTACTATGCGCATTCAATTACGTAAAACACTTAAAGGTTTGTCAACGTAATATAAACATACATAGCATGCTAACGCATAATTTAAACATCCACGACATGCATATGAACGATAAAATAAAATAAACGCTCATCGCGCCCAATCGTGAAACCCGCACATTTAAATCTAATCTATTACATAGATTTACAAAGCAAATTAAACTTGAAACGGCCTCGCGTGCACCCGCACCGACCGGATTCAACAATTGGGCCTCGGCGCACAGGCACGGGCCAAAAATCTGAAAACGGGTCCGGGCCGGTCGGCCCAAATTGTCTTGGGCGGGCCGCTAGGGCAAAGCCCACCGCGCCCACGCCTCGCCACCTGCCCGCCTGCTCTCGCGGGCTGCCTCGCGTCGCGAAGGCGATCGCGACCCGTCGGCACGCTGCGCGCTGCCTTCCCGAGCGCCGAACGCCCGCCGAGACGCCGCCGCCCCGCCGAAACCGCGATCGCGAAGTCCGCCGCTGCGCGCCGTCGCTTCGCGCCAACGCGCGTGCCCGTCGCCGCTAGCTCGCCGCTCGCTGCTTCGCGCCGCCCTCGCGATCGCCGCCGCCACGTGGCGCCAGGGTCTCGGCGCGAACGCGACGCCTCGCCGCCGCGCCTCGCGATCGCCCTCGCGATCGCGGGCTTGCTCGCGAGATACCGCCCGTGGACCGCCGAGCTACTGTTTTTCCGTCGCTTCGCTTCTTCGCTCTTTCGCTCGTTCTTCTTTACGGATAAGATTTACATAATAAAATCTAATCTAACCACGGATTTTCTCGTGGTGTAAAAACAAAACCAACAAAACAACAAACGAGCCACGATGAACGACAAATCCACAATTATAAAAACGCACGTAATAATCAAACGTGAATTAATCCAACAGAGCCAAGATTCTGATCCCAGGCTCTGATACCAATTGTAGGGAAAACGAATGTTAACCCTCGCCCCGAGGATCCATCTTGGGTGTTTAATTCACCATACATTGATTATAAACCTAGCATGCGTCTATATAATTAATTGCAACACGTTGGGGTTTTCTCGTGTTTACCTTTGGATCTGTCGAGGTGGATCGAACGGGATGAACGGATTGAACGGTCGAGACTCGTGCTTTGACCTTCTGGACTGTATCCCGGATACCCAATCTCCAACGTCGAGTGAGGACGATCTATGGAGAATACTACAAGAAATCACCCTCAACCCTAGGCTAATTTTCGAGATTCACTCTTATGAAGTGGACGAAAATTTGCTCTCAATTATTAAGCATTAACCTAGACTTTATCTCATACCTTATATTTATAATACACTACCTTAATCCTATATGGAATATTACCATAATCCTATATGGAATATTACCATAATCCTATATGGAATATTACCATACTCTTAGGATTATTTCCATACTCTTAGATTATTTCCATACTCAAGATTATTACCATAATCTTATATGGAAAGGATCTATGCATATACCATAAATATAATTATATCCATGTGGGATAAAGAGAATAAAATCTTTCCTTTGAGAGCAGAGGGGCGCCGATTTCTTCCAAGAGTTACGGCCCGGACGGGCCACCCGTGGATCAAATGCAAGGAATAAAGATGGGCCTCAAATAAATTAATTATCTTATGTTCACCTGAACATAAATTAATTTATAAACATTCGATCATTCCACTAGAGAAAGAATGTCGACTTACCCTTTATTACCGGGTTGAGTCGGGCTTGCACTTAGACATTACGAATCCCCAGTATTTAAGATATCGAACGTCCATTAATCATTTATAGCAATCGATCGCTTAAACGATTAATAACTTCATTTCTTAAGTAGTACCACTCAACCTTATTATTGTACTTGAGCTAACTCAACCTGCAGGTTTAGTACAATAAACCTTTGAGCTCCTTAAGGGGCGCCATCATCCTTAACGGATACGGTGACTGACATGATAACTAGCGTGACATACAAGATCGCCACCACCCAAGATGCGGAGAATTGGTTAGAACATATAACCCTCACTCATAACAAGTCAAAGTGATGGTCAAGAACTCATACTCACCTAATACCTTATCGAGGTTTAGATCATCGTAAGTCACCGAGATCTTGGTTCTTCACGACGGTCGAAAAGAAGAACTCATCTCATCGTGATCCTTCAATACGTCGTAGACGCATCAAAGATAGACAAGCAACTAAGTCAAGTCACTTCTTATCTATATGCAGCCCAAACCAACAACTCGTCCTTAAGTTGTCTCACCATGAAACTTTTATATCTCATTAAGCTTGACCAATCATACGACTTCGTGATCTTCACACAATCGTATGATCTAACTTATATATGAGATAAGGGACACGATATATGCAATCAAGTATTCAAAACAGATAGAGATTGTAATAGTGGTAACAGAAACATTGTATACAAGCTCAACCAAACCGCTTTCAAGATACAATCAACACTCGTGACTCCTCCCCAAACCGCTCTCCTTGTACCATGCCGATTAGGGCCGGCTTTAACTCGAAGTTGTTTGCATTGACTTCCAGCCCCATCCGCCTCCTTGGAATTGTTCGGTGGGAGGTCGGTACATATAATTCGAGGTCTCGTCTCCGAGCAGGACTAGGAGTCCCATATTCGCCATCCGGCGCCGCATCTCTGCGAAATCGGCTAACATGCGTGCAGCTTGCTCGGGAGGAATGCCCCATTCGTGGATTAGCCGCCATTGCAGCCCGCCTCTTCTCTCGTCCTCTTCTCCTTTGAGAGCTTTCCATCTCGGGTCTAGTAATATTTCGGAGGTTCCCGAGATCTTGACGCATAAACTTCCCGAGAAAAGAGAGATTCACTCGGTAATAATAATATAAATAATATAATATATAACTTGAATTAATAAATCCAAATCACAAATTATTCCTATGTAATCTTAATAATCCCGCAACGGCGCCAAAATTTGATCGCCCCTTTTCACACGTAAAGGCGATATAGAAGGTAAGTCGAGTATCGTATCCACGAGGATTGTAATACGAAAACACGTGGTTAGCTCAACGATAATTCATCATTATTCAAGCACGTAAAAGGGTAAAAGGTTTAAGGGCTTGAATTTAATCCAAAGCAGCGAACCATGCGTAAAATAAAACAAAGCAATAAACACACGGAAGATAAAACAGATAAGAGACTAACCCTTGGGATGCATTAATCCTATCCACAACGATGTTTATCCTGCTCCTATTAGCCAATTTTAATCCGCATAAGATGGAAGATCACAAATATAACCAACAACTTCAATTACGACAATTGCGGCAGAGATTACTAGTTTTCCTACCATTTTAGGTGAAAACAAGTAACTCCAAAAGGATCACTAAGAATATGCTTCCTACGAATATCCTATCTCAGCTACGACTCAAGGCTTATTCATATCATGCATTCAAGATCGATTGACAATTAATACAATTACGTAATTAACCGACAACTAGATATGCATCAAGATTGATAAGAAATCAACACATATAAATAAGCACCAAGAATCATGAATCAATGCCCGAAGGTAAATAGTGATAGTAAATCACAACATATAGGATCGAATCATGCAAACCCTAGGATCAAGACGAATTTTAGCTACGCATAATTAAATTACCAAAGCAATAAATAATTAAATAAAACATAAATTAAGATAGATAGATAAACCGTAAGAATCCACGAAGAACAATTGTAGCGACTTGAATCCCAAAGAAATTACAATTCTAATACTAAACTATGAAATTGGAATGAAAATACTTAAAGAAAAAGCTAAACTAAATTAAACGGAAAAGAACTTGCAAAAGAAAATAAAGAAGAATTTGTGTTCGCTCGAATGGTATTGAATGGTGTTTTAAGCTCTCGCTCTATCTCCCTATTTATAATAAAACATAAGCTCCCTTTTTCATAAATTCCCAATCCTATTCTCGACTGATTCAATCCTATTCGACTGATTCAATCCTATTCGACTGGATTAGAAGTATACATGGACTAGGTGTCTCAAATTGCTGAAAATTATGATTTCTCGCGAGTGTTGCCTTGCGACCTTAGGTCGCGAGCAAAACTCATGAATCGCCTTTTCTACCGCACGCGACTTCATTGTTTCGCTCTCTCTCGTCCTGACTCAATTACAATCCGCTTTATGCCTCACGGACTCCTATTGAGATGCTCTTTAACATAGTCAACTTTGTACATCCATCCTTGTCAAATCCATTTCATCATATTCAACGTCGTTTCAAATGCTTCTTCTTCGCATGAGCTCATGATCGGGTTATTGATTCCTCTTTATCGTGATCCACCTTTTGACATTAAAACCTATGCTAAAATGACATGAAATACACACGGCATAATATCTTCCAAGGTAAACATAAATATATCAAAAGACAACTCAAAAGATCACTTATCACTTAGAAACGAAACGAATATAGCCTTATAAATCATGTAAAACGAGGCTTATCAAGAATGACCTCAAGTCTAAGGACTATTACATACTCCACACACTAAGAAATCGTAGACATCTAACAAACGATTTAATAGCGGGTATACCAATACTCTCCAAAGTATTCATGTGTCCATCACGGATATCAAATATCTCAGTAGTTGCGAGAATCACTACATTCTCTAAGAATGTGATGCGCACTACATGCTAACCTATAACATATCATCAATATCTCATTCTTGATGATCATTGGTTAGGCTATTTTAGAATTATACTATATCATTGATGTCTCACAAAGAAAATGACAGTGATAATTCAAGGGAACAAATAAGAGAATAACGACAAACAACAAAATAATTATTCCATTAAATGCACAAAATCCATAGATAAAACATTATCTTCGATTGTGATTAAAAGTAAGTATGTCTCAACAAATGAGTTTCTAAAACATACAAACTTTAAACTCCCACTGAATCAAAGCCAACATCCCACATGTCTAACACACAAGCTCTCACAATGGCTTGGTAAAAGGGTCAGCTAAGATATCGCCGAGGGTACTCTTTCTAATTTTACATTGCCTATTTCTATTATTTTCTAATCGATGATATCGACTGAATATGCTTGTTCCTGTTTGAAACTAGCATCGGTGTACCCAACACCGATAGCCTGGCCGCCCACTATAGACTAAGAAGTATTCTTTAGTTCTTCTAAGGTACTTAAGAAGAGTCTTAGCAATTTAACAATTTGTCTATGTAAGTGGATTGTGACAGTTGAACAATCTATTAGGTCTATCCCGATAGATCTTGATCCCAAGGACGTAGGAGGCCTCACCGAGATCCTTCATCATAAAGGATTTAGACAGCCAATCTTTCACGGATTGCATCATGGATCTCGCTTCCATAATCGAATGTCATCGACATATATGACCAGTAGACAACGTTTCCATTCTCGCTTACTATAAGCGCAAGGGTCCTCTTTGCTTCGACAAAATCAAACAATTTGATAGCTCACAAAACAAATATTCCAACTCATCGATGCTTGTTAAGGCCATAAATGGTTGTCCTCGATGTATCGAAATATCTTTGAATCTGTGTGGACACGCTCAAGATAGGTCTTAGGTTCATCATCATCCGACTTGACTTCATCATCTTGGTTCTCAACCATTAGATTTAGTCTTTGGGGTGCACGACGATTCCTCTGTGGCCTATTGAGTCGGATTGTTTGCGCAGGTTCATGCTGTTCATTTTGAACGTGAGTAGGCTCCTCCGTGTTGACTTCCTCAACATTTTGGAGATTCTCAAGAATTTCCTCATGAATTTCTTGAGGTGGAGGTGGCACAACTATTGTGTCATCTTGTATTTGATGAGTCTCATTGTTTTGAGGTGGCCCTCTAAGAGTCATTTTTCCTCCCAATAGATCGTCAAATACTCCCACTGAATTCTTGTTCACACCATTGAACATTTTTTCGTCCTCTGTGTTGTTTTGTGGTTCTCGAATTTCTCTAAGATCTACCTCGTTGTGACCTTGTTCCTTGAAAACATAGAGTCTTCAAGAAATGTCACATTTCTAGAAATGATCACTTGGATCTCCGTGAGTAGAATTCATATCCTCTAGTTTCCTTAGATATCCCACAAGATAACGTTTTCACTTTTGATTCCAACTTATCACAAGATTTTCTTAACAAAAGGGACAATCCTAGGTCCGCATATAGTTAAGATTTGCTCTTTCTCATACCATATCTCATATGGTGTTTTCTCGACTGATTTGGAAGGAACCCTATTCAAAATATAAACGGCAGTTAGTAAGGCATGGCCCCAAAGGAATGAAGGGAGACTAGCGAAACTCATCATGGATTGAACCATGTCTAATAAGGTTCGACTTCTTCTCTCGATACACCATTCAGTTGTGATGTTTCCTAGGAGTCCGCCTAACCTGATTCCATGTGATTTCAAGTAATCAAGAAATTTCGGCTTAAGTATTTCCTCCCGATCCGATCAAGATTCTTGATACTTTTACCAAGTTGTTTCTCGACTTCTAACTTAAACTCCTTAAATTTATCAAGCGCTTGATTTGTGTTTCATCGATGCACATACCCAAACCTCAATAATCATCGGTAAAGTTATGAAGTACGAATATCCACCTTTTGCTTAAGTTGGAAACGGTCCACACACATCTGAGTGGATCAACTCTAGCAATTCTTTGGCACGTAACCCTTTCCCAAAAAATGGTTTCTTAATCATTCTCTCTTTGAGACATGGTTCACAAGCACCATATGATTCAAAATCAAAAGGTGTGAGATAATCTAATTTTCTCAATCTTGCTATCATTTTCTCATTGATATGACCAAGTCTAAAATGTCAAAGATAAGTAGCATTATTCGTATTACTTAGCTTAGGTCGTTTGTTTTTACATTGAGAATATCTCGTTCACATTCAAACATATATAAACCATTCGAAAGAAATGCATTTCCATAAAACACTCCATTAAGAGAAAACGAGCATGTACTGTTTCCAAAATGAAAGGAAAACCCTTCAATGTCTAACATAGGAATGGAAATAATATTCTTTGAAATCGCAGGAACGAAATAACAATCATGTAAATCTAGTCTATAACCCGAAGGAAGATCCAATCTATAAGTCCTCACACGCCAAGAAGAACTCTTGCTCCATTTCCCACGCCAGAGGTCGACCTCCCCAGGATTCACCTTCCTGCTGTCACTAAGCCCATTCACATTATTGCAAATGTGTGAGCCACAGCCGGTATCTAATACCCAAGAATGTGAATTATTTATAGACATATTTATCTCAACGAAAACATACCCGAGCTACCACCCATTGCACCTCAGGCTCAATTTTAGATGCCTCTCTTCCAAAGGCCCCCTTCTCATTACGAATAGGCACTCATCCTTTGCTAATGTCGGCATCTTCTTCCCGAGCCCTTCCACTCTTCTTAGGCTTCATGACATCGATGTCTTCTTCTTGTTTCTTTTGCTTTTCTTCCTTCGAAGATTGAGCGTAAGAGCTCACCATGAGCACAGATTTGCCATCGTAAGAGAGGACTCGTAAGTCTTCAACATGTTGTGAAGATCGCTTAATCCCACCTTTGTGTTGTTCATATTGAAATTCACTATGAAATTCACAAATGAACCGTGTGATTATCAAAACCGGTTTGTTGAGACATTGGTGCAGTAGTCGCTCCAATCGACGCCACCTCTCAATCAATCCTATCATCTTCAATGCATGTTCGAGATGTTGTTCTATCATGAGTCAGTGTACTCAAGAGATCCCTGAGTATTTCAAACTCCGTGTTTGTGCTTGAAGCAAACAAACTCTTCAAGTGATGAATCATTTCATAGGGTAGATGTATTCATGTTGCCTTTGAGTTCCAAACTCATAGAAGTCAACATAATACCGAGCCGACGAAGATCATCAACGTGCTTCTCATGAGCAACCCACCAATTGAGGCATACTCGGGAGAAAGCTCATCGGGATGGTATCGATTGGTTTGTCCAAGACATACTCAATCTTATCCATCCTTAACACCAAGCGTGCAACGAGCTAATCCGGATAGTTTGACCCCAACAAATTTGTTTCACCAAACATTTATATAACATAGTCGATATTGTAATCGAACGAAAAATTAGAAACAAAGAAATTAGAACAAAGTAAACATAGATCACAATCGTATCACTAATCAAACAAGGGTTTATCAGATTGATTAGCTCCCACTAATTTTAACATATATTGCACCCCAAATGCAAAATACGGATTTATAGTAAATATAAATCTTAGTAGTCCAAGATCCAAGTCAATATTATTGTAGCCTCATGCGGTCGATGACTACAAATAATATCACCAAGAGGCCTCAAAGCCAATTGCGAATAGCAGTTTTGCATCGATTAAGTCTCATCATTATCGCAGCCTCTGCGGTGATGACCACAATAATGACACTTGGTCGGTTTTGAAACCGAATGCAACAATATCCTCAACTCTTGGTTTATTAATCCAATTAATATGTGTCCACTAATTATTTTGATCGCTTTGGTCGTTTCAAAATAATTAAGCAAGCCAACCCCATCACACGATGCTAACCATACATCTATGAGTGAGCCTCGCCTCAGTAGTTTTAGGAGTAAACACGAGGGTGTAAAACTCTTGGGCTAAAAGGTTATCGACTCAAACAATTATGATGGACGATACGCTTGTTTCAAAAACAAGACTTGTATTTAGTGGGATAGAACATGTGATACTAATTGTTTATTTAATATCCAATATTAAATTCAAAACATTCTTCGCGCCGCCACCAGTATAAACGCGACCACATATATTGGCCGCCACCCAAACATAGTAACACGGACTACAAGTATTGGGTGCCGCCACCCAAATATAAAAGCGGTCTCTAACTACTATAGTTAAAATATAAGCATAAAATCAAATAGCATGCTTATCAAAGAACAACAACTAATAGGCTCAACGAATAAATTCATTAATCTAATTAATAATTTAATTCTCTAATTAAAAGTGGATATAGACATTTATATTAATTCTAAATTAATATAAATATTCATTTAGTATTATTATTTCTAAAATAATAATCAAATAAGATTTATTAATCTAATTAATAAATCAATTCTTTAATTTATTGAACGTAAGTAAATTATATTAATTCTAAATTAATATAAAATCAAACTTTATACTATTACTTCAAAAATAATAATAAAGTCAAAATTTATTAATCTAATTAATAAATTAATGTCCATAATAGTGATTAGAATTATTAATTCTAAATTAATAAAATTAATCCATGTACATTAGTAAATTATATTAATTCTAAATTAATATAAAATCAAACTTTATATTATTATTTCAAAATAATAATAAAGTTTAAATTTATTAATCTAATTAATAAATTAATTTCAAAATTGTGATTAAATTTATTAATTCTAAATTAATAAATTAAATCAATGTACATAAGAAGATTGTATTAATTCTAAACTAATACAAAATCGAAATTAATGTTATTATTTCAAAATTTTAACATTAAATAAAACTTATTAATCCAATTAATAAATTAATTTTGTGTAATTGAAATTCAATTTTATTAATTCTAAATTAATAAACGTTTTTAAAATATCAGAATATCCATTTGGGTGCCACATTTAATTAAAAAGGCCCAAAACACTTCAAAACACGCGCCCAAAGACACACGAAGCCCAGCCCAGCATCCCAAAGACACGCACGCCCACGGCCCATCGCCACGAAATCCACCCCAGCCCCGACCATGGGCGTCGCCCGGCTCGCGTGCGACCCAACATGACGGAGGCCCGGCTTGCCGAGGCCCAACGCGACGGAGGTGATGCGTTAGGGTTTCACACGCGTCACGCCGCCTCCGTTCCGTCGACCTCCATGTCAGCGATTCCGTGCCATCGCTCACAAGACGCCCATAATGACGGACGCGACCAAACACACGAGGGTTTCTAGCGCAGCGTCGCACCGCCGCCTCTTTCCCCGTCGTGTTCCTTTTCTTTCTCTCCGTCGACCGCCTTTGTCAAATAGAGATGGCGAGGATCAAAATCGAAGGTCGGCGCGGCGACGCGCAGGCCAAGGCCACGTCGTCGACCGCGTCGGTGTAGGATCTCGGTGAGGCGGCGGTGTTGATTTTCCTATGAAATCAATTTCCAATTTCCAGAAACAAATTCACCTTTTCGATTTTCTTTTCTTTTCGTATTTTTTTTTTAATAAAACAGATTAATCAAAATAAAAACAAACGAAATAAAAAATCGAAAATACGAAATTCAAAATTTCGATTATTCCACAATTAATAGAACACGAATTAATTATAAATCGAGCCCTGGGCTCTGATACCACTGTTGGTAATTCTTGACCTCATCTAATGATACGCAGCGGAATATACAGTCAAGAAACATATCTAGATCTACAATTAAACATGCGATGAGCCCTATAAACACGTTAGATAGAGAACTTACGATTTGCAACGCTTCCAAGCTTCCAATGAATCCTGCAAGGTTGTCTCCACAAATATGGTATCCACGTGTATGCAAATCCGATGCAGGAACAATTCCTCGGTATTAATTCAAGCAGAGAAAGCCAAGAAATCTCTGAATGAATTAACGGTAGTTCTCTAAGAATGATTTCTGTATTCTGTTACGTATTGCCTAAAGAATGAATTCTCTCTATTTATATTAAATAGAGCAGCCCATTAAAGCCCCAGGTTATATGGGCTTATATTCTTTAGTCAGCTTTAATTAATTAATAGTCAAATCATTAATTAAGTAAAGCTCATATCTAATTTAGCCCATATCTTTCATTTTCTAGGTTTTCGCAATGGAATTGGAGATAATTTAGGATTATGTGTATGTGAGAATTGTGAGGAATATTTAAATGTTGGTCTTAAATTTGGGTGTTTTTATTGTAGGATTTAAAATCAAGCACGAGAAACTCGCCGGATTATATTACAAAAATAAAAATTATGTGATAATATATTGTTATCCATTATTATTATAAACTAAAAGAATACTTGACCCCTTGCAGACTTGTAGCTTAATTATTTATACAACCACATATCGTAGTTGATGAAAATATTAGGCCTTGTGGAAGTAGCATAGGTTATTTCTAGGGTTAATTGTATTCAAAGGCATGTACTTTAGATTAATTTGTCATTATAAGACCATTTTAAACCTTGGCAAAATAATGCGTAATTTTTGATTTGTTGCAATTTGGATTACCTTCAAATTTGACGGATTTATCTAACTTTTGATCTCAAACAAATCTTATCGTTAGAGCTATCAATTTGAGAAATCAAAATTGTGATTCGACATGCTCAAATAGATTAACATTTTGACATATGGCTTGACATTTAATTCTTGCTAACCACGGCTAATATCCAAAATCTGCAAGTCTTAGTTGTTGTGGTTATTTTGGTGTTCCGACTAAATTTTCGCCACGATTAAAAAGTATTGAACGCCAAGTCGTATGTCAAAATGCACCCTCATTGAGCTCGTCAAAATTTAACACTTGATTTATCAAATTAAAGGCTCGAACAACAAAAATTTATTTAAAATAAAAAATATGATAATTTGATGGTCAAAGTTGGGGGTGTTCCTAATTGCAACAAATCAAAAGATTGGATATCTTTTGCCAAGGTTTGAAAGTGGTATTGTAATTACAATTTGATCTAAAGTTCATGACATTAAATGCAATTAATTAATCCTCAATTTTATTCTTATGTTTGTGGACAAATAGATTAATAGTGTTCGTTTAAAAATTGAAAAAACAAAACTAATAGATTAATATAGGAATCACTACGAAATATTATTATGATATATTTTTCTGCACCAGCTAAGGTATAAATATTATGTATGTATACATATATATATATAGCATCATTAATTTGATATAGACAAACTGCACAAAAGGTATTGAAACATGAGTTGATGATCAAATTAGTAGTTTGATTTTTCGATCGATTATGGCAATCGGAGCATTGTGTACATGCACCTCATATTTCGATTAGTTTCTCAAGACACCTTATGTTTGTTAATACATAACATTATATATAGGGAAGAGTTCAAATAAAAACCTATTTTTTCGTAAGAACCTAAAATCAATGCACTTTATTTACGAAGTTAATGCACTTTATATATAAAGTTACTGCACTACGAAATATTGATGAATAATATTGTCTTTTATCAGAACTCAATGGTGTATTAGTTTTATACATAAAATGCATTAACTCTATACGTAAAGTGCATTGATTTTTAGGTTCCTACGAAAAAGTAGGTTTTTATTATAACCCAACCCATAGATCCAATATAGTAATGATGTATATTCTGTACACACGAATCACGATACGATCATATTTAGCCTAAGATCATAAAATACAACAAAAAATCTTATACCACACACGACGAGATTATGATATAATCCCTTCATACACACACAACACAAACTTTTAGGGATAATATGAGAAACTACAACCCAAAACAATCTCAATCCTTAAACTTCCAACTACCTCGCAACATTCGGATTTTAGCATCTCTTTTAGGAATCGTAACGGTAAGAATCGCATTATCGAAGTACGATTTTACGCGATCGCCTCTCGAATTCTCCGGCAGAGTAAAACCCCAGAGAATTTCCTTTACTGCGCTCGACGTGGTGCCAATTCTCGCGTTTCTCTTCTTTCTCAACTTTCTTCTTTCCGCTTATTTTCAAGAATTTGCCCTCTTTACTTTCACCTTCACTTCTCTTTCTTGAGCCCTGAAGCTCGACTCTAAGCACGTGAGCTTCCAGGGTCTCGCTCCATTCCACCTTCACTCCACTGAGTGGAGCGACGGTGTCTGCGTGTAGTGTTGCGTGTTGTGCTAAGATAGCTTCGTGGTGGTGGTGGAAGTCTTTGAAGGAATCCCATATATCCATGGTGAATGGATGGTGGAGATGGCTTCTTGGTTTGTTCTTGAACGTGGGCAATAGAGACATTGTTGTTGCTTTGTAGTAAAATCAAAAACGTTATGCTAGCTTAACAAGTGTTTGTTCTACAATTAGTTTTATAGAGAGAGGAATCGGCTTTAGAGTAAAGAAGGTGGAGATGGGGAATTTAGAATCATGATAGTTACATGGGAATCTGTGCTCAAGTATCGTTTTAGGGTGAAGATAGTTATACGGGAATTTGTACTCAGATATTGTTTTATGACAAACTTCGATGTAGACTAAAGATTCTTAATTAGTGCATGTCTGGATGGAAGATAAGGTGCACATGAGTTATGTTCAAAAAATGGGAAACTCTCCGCGTGAGCCTCCACACGCTAGTCTCATGAGAATATGAGAAATAAGTCACGGTGATTAATCGATTAAGAATTTATGAAGACTTTGACTAGTGCCCATAAGGAACCACCTTAAAAAAGTGAAACTCTCACACTACGGCTGCTAGGCTTCGATTTTTGGTCCTTATTCCAAATCTACTAGCTCTTAACCAACTAAACTAAGCACGTGGGGCAAGGTGCACATGAGTTTTCTTATTATACTTCGTATTTATACCTAATATATTTCATTATTATCAATACATATTATGTGTATAAATTGATACGATAAATATATTCATGGCATGAATTTTAGTGGAACGACATAAGTGGTAATCTCTTGTGTGGACGTCCATATGTGCAGACTTTTATACTTTTCTTCAGGACAAATGAAATTTGTGTTCAATATGAATGATACTTTCTCATTACATGGTAAAAAATAAATGATATTTTTCGTTAATGTAAATGGTATTTTTTTAAGAACAAATGATACTTTTGTTCGTACGAACGAATATACAAAAGTTTTTATGAAAACATAAAATATTTAATAGATGAATAGAACTCGAATCGTAAGAGACGTTGATGTCTTGGTCTAGGGAAAAAATAAATTTTAAAATAGAAATATTCTTGGTATATATGACTGTATAAGCCGATTACGTTCACACACATTTTCCTGGTATGAAGGCTTTGAAGCTAAACGGCTAGATGCTTTATTTTCCATTGCGTTCGATTCTAACTAACACGTTATAATAATAATAATAATAATAATAATAATAATAATAATAATAATAATAATAATAATAATAATAATAATAATAATAATAATAATAATAATAAATATAGAGAATAGTGATTTGGAGCTGAAACCAACGGGATAATCACAATTCAACCACAGATATCTACCTTGATTTATGAGGGGAGTTCTTGTTCTTGGAAGAGACTTTTTTTTTGTTGGGAGAGGAAATATGTAGTCTATTTAACCTAATGGTTAATTTTACATAGTAATCTGTATTAAAATTTCCTGCAAAGACATATATATGGAGCGGGGTTGGGGGGGGGTGTTCCACTTTTCTTTTTCCAAAATTTGGAAGTGGAGCTATTGAAAAAGTTTCCGATGACTCCAAAATAATAAATAAATAAATAAAAAGGAATTTATATAACATGGGCTCTCCTCTTTTGGGATTTCTGAGTGAGCCCTTTGGATGAAATGGGCTTTAGTTAAATTTGATCTACATTCTGCCCTTGTAGTTTACTAAATCATTAATCATATAACATGAAATTTACTAGTTTGAAATATTGGCACTTATTAGGTTAAGATTCCGATTAGAATTTGATTCTAAGCAATATTTTTCTGCTTTCTTTTCTATCCCTAGATGATGATCTTGATTTACTCTTGACAAGTAAACTCAAATATAAAATATAACGTAAACATTAGTTACGTGTTCTTGGAATCTTGAAATATAACTTTCGAATGAAATTGGTGGGTTCGAATTCATTAATGGGCCAGAAAAGAAAACTAAAATCTAGGGGATCTTCAGTATTTTTAAGCCGATATATTTTATGCAATTAAACAACTGCAATTATAATCTCTATTTTCAATCATTCGTAGGTATTTGCCCTTTTCAATTATCCGTTGTCTAGTGTTGATTTGAGCTTCTCAATGTACCCCACACCTAATAAAGATACAATAAAGCTATGCGGCCACATTATGGCTGACCACACACCCTTTTCTCACCCATTCTGAAAAATATTAAATTATTAAATTTAAATTTAAATTTAAAATTTTCATTCGATAGGTGCAAAATTACAATTCCATAAGATGGTTTTAATGTAAAACCAATTTTTTAATAGATCAAAAATTAAATAAATAATTTTTTCATTTAATAAAGTTGATTATGACCGACCACATTATGGTCGAATAGCATCACTCATAAAGATATACTCCCTCCGTCCACCAAAAATGTGTCATTTCCTTTTTTAGAAACACCAACTTTACATTTTTACCCTCAATTTATCCGCTTATTTACAAAAAAAAACACTCATAGCCCACCTTTTTACACTCACAATCCATTAATATATTCATTTGTTATCCCAATGACACACCTTTTTATATACATTTACTTTATACTAATTACAGTTTTCTTAAAACTCGTGCCACCAAAATCGATGCACGTTTTTGATGGACGGAGGGAGTATAACTTATTAGGTCTGACTTTGAAATAACAACTTCATAGTGCAAATAATGGGGTACCGTCACGTGCAATGCAAACACATAATTTAAAACTATAAATTATATTTCAGTTTGTGGTTTAGGTCTTTAGGTAGGATTTTGAGGTTGGTTCGTTAGGATCCCATGATATATATTTGGATAAGGATTAAATTAATTATAACTTTCTTTAAAATTTCTGAGTAATGTGCTCTTAACCAGATTAACTAAGAAGTTTGCTTATTTTTTTTCCCTATAATTTTAGAACAACTAACTTGTACGAAACTAATATCAATAACGATAAAAAAACACACTTTACTATTTAAATATTAAAAGATCCAACAATTTCGGTTGCTGACATTATCAATCGATACTCTCAACATGACAATTTTCCATCCACATTTTAGTGCTTTTCTATTTCTACTTTTTATTTTGATATAACTATAAAAATTGCGCTATTAACGATAATTTTACGACAAAAAGAAAGGCGTTGTAAAATAATTTCATTTAACAATGGGCCTACAGCAAGACACTTATTCATCATTTATTCGTCGTTATATCACTACAAGAAATTCACCGAATAACGACGGACTTTGCGACGGATTATTGTCCGTCTTAATACAACAACAGAATCTAGCACGAATAGTGAACATAAAAGCAATTATGGACTTAACGATGGACTCGAGACGGCAATCGGCGAAAATTTGACGCGCCGATCAACGACGGAATTAACTATGGATTTTCCGTAGTTGGATTTTGCAACGGATTGTGTCCGTCTATAAATATTTTTTTATTTTTTTTGGTTTTACTACGGATGGTGTCTGTCTTTGAATTTTATTTTATTTTATTCAGTCTTGCGACAGAAATTGTAGTTAGCTATATTTAATTTTTCAAAATAACATATTTCCTTCTTTGTCTTGCAATTTTTGATTATTTTCTCAAAGTATAGAATGTGTCTTGCGTTGTGAACCCTAACCCCCATATCTGCCGCCTCTCCTCCTCGTCTGCATCATCGCCCGCCACTACCATCACCGCCTGCCTCCTGTCACCGCTTGCCTCCTATCGTTGCCTCCTATCGCCCCCATCCCTGCCCATCACGTCGGAGCTAGCTCATCGTACATTGTGTGTCACCGAACCTGCCACTATAGTGCCACCGACTGCCCGACGAGCACATACCTCCCGCCGCCTGCCACCTGTTGCTGCCATCCCTGCACGTCAATCACATACCAATCTTCATGGCAATTTTGTAACAATCCTCTCAAGATTTTATTAATCTTCTTCTATGCTCTCTCTCTCTCTCTCGATTGTAGCTGTCACTTTGAAATGATACAAAGATTCTACTTAATTTCTTCTCCTTTGTTGACATTGCTTGCAGATATGTGAGTTAACCTTTTTTGCCTTAAATGCGAAGCCTAAGGTAAACAAGCTTAACTCTTTCTATCTGTGTTTCTGTTAACCTTTTTGCCTTAAATGCGAAGCCTAAGGTAAACAAGCTTAACTCTTTCTATCTGTGTTTCTACTATATATTTTTATCTAATTCTTGCAAATTCTATATAAAAATAAAAGTGAACCTGTAGTGGCAATGTTCAAAAACAACAGCTTTTCTTTTTGTGTGTTTGTGGGGTAAATTTACTTATGCACCTTTTCCCTTACGTACCAAAATGATGAAAGGCTTATTTTTTTGCCTTTATTTTGTCCGAGAATTGAGAAAGAGACGACGTAGTAATTTGGAATGGAGATACTAATTTCTTGCTAGTTTGGTCAGTCAAGAGAAATGGCTGCAATTTCACCTAACTTTCTAGGGATCAATTCAGTAATTTGACAAACCTCCCGGATTAGTTAATACATACTTGTAGTAATCAGTGCTGAATGTCTAAAACTGAACAAAAATCGAGAAGCTCTCAGTGTGAAACTCGATTTGCCAGATGCCGCCATCAATAAACCTTATCTTAACCTCATAAATCACCGAAAGTAAAAATAAAAGATGATTAGTAGTTAATTGGAAAAAGAAAAAGAAAAGGGTGATTGATATTCTACGAAGAATCAGCATCTAGGGATGTCAACCTGGCTTTACCCCGACTGAATCAATAAATTAGTATTGGTTCTGGTTCTGAACCCACCCAAGAAACATCGGATCTCGACCGATCCGACCATCGTTATGGTTCCGGATCGGGTGTACCCATTGCTAACGGTTACCCGTTGGTCGCTACACCCAAATCCCCAAAATTTTCAATTTCATATTTCAAATTTAAACAAAGGAAAATCTTTATTGGACTAAAATATAAAATATATTATAAATAAATATAAACGATTTTGAACATAGTCGATTTTGATTTTTAAAATTAACGATTTTCCCCTCGTATCGTATCGTATTTCGTCCCCGCCTTCTTAGCTTATGTGTGTGGATTGAGGTCTAGAATTTATACCATTAGAAGAAAAACTAGCATTATTGTTCGTGAATTTTTAAGTCGAGTTCCATTTACACTATGCCTTAGGAAAATTTACTTCTCGCTATTGGTTATAAATTCTAGCATTCATGATTACTTCCTGGTCGGACTCGAAGTTCACTTTTGTAACATCGGCCATTTTTATGGCGACAACTATAACCCGATTGAGAAATAAATAAAAGCAAATAACAAAATATCTCAAAATTACTGCAGAAAAAATAATCTTTGATGGGATCATTGTCCAATTATAAATGTTGTGCTAAAATTTATAAACATATAAATTAAATAACAAGTGCAACGAATGAACGTTTCTATCTAAATACATATACCAAGAAATGAACAATTTTACTTTTCAGTATTCCTAATTACGACATTCAAAATTGAGAAAGCAAAAATTTATATTGATAACAAGAATAAAATAGGAACTTTGGAAACTTTACATATATATGTATAATAGAACATTCTAAATGGACAATATTCATTTTTAAATATAACACTTATTTAGAGACTGACGAAGGAGTATTTCTTACGTAAAAAAAAAAAAAAGACCGGGTCGGACCCGAAACCGGACCAAAAGGCTCGGTCGTGACCGTCCGGTCCAAGCAGATCTGAATTGAAACCGTAACCTGAACTGCCACTTTAAAATTTAATGGGCTTTGAACGGTTTGGATCGGTTGAGAAAGTTTCACCCATCGATATCCCTATCAAGATCTGCCAAGTAGGTAATTAAGAATTAGAAAGATGTGAAGAATATGGAATTCAGGTGTTTGAAAAAGAAGAAAAGTTAGAGCATTTTGAGATCTATGAAGGTAAGTTCACAAACACAGAACTGTGTTTAGTGTTGAGAAAAGAAGAAAAGGGAACTCATACTGTGGGGACGGTATGTTTGTTCGAGATGCATAGTTAAGTTTAAGCCCCCGTCGATTATTTTTTATATATAAATTGTTAAATTATTGCTATTTTGTTTAAATTATTAGGTAAAAGTCCTTATTATCAAATTAAACAAAAAAATAGTTTATTGAAATTTAGAACTCGAAATGTTTGGAAATTCTCTCAAAAATATAGAAACATGTTCCTTCCAGAAAAACGTCAATGTGTGGATATCTTCTAATGACACTTCTTTTATAATTGTTTAAAGACTCAAAAAATATAGAAACATGTTCCTTCCAGAAAAACGTCAATGTGTGGATATCTTCTAATGACACTTCTTTTATAATTATTCTTTAAACTTTATTAAATCATATTTTTTTTATTGTTTTTGGAGGAAATGTCCTAATTTTCCCCCTTTCCCCCCTATGTTCAACAGTGAATCAACTTCCTGCAGTCAGCTATGCAGTTTTATTTTATTTTTTGGTCAATTAATACAGAAATTTTTAAAGGCTGCATCACGGTGGACTCGAACCCGAGACCTTTGGTCTCGGGCATTAACCACTCTACCACTAGGCCAACACACACTATGCAGTTTTATTATTATACAACACTGACAATTGCTTTATTATTATTAGTATGCAGTAACTGAAGGTCAGCCCCTGTCAACATTGATTTGTAGGTTTTTATCACTTTTTGAATTAAGTTTTATCCATTTTTTCACAAGTTTATCAATATAAACTGACTTTTGTTCTTTTCAAATCTAGATAAGGTTCATTTTTTCAATACAAGATGGTCGCCTTGGCTATGGGAAATTTGTGTGCAATTAATACTCAGGATAAAATAATGACATGGAGATTTTTTTAGTTTTGACGTCAGATAGAATGCTGTTATTTAGTTTATTTTGTAGATTTTTGGTTACCAATACGACTGAGAAAATGATAGGTTTAAATTTAAATGTGAACTCAATATATTATATGATATTACATTATATTTTGTAGATTTGTGGTTACCAATACGATTGAGAAAATTATTTTTAAAAGTCCAAATCTAAAGTAGCCAAATATTATTCCCCAATTTATTTGATTACCATTAATTGCTTCAAACTTTATTTGAAAATCACAAACTCAAATTTATACTTTTATGTTTCTTCCTTTCAATCAATCCACAAATAATCTTTCAATAAATAGTATATAATTTGAGTTTTTAATAGTAGGACAACTAGTGTGCTGATTAGAAGTTGTGCACAAAAGATTAGAACAAAATTCGAGGACATTAAAATATATATGGACATAAAAATAATGTTATTTTCAAGGGATGAAATTCATTATTTATTTCATAAATCAATATGTAAGAGGGACAAATTCATGAGATTAAATAATTAATGCTTGAATCGGTTAAAAAAATGGATCCGGTCCGAATTAAATTTCAAATCTATTGAGTAAATACATATTATGTTAATTAATCTTTTTCCTTTCATTTAATATCTATGTAGTTTTATATACAAAAAGGAATATTACCTTTGTTATGTATAAGTGCTTTATTTATGAAGTAAAACCAATAAATATTTCCATTATTATAATTTTATTACTTTTCAATTATTAAACGTGTCATGCTAATTTACATATTATATAAGGGTATTATATATACTTTATATATAGATAGAACTACTATCCTTATCAAATGTAGGGTATACTGTAGCCACAACATATAGAAGTAGCTTATATAACTTAACTTAGAAGCAATTTTCAGAATGTTGAATCTTTTATGGTAATGTAACAGCCCTCTAATCCTAAGGACGGATTAGCGAGAACTAATCCCTGGAACAGTAATTATGGATCATGAAGGATAAGTAATCATAGAATTGTGGGACTAAATTCAAGTAAACTAAGAACCTTTAACCAATATATATACAAGATTACATATGTTCTGAAGGCATTCAACTAACAACATCAAAAGATGATTTAGTATTCTATTACAATGAAAGACGTGAAAACACATACGACGATGTGTAGTCAAGGTTTCTAACATATCATAATCAAAAGGGTCCCGATCGCTGGACTCATCTTCATCCATCATTCACTCAACCTGCATATTTAAAAACAAACATGCAGGGCTGAGTACAAGAATGCACTCAGTGGACTCATGCCAAAATATTTTATCAATTGAAATTACACTACCTCATCACAGTAAAACACGAGGTTTTTGTTTGAAATACTGTGCTTACTAAATAATTTCGCTATTTTCCATAAATATCGCTTGGCAAGCATTTTTCATGTATGTATGATCCATATCCATCACAATAATCCACAACTCATCCCATAAATTCCATCTCACAATAATTCCTTTGGAGACGAGGCCTCCTCTCACAGACGCCATGACCGCCGAGCACCCTTTCAAAGACACAACAAAATAGTGCACAAAATCCTTGCCACTCCCAAGACAGATACAATTCTCATCATCCTTGTGGGTACTTACAAGGATACGAATTCAAGATGTCATAAGTTGGGAGCTACCCAACAATATGCATCAATAGATCATGGATAGGATACATACATAAAACACAAATAATTTGGGCAGGTAATTAAATAAATCATTCCATCGATATTTCTTGCGAATAAAGCTACATAAATAAATATTTGATAAGCGTTTGATATTTTTGAGTAGAGTAAAGCCCATCCGGACTATAAATTGTCCTAATCGATTTCTTTCTTCGTCAATTCACCATGCCCGCGTCCAACCTTTACGTAAAACTATTTTAGTACGTCGGTTACGTATTTCGAGATTTTCAAAGTTTAATAAACTTTGATAACTCTCTATAATAATACTGCACCTTTAATTAAATTAGTACATCCTTTCATCGTATATCTTAACGAATAATTTCGTACTTTGATAGAGACGTAATATAATCTACGGTCTCATATTAACCATTTATGTTAAATGTCGAACTTATACCAACGTCTTTGAATAAAATGATTTCAATTATGAAATCGTTTCACAATTGAGATATTCTTATAAAATTAATACGCTTTACATTACATGTATTTATTCAACGATTTCTTACGTTTAATCTTAAGTTAACGCTTTTACTTTTCTTAACATATTTTATAACCAATTTCAATATAAATCGATTTTCAATCGATTTCTTTTCATAAAGTCCTAACTCTCTATTTTTCACGCAAATCAATAAACTTGATTTATATTTTTCTTCAATATTAATCAAATAATACATTATACATTATTTCCCATTTCTAACGTTATTTAATATAACGTTTCGTCAGAAATATAGTATACTATGTTTATAAATTCTAAAATTCCAACTATGTCTAAAATATTTCTGACATATAGTGTATTATTTTCTTGATTAAAAGGATTTAAAATCCTTAGTATACTTATTCAAAGCTCACGGTTTTATACTTAACTTTTCAAACTCATTCCAAAATCCTTGTAAATTCATAGGTGCTTAATCAAGGTCCTAGATCACTAATATGCTAAGATATCACTTAAGTAAAATTTGTACATCAACCCACAATTCCCTCAGATTTTCGGTATTTATAAAATAATCATAAACAAATCCTAAAAATTTCCAAATAATCACAATGAGATCCTTTGCTATTATATAACATAAATCCATCAACACCGTGAACACAAAATTTTCGATCACTACTATAAAATTATAACATGCTTAGCTTCAATTAAATCATAACATATGAACCATACTTATCATAATAAACAATATTTACAAACCACTAAACATGATAGCATAATTCTTCATATTTCTATCATTAAGAACATAAGCATAAATATTAAATTCAATCGTTAGAAATCGAAAATCTTAACGATATAGGAAGCTCGTTAAATTCCTAACCTTTAACCGCTTGGATTATTTGTGCAAATGATTATGTATCAAGGTTTGGGATTAGAAAATGAAGAACCCACCTTGTTTTTCTCGTAGAAGTTCACGGCAGTAATGAGAAAAAGGAAAGAGAAATGTTTTGCTTTGTTTTTCTATCACCTACATACAAGCTAAATGAATAAAGACTACATTCATTAAATCTTTCTCACTCTCTCGGTTATTACACTAAAATGAAAGACAAAATGTTATTGTGAGTCAACAAGTGTATACATCATCATAGATAATATCTCTTACACAAAGTTAATACATGATAAAGTTTTGAACAAAACAAAACAATTGACCACTTCGCTACAATTGCCGTCGACTCACATGAAGAAAAGAATGAGAAAATCAGATTTTTCATGTCTCTTGCATGTAGATACATTACACTCTATCCCAAATATGTATTCAATCAAGCTTAAGAGTTGTATCATTTCTTCTTACCTATTTGAAGTCAAAAATCACGGCTATCTCTTCCCAAAACATCCCACTTGATTCTTTCATTTACTTTACTTGTTTTATGTGCAAATATATCCCACCATTACAAATACAAAAGCACCATGGCATAAAGCTAGAAGATTTTCGTCCATTAAGTTGTAATATATAGAAACTCACGGCAATTTTGAATTACAATTGCCAAAATTTGAATTTTCATGCCATAAGTAGTTATATATCATAATATATGTCTTAGATGATAAATTTTATCATAGGAAAAATTATTAGAATTAATCCATGTGTCAAACCCTAATTTCAAAAATTAGGGTTTTCAAAAATAGCTAACTTTATTCAATAATCATTCCTTAATTCTCTAGCATTATTTTAATGCTAAATAATATTCTAATTACATAAAATAATCATAGGAATTTAAATATTACAATTCCTTGATCATTAAACTCAAATTGTTAATCGCTCTAAACGCTGACGTTTGAAACGCCTCAAACGCTCAATATCGACTCATCTCAAAATGGTCGTAATAAAGTCGTAATCACTTTATTAAATCATTCCATTTATAATGGAATTGAATTCTAAGCTTTAACACTTAGAAAATATTACGAAATTTTAACTATCGATATACAATCGACGTTAAAATAATATTGCCTAAATACGTTATATAATCGTATTCCTCAATTCACAATCATTAGTGAATAAAACATAGGAATTTATTATCCTGTAATTAATCGAAATCATTATTCGATAATCTATTAATTCAATTATCATAACAAAACCCTAATTTACGAAATTAATTATCGTAATTAGGCTTTTAATAAATCGGGGTATTACATTTCACCCCCATTAAAGAAATTTCGTCCCGAAATTTGCATACCTCAAAAGTTCGGGGTATCTTTTTTCACGGCATCTTTAAACGCTCCACGTGATTTCCTTTTGTCCATGGTTTCTCCATCGACTTTCATCAAAGACTCAAACTCGATTCTCAATCGTTGAATCGTAAGATCAAATAGTCGAGATTTTCATCACAACTCATATTTGAGTTAAGGATCACGCCATTATGATAGATTACGTGATTTGGGTCATATTCATATTTCTTTAGTGCGACACGTGAAAACATTACGACATTCCCCAAATTTTGGTGGAAGTACCAATCTATAGGCGATCGGGCCTATCCTTTCTAGGATCTCATAAGGTCTTATAAAGCGTGATCTCATCGCTTCGCACCTTGACTTCAAAATTTCCCTGATGAAGAAATCTTAAGATACTTATTTCGTATTCAAAAGCGCTCAGACCACGTGTATCGTAGAAGTGCTTTTGTTTGTCTCCGAGTTTCTCTTATTCCTCGCCTCATTTGCGATATCTTACTCATTTCATTTACGTTGTCGACTTTATACTTTCTCTCACCTACTTTATTACAATAAAGTGGTGGTTCATACTTCTTTCCACATAATGTCTCATATGGCTATATTGATCGCTGTCGACAGTTGTGGTCGACGTGAACTTAACAAGTGGTACTACACGCCCCACTTGCACCTCGATTTAACATTAATGTTCTCATCGTATCATTAGACGTCCATATTGTCTTTTGATCGTCCATCCGTCCGTGAGTGGACATCTACGTTAAGGTACAATCTCGTATCTAACTCCTTTTGGTGAGCTAGTTTAAAATCTAGGGTAAACTTGGAGTCTCTATCTCAAGTGATAGATTTTGCACCCAGAGAGATACGATTTTTTATGTACGATCGAGATAACTTTTCAGATCTCTCGAGTCATCTTAATAAGCGAAGATGAACATATTTGGTGAGTCAACCCACTACTATCCATATAGTAGTGTTACATCTTACGACTTTGGCAAAACCGTCATAAACTCCATTGCTATGTCATTTCGCTTTCATTTGTGTTTCATTAGAGATTATAACCTCTTATAAGGTCATTGGTACAATGCCTTCACTTCTTATTAACCGAGACAATGTTCGTCAATGTGGTTATATCTCATTTCATTCTTTACTACCTAATTTTTCTCGTAAATCATTATATACTTTAATGTCATTGGGTGGGCGGTATGAGAAATATCATGAGCTTCATTCATGATTTCATTTCTAAGCTTATTATTGCTTGAAATATATATATAATCTTTCCTTAGACAATATGACATTGTCAGCGCCTCTTTAAAACCTTCACCTTCATAGGTGATAATTTATCTCACAATTGGAATCTTCTACCGATTCGAGCCATCTTTTCTATCTCATTTTAAGTCTCTTGTCAAGAAATAATTCAAACTTTTATGGTTTGTGAAGATCTCACAACTTATTCCATATAGGAAATGTCTCCAAAATTTTGGTACGCATCACCGCTATTTCAAGTCATGGGTTAGGTAATTCTATTCATGAGGTCTAAGTCATGGTGATGCGTAGCTATTATCATTCTCACATTAATACACGGCCTCATATCCATTTGTCCATGTAAATTTGATTCTTTCTCAAGACACCATATGTCTAAGGAATATTACTTATTTAAGCCAAATTCACAATACTAAACTCGCAAAAATTTCTCGACTCTAAATGTCCGCAATACAGCCCTTCGATGTTCTTTATGTTCTTTCCTGCTTCATATGGATAAGAACATCATTCATAATGATTTAGACAAAATTGTCATGCACGTGTGGAACACTCGATTTTGAGGTTCATGAATGTGGTTGGTGCACTAGCTTGTCCGAATGGTTATGACTATAATCTCATAGTAACCATATCTTATTCGAACAATTCGCTTTTGTACATCCGATACCATTCTACAAAACCATATAATATATCTCATCAAAATGCCTCAATGAGGACTTTCCATACCTTAATTATGAGGGTCGGTCTATCGTTTCGACTAATTACATGGCGCCTAGTTCTATTTACACCCAAAATTTTGACACCATTTCAACCTATTTACAAAATATTCCAACTACGCTCAATTTACACATTTTAACCATACCATTTACACCGACCCACTATCTACATATAAGTCCCATATTATCATAGGATCTTATGTCTCGAGTGGCCTTCGCCGAATCGTACTCCTCATTTGAAATTTGCCTTTCTCCGTGCACGTTATCGCTTCATATATCCGACGATCTTTCTTTCAAAGAGTCGTGGTCACACCGCCTCCTACTTTTTGATTCCAGCAGTGTGTTACTTTTATCGTAGTAAGGTCGAGTTGATAACGGTAATTCCCTTAATCCTCGAGGATGATAAGATCCTCGTTCTTTACCATTCTCGCCTCTTTTGGTATAATTGACGCACAGACGGGCGGGTTTGGAACATCGTGGTAACCACTCTTTATACCATGTTGTTTAACTTGTCGGGACCGTGACAAGTACTGTGAGGTGACGCTCCATATGTATTATATGTATGCTTGAGCACATTGTCAAATCTCGCAAGTCCGTCCAAACCTCGAATTCTTTTCATGGAGAAAATATTCTCTCGATACTTCTTTGCAAGATCCTCGCCATCATTGCAAACCACGGATAAGTCGTTGATACCATCCTCATCCATCTCTCCATAGTTACCGCATCCTCCAAAGGTGCGGAATTTCTTCCAAAACCGCCATAATCTATGCCCGCTTATAATAAGAGAGTCGATATGTCCGTGTGAGTTCTTGTAATACCCAGTATTCTCAGAGCAAACATTAGCTCTTGATTAAGAGCTTAATAAGAAGGGCATTGCATCCTTAAGAAAGAGTTGTTTAAGTTAAAAGCTTTTATGTTAAGCTTTGAGTCGAGCGATAGAATCGAGATAGATTCGAGATGTAATCTTAGAAAAGATTCTAAAGTCTTTATTAGCATGAGAAGATCTAGATTTCAAGAGTCTTGATATGATAAGATATGTGTTCATGGAAGTCTTGATCCCAGAGTCATAGAATTTCAGAGTCTTTACCCTTTTGATAACTTGTTTATCGAATAAACCCGCATCAAAAGCAAATTGCTCAAAATGGTTTTGGGACCAAAAATACTTTTGAATGGTCAAAACATGATGTTTATTTTAGAAAGAAAGATTTATGAAAATTTGACTTACTAGCAATTCCTATATTTCTATTGGAATTATTCTGAGAAATTATTTTATATATTTTCGAATGAGGACATGACGTCCCTAATAAATTGGGCCTAGCACCAATACGTTGTAATAAGCCCGGATGACAATCTAAGCTTACAAGATAAGCTAAGACAAGCTTGTGAGAGAATCTAAGGATAAGCTTCTAGAATAAGCGATTAAAAAGCTTATGTAATAAGCTTAGAAAATTCTAGAAAATCAATAGCTTACCATGGAAGATTTGAATAGTGTTCTATGATATATATATATATATATATATATATATATTAAAGCTTCCAAAGCACTCCTTTTCCACCCCATTTCTCTCAAATTCTCGAAAACACACACAAACACACACTGCAGTGTGAAAAGTTTTCAAACTCATTTTTACGAAGATCTAACCGATGAATTCACGATCCGTCTTCACACAAAGGTAGATCTACACTTCTAGAACATATTTATGGTTTGAAAATCTGAAAAATATGAACTTTTGAGGCTCCAAGTTTTCGGTTCTTATGAGTATGTTTGAAGGAGCATGATTTGTTCGATTATTTCTTGATATTATGTTAGATCTACCGCCAGAGTTGTTTAATGTTGAAATTTCAAGCATGAGTTCATTCCTTGGAATCTTTGGAATTTTCGAAATGAGGAAGCCTAGATCTTGAACTTATGTTGTTAATATGTTTGATATGCTTTCATATGTGGTGTTGGGTTGATATAAACATGTTTTGAGCAAGAAAACGATTAAAATCGAACCCATGTGAAAACCCTAAAGGACCGAACCCTATGTCTCATACAAGGTTGATTTTGATTTTATTTGATCATTTTGACCTCATATTCGATTATATGATATGAATAAAGCTTGAAATGATTTATTCGGATTTTTCTACCGACGATATTAAAGATGAAATATTTTAGTTTGACGTCAAAATGGGTTTTCAATGTTAAAGCTTTGATATTTGGATTTTGATGATTGATTAATGATCTTTGTTGATAGTTAAGCATGTATAGAGGTTCTTGTACATCGATGACGCCTTACGTGATTTTTCACGCTGGTCATAAGCTATGTTTGTAAAGAGTTGTTGGTTTTGATTAAGAATAGATAGTTTAAGTTTGTCGTTGAGTCCTATGTGCTTGTTTAGTGATACTAAACTTAGTTAAGTCTTGTTATATGTTTAGTTGTTAAAGGATGCAATGACCCAAGTGTTTATAGACCATGTAGTCTCAATATCAAGAAGTTATAGTAAGAAGTTAAAGTCGTGTTAACGACTTAGATAAGATAAAGAGTTTATCTTCTTGTTTGGCTCCCGTATGCTTATACGCTACTTTATGTTAATGAAGGCCAAGTTCGCAGAAGAAAGAAGAGAAGGACAAACGCATAGCTCACCCGAGTAATTGTTGCCGTGGGTAAAACTTTTCTAAAGATATGAAATGATATGCTTTTGCATACAAAATGATATGATATGCATTTTATGAAAAGTCGATCGACTTGCCAAGTTTTTGAGCATGATGCATGATGCATGTTGCCTATCTACGAGATGGACGATATCGGCCCTATGTCGGACGAGCCGCCGTAGTGGTTTGTGTACACAGAGTGATCGTGAGCTAAATGACCGATCACGGTGTTTGAGAAGGAGGCCTACTTCTCAACACAAGAGTGCGTAGATATGGTTAATGAATGAGATAATGTCTGCAGACGCATGTTTAATGTTGCATCTAGAATATATGAGCATGAAAGCAAGTAAGTTTATTTCGTAAGATGCACGAGTTATTTAACCGAAACTCCCATGTGTTGCAAATGTTATGGCAAGTCAATCTTATAGCTCTAAGAGCAATGTTTTAAATGTTTTCGGCATATACCCACCGAGTGCATCTAGTACTCACCGCATATATTTCTAAATGTGCGTGACGAGCTCGAGAGGATCTTGAATCGAATGTCGTGCGTAGGAGCTTCTAGATGTTTCATTTCATGATGGTATTTTAACTGTTGTTGTCATGTCTTGATTGCCCGTAGTCTTATGTCATCATACATGATTCTCACCACACTTCTTGTTGCCGAACTTTGGCCTTTATTTTTTGTCTTTTGATATGTGCCCAAATGACGGCTTTCATTTTGTTGTTGAGATCTCGACATTTCTCTTATGATGTCGATTTGCTTCTATGAACAAGGATTTCTTTAGAATGTCCAGAATCATTTTGGTTGGATCCAATATTGCATAAAATGTTTCGAAGTTATCGATGAGTCATGCTTTCAATTCTAGTTAACCAAAGATCTTATTTTGGTGAAAGCATGTTCGAGTTCTTACATTTATTGTGAAATTAGTTTAACTTGTAACATCATATTAATGTCGATTGATATTGATTATCTTATCGATTATTCATCCTCGGTAGTTGTTTGTCTTTGTTCGATTACTCTTTGGGGCTTGAGAACCTAGAATCATTCTTTGTCGGATCTACCTCTTCGACTAAACAATTGCTTCATTCATGATGAAAGTTGAGGTCAAACATTGTTCGACATGTATATTCCGTCGAATTGTCATTATAAATTATCGAAGTTCTTTTCTAATCCACGAACACCCTAATTGCTTGATTAAGTAAGTCGGGTGTTACGCTGAGTTCTAAGCTTGTAGGTCTTGTGGTTAACCTTACCCGCCGACTTTTCCCGCCATCCGTAAATGATAGTTCTAGATGAGCCAATCTTAAATTAAAGTAATAGTGATACTAATATCCCGTCACAGAGAATTTCCATCAAGAGACTATGCCCACGCCTCTAATCATGCGAGTGACATCCATTTCAAACTGTTTATAATTATATCTACGCCCACATAGATATTATGATCCAAATCATTTGTTAGAACCTTAGGCAATCCTAGGTCTAATTCTAAACTTGAGCAACACCGCGATGGCCATAATTCTCGATAGGTGAAGAGATTTTCATTTCTTGATTCGCTTACCCCGAGTCGGGTTCTATCGCTTTCTACGATACTCATGCGAGGTTAGAAAGTGAAGCACCAGATCGAACAAAATATTATAGGTATTCTGAGAAATTTTTTTCTCATACCTTTCAGGCCTTCCTGGTTTTTGTGTTCGTTCTATTTTCGGTGAGAAGTATAGGCTCTGGTCAACGGTGTTCCCGTTTATTCAAGTAAACATCTTTTTCATAAATCATTGTCCTTTCCTTGGGACATTATGTTCCCTTGCTATGGTCTTCATTACCTCGCTCATCATATCCTTCTCGTGTCGACAATTACGCTTTATCAATAGATTTTGTGGTTAGGTCTACATCGACCTATCTTTTGATATTGATATCTCTATAATTAAATCTCATCGTATAGATCGTGATGTATCGACACTATCATTCATTTCGATCCAAGATGAATGATTCAATATTCTTTTCACTTTATCGATCTTAGGAATATATCTCTCATATATCCTTACTTTAAACTCTTTCCAGAGAAAATCCTCAGACCGCATTTAGTGCCATCGCTTGTAGTATCCCTTCGTGATATACTTCATTTCTTCTTAATCTTTATTGATTCATCATGCAATTTTGCATAGGATGAAACTTTTGTCAATCGGGACTAATTATACTTTTGTCTTGACGTTAAATATCTTTACCATTTTCTCGACATTCGATGAATGCTTCATTCCCATGTCAGAGATACTTAATATCTCACTTTATTGATCATCACAAAAGTATGATGGGTAAGATTTCCAATTAGATTCATCTTAAGATCCTTCCATGTGAATCTTTTCATTTGTTCTTTTGGATGCATTTCCTTTGCAAGGTCTATAGAAGCTATCCTGCTTGTTAATTTCTAAGACACACAAGACAAGCGTTTTGTGTCAATATAACTTAGAGTACTTAGATCCATTTCAAATAATGAATCTGTCTCTTACTCGCTTCTTTACTTCAAAGGAATTACTTTACTTATCAAGTCGTAATGTCTCCGAAGCTTATATCATATTGTGGGCTATCCCAGAATTGTATAGCTCATAATTTCTTCATCTATTCTTCGACTTTTGCCCCTTTCCTCGAGCATTGTATCGAAAGTAACATTACTTTCATTATACTTGATTCTTACTCGTGACTAGAACCGCTATTATTGTCATATAGCTTGGTAAGGTAGTACATTTGTACACCATAACTTAAATTCCAAGCATCTCATTACCACGTCTTGACGCCGGAGATATCTTCTCCATACTTGATTTTCATGCTAGGGCTATCCCAGCTGCTCACACATCTCAATGATTATGATTCCTCAATCTCTTTATCATTTGTTTAACCAAGTCTCAATTACTGGAATCGATTATGCTCAACCATAATCTCATTGATTGGGGTATAAAGCGAGAGATTTGTGATCTGAGATGCTACCATTTCTTCATATGTATCCTTTGAAAAGAATATTGTGCATCCTCATTCTTTAAACATGCCTAACCCATCGAGGAGGTTTTAAGGACAATCAACTAACTTAAAGATAAGTTGTACTTCTCTTATTATGACATAATAAGAGGAAATTATATCCCAAGGATATCATGCACTTCCCTTTACTTCAACTCTCGATTCTATGCTAAAGAGTATCTCATTCAACTTCATTTTCATAACAATCACATGAAGATATAATTTCATCATATCAATCTTTGAAAAGCCCATCAAGGGTCATCACATCCATGTGTATCATAGGAACAATATATCTCGCCTCATCGAGATCTTATTTACATCATAGCTCCTCGATGTCCGTCACTTTATCGATCCGCAACCTTTAGGTTACCAAAATAAGTCAACCTACATCATACCGATGTTTATCACTTTACTAATTCAAAACTTAGGTGACAAGATAAGTCAACCTTCATCTTACTTATTAGTCTCCGTGATTGAAGAAAATTCATGTCGACTTTAAAAGATATGGGTTCGTAACCCAAAATAACATATTTTACCATTTGAATCCATATATTCTTTGAATCAATAATTTAGATCTAGGTCCAAGACCGTAATGACGACTCATCGAGATTCCTTTGATCATATGGGTTGGCTGCACTGTCACAAATATTTTCTCACCACACAAGGACTTGGTTTCAAAAGGACACTTTATAAATTTTTGGTTGAAAATTTTCTTCTAAAAAGTGAGAAATTCAATGATTTCTCAATTCAACTAGGTCGTAGAGTTAAACTCAATGACAAAATTGAATAGTGAATAGAATTTGAAACCTTATATAACTCATAATAGGTCATCATCAAAGATTCTCAAGCATGTCATAGCTCTTCTCGTATTATTGGGAATATTACCTCTAGTAACATCCCTAAGATTCTTATCGTACTATAAAGTTCTCATTCTATAAAACCATAAACTAGTTTCAACTGATTATCGTAAATTCTGGACGAGGAATCAGGGCTTTTCTCCTTCATAAGAAATAAATTACGTTGCGATAGGAGTACGTAGGTGAAAACCGTGTGCAAATCGGAGTCCGAACGAAGGAGAACGGACCAAAATAAAATCATTGCGCGAAGCAGTTCGCCTTCGCCGAGGTGAACTGTCCGAGGTGGAGTGTACTGACTCTCATGAATTTTGGAGAAGTAATCAGGGGTTCAGTCCTTCATAATATATATAGTACAGTGCGTTAGGAGTACGTAGGCGAAAACCGTGCTCAAATCGGAGTCCGAACGAAGGATAACGGACCAAAATAAAATCACTGCATGAAGCAGTTCGCCTTCGCCGAGGTAAACTGTCCGAGGAGGAGTGTCCGAGGTGAGGTGAGTTTGCTGAAGTGAGCTCGCCGAGGTGTGACGAGGTGAGCTGAAGAGCTGACGAGGTGAGCTCGCCGAGGTGAGCTGACGAGCTGACGAGGTGAGCTCGCCATATTGAATTTCATGAATTCAAACATTTTATTCTTCACAAATCTTTGTCAATACATTCTCGTATGACATTATCATACGTTGGTAGCGAACCAACGACTTTCCTTATTATCACAACATTCTCCTCATAAACATCAAACAATCATAATAGGTTGGTAGCGAACCAAAATTTTCAATCTCATCTCATCAATTTCAACTCTTCACAACATAAAATTTTATTTGCATCATTTGCAATAACTCCCACCTTCAATCAATTCTCATAACTTTCATTTCACTTGAAAAGTTATTACAAAACTTTGAGAAATAATCATTTTCTTAGCACAAATCAAATCTCAGTAAGTCTTCCTTAAATATGCGCCTCATACCGTGATATTGTTGGAATCTTTCGAGTTTTCCTTAAATATGCGCCCACACCGCATATTGTGGAATCTCTTTTTTCTTTTCTTTTTCAAAATTTTGCGAAGAAAACATTTTCATCCTTTTCACTTTCAAACTTTTGAAAAGGAATCATTTACCTCATTCCAATGAGCTTGATGTGATGGAGTGTCTAGCAAGATCGGCCGATCTCTAGAAGTCTAGTGACTCAATCTGACTCTAACTCGAAAGCGAGGTTTTGGATTCAAAGAGCGAACCGCCTCCGATACCACTTTGTAATGCTCTCTAATCCTAAGGACGGATTAGCTAGAACTAATCCCTGGAACAGTAATTATGGATCATGAAGGATAAGTAATCATAGAATTATGGGACTAAATTCAATTAAACTGAGAAGCTTTAACCAATATATATACAAGATTTCATATGTTCTGAAGGCATTCAACTAACAACATCAAAAGATGATTTAGTATTCTATTGCAGTGGAAAGACGTGAAAACACATATGACGATGTGTAGTCGAGGTTTCTAACATATCATAATCAAAAGGGTCCCGATCGCCGCACTCATCTCCATCCATCATCTACTCAACCCGCACATTTAAAAACAAACATGCAGGGTTGAGTACAAGAATGCACTCAGTGGACTCATGCCAAAATATTTTATCAATTGAAATTACATCGCCCATCACAAGAAAACACGAGGTTTTTGTTTGAAATGCTGTGCTTACTAAATAATTTCGCATTTTCCATAAATATCGCCACAAGCATTTTCCATGTATGTATGATCCATATCCATCACAATAATCCACAACTCATCCCATAAATTCCATCTCACAATACCTCACACGGAGGAGGCCTCCTCTCACAGACGCCATGACCGCCGAGCACCCTTTCAAGACACAATACAAAATAGTGCACAAAATCCTTGCCACTCCGAGACAGGATACGATTCTCACCATCCTTATGGGTACTTACAAGGATACGAATTCCAAGATGTCATAAGTCGGAGCTACCCAACAATATGCATCAATAGATCATGGATAGGATACATACATAAAACACAAATAATTTGGGTGTAATTAAATAAATCATTCCATCGATATTTCTTGCGAATAAAGCTTCATAAATAAATATTTGATAAGCGCTTGATATTTTTGAGTAGAGTAAAGCTCACCGGACTGTAGATTGTCCTAATCGATTTCTTTCTTCATCAATTCACCATGTCAGCGTCCAACTTTTACGTAAAAACTATTTTAGTACGTCGATCACGTATTTCAAGATTTTCAAAGTTTAATAAACTTTGATAACTCTCTATAATAATACTGCACCCTTTAATTAAATTAGTACATCCTTTCATCGTATATCTTAACGAATAATTTCTCAGATTTTGATAGAGACGAATATAATCTACGGTCTCATATTAACCATTTATGTTAAATGTCTAACTTATACCAACGCCTTTCAATAAAATGATTTCAATTATGAAATCGCTTTCACAATTGAGATATTTTACAAAATTAATACGCTTTACACGATTAATGTATTTATTCAACGATTTTACGCTTAATCTTAAGTCAACGTTGACTTTTCTTAACATATTTTATAACCAATTTCAATATAAATCGATTTTCAATCGATTTCTTTCATAAAGTCCTAACTCTCGATTTTCACGTAAATCAATAAACTTGATTTATATTTTCTTCAATATTAATAAACTAATACATTATACATTATTTCCCATTTCTAACGTTATTTAATATAACGTTTAGTCAAAACATAGTATACTATGTTTATAAATTCTCGAAAATTCCAACTATGTCTAAAATATTTCTGACATATAGTGTATTATTTTCTTGATTAAAAGGATTTAAAACCTTAGTATACTTATTCAAAGCTCACGGTTTTTACACTTAACTTTTCAAACTCATTCCAAAAATCCTTGTAAATTCATAGGGTGCTTAATCAAGGTCCTAGATCACTAATATGCTAAGATATCACTTAAGTAAAATTTGTACATCAACCTACAATTCCCTTCCATTTTCGGTATTTATAAAATAATCATAAACAAATCCTAAAAATTTCCAAATAATCACAATGAGATCCTTTGCTATTATATAACATAAATCCATCAACACTTTGAACACAAAATTTTCGATCACTACTATAAAAATTATAACATGCTTAGGCTTCAATTAAATCATAACATATGAACCATACTTATCATAATAAACAATATTTACAAACCACTAAACATGATAGCATAATTCTTCATATTTCTATCATTAAGAACATAAGCATAAATATTAAATTCGAACCGTAGAAATCGAAAATCTTAACGTATATAGGAAGCTCGTTAAATTTCTAACCTTTAATCGGCTTGGATTATCTCGTGCAAAGGATTATGTATCAAGGTTTGGGATTGAAAAATGAAGAACCCACCTTGTTTTTCTTAGAGGTTCACTAAAGAATGAGAAAAGGAAAGAGAAATGTTTTGCTTTGTTTTCTATCACCTACATACAAGCTAAATGAATAAAGACTACATTCATTAAATCTTTCTCACTCTCTCTGTTATTACACTAAAATGCAAGACAAAATGTTATTGTGAGTCAACAAGTGTATACATCATCATAGATAATATCTCTTACACAAAGTTAATACATGATAAAGTTTTGAACAAAACAAAACAATCGACCACTTCTTGCTACAATTGTCGCCGACTCACATGAAGAAACGAATGAGAAAATCAGATTTTTCATGTCACTTGCATGTAGATACATTACACTCTATCCCAAATATGTATTCAATCAAGCTTAAGAGTCAGATTATTTCTTCTTACCTATTCAAGTCAAAATCACGCTATCTCTTCCCAAAACATCCCACTTGATTCTTTCATTCACTTTACTTGTTTTATGTGCAAATATATCCCACCATTACAAATACAAAAGCACCATGGCATAAAGCTAGAAGATTTTCGTCCATTAAGTTGTAATATATAGAAACTCACGACAATTTTGAATTACAATTGCCAAAATTTGAATTTTCATGCCATAAGTAGTTATATATCATAATATATGTCTTAGATGATAAATTATATCATAGGAAAAATTATTAGAATTAATCCATGTGTCAAACCCTAATTTCAAAAATTAGGGTTTTCAAAAATAGCTAACTTTATTCAATAATCATTCCTTAATTCTCTAGCATTATTTTAATGCTAAATAATATTCTAATTACATAAAATAATCATAGGAATTTAAATATTATAATTCCTTGATCATTAAACTCAAATTGTTAATCGTCTCTAAACGTTGACGTTTGAAACGTCTCAAAACGTTCAATATCGACTCATCTCAAAATGGTCGTAATAAAATCGTAATCACTTTATTAAATCATTCCATTTATAATGGAATTTAATTCTAAGCTTTAACACTTAGAAAATATTACGAAATTTTAACTATCGATATACAATCGACGTTAAAATAATATTGCCTAAATACGTTATATAATCATATTCCTCAATTCACAATCATTAGTGAATAACACATAGGAATTTATTATCCTGTAATTAATCGAAATCATTATTCGATAATCTATTAATTCAATTATCATAACAAAACCCTAATTTACGAAATTAATTATCGTAATTAGGCTTTTAATAAATCGGGGTATTACAGGTAAGTTAAAGTTAGTGGTTTCCATCTCTCATATAGTCTCATGTAAATTTTCAAAAATATTGACTGTATGCAGAATATGTACAGTTTATGATTTATAAGTCCGCCTTACGTTTTTCAATCAATGGAGTTTCGCTTTATAACATAGAACTTCTCATTTATTCCAGAAGAACCATTTTATAATAATATGTGAGGAAGACTCTCAAGGAAAGAGCTCAGTATGAACAACAGTAATTCATGCCGTTAGAACAAGAAGGAGGGAGGAATTGCACCGCTTTTATAATATAGAACTTCTCATTTATTCGAGAAGAACCATTTTTATAATAATATGTCATATATATATATATATATATATATATATATATATATATATATATACTATGTAAGAATGCAAATATTGGTAAGAAATAGGAAATTTGCAATCGACGATAAAAGTTGTTGTACTAAATATATAAATTTGTTGTATCAAATTAAACTATATAAAATTTAAGATCGAATATAAAGTTGTTGCAATCAATTTGATACAACAAATTCATATATTTAGTGCAATAACTTTATACATTCAACGCAATATTATTATTTTTACCAATATTTACTTCATATGTGAACTCCCCTCCCTATATATATATATGGGAGGGTTAATGTGAGAACCATTTTTATCGTGAGAACAAAAAAATAACGAATTCACTGTGAAAGTTGATGAATTCGTTGGAAAAGTTACTGAATCCAAAAAAATAGAATTTTCGCACCTTATGGGATTCGAACCCGGGTGAAAAATTTTAAATTTTTGAATTCAATAACTTTTCAAAAGGATTCATCAACTTTCATATCGAATTCATTTGGTTCTTAGTTTTTAGGATAAAAATGGTTCTCATTTGAACCTAACTCTATATATATAGGGGATGGATCAAATGAGAACCACAAATATTTTGAGAAATGAGAAGTAATCATAACTGATTTGATCTAATCTTATGATCCCTAATTAAAGTTAAAATTATCACATATTAGTTAATAATATTAACATTAAGGACACTTTTGTCATATTAAATTGTTTTTGACGGATGACATCCTAGATTTAAGGGATTTGATAGCCATAATTAATGCATTCAATTCTAGTTTTATTAATAGCATTAATTCAGTAATTATCTTCCTAATAATAGCATTAGTTTTATTATTTGTTATATTTATAATAGGTTATTTATTAATCATCTTCCTAACTAATTACATTGCAAAAAATTTTCATTGTACAATATTAATACCATTATCATGTTTGTAATTTTGTTTCTTCATGATTTTTAAAAATTGATTAATGACATAGATTATATATTGTTTGCATTAGTTCTTCTCAAGTTTATTTGTTTTTTCGTTTCTTCTTAAGTTTTTAAAAATAATAAATGGCTTGAATTATATGTTGTTTTTGTTACTTCTAATCAAGTTTATGTTGTTCATTTCAAAGTTACGTCGATCAAAGACCGATTTACTATTCGTGATCATTAAATAATGAAAAGTGGTATTATTCGTTAATAAAATATCATTGATAAGATAAATAACTTTGTGCACAAACTTATTATCGATATGCACAAGTGCATCAGATATTGTGCATGATACTTTTCTAACTTGTTCATGTTCGATATCAGCATTATGTAATTATATATAAGGTCATGCACAATCAATGTATGTATCATGCATAAACAAAGCAAACGAGTAAGGCACAATATGTGTTATTGTTATTTAAAACCATATGATATTATTATGCACAAACTATCTACAATCATGCATAAGTTCTTATTGATTTAGAGGATCAAATATAATAAGAGATATAAGTTCTTATTGATTTGCAGAGATTTTGAAGGATAGAAGGATATTAGAGATAAAGAATTTGAGTAATTTACGTATTGAGAGAAAAGATAAAAGGATAAGAGAGAGAAATAATTTAATGTATTGAGAGAAAAGATAGAATGATAGGAGAGAGAAAGAATTTGACTGATTTGATGCGTAAATCATAGGTGTAGCTGGTTTCATCAAAGTGAGATGAATTTTGATTTTACATACTTACCCGTAACGCATTAAAATGAATGAATTGTTGACAAATTAAGTCAAACGCGTGATTATGCATCACTTAAATCGACCATCAAATTTAACATTATCTATGGTCCTTATTAGTTCTTAGTTCTCATCTTAGGGTGGTTCCTCCTATAACCAACCCATATATATATATATATATATATATATATATATATATATAGGGAGTGATTGTTGTAAAAACCATCATTAACCTATAAACTACTTAACTTCGTAAATCATCTCAATTGCCAGAAAGCATTTGAATTCTACGTGTAAGTGTCTAAATTCGAAAAATAAAAACTTGCCCTTATGGTATTCGAACCTAGACGTTGAATCCATCATAAGATGATTAATTCATTGTAAATCTTCGTGAATCAAGGGCTAAAAATGGTTCATATTTTATACTTTAAGATTGATTTGTATTTGATCTTATTCCTATATATATGGGAGGGTTAACGTGAGAACTATTTTTATTGTGAGAAAGTAAGAACCAAAAATGATGAATTAACAAGAAAGTTGATGAATCATTGAAAAATTCATCAATCCAAAAAATAGAATTTTCACCCTCATGGGATTCGAACCCGTGAAAAATTCTAATTTTAATTCATCAACTTTCTCAACGGATTCATCAACTTTCATAACTAATTCATTTGGTTCTTAGTTTTGTGATAAGAATGGTTCTTATTTGAACCAAACTATATATATATATATATATATATATATATATATATATGTGTGTGTGTGTAAACATATATAAATACATTGATGGACATCTTTATATAGGGTGCACTGCTCCAAATTTTAATTATGTAGCTCTAAATATTTTTTATACCCATGTATTATATTAAGTTTTACCCAAAATTAGTCTAATCCAAAATAAATTAAAAATTAAAATAAAATTGTTGTCTATGATGTGGTCTTAGATCCTACAAAGTTTTTAAATCAATCAACTGTGATAATATATGCAAACTTATGGCGAGATTTCATCATGAAGATTTTGTCGATCAAGATCTCGCTCCATTAGAGCGTGAATTGAGATTTTTAAGCACGATGTAATAGTGATGCAAGAATTTCAAGTTTCAACATTCGTTGAGTTGAGTCAATTACTTACTAATACACTACTACAAATATATCTTTTCTCTACACCTCATAGACTACGCTTTTTTTAAAAATCGTAGTCTATAGGTATAGACTACGCTTTTTTATCAAAACCGTAGTCTATTGTGCGAAAGTTTTTGAAATATAGACTACGCTATACTTAATATGCGTAGTCTTTATGAAGTATTGACTACGCTTAACAAAAGCGTAGTGTATGTGCATGTTTTTGACACCCAATACACTACGATTATCAAAAAAACGTAGTCTATATGCATAAATTTTTAAAAAAAAAAGAAATAGGAAAATAATAAAAAATAAAACAAAACAATCTCTCTCTCTCTTCGATTTGTCCTTTCCAGAATCCCCTTTTTTTTCCATTTTTTTTCTTCGTCACCCTCTCTTTCTATGATTCCGAAATCCTTCCTTCACACTCTTTTTTCTTTTCTTCCTCTCTACACGCCTACGCCTCGGTTTAAATCCGCAACCTCGATAGCGGATATGATGATGAACACGATGAGGATTCCACTGTCACTCTTCCACCAGAAAATACGCGGATTCTCCAATTTTCCGGCGATGAAGCAGCTGAAGAAGCATATGCCCCTTCTCCCAAAAAAAGGTCTGATTTAACACAACTTTTTTGACAGGAAAGAATCTTGAAATCTTTGAGAAATATAAAGTTGTGTGTGTGTGTTTTCTTCTTTTCTCTTGGTAATTAATTAGTTTGAATTCTTGCAGACATGCAGTAGGAGGGGTGCTAATCGAAGAGTAGTGATGGTGCCTATCGGCAACGGCGACGGCTCCCGGAGTAAAGCGGAGGTGTATCCACCGTCGGATTCTTGGTCGTGGCGGAAATACGGCCAAAAGCCTATAAAAGGATCGCCTTATCCCAGGTAATTTTAATTAGATTAAATTTTGTGCTTGGGGCATTTGATTGTTGCCACAAACTCATTTATATGTTCCGTGTCAAACTTACAACAAATTTGTGAGAGGAGTCCTATGAGAGACGACTATGGCTGAAATTGCGCTTACAGTTACACAAACACCTAGCATGAAGAATATGATTGATTTAATCTTAAGATGAAATATTTCGTGCTTGAGACTAGTCCAATCATCTTACACAGTTGTGCTGTGTAGGTCGTAATTGGGCATAATTTTGTTGTGCGTGCTTACTCAAAGGTTTCTTTACTCCAACAGCCTGTCAAACAAGACAGTGATGAAGAGCTGGAATATGCTGATAATAGCAGTGGGAACATAGAAATTGCATGTAACTTCTTAAACCTTCTTAATATTTGTCATCATTATGACTTAAAAATCCGATAGATTTTAGAAGCATTAGCAATCATTGCTTTTATCAGTATCTATCTATTTTAACCATTATAAAAATAATGGTATTGGTGTGCAAGCAAGTCATAGCTGTAATATAACTAGTAAGAAAGGGATTCATGCAGACAGAACATCATCTTGAATGCTAGTATGCTAATGCATCTAGTTTCACACTAAATATTTTCTACATGCAGCAGTACCTGATACTCAGGAAGTGTTGGAGGAGGAGTTGAGGACTGAGGTATCTGATTCACACATTCAGACTGCATCTGAGGTCAAATTTGCTTTGTTGTTAGTTTTCTTCTTTCTACTGTACAGTGTTTAAGTAGCTAAAAATTGGCAAGCTGCTTATCCTTTTTAGAAAAGCTAATGGCTCAAATCCATTTTTTTCCTATGCCCTCACTTCTTTTTCCTTAAGTTTTTGGCAATTTTATCTAAACATACGGAACTGGAGAACTGCATGTGAAACATATAAAATAAAAGATGAAGATTCTTAGAGAACTAAATCAGATGTACAGTTAAATTTAGCATATCCTTGCACTGGATGAATAGGAAACAAAAGTATTGTCAATTGAAGATTCACTTGATCAGTCAATTACTAGCATACCCTTTCCCATGAACTCAGAGGTAACTCTGTTGTCATTTTCTCCTTGACTTTTGGTGGTTTTTAAAAGTTTTAGAATTTTGATGGTTTTCTATAATGATGTTTTAGCACCATTTTTGCTAGCTTTTCTGAGAGAAACATTAATAACCAGCTAATACCCGATACAGGAAGTGAACTTAGAAATCCAGATGCTGCTGCTTTTGCAAGCCAGTAATATGTAGGAGCATTAATGAACCGATAACATACAAAGTATGCACCCATGCAATGTGATGTGATTTTTTTTAACTGATATTGATCGATCTTAATTTCGTAAGGGAGATAAATGCGCAAGAACACCAAGGATTTACGTGGTTCGATCTATGAATAAGATCTACGTCCACGGGGAGAGAGAGAGTATTCGTGTATTGAATGTGTAAGAAGCGATTACAAAGAGTGTGAATGAATCATTTCGTCTAATCTAGCCTCTATTTATACACAATGTATTGACCTAGATCTTGAATCCAAGTCTTCTAACTAGGATTCGAGATCCTATCCCTCTCGAATTATGATTCTTTAGATACGGCTAAGCTTTCTGCTCCCACCGACTTTAGGAGTCTTTATGGGCGAACTTGTCCAGCCGAGCTTGATGTCGTGGTTACTTGTATTGGGCCCGATGCTTGGGCCAGTAGTTGGTCAGATCTATCACAACCCCCAAAAAGACGCAGAACGAGGTCATGCCGGATTGGGGTTGTTTGTGACGAACCGGGTTTGACGATCTTTGATATTCTTTTCATTGTCGACTTTGTGTGTGTCAATGCTCTTGACGTCAGATATCGATCTTTGTGCTCGCAGAGGCGCCTGCGAGGTCATGTTTGTTGTTTGTATCTCCGGCGGGTGTCCCGGCTTCGCGACGAGGCGTTATGCCGAGGTCTTCTAACCGCTTTCACCGCCGAGGCGCTTAGCCGAGGTCTTGTAAGCGTTAAGTCGACGCCTTCCGACCGGCTTCACCGCTGAGGCGCACTTGAGGTCTTCGCCGGTTTACCGGCGAGCGTTGTCAAGTCTTCTCGACGACTTCACTGGCGGCGTTGTCGAGGTCTCCCGACCGGCTTCACCCGACGAGGCGCTGTCAAGTCTTCCGACGAACTTCACTGGGCGGCGCGTTAGCGAGGTCTCCCGACGGCTTCACCCGACGGCGGCGTTGTCGAGGTCTCCGACCGCTTCACCCGACGAGGCGTTAAGTCAAGTCTTCGACGACTTCACTTGGCGAGGCGTTAAGTCGAGGTCTCTGGACCGCTTCACCCGACGGGCGCGCGTCAAGCCAAGACGGATTTTCCGCTGCTCTTGAGCATCGACGCGGATACGCACTTAATGCGCATTAAATGTGGCAGCGGTCGATTCCCGATAAAGTGCATATTGGGGAATGTCTTCCTTGATACGCATATCTCCTATCACTTTGTCTTCCACATTATTTCAATATTCAAAACTCCTTGCTTTCTGCGAAGACGGTTATTCTTCGCCATCGACGTCCCGAAGCTTCTTGCCTTCTTCATTGATAAGCAAAAGTAAGTAATGGTTACTTCTTCTTATAGCGAGTCGCCTCGAGGCCAAATTGTGTCTGCTCCCGTCTGATTCGTTAGTGAATATGCATGTTTTCACCCGCTAAGGTTCCTCCTTCAGACAGTACGCTACGATTCCCCTATGTGGGATTGTGGCAAAGTGTCTTTTTCTTCGACTTTGAACATTTCGATATAAGGAATATTTGTCATCAATATTTTATTTCTTCCGATGTTGATCTTGTTGCCCGTCCGGAGGATAGGTTTGTGCCCTAGGGTTTATTACCGTCAGTATGAAGACACCCTCAAGGTCGGTCTCAAGCGTCTTCCTTTCCTCACGATACGCCGAGTTCCAAGAAATGTTCGCATATCTCTTGCTCAACTCACGCCGAATTCATTTCGCATTTGACGGCTTAGGGTCTATGCCTATAGCATAATTTTCCTTCGACCTGGGGCCGGTTCTCCGATTTTGCAATCAAGGTCACTTCGGTGGTATTATCCACACCGTAGAAATTTTAAAGTGAAGACAAAATCTAAGATCTCGAACCGGCGGAAGAAGTTTTTCTTCCGCTTGGTTCGGCGGGCTCGTGAGTCTGTCTCGCGATCCGATAAGATCGCCGATGTGATCGCTGACACGGGCTACGGTGACCGGAGGAGGCGCTGGACAAAATTGGCCTTGTTGACGAGGTCTTCTCCGAGGCCGACCTTGCGGCGGGCTTAGCCCTTATGATCCCGCCTCCAGGGTGGAGTCGGTGAAGGGCGAGGCCCTTCTCTTTCTCTTTATTCCATGATTATACGTGTTGATGCCGACTATGTATTTCACGGTAGTGAACCTTCTAAGAGAAAAGAAGAAAGGAAGGAGCCGATCTCTTCGGCCGAGCCGATCTCGTGGCCGAGCCGCTGCCTCGACCTTGAAGGATGTCGAGGACATGCCCAAATGAGTGTGGAGCCTTGAGATCCCTTCACCGCAGCCCACCAAGCGCCAAGAGGTCAAGCATGTAATCCCCGAGTCCTCGGTTGCTTAGAGGTCGAAGTGCGAGATCATTGGTTCCAAGTCGGTACTGCCTCTTTCCCGAGGTTTTGTACTTGTCCTTATACTTTGTGTAGTAGTATAAAGATTGTGTTCTTCCCGACTGATGTATATATTGTATAGGGGTCGAGGACGTGGCGGCCGAGGTGTCAAAGCATCCGATCTTATATCGGATTACTTGAAAGGCGCCACACGCAGCTTGATGGGGTGGCCCAGGTATGCTCGGGAGATGGAGGAGGAAAGATCCTCCTCGCTCAAGAACTTTCCGAGGCCGAGGCTAAGATCCGGGACCTCGTCAAACGAAGACGGCGGACGCGACAACCATTGAGGCGGCGGCGGCGGGGCGGTCGGCGAGGCACCGAGGCGGCGAGGCGGCAAGGGCTGTGGCGGCGGAGGCCGAGGTTGCCTTGATGAAGGTCGAGATGGAACAAGTTCGCCGTCGAGAGCGGACATGGCGAGCTCATGAGGAAAACGCTTCGCCTTTGCGGAGAGGTCGCTCATGTCGGCGGGCTTCTCCGGATGGTATCCGACGCGCCGAGGTCCTTAATAAGCGCTACTGTCCTGGATGCAATTGAAGAGGTCGCCGAGGACTACCCAAACCTGGATAAAGCCAAGTATGGGTACGAGGAGACTGAGGATGATGTCCTTAGGCGGGCCTATTTTGATGTGCTTGTCCGCGGCCTGAAGGAGCTTCCCGTGTTGCAGAGCCTCGTCTCTTCCTGCTCTTCCGTCTGCGAGTCTCTTCGCTACCGTCCGTGGATCGGGATCCCCTGACCGACGCTTTTATGGCTGATCATGCAAAGGGGTCGGGGAAGGCAGCTGAGGCTTCGAAGGGCGTCGAGGCTCCGGAAGTTCCCGAGGAGGCCGAACCCGAACGAGCCGAAGATGGGTGGATGAGGCCGAGGCTATCCGAGCTTGATACGGTCAAGTGGACATGACTGAAGCTTCTGGAGGGGTCAGTTGATCCCCCCTATTATTTTTATTTTTATTTTTTATTTTTTTTGAATGTAATGTACACTTTTTCTCGCTTAAGGGCATGTTAATAGAACCACAAGTTTATATGAAAACACTTATCTTTTATTCGCTTGTCTTTGAGATGCTTGATGCTTCTCCTCGTCAATCGAATTGAAGACACTGTCGCGGGCTCTTGAGTTGAAAGAGGTCGAACTCCTCCATATAAAGGCAGCTTGGTCACGACAAAGCGGAGTCTCGATGTCACATAGAGCCGCCAGAGAGCCGTGACGAGCTCCGTGCTCGCCTTTTGAATTGGAGGAGGCGTTCGAGGTCGCCAAGGAGAAGGCCAAGGTGATAGGCGAGGAGCATGCCGAGTCGAGGAGGTTATCCACCGAAATGGTGGGATGACGATCCCGGAAGTTGAAGCGAAGGTTGTCGAGGCTCCCGTTGTCAGCGATGTACCGCCGAATATGGTGGGACCTCCGGCCATTCAGCAAGATGCGCTGAATTAAAAGGCTCGGAGCATATACAAAATTATCATCGCCGACAACCACAACCGACGAAATGCTTCGACGGGATGCAGAGGCTCTTCTTCTCACGGAGCTTCTCGATGCAGAATAAATGAACCGAATTATGACGATCCGGAGTGGCGCGCCAAGAGGCGTGCTATTGCCCTTGAACGACGTGGATCCTCAAGGGGTCGAAACCAAAGGCCCCTCGAGTGTCCGAGGTCGAGTTCGCAGAGCGGCATCTTCAAGTGATCGAGGTCGCACTGGCCGGGCCCGTAATGTAGACCGAGGACGGGTAGAGGTAGGATTAGTATAGATGAGTCTGTTGAATCCCGATTTTCTGTGGATTGGCTCGCCTTTTCCCGATCCGCCCATCCTCGTAAAATGTAACTCAGACATCTTTTATTTAATAAGAATGATTTCTTATCGACTTTGTATTGAACAAGAGTAATATCGCGAAGGTAGTTCGTCTCGTAGATAATTCCGCTCAAATAGAGCGAAGGAAATCGCCCCGCACGAAGGTAGGGGTTCTGTTTTGCCGAGGTCGTCGGGAGGGGTGGTCCCTTTATCTACATAGAGAGAACGGCTTCGAAATAGACGAAGGTAATCTGATCTCGTATGTAGGAATGGTTCCTGTTTTTTGCCGAGGTCGTCGGGAGGGGTGGTCCCCTTCATCTACATAGAGAGAACGGCTTCGAAATAGACGAAGGTAATCTGATCTCGTATGTAGGAATGGTTCCTTTTTGCCGAGGTCGTCGGGAGGGTGGTCCCCATCTACATAGAGAGAACCGCTCAAATAAACGAAGGTAATCTCGATCTCGTATGTAGGAATGGTTCCTGCTTGCCGAGGTCGTCGGGAGAGGTGGTCCCTTCATCTACATAGAGAGAATCGCTCAAATAAACGAAGGTAACTGATCTCGTATGTAGGCATGCTGCTTAAATTTACATTCGTATGAAACCAATGTAATCGACCTCAGTCGAGGGAATTCGCCCTCCGTAGAGGATAAAGTGAAGATTAATTATGCATTAGTGACAAGTAGAACTCAGAAAATAATATTTTATTGATAAAAGACGACGCGACCACCAAATAAGACTCGGACTCTAAATAGACTTTAAAGATACGACCGAACAAGACCCGACCCTCGACACTTATGCATAATATCTCTTCGATGAATGATGTGCCATCGTTGGGTAATTGCTCACCTGACAATTGAGCGAGCTTATAGCCCCTTTGCCGAGGACTTCGCCGACCCTGCAGGTCCTTCCCATGTGGCTTCCAGACTTGCCGAGTCTGAACTTTGGTCGACTTCATTATTTCGAGTACGAGGTCGCCCACTTGGAATTGTCGGGTTTTAACACGCCTGGTTGTAATACCGAGCTACTTGTTGCTTGCACCGAGCTTCCTTGATGTAAGCGAGGTCTCTTTTCTTCGAGTAGGTCTAGATCACTCGTAGATTTTCCCATTTGCTTGGTGAGAAGTCACCGTACGGGACTTGGTACTCCGATCTCGCAGGATCACCGCTTGGTTCCATACACCAAACCGTAGGGTGTTTCTCCGCTCGAGGTCCGAGGTGTTGTTCGCACGACCATAAGACTGTGGTAAATTTTCCACCCGAGGCCTTTAGCTCGGTCGAGGCGAGTTTTAGACCTTTACGATGGTCCTGTTAGTAACTTCGGTCCGACCATTTGCTTGAGGATGGGCCACCGAGGTGAACTTTGTTGATCCAAGCTCTCGACACCAATCTTTGAATGTCTTATCCGTGAATTGTGTTTCGTTATCCGAAAGGAGGATATGAGGGATGCCGTTTACACACTATGTTCTTCCGCACGAAGTTGAGGCGTTCTTGCTTGTGATTTTCGCCAACGGCTCGCCTTCCACCCACTTCGTGAAGTAGTCGATCGCAACAATTAAAAATTGGGCTGTCACCGGTGCTTTACAAAGGGGCCCACAATGTCGATCCCCATTGCATAAACGGCCAAGGGCCTGTATGGAGGCGAGGTCGGTCTGTGGTAGCCTTGGCACGCTCCCATGGATTCGACACTTTGACACTTTTTACGAGGTCCATCGAGTCTTGGAACATTGTCACAATAGTATCCCCATCGCATGACTTTCTTTTACAAGGCTCGGGGTCCGATGTGGCTTCCGCACGATCCTTCGTATTTCTCATAGAACGAATTAGCTCGGTTCGGACCCAAGCACCTTAAGAGAGGCCGGAGATATGACTTTCAGATAGGACTCCCTCGCCAATTGTATATCGCAGATTTGTTCAGATCCTCCTAGCTTCCACTTGTCATGGGAAGCCGCCCTTCTCGTGTACTCTCGAATGGGAGTCATCCAATTGGGTTCTTCATCCGAGACTACGTTGACCTCGGCCCCGCTATCGGCATCGCCTATGCTTCGCCGGACTTCCTCTCACGGCGGGCTCGTTGATGACGAGGCCAATTTACTTAAGATGTCACCGCTATTTTGCCCCTCGATGCGAACTATCCGGAAGTGTGAGAAAGTCCATTGCGGGCTTTTGCTTTTCAAGATACTTCTTCATTCATCGCTTTTGCCTCGTATTTTCCCAACATTTGGCTTACGACGACTTGAGAGTCGTGTGAACTTCACGGCTCGTATCTCGAGACTTTGAGCGAGGCGAAGTCCTGCGATCGATGCTTCATACTCCACTTCGTTGTTCGTATTTTGAATGTGAACCAAGTGAGTAGGTGATCTCTTGGCCGTCCGGGCCTGGGAGTAAGATTCTCGCTCCGCTACCGTTTGCGGCCCGCCCCGCCAACGAGTTGCCAAGACTCCTTTGGTGTTTCATCCATTGGTTCACCGGCATTGTCTCGACACGGACTCGGTGGGCTTCGGTTTCTCAACGAATTTGCCTCGGCAAGGAAATCCGCTAGGCTTGACCCTTGATGGCTGGCGGGCGTATGATATATCGTGCTCGCCCGATTCGATTGCCCATTTCGCGATTCTCCCGAGGCTTCCGGTTTCGTCAATACTTGCCAAGGGTAGTCAAGGAGGACTTGTATGCGATGTGCATGGAAGTATGGACGTAGTCTCCTCGCGGCATTTACCAACGCTAAGGCAAGCTTCTCCGTAATGATACCTCGCTTCCGGCCTTTTAGTGCTCGGCCGATAAAATATACCGGGAGTCGACGTCCTTCTTCCCGCACTAAGACTCGCACTTATAGACTCGTCCGAGGCGGCAGGTAGAAAAGGACCTCTCCTCTTTCTGGACGGATAGAGTGGGAGTTTGGCGAGGTAGCTCTTGAGATCTTCAAATGCGGACTTATGTACATCATCCCATGAGAATTTGGGGCTTTTTTGAGTATCTTGAAGAAGGGTAGTCGCTTATCCGCGGCTTTTGAAAGAAAGGCTCGGTCTTGCGCTATGCACTGTTAGCTTGTGTACGCTCATGGAGGTCTTTGGCATCTTCATTTCTAAAATGGTTTGGACCTTGGGCGGGTTTGCTTTTAGCCCTTCAGTGAAACCCAACACCCTAAGAACTTTCCGCACCGGACCGCAAACGTGCATTTCGGGATTCACTTTAGGTTGATTTTCCGGAAGGCCGAGGACGATCCGGAGGTCGGCAACACATCGCGGCTTCTTCCTTGCTCTTGACGACGATGTCGCCTCACGATACCTCCACATTCGACCTATGTAGGGTGAAATATTTTATCCACCATCCTTTGATAGGTAGCCCTGCATTTTTAAGGCGAATGGCATCTTTTATACGCAAAGACTCCAAAGTCGGTAATGAAGGCTGCCTTGGCGTGTCTTCGTCGTCCATTAGGACTTGGTGATATCCTTTATATAAGTCCAAGAAATCAAGACTTCGTATCCCACCAAATACGACCTTCTTGTCAATGTTGGGAGTGGATAGCAATCCTTTGGGCAATGTTTATTGAGGTCCGTAGTCAATACACATTCGCCATCCCTCCTCCTTTCTTCACCATCACCGGGTTGGCTATCCGGTCGGATATTTGACCTCGAACAAGATGCGTGCTTTTAACACCGATTCACCTCGTCATGAATGACTTGGTTCCGCTCGTCATGCAAGATTCTTTATACTCACGAACCGGCTTTATGTTCGGTCGATGTTGAGCGGTGGTGATGATACTCGACGAGACTCCGGTCATGTCGAGGGAGACCAAGCAAACACGTCCCTAATTCCCTTAGAGTTGGATGATCCGATCCTTCACTTGGTGCCGGTGAAACCAACACGACGACCTTCAATGGCTCATCTTTGTACAATGCGACCTCTTCCACCGACCGCCGTGGAGTGGCGATGTACTTCCCGACTCCAACTCCTGGTTTCCTTAATTGCTATGCCTCATGGGCTTTGGACCGAGGTCCCGCACCTCGTAAGGCAACTTGCATACATTCCTCGCTTGCTTCGATCACCCGGATCACGGCTGCTCCCCGTGGTGGGTATCTTTATCGTCAGTGGTACGTTGAGCATACCGCCTTACAAATGTTTCACCAATCTCGCCCATATCGGTGAGTGGGCCTTCACTACTGAACCGCACCACCTTGGTCGAGATCGTTGGTGCTTTTCCCACCGTGACGGGTAGCTCGATTATTCCCTCCGGCGCGTCTCTTCCTGACGAAGCTTCGAGTGGCAGCAGCTGTCTGCGAGGTGTGCTTCTTCTACTCCTAGCTTGTCAAAGCATTCCTTGAAAAGGATGCTCACCGACGCCGTCAATGTAAACGCTGTTTGACCAACTTATTTGCGACTACTACCGGATTACCAACGATCACGGTGGGTCTTTGTCGCAGTGCGACGGGTCGCCCTCGGAGAAGGTGATCGCCGCCCTTTCTCGAACCTCTTGTTGGTAGGTTCGCGGTTTTAGGACTTGGGCATCGGCCTTCGTGGAGGATTTCGTGACTCCACGGGGAGCCCGTAATAGTGGAGATCACCCGTCATATTGGGGTTCGTCGCCTCCTTCCTCGCCTCGGTGTTGCGCTCGCTTTCTTGTAGGGCGCAATTTCCCTCTTCCTCCTTTTTTCTTTTGACTGGTCGGCTTGGCGACTGCCCCTGGTATTTCTTCGTGGATCCGTCCCGAACTAGCATCTCTATTTCACCCATGAGCTCTTTGCACTCTTCGATGTCGTGCTGTAATCCTCATGAAATGAGCAAGATTTATCCATAGGTCGGCACCTCTTCCTCCCGCCATCGGTCGAGGCTTCTCTAATGTGTTCATATGGAGTGCGAGATTTACGCCCGGCTTTGTCAACGGGTGTATTGAGGTCGCCCGAGGCGCCACGCGGACCGAGCCCGACCTTATCGGCGATGTAATCTTTCCAAGGCGCTCACGCCTTGGTTCCGATCTTCCTTCCTTCGCCTCTTCTTCCTTTTCCGGTGGTCCCGCTTGCGCGCCGCGCTTTCTCTTGTCGCCCTCGTCCGCTTTGGCGAACCGGTTGGCTATGCGCCACGCCGCTGTCAGCAAGACGGGTTCGTGCCACGATCTCTCGGATAAGGCTCCCAAGAAGATGCCGTTTTGGAAGGCCGAGATGACTAACAGTCGCTCACGCCTTGACCTTCAAACACCCTTGTTAAACCTCGCCATGAAGTCACCGATGGGCTCGTTACGGCTTTGTCTTATGGTGAGGAGGTGTGCCGACGATGTTTTGACTCGCCTTTTGGAAGAACCTTCATGGAAGGTCGCCATCGGTCGCGATAGAGCCGATGCTTCCATGGGTAGACTCGTCAACCACCGCGGGCGTTGTCGACGAGTAACTCGGAAGAGTTTACATATATGAACCGAAATGAGACGTTGGTTGATCATGTTGTATTGGAACTGCGAGAGAAGTTCTGTGGATCCTCACCCGTCATAGGGCGATGCTTGGTACCCGTGTTTATCCGGAGAGAAGTGTTGAGTATCCTATTTGAGAACGGGTGACTATCTTCCGTATCCATCGGGCCGCCCTCGGTGATTGGGACGGAGTTCGACGATCGAACTTCGTTTAGGTGACTCGGACCGACTTCACGGCGGCCACGATGCCTTTTCTGCGCTGTCGTCCCTTGGAGATCGGGCGAGTTCACCGGATGGATTCATTCGGGCGATCGAGGCCGGTTTCGCGGCGATCACGACGCCCTCTCCGCTGCTTTCGTTCTCGCGCGGTCGGTTTGGGCCCCACCTCGCCAGATGCCTCGTATCTAGACGAGGCTTCGCGTGCCCGCTCTTCGTGACGTGGCCGACCGTGCTTCACCGAGGTACTTGGAGAAAGCTCTCCTTATTTTTCTCGAGAAACCTCGACGGCGTCGTCAAGGTTTACTTATGAGCCGGATGTTCACCGGATTATTGCTGCGATTTCGCCCGCTATGGTAACCCGCCTCCTGCAGGCGGGTGTCCGTGTTCGTCGAGACTTTGGATATGTCCTTCTGGGGTTTCTTCTCCGATTGGGCTCTTTCCGAGCCGAGCTCGGCGTTCCTTCGCCGCCGGCGTTGTTGTTGCCGGCGACGGTCCCGATGCATGGCTTCGGTGTACCGGTCATGATTATTTCCACAAAACGGTGGTTGATCGAAAACACAAAATTTCGGTTCCCACAGCACGCGCCAAATGATCGATCTTAATTTCGTAAGGAGATAAATGCGCAAGAACACTAGGATTTACGTGGTTCGATCTATGAATAAGATCTACGCCCACGGAGAGAGAGTATTCGTGTATTGAATGTGTAAGCGATTACAAAGAGTGTGAATGAATCATTTCGCCTAATCTAGCCTCTATTTATACACAATGTATCGACCTAGATCTTGAATCCAAGTCTTCTAACTAGGATTCGAGATCCTATCCTCTCGAATTAGGATTCTTTTAGATATGGCCGAGCTTTCTGCTCCCACCGACTTTAGAGTCTTTATGGGCGAACTTGTCCAGCCGAGCTTGATGTCGTGGTTACTTGTATTGGGCCCGATGCTTGGGCACAGTAGTTGGGCCGTATCCTATCGATATCATGATGTGAGTCTCAGATAGGAAGATTGTTGTAGCCTGTATGTAAGTTTTCTAACCGATGCTACACGACCAGGTTGGTGGGGTTGGTTTTATTTGGTCAGTTGGCGAGAAAGGCCTTGAAGAAGAATGGAGGCACTCAGTGGCATCAATTCCTGCTGATCGACTTATTGAAATAATCAAATCCGCGACTGATGAACTGGAGATGTCAAATCCAGATAACAACATTCTTCCACCTCCAAGAGATTTGGAAACTGATTCTGTTACTGATTCTGATGATGATGTTAAAGAGGATTATGCCGATTTTGAAAAGGAGGTATATGCTGACAATGATATTTAGTGTACTCGAATGGTTGTTTGAAATCCTAATGTGTTTCTGTATTCTCATTGCAGGTTGAAGCAACTTTTCTAAGGGCTGTACATGAAAACGTCAAAGAAGACCATATAACATTAGAAGTTAACTCGCTGAGGTATGATGCAGCCTTTCCCTGCCTTTTTCTTCATAATCTTGTAGTTGGAGAATTTCATTATTTTGGCTTCTTTTTTGAATAAACTAAGTTGCACACTGGACTGAGGACATAGTAAATGTTTAATCTACAAAATCAAAATTTATTATGTGGGTTCTAAATTTTCATTCCTCTCTTGATACAAACTGATATAAAAGGTAGAACTTATCTAATTGAGCAATTCTCTGTAGCACATATAATAAAATGTGGGTGCGGAGCTTATTTAGCATATTTTGAAAAAAAATGTGTTGTCTATATCCATTTCAAAAAAAGCGTGCCATGTATACCCATTTTATTAGTTTAATATATTTTCATCAAAATCAATGAACTGTTCAACACGAAAATTGTGCCCATCAGAAAGTTTGTGCCATTCAACAATGGCGCATGTAACACTAAAATTCAAAAATTTGTGCGCTTTTTCAGTGAATCTTTTTCACTTTTTCAGTGAATTTTTAGGAATCCAATGTTAGAATTTTATTTAACATTCAAATTCACTCTACTCTCTCTCGCACTCTTTATTCTCTCTCTCTCGCACTCTCTACTCTCTCTCTTCGCTATCTCTCGCCTCCTCCTCCGCCAACTCCTCCTCACCGCGGCCAAGCCACTCCCGTGAACCCTGTGAACCCGCGGCTTCCGGCGGCCAACCTACCTCCCGCTGCCAACCCTCCGCACACCACGCCAACACACCCCCGGCCAACCCACTACCAAACAACCACCGCGGCCAACCCACGGCCAAACAACCACCGGCGGCCAACCCACCCCTCGGCCAACCCACCCCAAGGCCAACCCACCCCGGGCCAACCCACTCCTCGGCGGCCAAGCCACACCCCGGCGGCCAACCCACTACTCGGCGGCCAACCCATCCCTTCGCGGCCAACCCACCCCTCGGCGGCCAACACACCTCGCGGCCAACCCACCTCGGCCAACCTCCCCACGGCAAGGCCAACACACCCCTATGGCCAACCCACCGGCGGCCAACCTCCTCGGCGGCAACCACTTCTACTACAACCTTCTAATGCCAACTATGGCATGTGTTTTTTTTTTTTTGTTTATTTATATTAATGTATTTTGTTTATTATTTTGTTCAAAATTGATGCCATGTCAAGTCTGTTCTTAGCCAAATAATTGATGAATTTTAGGACAAGAAATTAGACCCTTATATAGATTTAATTGTTGATATTGCTTGTTGAAATTAGACCCTTATATGACAATTAGACGTGCTTTGTTGAAATTAGACCCTTATATGTATCTAATTAGACGTTATAGTAAAAATTGATAATTACTATTAAAATTGATACTTATTATTAAAATTGATAATATTTTTGTTAAATAGACGTTATGTAAAAATTGATAATTGATAATTACTATTAAAAATTGATAATTGATAATTACTATGTAAAAAAGCATAGAAAATAGACGTTATGTAAAATTGATAATTACTATTAAAATTCATACTATTTCATTTTTATTGGAAAACTAATATTACAAAATTATTTTATTTAACTTTTCATAATTAGATAGATATTTTTAAAAACATGTATGTCACCTTGAAAACTACAAATTCACGAAAAACCATTATCACCAATCGGACAAAATCCTCGTATTCTACAATATATATTTATATTGTTGTATTTTGTTTATTTATATTGTTGTTTTGTATATTTTGTTAATTATTATGATTTCGAATTATAATTTCAATTATATGCTTTGTTAATTATATATTATTAATTATGTATTTATATGCTTTGTTAACTATATATTGTTAATTATGTATTTTCTATGCTTTTTAACTATATATTGTGTTGTGTTTATGCTTTCAAATAATTCAAATATATGTGATAGGATATTAATTATGAATTTACATGAATTATTATGCTTTGTAAATCTATGCTTTGTGAATTTGGACATTAATTGAATCTATGCTTTGTGAATTATTATGTATGGTTTATGGAGTTTGGGATGAATTTGGATGAGTTTTGATTGATTTGGCAAATCATATTATAAACGTTATTCTACGAAATTTCGTAGAATTCGCTTATTAATAAGACGCTTTGAAATTATAAGCGGTAAAGTGTTGATAAGTAGTTAATCTTATGTTACTAAATTTAACAAATATATTTCTTTTAGGTAGAAATATCCACCAAGTAATTTTAGGTAGAAATTTTCAATCCTTGCGACTATGCTAACACACAAAGGTTGTCTAATGCGGTTTACTTCCTTGTAATTTTGTGAACTTAGAAACAAAATATATAGTGGATAATGTGTTCCATGGGTAAAGTTCTTAAGTCCATCCACAAAAATTAGTCATAGTGAACAAAATTTCCAATTCTATGTTAATCAAGACACAAAAAGTTAACCACCAATTCTATATAATTTTGAATTAATTTCACAATATGTGTGAACACACTAATCGACATATTTCTTAATTAAGCATAGTTTATTATTTTTAATAAATAGGAAATCGAGTTCTTAAGGCCCGAGACCATCAATCGCCTATCCACAATCAAGACGTATTTCAAGCCCAATTATTTAAGAAGGGTCATACGAGATCGAGAGATATAGGTGGTGAAGACCGTGGATAGGTTTAGGCAAGGATGTTTCGTCACTTTGTTGGTTGGGAACCCGGATCCAAGTCAAACATGAGTTTGCACCATATGGTATCCCGACAGACAGGCCCTCCTAGTCTTTGAAGATCAGCGATATGGTTTTTATTAATGGGAGACAGTTTGTTTTTCCTTCTGATTTTGCGCCGTGACGGGTTTGAGTTTTGGGACGCCATCTTCGATCCTACAACCGAGTACGATCCGCAATCCGCTGAGGTTTATCAAGGTTTGTTGGTAGCGGAAGGACTAGTATAGAGAATCTAGTGTGAGATTCTTTGATACGGACCGTCCGATTGATGATGCCGGCGGTCATCTATATCTCCGTGGGCCCACATCTTAGTTCTTACGCATTCGCCTTGGTATCGACTTGCCACGCACCGTGGATCCGTGGTTGGGTCTTAGTTGACGATCCGGACGATTTGCCGATTTCCATGGGCTGCATATGCGATCAAATTCTACAACACTACATGTGGAATATGAAGACCGGGCCAAATATCACTTCTACGGACCATCATGGGCATTATATATTTGGTCACTAGAGATCATCCCGGATCTTGCACGACGGTTGCAAAGTATGTCCGGGAGGATGTGTATCCTAGATGCATGAGGTGGAAGTTCACGAAGATGATCGACGTGGATACACGCCCTGCTCGATCGTGAGGGCAACCGTTGTTGGGGTTAGTCCCTGACGACTATGAGATGAGCATGCCGATTATACGTCATCTCTATATCCGGTGCACCGGGTGAACTACGGAGACCCGTTTCCATCTGGCGCCTGGGAACAACCCCGTCCCGCACTAGACAGCCTCGTTCTAGAAAGGGGGCCTTCTACGATGTGGGGTTGGTCGGCGACGCAGACGCAGACGAGGGCACGATCTTCGTTGTTGAAGAGATTGATGAGGAGCCCGAGGAGGAGCATGAGGAGCATGAGGAGCCACGACATCGATGCGCGGGATAGAGCGCGTCGGACGAGGGACGCCGATCCGATATAGGGGGCAATGATACGGGAAGCGAGACGAGAGGCAGCTACGCTTCTCTTCATCTAGCAACGGTGAGCACCACGACGCCCGAGTCGGAGGGATCGTCGTTGGATCACGCACACGATCAATGATGTGGTTAGAGAGATATTCAAGGACTCAAGACGTGGTTTGAGTCTATGATAGAAGGGTGTCGATGTAGATGTTCGCATAGATCGGGCGTATACGCCGTCCCGTCGTGGAACTACCCCACCAGCGATGCGGGTGACGATCGTGACCGTGGCCTTCACTGTACTCCTACATCGATGTACCCCAGCAGACTCCTCTAGCAGATCCGGCGTCTCGCACACCACCGCAGTATACACCTCATCGCCGCCTCTGCAGAGTATGGATCACCGATTCATTAGCCCATCACATGAGGATCCACTCGTCATTCCATGCCGTAGATGCCGAGACCATTGGTAAATTATCTTATTTTATATTATTGCATCATATTTGATATGTTTACTTTTCTAACTCGTTGCTTTAACAAAATTAGCCAACTCGTAGAAGCGAACAGTAAGGTTCACGCGCATGCACCGAGGTCACCGTATGTGAATAGCCCGCTCCCACGCCCATTATCCGAAGATGTATTGATGAACTACCAGCTTTCTTGATGATGAGAAATGACACGGTGGTGGTTGTTCGGCAACCGTCGAACCCGTGTTCGATGGTTCGTGTATCGAAACGCCTGAGAGAGGCCTTTTGATGTTCTAAGTACGCTTTTATACAATATGCTTTATTTTTTGAAGTACATCTACTTATATTGATATGTATCCCAAAATAATTTTGCGGATGGTCGATTTATACATGATGTATTTGAGGACTAGACTCGATACCGGATCGACTTATTAGATGGGGTGGATTCTCATAACACAATCATCCTCGATACTAATTTTTTCGTAAGTATTGTGTCTTTAATACAATCAATATATGTTATATATGTGTAGTATCGGCATCGATATGTTTTCAATGTTGAATAGATGTTTACGCAAAATTCATGGTCCGAGGTATACGCAACGCTTTAGTCCCTACATTCAAGACGCGTGAAGCACCATTGATCATTACCCCGAGAACGTTGTACGTATGGCACCCACCAGCGCATTGGATTGAGTTGTCCTCGGCTTTGCGGTCATACATCATGGTTAGATGCCACGTAACCTTATTTAATACAATACGTGGAAAAATTGAAATGTTGTTATGTTTATTTTCTCTAAATATTTATTTTTATAGATCATCATCCCATGCGTCGATGACGAGCGGCGTTTCGTGATATGTCGCGTGGATATGTACTCGGGTCATTGCGTGCTGTTTGACTCGCGTATTTGGCGGATGGACCAGATCAGTGGATGCGAGGATGATGGACTTCTGTGTGCCTCAATAGATTATTGGCGCTTCGATATTCACTAGATGGTTCGAGAATAACTCCCACGAATACCACCATGGAACAATGAAACGATTATTACACGAGCTGATCCTTCAGAGGTATTTGACCAGGAAGACGATTTCAATGATGGGCCATTTGCATGCATGACTGTAGAACGTCTTATTTCTGGTTCACCGAGTATCGAGCATATGTCTAGTGTTGCAGTTGTAGCATATAGACATCAAATAGGTGGAAATATATTTCAGTTATGTGAGCCGAATCCGAGAGGAAGAGGAAGAGGAAGAGCATCTACTAGTAGACAGTAGCATAGAGATTTTTTCATCTCATGTAATATAGATTTAGATTGTGGTTCAACATGTATTTAGATTTATTAATTTCAATCTTAATTATTTAGACTCTTCAATCTTAATATATATTTCAATTCAATTTTTTTTATAAATTTAGATTTTTATTTTCAAATAATTTAAATTTCCTAAATTTAAAAATAAATTGAATTGAATTTTATAAAATCGATTTTCCTAGCGGTTTGAAATAAAATCAATCGATTCTTCATAAAACCAATCGGTTTTATGAAAAACCGATCGGTTTTATTAAAAACCGATCGATCGGTTTGATGAAGAATCGGAAAATAAGTTTTATGATTTTCAAATTGAATTTATTTTTTATTTTCAAATGGGTCGAGCTTGATTTACCGAATTTTGAAATTGGAAAAAGAATGTCGAGCTTGATTTACCGAATTTTGAAATTGGAAAAAGAATGTCGAGCTTGATTTACCGAATTTTGAAATTGAAAAAAAGAATGTCGAGCTTGATTTACCAATTTTGAAATTGGAAAAAAGAATGAATGGGAGAAGAGGGTATTCTTGGGTTTGAGAATTTCAAAATGACACTGCTCAATTTTTTTTTTATTAACTAGGGTCATGCGCCTGTCCTAGCAAATAGACCAAATGAAGGTTTTGGGCGGGCCACACATATAACTTGGGCCCTTAAGTTAATGCGTAAAACTACCAAACGACTAGACAAACCCAGCTAATTTAGTATTACTTTGCATAACTAGCGTATCAAACACGCCTTAACAATTAAAGCAAGCATCATTTTATTAGTATACTTTTAGGTATATCAACCATTTATAATCACTTAATTAAGCTTCATTACTCCTTACTTACATAATATGTTTCACTAACATATACATAAATTATAATTTCCTTTAATTTCTTCCCAACTTCTTACTTTAGTATCATATGTGAGCTTAATCATCAATATTAACATCATATATTAACTTTAATATATATATATATATATATATAGAGAAATTAAGCACCTGAACTAAAAATTTTCAATTTCAACATATGAATTTAGAAAATTCTAGTAAATTCATAGAATGCTTAAATTATCATATTAAACTCATATATCAAGTTAAGTGAATCAATATCTCATTCAATTAATGAGATGGTAAATAAGGACATGATTGTCGCGTGTGATCTGCGGATCCACACAAACCACACCTCCCACGTGCACGACTTGTACCGCTGACCCCATCTCTCTCCACCGATCTTCGATGGGGCGCTCGGTTGGATGACGATGGCGCCCAACTTTGGACGACCCGCCTGCTTGTCGGACCACGCGGTGGCAATACTTGAACCAGTGCGACATCGGTAGGAAGCATCCAACCGGATTGGGCGGAATATGATTTACTCTGTATGGTGCAGTCTGTATTAGCTTCTCGGCGTGGTAGTATTCTCCCACATAGTCGAAATTTGGTCATCTTTATGCTGCATAAATTAAAATTCAAGATCAAAACAATGATAAAGTTGTTAGTTATAAATTGAATACCGTCTTAAAAATTATATTTAGTATGTAGCTCCATACCGTATAGTCAAGAATCGCATGAGAACACGGATCGATCCATGTCCCACTCCAAGCACGAGCACGATTCCGTCCCGAGATCGACATTGAAGGTTTGGTTTACGCCCTCGACTTTGAATGTGTCGCTACTTTTGGGCACTATAGTATACCGCGTGATCTCTCCAGCCCACCCGTATCTTGCGAAACGACTTCCGGGGTTAGGTCAAGAGGGGTATGCTCTTCCGCTTCAAGTCTTTGATCGAACCATTTTTCTATGATATGACTAATCGCTCAACCATAGAGCAAATGGGCAATCGCTCTTGCCCACAACAACCGAGCATTGAAGGACTCGGCAATGTTGGAAGTCAAAGGTATAGCGCACATGTGGCACTTTGATCTCGCCCACTTCTCAACTCCTACCTCTGCCAACTTGCCATACGCACCACCAAGTAGGTCTATCTTTGAGCACGAGGACTTTAACATGTTCATTGCTTTGTCAAACTCCGCCCCGATATGCATAAGCCGCCCGTACAATGCCACCGACGGTTTCCCAAAAGGCGTGATTTTTTCAACGATGGTAGTAGCATAAGCCGTGGGCGTTCTCCGAAAGACATTTTTCACAAGATTGATATACCGACGCGCGCATCGACACAATCAACGCCTCGAATTCGACCGGTAAGCGCCTTCACGTGTTCCGTAAACCAAGTCCATGATAAATCATTCTCGATCGGACCAATTCCATAAGCCAATGGAAAATCTTGCTCGTTCAGTCCTTCGTAATAAAGAACAAACAATATACCTTATTGCGGCCCTTCGCGCGTGCCATCCACAACAATAACAGCCTCATGCACAACGTAACCGAGTCGGCCGAACCGAAGGCCACAAAAGATGGCGAAACGACCATCCGTCCAATATCCAAGTCAATCAACGAACCGTGATTAGTTGTCCGCAACATGTGAAGATAACCCTAAAGATCCGACAGGATTGTTCATACCACCATATATCATCTCGATCGCCTATTACGAGCTCTCACCGCGACAAGATATGATGCTCAGACGCCATACTCGTTGTAACTCGCCATAATCGATCTCGCTTAACGACTTCACCGTCCTCGCATTTTTTTCGCTATGTATGTTGCAATCACACGGGCTTTGACCTTGCGCGTTTGGTATTCACGAGATCATCTACGGTGTGTACGGCATCAAACTTGCGCACAAACCAAAACCACCACATTGCGATCGCGCAATAAAACGGACACCGATCACGATATCCGATTTGAACGTAATCCGGTCTCGTCCGATCGCTGAATAACAAATTTCGCTTTTGTTCCATGTGCCACAAACCGATCGATATCTTAAGGTCCACCTTGTTGTCGAAGATGGAACCTTCGTCACCATCGTGGGGTTCTAATAGAGTCAAGAGGACTAGCAAAAGATTGTTCAAGCCTCATGAGGAATAACGAGAGCTAGCCAATTGCTCATCTCTTCCATTTGTTCTACCTCGAGTCCCCGATTACCTCGTGTTGCTCGCATAATCATCCCAAGCAATTTTTCTATTCCACCTCTCGACGATCCACGCATCAAATTCTACAAACGTGCTGAGATCACATTTGCGTACCGCACGCCCTCCTCCTCCTCCTCCTCTTCTTCATCGACGATGTTTGTTCTTCACCGTCGACGACGATTCGCCATCATCACCGTCGTCAACGATCGCGTCGACCACTTCGGCACATGTTGCGGCACTTTTGATGTGTATTTTGCTCAAACCAATTATATGCTCCAAATTGTTGTGTGAATGACTCATCCGAGATAAGTATTGTGAAGCGTAGTCACGTTGTATCACGTGGTTGCTCGAATCAGGCATATATGCTTGTGTTCGGTTGGGGGACGCCTCCGTATGTCACATACACCTCTGGTTGGGCATAAATCTCGCACAATCGAGCTAGGCGATCATCGGTAGTCAAAAGTGATTTGATAAGTCTACCACTCGAGATCTCGATATATAATGTATTTGGTAGTCAAAAGAATTTGATCCCGAGGGAATTAATGCTTTCTTAACTCCCAAATAAGTGCATTATCATCCGAACAAAGGTATATGATGATGCACCGCAAAGAGTTCAAACAATCATCCCAACATCCTCCATATCTAATGATAATATTCTTCCACCCCGACATCTAATTAAATCATACAAATGCACAATAATTAATTAAAATTCATTAATTATAAAACAAACATCTAAAATAAATAATACAAATTAAATATAAAAGCAAGAATATTGATCACGAATGTTTAATAATAAGAACAATAAATTATAAACTAAACTAAACTAAATGAAAATTTCAAAACGAACGTGTATAAATCGTGATTCACCTAAACTAAATCAAATAATAATTCACATAAAATAAATAAATAATACAAATCAAATAATAATTCACATAAACTAAATAAATAATACAAATGCACAATAATGGACGTGTATAAATCTCTAAACTAAATAATAATTAAATATTATAATTCATCGACACGGATATAACTAAACTAAATTAAATAATAATTCACCTAAATTAAACTAAATGTTATAAATTAAACTAAACTAGCTAAATGAAAAATTCAAGTGTATTGTTACGTATTTATAATAATTAAACTAAACTAAACTAAATTAACTATAATTTAATTCAACTACAAAATCATAAAATTTAATTTAACCCAACCCCACCCCCACGACCAACCCCACCCCCCCACGGCCAATCCCACCCCCACTACCAACCCCACCCCATGGCCAACCCCACCCCGTGTACAACCCCACCCCCACCCCGTGGCCAACCCCACCCCCACCCCGTGGCCAACCCCACCCAAGACGGCCAACCCCACCCCCACGGCCAACCCCACGCAGCGGCCAACCCATACCAACGGCTAAACTAAAAATTCAACTACTGATCTAAACTAAACTAAAATTAAACTAAACTAAACTATTTAATTCATCTAAACTATTTAATTCATCTAAAAATTCATAATACATCACGGTTAATTAATTATTCATACAAATTTAATTCATCTAAAAATAAATAATACAAGACGGTTAATTAATTATTCATACAAATGCACAATGGTTATAACCCTAAATAATTATTAATTGAAATTAATTAAAAATTCACCAAAATTCATCTAACAATAATTACATCAAAATAAAATTCATCTAACAATAATTACATCAAAATATTGAAATTACCTTTTATAATCCACTTATCCACTTAGAGACAGCGAGAGCGAGAGCGAGTTATAATCCACTTAGAGGCGAGAGCGAGAGCGAGTTATAATCCACTTAGAGAGAGAGACGAGAGCGAGAGCGATAGCGAATGAAATATATGTATAATTGCGAAATATTTGTTGGCGTAGAGTTGTTGATCGATAGCGAATGAAATATATGTATAATTGCGAAATATTTGTTGGCGTAGAGTTGTTGATAGAAGTAAATAGTTGTGTAGAGTTGTTGATGGAAGTAAATTTACTGATGAAAAGTTGTTGATAAGTAAATTCAGTGATGAAAAAGTTGTTGATCGAATTAAATTCACTGAAAAAGTTGTTGATGATTAGTTGTGTATTTAATTTACAAAAAGTGTTGATAAAATCATATAATTAATAATTAATAATTAATAATCAAATTCAATTTATAATTAATTTATAATTAATTAATAAATTCAGTATAATTAATAATTAATAATTAATGATAAGGATTTAAATTTATAAATAGTTAATAAAATTAACGGCGGCCAACCCCTAGGCGCGGCCAACCCTAGGCGCGGTTTATAATTAGTTTATAATTAATTTATAATTAATTAATAAATTCAATATAATTAATGCGCGGTTTATAATTAATTAATAAATTCAATATAATTAATAATTAATGATTATAAATAATTAATAAAATTACGGCGGCCAACGGCGCGGCCAACCCGAGGCGCGGCTATGCGCGGCCAACCCACCCCCACAACCCCTCGGCCAACCCTCCTCACGGCCAACCCCTACGGCCAACCCAACCCCACCCTGTATGCCAACCCACACCCTCACCCCTAGCGCCAACCAAGCGGCCAACCCTCCGCGGCCAACCCACGCCGGCCAACCCCACCCCACCGGCCAACACCGCCAACCCACCCCACCGCCAACCCCACCCCACCGGCCAACCCCACCCCACGGCCAACCCACCCCACCGCCAACCCACCGCCAACCCCATCCCACGGCCAACCCCACCCCAACGCGCCAACCCACCCCTTTAATTTAATTTAATTTAATTTAATTTGTACAATTTAATTTAATTTAATTTAATTTAATTTTTACAAATTATAACTTTAGTTTAATTTAATTTTTACAAATTATAACTTTAGTTTAATTTAATTTGTAAATTAAATTAAATTAAATTAACGGTTTTTTGATTTGATTGATTATTGAAATGATTGTGTCTTTCTGCAGTTCGTTGAATTCGTTGAAAATATATTTAAAAAATGAAATGGGTATACACCGCATTGTTTTTTTGAGATTGGATATATACTGATTCAAGTTTTAAAAAAAAGTGTATTTCCATATATTTCCACTAATAAAATTTGGTCCTTGTATCTTTTGGTGCCTCAGGTAGGTTGTCATACAATCTGGAATCTAATGATTGCGCTGGCGCTTTATTCTATGCAATGATGAAGTTGGCAGTGGACACTCCACATGGTTCTCTGGGTAAATTTCCTCATCTAGTGAAAGGAATTATATAATCTGTGAAACCTTTTTTTTAATGGTAAATATTGATAAAACCAAAATGCTGATGTAATATATGCACGAGGGTTATTTCGCAGGTTCCAATCCACCCCGTATTAACATATGTGATGTGAATTGATGTTGGGATTAGTATTCATAATTTTGTCTTCAATATATAGTCAATGTTAGATAGACCTCTTTTACAGTCTGGATCTGCTAGCATAAATACATGTTTTTCTTGCACAGGCTTAATATTCCCTCTAATAGTTTCTTACCATCAATCCTTCTTGTCTTTATAAAACTATACTGGTAAGAGATGGATCGTTTCTTCTATTTATTAATACATAAAATCATTGATTATACTTTTCAACTAAAGTATGTGATTGAAAATTTAATTCTATTTTTGAATTCTTAATAGTTTCAAAATCGGTCTTACTCTCAAGAGGACATTGATGAAGTTCGTGTTGAATGGGCAAATCTCATATTTCTTCACATATAGTATTGTGATGTTTTAGTTGTAAGTTATCGATCTTTTGAATTATTTTGTCTTGTGATACGGGGATACGTTCTTATTGTTTTGTTATGTGATGTGCATAGTATTTTCAGATAGTGATTTTGTAGTGTAATGAAAAGCATCAGTATATTTTGTATAGTGATTTTGAACGTAATGAAAGCAAGTATATTTTAATCTCATTTGCTATTAGATTGTGCGTTATTAATCAGATAGGTTTTAAATAAAGAAATTAACTACTATTGAAATCGAAAACCGTAGTACAAAGATATATCGACTACGCTTGATAAGTCAACCTGTAGTCTTTATTAAATCGACTACTGGTTGTAATAGAAAAGCGTAGTATATAAAATATAAAATTTGCATAAAAACCGTAGTAAATAGAGTCAAAACCGTAGTAAATATATTTAGACTACGACAAAATGCGTAGTGTATGCGAAAATAAGTGTAGTCTAAGTCGATATAGACTACGACAAAAAGCGTAGTGTATGTGAAATTCAAGTGTAGTCTATAGTCGATATAGACTACGCCGAAAAGCGTAGTGTATATGCGAAATTCAAGTAGTGCAGTCGGTATAGACTACGCTTAAAAGCGTAGTCTATTGGTAAAAGTGTAGTCTATAGTCGGAATAGACTACGACAAAAAGCGTGGTGTATGTGCACCTAGTTTTCTCTACACCATTTTTCTCTACGGTCCAAAACGCACATAGACCACACATATTATGCGTAGTCTATACTGATTTTTCTAGTAGTGATAGTGAAAGTCCATGTTGTGTTAACTAAACTAATTCATCTAATTTTGGTGTTGTCTATTCCTCCGTTACAATCGACATGACATTTTCGCTATGAAGCACGTGAAGATTTGACAGTCAGTAATAAGATGTAGGATTATTTACTTGAAAATTCATTGGTACTCTATATGAAGAGATTTTGTAAAAATATAGATATAGACGCAATTATTGATGAATTTTATTGTTGAAGTCTCAAAATTAAAGGCGTGAACATCTTTATTTTTAGCTCTTCCCATTTATCAAATTTTGATCGCCTCAATTACATTCTCAATAAATGAAAAGGTGAATAATACAAAAAAAAAATGATAGTAGAATACAACTAATATTAATTAGCGTAGTGTTAAATATAGATAATATGTACATACATAATACCCTTAATAATTATAGTATCAAGACCATTTTCAAATTACCCTTAGTCCATTTTCGATAATTATATTATAAAATTGGGATGTTTTTATTTTTCTCTTTTTACTCAAATAATTTTGAAACAAATGATTAATTTCTTTTTTTTAAAATCAACACTGTGGAAATATAGATATGTATCAATTATACCATTATATATATATTTATATACATATATTAATATTTATTAATTTTGAATATATTTTAATTTGAAAATATCTATATTTTATGTACATTATAATGTGTTAATATTCTTACACTAGATTAATATATTAAATTCAAATTAAGACATTATAATATTCATAATAGTTGTAAATAAATGTATTCAAATTAAAATATATTAAAATCTGATAAATAATTCTTTATGGATACATGTCAATCTATTTTTGGAGTCAATTTGTTTTAATTTATCTTTTATCTTTTCATTTTATTGCATTATTTGTATTTTCATGTATTCATTTTTACTATGTAATTAATATTATGGTTTAATTAAACTAAAATATGATATCATGTTTATGCTAAATTTTTTGAAAAACAAGAACAAGAAGATGAGGAAATCTCAATAGGGCATAAACCAATATTGTGTAGAACAAATGGAACTAGTTAATTTAATTTACAGAAATTAAAATCTTTTGTCAGATGTTCCATGGGAGTAAATTCTCTTTCTCTCTCTCTATAGATTTAGGTAATGAATGAAACATGCATGCTAATTATGATGTGTGTTTGGCAGAATGTTCACTTCGTTTTGCAAGAGAACGAGTATCATGAAATGAATATATCGCGAGAGGATTGGGATGTGTTAGTAGTTGATATATATATATATATATATATATATATATATATATATATATATATATATATGTGTGTGTGTGTGTGTGTGTGTGTGTGTGTGTGTGTGTGTGTGTGTGTGTGAAGAAATTAAAGTGGAAGAGTGGAGATATGATGCTTTCGAGAGGAAGACATAATCATCGATTGTTGCAGCTTGAGTTATCGAAGAATTAATCTAGATTTTGAGATTGATTGCATGCATTCATTCCAACACTTTTCTCTCAATTATACTACGTATTAAGGAAAGATTATAAGTACATAAGATTGACATTTGAAATAGTCCCCTCCTTAATGACCGCAAAGGGTAATTACGTGAATTTCATAATTAAATAAAACTGTATTAACCCCTTAATTTTTGGAAATATGCAAAATGACAAAAATATCAAACTATATATGTATATATTATGTACATTTAGATTTATCCTATTAATTATTTCGTGATATGGGAACAATGAACTATATCTTCCGAGCGCGCGTCCTAAATGGGAAAATCTCCAAGCTCGGTTAGTGGTAGATCTTTAATAAAGTCTTAAATTATACAGAAAAAATAAAGGATATTATCATATTGCCTTAATGTAAAAATTAAATGAACGACTATCGATTTTCGAGGTTTTGAGGAGCACTTTTAACTTCTACAAACAACTAATTGTTACAAATTATAGATGCAATAAATTTTGTATGTTGTAATTTATGCATGATTTATGAAAGCATCAAATGGATAATCGGTCCCAAAAAAATTAGGATGATTTAATTGATTGCTAAACGATAACGAACAATTTGCTATCTTTTAGATATTTTGTCATTTTAAATCTTGATTTTGTATAATATATCGTCATGTTCTAATAATTTGCAATCAATGAAAAATAAATATGAACCTTTTATGTCGCCGTTGACATTAATACCTATATTGACATTTTCACGCTTGATCATGCCAAGCAAATTTATTAAGGAAGATTCTAGTGTTTTAGATGTATATAAGACGAAAGGAAAAATTAATGCTAATACTTTATCGATTAGATTAACTTTACAAGCATCCCCAAAATATTGTAGAATATAGATAATAATTAATCCTTTAGTGAATTGAGAGATAAAGACACGTAATTAGGGTTGACGTGTGTCGAGTCATTATTATATCGATACGATAACGACATGATACGATAAGAGCAAACACGAACACGGCTCGTTAATGATATGCCCGACACAAACACGATCTGAAGACATACACGCATACGATATGTATATGAATATGCCATGATTTTTCATGTTTATCCGACATGGTAATGACATGAGACTACAAATTCAAACAAAAATTAAGAAATAAATTAATAATATAATAAATATATAGAAAATAAGAATATATTTACTATTAGATATAACAAGGATAACGATTGACCATGTATTTTTAGTAAATATTTTTTGCTGTATTTGCGTATAATTCTCCCATTAATTGTGGGCTTTCTATTGTATCTTTTGTAATCTTGCTTTATTAATAATAGATTACTGATCACCTCCAGTAAGGGGTGATTTTCAAATCTTCTCACATGGTATCAGAGCAACGATCTTAAACCCTACTCTTTCTTCTCAACAGCCGCCATCTTCCGCAGATCATCATCACGTCCGACTCGTCCCCTCCGTCAGGTCATTCGTACACCGATCGGTCCTCCGTGTCGATCTGTTCATCTCTTCCTTCTTTTCGCTAGTCTCTTGCTAGAGATCCTCAATTCCCTTCTTTGGTCCTCTCCAATTCTCGATCGAAAAATCTCATGGCCGCTTCATCTTCCGATGCCTTACCCATTACGACAATGATCAACATGGTTGCTGCTATCAAATCAATGCCACAAATTATCTCCTCTTGCCGTCAAATCGTGTATATGGTCAATGCTTCGATTTGATGGGTTTTCTAGACGGCCCACTATTGCGCCATCACCAACTATTACTGCGCCAATGTTATCTCGGTCAACCCCGCATACACGGCTTAGAAGATGAAGAACAAGAAACTTCTAAGTGTGTTGTATACCTCTCTCCGAAGATGCCGCTTGAAGTCATCGACTGCCTACCTCATGGGACATGTGGTTAACTCTTGAGATTGTTTTCTTCTTGATCGCGTCAAGATCAACTCGGGAAGAACTTCTTTCTTCGTCGGGTGCTTCTTCCAGAGGAGTATGGTAAGAAGTTCAAGCTTTTGTTTGATCATTGAATGCCATTGGTCGTCCATGGAGGAAACCGATAAGAGTCATTGATTTTTGCGTGGTTTGGGAGTTTAATTTCTTGGTTTCATGGACACTCGTATGGCTCTATCTCCTATTCCCACATTCCGTGATTTGTTGAACCGTGCAAAGCAATAAGATCTTATGCTCAGAGCCATGGAGGCTCCGCTTCTCGGCAAGATTCACGGTGATCAAGGGTTGTCGTCGAATCGGGCCCATCTCATGGTCGTGGGTAGTCCAATGAATTATCACTCGTCGGGTCATCTTGGTGGGCGTGGGCGGTCCACCGACCGTGGTTCTTCTTTCGACGTGGTCGGTATTTGAACTCTCGTGGTTTTGTTTCAAGAAATCAAACTAGTAGTACAAGTTCGAACAACGGGCGCCGACCTTATATTCCTCATTGTCAAATCTGCCGTGGGGGCATTATGCGCATAAATGTCCCCAATTTCTCGCTCGCCGCTATTTCCTCCGCAATTTGGCCTGTGCTTTACATCATCTTACAATGTTTCCGACTCTACCCCGATTGGTATCTTGATTCGGTGCTTCGCTTCATATGATCAATCACCACCGCATTGGATTCTTCCGAGCCTTATTCAGTAACGACTGCTATTGTTGGTAATGGAAATGCTTTAAATATCTCGCATATTGGTTCTCGTAAATTATCTCGCCGATGTTCACTTGTTGGATGTTTTGGTGGTGCCTCATATCACCAAAAATCTCTTATCTATTAGTAAATTAACCTCGACTTTCCCGTTGATGTTATATTTTCGATAAGTTCTTTGCGATTCGAATCGGGTGACAAAGGACATCTTGCTCGTGGAAAGTGTGATAAAGGCTTATACTTGCTAGACAAGGGGTCTCGGCTTTGGTGGCGCAGTCAAATAAAGTCTTAAAGGCTAGTTTTGATTTGTGGCATTTACGTGGGCATGTCCCATTTTCCATTGTTTCGTTATTGCATAAACTTGGTCATTTGTCGGTCACTTGATTCGCTGAGTCACGGTATTTGCTCTTCCCGCCGCTTAGCAAAGAGCAAGAAACTTAACTTTCAATTGATGAAAACGTCTTGACAATGTTCTTGATTTAATACATTGTGATTTATGGGGTCCTGCACCTGTTACCACTTCTGATGGATTTCGCTATTACGTTGCTTTTGTGGATGATTTTTCTCGCTTTTCGTGGATTTATCCATTACGTGCTAAGTCTGAGTTTTATGACATATTAGTTCGCTTTCATGCATTTGTCTGCACTCAGTTTTCCCGTAGAATCAAGATTTTTCAAAGTGATGGTGGGACCGAATTTACAAATTCAAAAGTACGTGATTTTATGCACTTGAATGGTATTCGTCATCGGCTTTCTTGTCCCTATACACCTCAACAAAATGGTAGGGCTGAACGTAAGCACCGTCACATATCTGAAACTTGATTATCTATGCTATTTCATGCTCATGCTCCAAAGATCTCTTTGGTTCGATGTGTTTGCTCTCTGTTTTTGTGATTAACAGGCTGCCTTCCCCACTTCTGCATGATACTTCTCCATTTCAGCTTCTATTTCACTCTGTTCCGAATTATGCAAACTTTAAACCATTTGGGTGTCGTGTATTTCCGTATCTCCGAGATTATGCTGCTAATAAATTGGAACCTCGCAGTCGTCCTTGCATTTTCTTGGGTTATAGTAGCATCTACAAAGGTTTCTGTTGCTATGATCCGGAATCCTCTCGCATCTTCACCACTCGTCATGCCCAATTTGACGAACACTGCTTTCCATTCTCTCGGACTCCGTCCACAACTCCGATTTCTGATTTGGATATCTCCACTTTCCTGGATGTTACGGACTGCCCATTGCCTGCTAAGCCTGGCCTTGCGCCCAGTCGGCCTACCCCAGCGCCCGTACGCACCCCATCTCCAGCTAGTGAACCCGTGCGTATCGTCCAGCCCCAGGAAGATCATGTTGAGCTCCAGCCAAACCCACCACACGATCCAGGCCAGAATCATCCTTCAGTTCATGCCCCGGCACCTGTCGAGCTCCAGCCAAACCCACCACATGATCCGGCCGAATCACCTTCCTGTTCCTGCCCCGGCACCTGCCGAGCTCCAGCCAAACCCACCACACGATCCAGCCCAGAATCACCCTCCTGTTCCTGCCCAGGCATCTACCGACGCTCCTGTCGAGCAGGTCCCTGCTGTCCCACCTCTTAATCATCATCCTATGGTCACGAGGGGACGTGCTGGCATATTCAAGCCTCGCTATCCTGTTAACTTGACGTCCACTGCCCTTTTGTTTGCTCTTGTTGCCACTTCTGAGCCTTGTGGTTTTAAGTCTGCTGCAAAGCATCCTGAGTGGCTTGCCGCTATGCAAGAAGAAATTGACGTTCTTCGTTCGAACAACACATGGGATTTGGTGCCTCGCGCCCTTGGCACAAATATAGTTGGTTCGAAGTGGGTTTTCCGTACGAAGTTTCTTGCTGATGGCTCCATTGAGCGCCACAAAGCCCGTCTTGTTGCTCAAAGCTTTACTCAGATTCCCGACACTGACTTCCATCATACTTTCAGTCCAGTTGTTAAGGCTACTACTGTCCGAATTATCTTGGCTCTCTCCGTACAACACAGTTGGCCTCTACATCAACTTGACGTGAAGAATGCATTTCTTAATGGCGTTCTTGACGAACCCGTATTTATGGCTCAGCCTCCTAGTTTTGTGGATCCACAATTTCCTGATCATGTCGTAGTCAAGAATGCTTTATATGGTCTTCGTCAGTTGCTTTTGCACGGTACCGAGGTTTAGCACGTATCTATCAAGCTCGATTTTCTTAGTCGCAGTGACTCTTCCTCTTTCATTTCCACAAAGGTACCTCATCGTTTATTTGTTGTTGTATGTGGATGACATTATAATTACGTGAAATGATCCTTCTCTGCGCAATTTTATCTCCTACCACCGTGAATTTGCCATTAAGGATCTTGGTCGCCTTAATTATTTTCTTGGGCTTGAAGTCCCGTACACTTCCGATGGTCTATTTGTTGGGTAGGCAAAGTATGCACATGATATTCTTGAACTTGCTAAATTATTGGATGCTAAGCATGTTTCCACCCTTTGACAACAAGGAGTCTCTTATTAATCTTGGCTCTCTATTTCGTGATCCCACTTTGTATGTGTCTCTTGTTGGAGCTCTCCAATATTCGACCGTTACTCGTCCGCATCTTTCCTATGTAGTCACTCGGTTAGTCAATTCCTTCATTCGCTGGGATGATCATTTTTGGCGATCAAGAGGATGCTTCGCTATGTCAAGGGCATTGTGCACTATGGTCATCCTTCAAGAAAATCCTCGAATTTTCCATCTTAGGTTATTCGATGTCGACCGGGCTCGTTGCATAGAGACTCGCTCTCCACTTATGGCTACTCCATTTTCATTGGGAAAATCTCGCTTGGAGTGCCAAGAAACAACCAACTGCTGCTCGCCCACCGTGAGTCCGAGTATCGTGCTATGGCTAATCGCGGCACCGAACCGGTTTGGGTCACCAATTTGCTTCATGAGCTCGGATCACTTCCTCCTTCTAGCCTATTCTCTTGTGTGATAACAAGAGTGCTATCTTCCCGAGTCAAAATCCGATGGCACACAAGAGGGCTAAGCATATTGATCTTGATTATCACTTTGTCCGTGAGCTCGCTTCCTGGTAAGCTAGCCACTGCTTGTTCCATCCAATCTCCGCCTAGTGACATTTTCACGAAAAGCTTACCACGTCCGACCTTCGAGTTTCTCGTTCCAAGCTCTGCGTGTCTTCATCCCACGCAACGCTTGACGGGGTAATAAGGATAACGATTGACCATGTATTTTAGTAAATATTCTTTCTCAGTATTTATGATAATTCTCCCATTAATTGTGGGTTTCTATCAGTATCTTTTGTAATCTTGCTTTATTAATAATAGATTACTGATCACCTCCAGTAAGGGGTGATTTTCAAATCTTCTCACAAGATATATATAAATAAATTGAATTATACGAAAATGACACGATCTGACACGAACACGAATACAAATACAATATAAAAATTATCGTGTTACACGAACATGACACGGATTCGACATACAACACGAAATTATCGTGTCCTTATTTTATTTTCATGATAAGAACACGAACACGACACGATAAGACTGAACACTAACACATTAACTCTATACGTATACGTGTTGTATTTTCATGCCGTGTCAGAAAATTGTCAGCCATACCTAATCTAGCAATGATGAATAATAATAACAACAATAATAGTAATTTCAAGCAAAGAATTTGACAAGAAAACTTGGGACATATTAAATAGATCGATCTCATTGTTCAATAAATAAGAACAACTTAAAGTAAATAAATAATTAAAGAAGAAATCGAATTTGGCAACCGACGATGTTTCTTAAAGTTAAAATATAATTTCCCCTGAATTGGTAGTGTTATTTAATTTGTGTACCGAGTTCTCTTTGGAAATACATCACCATTAATAATTAATATATTTATTGTTAAAATGGGGTCAAACAATTTTGTCACGTCTACCAATAAATATCACATAGTATGTTACCAAATATATTTTGATATTTATAGTTATCTTAAGTTATAATATGTCGAGAATAATTTTACTAGTAGGTGTGATGTTATGTATTTTCAATTTTATTTTTCACCTAATTTAGATTTTCCATTTTCACCCTCATTCTCAACTGTTCTCCGTGTTCAACTCGCGCTTCGGCACACCGGAGAGGCAAATCAGAACCAGAATATTAGGGGAGAGAGAGAGAGAGGGAGATGAAAACAACATCCCCACGACCCAGTTTTGTAGAGAGATGAAATAGGCGCTTGCTTTCTGCGATTTTAATATCGATCATCCAAATCCTTTTTACCGTCTACCAAGTGACGAGAATCCGTCATTATCTTCCAAGATCATCTATTCGCAAACTAGCTGTCGATTTCTTAGGGTGAATTTCTCGGTGTTGATTTTCGAAATAAAAAATGGGTTATCTTTTGATGGTGATGAAGAATGTTGATTCTCCGAAGGGTTTGTTTATGATGTAATATGGCGCTTCTGCTGGCCCTCATTAACACCAAAGATGTCGCTTTACATTGGTCGCGAGGCTTCAAAGGTTCGAATTCTTCATTTGGGATTTCAATTTTTTTTATGGGAATTATTTGGAATTTATTGTATTGTATTCTTTTATATTTATTTTGGGATTTTGAACGTGAAGTTATGGAAGAGAATTTGTACAGAGACCTCAACAGAAATCGTTCTACTTGGTGAAAATTGGAAGTATATTTTAGGTGGCCTCATATTTCAGGTTTGTTCTTGCCTATTTTATTTATGTTTCATGATGAGACCAGTATATGTAGCTTACCTGAAATGGCCAGAGCATTTTTCTTGCTTAAATTCGTTGCCATAAAATATCTTGTTTTTCATGAGTTTGTTTCTCTGAGCTGTTAGCCGGTTATAATGAATTTCTGTTAGCAGTAAAAGTTGTTTTTCCAAAGTTTGCGATCTTGGTTGATTAAGGTTCCATCCTCTCCTCGGCCAAGAAAGAATATAATTGTGTTTGTGTGCTCGTGCTCATGTGGGATGCAAATGGAGTAATATGAAGAAAATAACAGAAAGTCTCAAATTCCGGAACTCTCGTTCCATGTCAGCATGGACATGGATGTTCAATGAGTTGTTTCATATACTTTTTCACAAGTTTTTTTTTCTTTTTTTTTTTTTCTAATGTGATTTTATTGTATCAAAGGAGAAAAAAAATGAACTTTTGGTATTGGTTTTCACTTTTGTCCTATGCAAGAGTTGTTTTAAGTGCTATCTTTTGAAGGATCATGTAGTACTCATTATATAGGAGTAAACATGCATAGATGACCCATAAATTACAGGGAAAATGCGTCGACTAATTGTTTCTGCTCTAGCATTATCGATATTGTATGAAAATTGGAGTTTCTTGCCATTCTCCACATTGCCATGAATATTCTAGCTGTAGCAGAAAACCAGTATTTAATAACTTATTAGGGTTTGGAATTTACTCGAGCAGCTATACGGTGTATCTTGTTCTATTAATGAATTGGAAAAGATATATTAGGTCACAAGCTGGCATTAAGTATGTTTAAGCCATCCGTTGATGGAAGTTCATATAATAATTCAGCTATTTACTTCCATAGTGGTGACATGAACAATTTTTGGCTTATTATGGCATCATCAGACGTTGTGAGTCTTGTGACTTCTTGAAGTGAAATGAAATATATTCAGCTTTATGCGGTATTATATGATTCTCTGTTTTGCTAAATAGCTTGTTACTTCTCATTGTACTGTTTGAAAGAGAAAATACATTTTGGCCTAAAATGTTTTCCTCAATGTGGAACAAGGCACGATCGAGTATGTCATAACTTCTATGTGTAAAATCTGACTTCCCTCATAATACCGTATACCAGTACATCCATGGACTGGCTGCTCGAGGAGTTCATTATTTACACAGACCTGGACCGACACTTCAGGATCTAGGCTTCTTTCTTCTTCCGGTAAGTGTAAATTATTTTGATCTTTTTACTGCCTAATGTTACTATTAACAAGCCTGCTGATTTCTGTATCAAACCTCTCCAACTGTAGGAGCTTGGGCAAGATAAGGCTTACATTAGTGAAACTGTATTTAGCATTATTTTTCTGTCTTTCATCTTGGTGAGTTTTTCAACAATTAGTTAATTTTCTTTGTTTTTCGGTGTAAATATATTGATCCCAACCTTTGCAATGCTGCACACAGTGGACTTTTCATCCTTTCTTCTCGAAGAGCAAGAAAATCTATACTGTTTTGATATGGTGCAGGGTACTAGCGTTCTTAGTTGTAAGTCGCCTTCTTACTAACCTTTGTTCATAATGATCGATCATATACTTGAAACTCAGCAATTTTTTTGGAGTTTTTAGATGCTCGACTCTTTGCATAGTAGATCAATCAATCACAAATGTTTCTATGATTAATCATCTGTCTACTTTGCCACAGGCTTGTCAAACTCTGAGGATAATAACTTTTTATTCGACACAGCTGCCCGGTCCAAATTATCACTGCAGAGAGGTGAAACTTTCTTTGTTTTCTTTCTCATTATCACCTCTTTCTGCTAAAGTTCTATCATTGACTATGTTTCTAGAATTTGTACGCGAATTATACAGTTTATACTGGGAATTTTGTAGGGCTCAAAGCTTGCAAGGCTGCCTCGCCCAGATAATATTTTAGAAGTTCTATTAATTAATTGTAGGTGACAATTTCCTTTTGTCTCCTATATGGCACTATAATTATCAACAGCATATGTGATTGTTCGTTCACTGAGAACTCTGGTTGTACAGTTCCTCGCGGGGTGCTTTACGGCTGTGGCGATCTAATATTTTCGTCACACATGATATTCTCTCTCGTCTTTGTGCGTACATTCCATAAATATGGAACTCATAGGTGATTACGAGTTGTTTTAGGAGTAGTTTCTACGAATCTGCCCTATACTACTGTGGCTCTTTACATGTATCTTGTTTTGGTGTTGCAGATTTGTGAAGCATTGTGCTTGGTTGACTGTGGTGACTCAGAGCTTATTGATTGTTGCATCACGTAAGCATTACACCGTCGATGTCGTTGTAGCATGGTAATGTATGCCGTTTTTGCTAGGTTTAGGTTTAGGTTTTTGACACGTAATCTGTCGACTCCGTCGATTACCGTCTCATGGATTTTGGCGTGCGTGATTCTGTTGCAGGTACACAGTAAATTTGGTTGTATTCTTCTTAGACAAGAAGCTGCCAGGTTGGCCTTTTCTTGTTTCCATAATTTCATCTGATTTATTACTTTGCTTATTGATTCAAATTTTGAGCCTGACCTCGATTCTCTGCCCGAAGAACTACCTGATCGTTCGAGTGGCGCTGCATCGCAGTTGCTTCCGTTGAGCAAAGATACGAGGATAAAAGACGAGAATCATAAACTCTTGAACGGAAATTCCGGGGATTCTGCTGACTGGGTATAGAAACCTCCCCCACCCGCCCCATCTCTCTATACACAAAATTTATAATAGACCGTATCACAGGTCAAAATCTAGAAGACGACACTTGTACCCTATTCCAAACCACATAACTGGTGTAATATTTGTAATTTATCGGTGTTTGGATCCAGATATCAGTACGGTTTTACGGATCTTAACTTGTTGGACGATCTTAGACGAGACTCCCCTTCTTGATATTTTCAGTATCGACCCTGAGTTGCACTGACACTTCGCTTTCCTCTTGTTCAGAGACCACGGACGCAAATCAATGGAAAGATCGCGGAAGAAGGACATGCAGGGCATGTTGAAGCAGCTATCAACAGTGCATAATCGACGAACAAGGCATCACTGCAACTGTCCGATCGTTTCCGGAAAAATCGCCCTCCCCTTTCTCAAGGCCCGATAAGCATCACCTGTAATCTTAGATCATGTATACTTGGTTAGATTTACAAAGCTTACATACTAAGATGGCTATCAATGTCAATTGCAGCAACCATAACGCATGAAGGAATTTTTCATAGTTCTGATTTGGCTCTCAGCATTTTTGATTGTATGTCAATCTCGTGCTTCATTTCATTCTCTCATCAACAACAAAATCATTGGCAGTAAACACTACACGGGTAAGGTTGTAAACTTGCTGAGCCGAGCCATTCTTACAATTATTTGTCTACGTTTGGTGAAAGCATATAATGCTTTACGATAGCAGAAAACATTATAACTAAACAATGGAACATAATTGCATCAAAAAAATTACCAGATTTTAGTTTGCCAACACGAAGACCATTTGATTTCTCAATGATTGTATATTCATGCACTTGTTTTTCTTTCTTCTCCTCCTTTGTTGAGACAAGGTGGGGTATAATTTCTCCATCATCATACTATATATTTTCCCTTTATTTTAATTTTTTTTAAATTCTCGAATGTGTGGGAGTGGGCTGTACACAGCTAGTTTCGCTAGCCATGTGCCTTGATCCTTTTTGGATGTGCATCTTCGTTAATGCTATTGTTTGGATATTTGTCTCGTAATTATTAGTGTAACAAAAAGAATAATCAAAGAATATTTTTTGATGTCTTTTAGGGACGGTCTAGTGGTAAAATGACTTAACGCACAAGATCACATGCTCGAATCTCATTAACGCTTCTATAGGTTTGAATTTATTACACATGGTTTTTCAAGGATGGTTTCCCATTGTGTATGATTCATGGTACTGTAAACATGAGGTTTACTCGAGACGGATTGAAAATAGCGGTGCAGATTCTCTATGAATTCAAAAAGTCACACCGATTTTTCAATGGTAGCGTGGTTTTAAGTGTGATTTATCTATCTTGTGTGGTTTATAATTATGCGTATTAACATGAATATACTCAGTGTGTATCAAAAATAGCAACTGCATATTTCACATGAATTAAAAAATATACATATTTTTGATGCATCCCCACTTAAAAAAAACCTCCGGGGACTGCCTACAATTTAAGCATATTAATCAATATTATCTACTTTATTTTACGAAAAAAAAGTTATAGCACTAGTACATTCGCAATTTTGATTCGAACCAGTCATTCGGCTACAAGGTTACCATTCCATACTTACACCTCCCCAATAGGTGAGTTTTGTTTAAGCCCATGCAGGTAAACGAACAAATTACGTTCAATCACGAATCTATATATATAAAAAAAAAAGAACCATTCCTCATATTATTTTTTCGCCTAAACTGCAATTAATATTTTTTATATTTTTTATTAGCAAAGAACTTATTATTTTGATTCAAAGTGTAATTAGTTGTTGGCTTAATTTGTTCCAATTAATTCCCTTGTTAATGAAAAAAAAGTAACCGATAATTTGTTTTCTCTTAGTTTTATTTAGATTGGGATGTCATTTGAAGTCTATATGACTGAATTTTTTTAAACAAAGATTTTATTTAATTTCGACCTTCTTATTAGTTGAATAGTAATTATTTTTTACGTTGTTGTTTGAAAAAATTATTACCCCTACTTGAATAGTCCCATATAAATGAATTGGGTGCACATGTTTTGTAGATGACTTTTTGTAATTCAAGTTTTTAATAATTTTATGAACTCAATAAATAAATATTGTCGGTTTCCTTCTTTTCTGTTTCTTGTCTTTCAGTTTTCATTTGTCATTTTCTCTCTTACTTTGAGTTGTACTACTTTCATTTTGATTAAATAATTTTATATTTAAAGCTTTGACTAAAAAATAGGAACAATTTAAGGAAAAAAATTTCTTTTAATTCAACCATTTTATTTAAAACTTACAATATTAAAAGTGCACATATATAGGTACCACTAATTACGATAAATACATCAATATATCTTACCATCCGATGAGATGCTAAAATAATTCTTTACTCTTTTTCTTTTTTTTATATATCATGGGGAACCCCGCAGTCGCTATTGTCACGCCCCAATTCTTAAAATAATGGAAACTCGTAAATCGAGACGCGACTAATGAAATTACGAAAAATATAAGGTAAAAAGTTGACTCGAATGATCAAAGCAATAAACCCTTAGAATTTGGGAATAACTTCCTAAATGAAAATGGAAGACATCGAATAATGTAATCCAATCAAAACAATAATTATCCTCAGGATCACAAGTTTAGTTTCATGCTTCTAATAGCCAATATCGTCAAAATACTAAACATCAAGGATTCGAGTCTAAGTTCATCAAAGGTACAATTCAAGTCGTGACAAGAAGGAAAAATGAAATTAGAGCTAGTTCATCACGGAAGTCTAAATACTGAAATAATCCGTCAAAATACGGAGTGAACTCTAATCTCGGCTACCGTGTCGGTACCCATTAATCAACCCGAAAACATTTGAAAACATTTGGGTGAATACTAATGTACTCGGTGGACATGCATTTTCTATAAACATTTCATACATTCGTAAGCGGTTTATTCAATCACGATAACATAACTTGAAGGTTTTAAAGAGAAACCACTTCTAAGCATGCAAAATATTTCATTTATCGGGCCCATTGTCACGACTCTTACATTACTCGCTTTGATCCGGACCTCTAGCCACCGTCGGATCACATGCCCCCATTATTGTCATCGGGACGTAACCCTGACAAATTCATAATTACATGACGTACTTGAACGCATCCGCACAAGCACCATAATAACATAGCGTCTTTCTAACGCGTCCGAGCAAGCACTCTTATAACGCCTCATGATTATGTTAGTGCGATGGAGATCAACCCACGAAACAACTAACTAGTGTACACAATTCTCAATTAACATATTAAGTTTAAAGAGAATCTCGATCGATACATTTACGAGCCTTAAAGCAGTAGAAGCGCACAAAAACATTTTATTGGATAAGCAGTTTGATTTCATGAAATATCGAGCGTATAACTCAAATATACTTTTGTAAATAAAGCCCACTTTGATAGGACAAAGTTCTTACGAAATCACTATAAGACGCGTCCTGGAAAGCAACGCTAATCCCTCGATCAACAAAACCTACAAGAAGACTAATCTTAATAGGTCTCGAAAAGCTAGCCTTAAGTTCAAGTAAAGGATTATACTAACTTATGATTCGTTAAACCCGAGTTTTCAAAATATAAATAAATTTGAAAACTAATTTCTATCGGCTAAGGCACCAACAATACCTCTTGCTCGACTTTTCGTTTAAAAACGATTTAATTTCATAATCTTCTTATGATAAATAATTTTTACAAAAAGTATAATGAAATTGAAATACATACTAAATTCATGTATATTAAATAATCTCACTTAATATAACTCATAATAAAATTATCAAATTATGCACTTGTCTAACATAATTTAATTTATTAACTATTCTAACTTAATTAATTTCATTAAAAGAAATTAATTACATTAATTAAATAGGTCATGATCATAAATAAAAGTAATTTAAACTTGGACTTAACATTAACTTGATCAATTAATTAATTAAACTTAATAGTAATTAATTAATTAATTAACTTTCCATAATTAAATAATTCAAACTTATATTTAAGTTTAAGTTAATTATTTAATTAATTAGACTTAATATAATTTAATTAATTAAGTCTCAAAGCTAAACCTCATTTATTTAATTAATTAAAGTCCAAGGATTTAATTAATTAGAGCAAATCAATTCATTAATTAAATTAAAGCCCAACTATTATAAAAGACAGCCCAATCATGTTAAATAAAATGGAACAGCCCATTTAATTTAAAAAAAACAAGGCCCAGCCCAACTTTTAAAAAAAAGAATCAGCCCATATTTTAAACAAGAACAGCCCAACACTTTGAAATAAAATGGCCCAACACAATATTCCATTCCATCTCCTTTTCTCGGCCCAAACCAAAATCGGCCCAATCCATTTCAATTATTAAAATAAACCCCAGCCCAATCTCATTTTAAAAAATAGAACAAGCCCATAACTTATGCATTTCGGCCCAAACATTTAAATAAAATAACCCAACACTTAAAATGAGCCCAACTCATTTTAAATGAGCCCAATACACTTTGAAACCCTAAATCTAAATCTTCCCTCCCACTTTTTCCGGCGCCGCTTTCCGGCCAGCCGCCATCGCCGGCGGCCAGATTCCGGTGACCTCACATTTTTATTCTTTTTCTTTTTCCTCACTTCTCTCTCGGCCCTCACGTCCCTCTCTCTTCTCTCTCGGCTCACACACCGGCGCACACATACGAGGCCGCCGCTGCTGCCGCTCCTCCCCAGATCCGGTGAGGTTGTCGCCGTCGAAAGCCTCCCTCTCTTCTCTCTCTCTGTACTCTTTCCTATTTCTTTCCAACAGCTCACCGTCTGTCCTCTCACTCCCACGCACACTCACGTACACACGCACACACGCACCGACGAGCACACACACACGGCGAGCCACGCACGCACGCACGCACGCGACGGCGACACGCCGTCGCACACACACCTTCAGCGCCGCCGCCACACACACGAACGCACACACAACAACACACCAACACACACGCGAACGGTGGCAGCACACCCACGCCGACGATACACACACACGCAACGCGACGACAGTGCCACCGTCGCCACGTCGCTGCCCCTTTCAGCGCCGCCGCCGCCTGCCGTCTCCCACCTCCCTCTTCTTCTCGCCCTCACCCTCTCGGTCCATCTCTCAAACGCCTCTCTCTCAACATACACAAAACAGCAACACACACTCATATACATAAACTTCATTCTCTCTTCACCTCAAAACTCACGCACCCACACCCTATCTTCACATATATTCATATACACACTAAAATGAATAGGAGGTTAGAAGTTAAACCTTTAAGGATTTGTTTTGTTGAAGTTGCAAGAATGAGTGAGTGAGTGAGTGAATTGTGAAATTGGGAGGCTAGGATTCAAGAATTTGGAAGAAGAGAGCTCATATAGTGTAGATTTCAATGGGCTTTCTTGTTGGGCTTTTTCAAACTAAAGCCCATTAGATAAATTATTTTACTTGCTTCGAGGTTCGATCCTTAAGACTATGAATTAATAATTAAACATTAGCATAATTATTGATATAATAATTTATAAGTATATATATAAATCATATTCGATTACTATATAATATATAATAATTCTCGTAATCATTTCATAATATTTAATGAAATAAATTCTTTTGTTGGAATTTAAAAATTTTCTTTCATTAGCATGAATCATTTTAAATTAAGTTCGAAAGTCATTCTAAATCCTATTGAGAAAGACGGGTATGACATTACCTTAGGTGCAAGACCCAAAACCCCACGCCTGCGATAGCGCAAGAAACCACACGGAGACAGTAAACCACACTTGAAAACCAACGCCTCGTGCGATAGCACATAACCGGGTAAACCCCACGCCTCGCGTGCAATAACCGCAAACCACGGAGACAGATGTAAACCACACTTGAAAACCGGGTGTGATGTGCTCAAACCCATAGAGGCGTTTGGTGGGGTTCGAACCATGACCTCTCGATCACAAGAACTCACCTAACCATTGGATCGTCCTTGGGACAATAATTCTTATGAATTGTTGATAGACAGACTAAAATATATATAGCATTGAAATTTTCGATTAATCGAGTAAACTTAACATAAACATACAAATGAGATACATTTCGTGTATTTATCTATGACAAAATCACACTAAAATAATGCACTCTAAGTGCATCAAAATTTCGATCGGAAATAAATGCAAAATAAATAACCAATGAGTAATTATAATCTTTGCTCATTCTATTTAAGCTACAACTATTGCATGATAAAATCATTCTTGCTATCTGATGGAGATGAAGCCGCGATAGCATTCTTGGAGAAATATGCGCCTCTTCCAGTCTTGAAGAAATAGTTTATTAATTTGCGTTTGTTTATTGTTTGCAGTTTTATTATTCTTATAGGACTTAGTTGCAATTTCTTATTCTCATCTTGTTTAGTATTTAAAGAACCTGTGCTTTAGGGTTCAGAAGTTAGTTGATTATTGATTAAAGAAAACGAGGAATTTCCCCTCAAACTCCTGTGTGCGTGTTCTTGTGTGTACCCGCTGCGTCAGTTGGTATCAGCGACCAGGACACTCCGATCGCCATGCCTCCACGCATTGATGTCACCGAGTTGCGTCAACAGTCGCCACTCACTCACGAATCGCGCGACGCATGCATACGGCATGATGCGTAAATGAACGTCGGCGGTTCGGTTTGATCGTCGAGCCAACCCCGCCATCAACGGCGGCGCGCAGTCAGCGCGCGGCAATCGCCGCCGCCGCGATCCGTCCCTATCCCTTCTTCGGACGAGGAAGATACCGCTACGTGGATAATCCGTTCACGGCGTTCGACCCCTGACCGATCATCGTGATCGACACCGCCGTCGTGATCAACCGGATAATCGTTGGGAGATGGGGTTTCGCCTCGAGTTCTGAATTCAACGGCGGCATGGATGGTTCGAATATTTGACCGGATAGGTTCGTGGAGGAACTATTGAGTTTAAAGGGGTGTCGGACAATGAGCAGTTGCGTTGGTTGCCACACGATTCCGAGGTCGGGCCGCGCGTGGTGGCAACAATCGAAGTCGACCCGTCTCGCCGGGAAGAATAAAGTTACCGTGTGGTCCAAGTTTCGCAAGCACATGGATAGGAGTTCCTTCCTTACAATTACGCCGCACCTTATATCACCGTCTTCAAAATTTACTGCAAGGGCTCGAATAAAGGATGAATATACGGAGGAGTTTTATCTCATTAATTACACGGTCGGATGTTCGAGACACAAGAGCAATTAGTGTGTCGGTATATTGGGGTTTACTGGTGCCGCCGGACACGTGAATATGTTTATGCCTTTGACGGTGTCTGAAACGCACCAGCGGGCTCTTCAACTTGAGAAGCAATTTCAGTGTCGACAGGCGGCCTCTCTTCCGACTCGCCCAGCGATCAGTGCTCCTACACCTCAGTCCACCGCCGGCAGTCGCGCTACACCTGCACCGGGACCGGGGGCTTCGTCCAGTCACACGGCATCAGATCTTCGTTGCTTCGCATGTGGGACACTGGTCATCGCGGTCCACAATGTCCAAACCACCCAACAGATTATTTTGCGGAAGGGGTTTCCACCCCTGAATATGAGTCAGCCCCTATTTTTGATGAGGATCCAGTAGACACCCCTCTACTTGAGGAGCATGTTGTTGGTGATACGGGAGCGGCGCTGGTTATTCGTCGCGCATGCCTTGCTCCAGTTGCCGAGCCCTCTTCAATCCAACGCTCCCTTATCTTTCAGTCTACATGCACGGTTAATGGGAAGGTATGTAAATTTATTATTGATTCGGGCGCATGTGAGAATGTGGTTGCTACTGATGCGGTACAGAAATTGGCTTTGACTACCGAACCACACCCTCATCCTTATTCTTTGGCCTGGCTCCAACGTGGCCATTCTATTACTGTGGATCGTCGAGTTTTAATTCAGTTTAGTATTGGAAATAAATATTCTGATTCTGTATGGTGTGATATAGTACCTATGGATGCATGTCATATTCTACTTGGTCGACCGTGGCAGTTTGACAGGGGCGTGTTGCACGATGGGAAACTTAATACTTATAGCTTTTTGTTCAATGGTTGCAAAATAGTCCTCCATCCATCCATTCCCCAGACATCGGCCCCTAGCGAACCAATTTTATTTCTGTCACGCATGGATTTTGAGGCGGAACTGACCACTGCAGACCATGCATATATCCTCCTTCTACATGACATAAGTGTAGCTGCTCCGATCCCTAATACCATTCGTCCACTGCTTGAGGAGTTCGCCGATTTGTTTCCTTCGGATCAGCCTGCGGGTTTGCCCCAACTCCGAGATATTCAACATCAGATCGACCTAGTGCCAGGGGCATCTCTACCGAACCGACCCCATTATCGTATGAGTCCGAAAGAGCATGAAGAGTTACGTCGTCAGGTGGAGGAACTCTTACAGCGCGGCCACGTACGGGAGAGCCTTAGCCCGTGTGTTGTGCCGGCTCTTTTAATCCCAAAAAAAGATAAATCTTGGCGCATGTGTGTGGATAGTCGGGCTATCAACAAGATCACTATTCGTTACAGATTTCCTATTCCTCGTCTTGATGATTTGCTTGATCGATTTCGGGTCTTGCTTTCAAAGAAGTTAGATCTCCGAAGTGGTTACCACCAGATCAGAATTAGACCAGGGGATGAATGGAAAACAGCATTTAAAACGCGCGAAGGTTTATATGAGTGGTTAGTTATGCCGTTTGGGTTATCAAATGCACCAAGCACCTTCATGCGGGTCATGAATCAGTCATTGCGTTCACTCATCGGGACTTGTGTTGTCGTTTATTTTGACAACATTCTAGTGTATACCGCCTCGACCGAGCATTTAGCACACTTGCGTGCTGTTTTTCTCTTGCTACGTAAGGAACAATTTTATGCGGCGCCTAATAAGTGCAGTTTTGCGGTTGATTCGGTTTTATTTCTGGGTTACAAGATTACAGCCGAGGGCCTCCATGTTGATGAATCCAAAATCGAAGCAATTGTGTCGTGGCCCACTCCCTCGACGTTAACGGCAGTTAGAAGTTTTCATGGTCTCGCTTCTTTTTATCGCCGCTTCATACCACACTTCAGCTCGATCATGGCCCCTATAACGGATTGCATGAGAGGAAAATCTTTCTTCTGGACTCCTGATGCCGACTGCGCATTCGATCTTATTAAATAGAAACTCACCTCGGCTCCTCTCTTGGTTCTTCCGGACTTCGACATTCTTTCGAGCTTTCATGTGACGCCCAAGGTGGGTATCGGTGCCGTGCTTAGTCAGATGGGCCGCCTGTGCGTACTACAATGAAAAATTGAATGGTCCTCGTGTTCGCTATAGTACATATGACGTGGAATTTTACGCAATTGTGCGTGCGATGATATTGGCGCCATTATCTCTTCCACCGAGACTTCATTCTATACACCGATCATGATGCCCTTAAGCATATTAATTCACAAGATTCCATATCCTCGCGTCATGCTTCGTGGGCTGCCTACTTACAACAGTTTACTTTCGTTCTAAAGCATCGATCTGGCGCATCTAATAGGGTCGCCGATGCCTTGAGTCGCCGCACCTTACTTCTCTCGGAAATGTGCCTGAGTGTGACTGGATTCGACGAGATTCGACCGTTGTTCGCTTCCGATCCGTACTTGATAATATTCGCAATCCTCGCTAGTGGCTCGTGGATGAATATTTGTTAGTTGATGGTTTTCTTTTCAAAGGCACTTGTCATGCATTCCGAATCCGATCTCCGTTTGAAGATTATTTCGATTTGCATGGTATAGGTCATGTGGGCCGTGATAGGTCTATTGACCTTGTCGACGCCGCTTCTTCCGCCCTCATTGAGGCGTGATGTATCGCGATTCGCGTCACTGTCGGGTTTGTCATATGGCGGCGGCGTTATACCAACGCAGTCTATATCGGCCTTTGCGATCCCTCTCAACCTTGGATAGCGATTAGCATGGACTTCGTGTTGGGGCTTCCACGGACCCAACGTGGCAACGATTCAATCTTTGTAGTGGTTGATCGTTTTTCAAAAATGGTGCACTTCATTCCTTGTAAACGCACCACTGATGCCGTCCATGTTGCCCAGTTATTTTTTCGGGAGGTGTATCGTCTGCACGGTCTACCCTCTTCCATTGTTTCTGACCGTGACACTCGTTTCCTTAGCCATTTTTGGCGCAGCTTATGGCGTATGGCTAACACTCACCGGTTTCAAGAAGCATATCATCCGCATGACGACGGCCGCATGAGGTGGTTAATCGCTCTCTTGGGAATTTACTACGTTGTTTGGTAGGGGATAATTTGAAGTCTTGGGATTCGAAGTTGGGTCAAGCAGAATTTGCGCACAATTCAAATGAAAAATCGAGTCTTGGGTTTGCGCCATTTCAGGTGGTGTATCTCGTGCTTCCTCGAGGTCCTGTTGATCTAATTCAAGACTCGATGCATGTCCCTTCGGATGCTAGAGCAAATGACATGTTAGCTGACTTGCGTGCAGTACATGAGGCTACGCGAAGTCACTTGAAAGCGGCAAACGCCCGCTATAAAGCTGATGCGGATGTGCGGCGTCGCAATGTGGAATTTGAGGTCGGTGATTATGTATGGACTGTTCTTACGAAGGATCGCTACCCGGCTCATGAGTATAATAAGCTATCTGCACGCAAGATTGGTCCTGTGGAGGTGGTTGCGAAGATTAATCCGAATGCATACAGGTTGCGTTTACCAAGCCATGTCCGTACTTCAGATGTGTTTAATGTCAAGCACCTCATCCCCTTTTCTGGAGATTCTTCTGGAGATGAAGCCGGCTCCGATTCGAGGGCGAATCGTCTCCCACCTGGGGAGAATGATGGAGATGAAGCCGCGATAGCATTCTTGGAGAAATATGCGCCTCTTCCAGTCTTGAAGAAATAGTTTATTAATTTGCGTTTGTTTATTGTTTGCAGTTTTATTATTCTTATAGGACTTAGTTGCAATTTCTTATTCTCATCTTGTTTAGTATTTAAAGAACCTGTGCTTTAGGGTTCAGAAGTTAGTTGATTATTGATTAAAGAAAACGAGGAATTTCCCCTCAAACTCCTGTGTGCGTGTTCTTGTGTGTACCCGCTGCGTCACTATCATAATTTAATTTTCCATCTATTTTCTTTTTAAATATCACCTCTTCTTAATAATACCATGTATTCCATGTGGTATTGGATAAAAATGTACCACTAAGTAATTTCAGGTCGACGATCAACATGAGCTTGTATTTGCTACGATCGTACATCACATAACACCTCAATATTTTAAATTATGAATGTGTTTTCAAGATCATGTGGTCAACTTGAAAATTTAATTTTATATTATAAAATTAATCGAACACTATAAAATAAGAAACAAACTCATAATTTTAACATTACTATCATTCATATAGGACATTTGAAACTATTAAACATTGTAAATTATAAATTTATTCGTGTGTATCTCATGGGAGACAATTTAGTCTGTAATGAAACATGAACACTTATAAATTTCAAAATATATATATATCGAGAGAGAGTAATGATGATAATTAGGATGGTTGTGATAAAGCCTTTCCGCTTTTGCATGCTTAGTTTTTCCCTTTCAAAAAAAGGAAGGGTCCTCTTGATCACTAAGTGCAGTGGCGCAAATAATTACACCCCCGCCCCCCGCACAAAAATTAATACTATAGTTTCCTTTTAAAAAGAAGTGATAGTCTATGTGTGTGAAGTACGCTTCGTGTGTGTATGAATTGAATGGTCAGCTACTCATCATACTAATTATCCATATATAATTGCTATTGTTTGAGTTGCAATGATTATAATATATTAAGGATATGGCCGGTTAATTATTTTTAGTTTGTTTTAGCATAGACATTAACATTCATTAGAAATCCCAACAAATTTCTATATTTGGAATGGCATTTTCGTGATCGCAGATATTAGCAATTAATTTTATTTTATGAGAAATAATAATTTAAAGTGAATGCATTTATGTCTTCTTAAATTTATATCAATATGCTGGTTTTAAAACTTAATGTATATTTTAATAATTATATATAGTGAAGAACGTCGTATTATGATAGTAATTAAAAGGTTTTTTTTTCTTGAGTAGTTTGAAAGTTTAAATTTAATATTGTAGGAACCTATCAAGTAATGACAGTTTCTTAAAACACTACCTAGGGAGAAAGAAAGGTGAACTGCACGAAAACTAGAAACCAATTCTAAGCTAGTAATTCAGTTTAATTAAAATTAGTTTTTTAAAGTAAAAATTCATTAAACAACACACGAGAGGTGTAAATCCAACAATATACAAGGTTTGAAAAATGTAATATAAACACAATCAAAACAAGCCAAGGCAATGAGATGGGATTACAAGTCCAATCTCCCAAACTAGAGAAGAAAGGTTTAGGGAAGAAATTTAAAATTCAAAATAAAAATCTTACTTTGATTTTCTCCATTAAATCCATGCCATTTGCCAGAAAATTCCTAAACACCACCCCATTTTTATCATTCCAAACAACACAAATCCATATAGCCTTCCAGGTCTCTAAAAGTTTTCTTTTTTTCCTTCTTTGCCAGTCCAATATGTTGTTCAAAATGAGAAAATGGACAAACATGACCAACATAATTGAGTCCGAACCCACTATAGCCCAAATTTTATGTGTACACGTGCATGAAAAAAAATGCACCATAGTTTCGCATCGGAATGGCGTAACACACACTTTCGAAAGAGATTCTGACAATTCGGGATCCTATGCAAAAGAAGTTTCCAAAAAAATATCGAAACTTTGCTTGGTGCAGTTCTGCACCGAATAATCTTTAAGACTTCATGGGTCATGCTTTCTTGGTTTGTTTTCTTTTCTATTTCCTTATAAGCCGAATTTGAGGTATAAATTCATTGCTTCCTACCTTTCACTTCCATCAGTCCTCTTGATTTTGAATTGGCTTAGACCGGTCAATAAGAATGACCAAATAAGAAAAAAAAATATTTTTGTCCCACTCAAATAAATCACTCCTCCACCTTCACACACCCATTACCAATTATTTCCTACCATTTTTTTTATATCTTTAACACAAATATCTTTGTCAACTGTAATTTTAAGCAATTTGCTAAAACTTTTGTCCAAGCTACTAGTCCTAAAACTTGTCTTATCTCCACCACCCAAATTCTTAAAAATGTTGTCCTTAAGCCTTGAAGTTAGTTATTACTCTCTGATGTGAAATAAAAACGAAAACTGAAGCTAATTACTTTCTTGTTTTAAGAAAATCTTAACTTCAAAGCAATCTTGCCTAAATTCCTTGAGAGAATAAAAAGAATGTTGCATAAGTTTAAGAAAGAAAAAACAAAACTGTTGTTTTTATTTTTTAATTATAACTAATAATAACAATATATAGTAATAGTTATTTTGAAAGAGAACTGAAAGCAATTATTAAGTTAAGAAAGGTTAAAATTCTATTTTCCCTTTAAAATTCCTTGCGACAATATAGTTTCCCAGATATGACTACTTATTTTTATATTGGAAAAATAAAACCAAACTCCCTTTACGGGCTCCTTGGATCAATGCATTAACCGCGAATATTAATAATATAGTAACCAACCATATTTACAATAATCATTTTTTCCCAAGTGTGGTTTATTTCGCTTGTATGGTTTCATTGTCGTTTGTAGTTTATGCTTATCGCATTGCGAATATTGGTTTACCCATTACGCATCGTAGGTAACGGGTTGCAGATTCCCATGATACCAAAAGAAAAAAAAAATCATATGTTTGTTAATATTATGTACATATATACATATATTGAAGGGTCATGGCTCCAAAAAAAATCATTATTAAGCAGGGACCATTTTCTTGTAACATTGGTGCTACTCATTTCATATTATTACACAGTCCTCATTTTGAGTAGGGTTCAAAATAAATTGATTAATTTTTTTATGCTAAAAAAGACACTAATTAATTAAGTACTTAATTGTTGGCCAACAAAATTTGGAACCTCCGACAAGGAGAGAAATGTCTTTTTATAGTTAATGCATGGTATGATGATATTGAATATTCGTTTGTTTCAAAAATTAGTATTACTAAATATAGTCTTCAATTTCTGGTAATTTTTTCACGTATAGTCGATTCATAAGTACGTGTGTAATATTACTTGAAGTCTTATATTTTAGGTTATGTTTTTCATGCATAGTCAATTATAAAATATATACCGTATGATATCATTAAATACGTATGACTTACATGCATCATTATAATAGAAGAATCATATTGAACTATATATGTTAACTATATTTAACTTAATTTGAACTCGAATGTACTATTCGTGAATAAAGATTGTATAAAATAATATGCCCTAAACTTAGACCACTTCAAAATTTAATTAAATAACCGTTAGCTCACGGTTTTAAGATGCAAAGAATAAGTCAACAACTAATATATAAAAAAAATATTTGAAAACATAAGGAAACTTGACTAATTCATATATACTTAGGCATGTAATTGTAGGAACTAGTGACTGACTTAAGCTTTTTATTTACATTGGATGATTTTTATCAATTTATTTTATTTTCAATCTTTCATTTTGATATATAAAATAATATATTGTATATGTGCATATATATAATATCTAGAAATAAAATAACATACGGTAAATATTAAGTACACTCAAATACGATAACTTATCATAAACTGAGGTGGTAATTGCGCATGAAATTATCAAATAAACCTTTTCAACTATGTTTTTATTCCAACATAAACATATAGGAGAACAAACAACACTATCATGGGAGTACACTAAGTAGGTAATTATTCCACTAAACACATTCTATTTTATTTTTATTTTTATTTTCTTATGGTTGAGTAGGTGGGGTTTGTACTAATAAGAAATGGAGGTGAATTAAAAAACAAACAAATAAAACTTTTGGAATTGGTCTTCCACGTCTTGCGAAGAGGAACAGCGTAGTCAAATAATCTTGCAATAGAATATACCGGAAAAGGACATTACAAATCTTGAAACCTTAACTTTAGTTGGTCATTAACCGGATTTAGATATGATTAATATTACTAATGTAGGATATAATTAATTAATCTGGGTTTCGTGAATCTTTGACAAAATCGAAACAAACATACGAGGGGATTCGGTTCTAGTGACTTTGACCTGCACAAAAAACGTTAACAATATTATTTATCATTTGCTGACGAGGCCATAAAATTAATAATCGATCAAATCGAAAAGTATTTCCTCGTATTGAACAAATTCAGATTTATCTCTGAAATCACACGATTTAGTTAAAAATCCACCAATGATATTTTCTAATCCAAAATCATTTCTTTAAATGTGCACAAAATATTTTTACTTAGACCATTTTCGGAGTTTATAAGTCTGGTTATTGAATCAGATAAACTTAAGAAAATGCTATAATATTTTATTTGTTTCAAAAAAATTATGAATTGGGGAAAATAATATTTTAAATGCACTAGTTCTTTGTCGAATATTTTTTTGGTTTTGGATAATTGCTTAAAGAAATAAATTTGATTCACAAACTAGCGTTGATTCAAGGTATTTATCCTCTTATTGCTGGCGAAACATGCCAAAAAAAATCTCTGTCGATGTGATTTATTTCATTTTTTGTTATTTAGTAGGAAAAACAATCACATGATGTGTTTTTTGGGGAAATGACGATTTTATTATTTTCTCGAAGAGTTAAATATGCTCTTACAAATGAAAAGCTGTCATTTTTACAGTTTTTGACTGCATTATTAGAATCTCCTAGACAAATTGGAAACGAGATTTATAAAATCATAATTATATGTCTATTATTTTTATTTTTATGGAGGTGTTGCATGTCAATCTTATAATATTTACATGTATTATATGCAGTATAAGATTATTATTGTACACATAAGTCATAATATGTATTACTAGAATGAAATAGGAGACATATGAATAAAATACAATATTCAGTTATTGTGCTATTTATTTTTCTACGTGGGAAAGGTTGATCGGTTTCAAACCTTTGAACACTTTTCTCTGTCTCGCATTTCTTTTGTATCACATCTTGCAAGAAGTCTACATATATGAAAAGCTGGTAGCGGTTTGGAGGTGTTTTAATATCAAAAAGTAAAGCAATTTGAACTCGGGACAGATAATCAAGCATGTTCATTGTATTTACATAAATTAGGTCCACAGACCTCAATTCACTTGATCAATGCAATGTCTTAATTGGATAAACAATTGAAAGAATTTACATTCGAGTGATACGACTTCCCTTATAAAAGAATTTGACAAAAATGCAGATTCTACCTTAAAGTAAATTAAAAACACTATTTTAGACGTTCGAGTGATGCAAAATAAAAATTTGATGCACGATACACATCCCAATACGATCCAAATTAAACACTAACCTTTTCAAGTTCCCAATTTCAAATTCAAAACACAAACCTTGACCTGCAACACTGTTTCATCAAATGTCTATAATCAACCCAAAATAAATAAATAAATAAATAAATAATCGCCAACTAATGCAGAGAACAAGGCAGAAAAGAGGAATGATGAGGAAGTTGAAAGACAGCATAAAGCAGAAAAAGCTAAAACCAGGGGTGCCAAAATATTAATAAACAATGTCCAAGAAGAACACCTTCTTGTGCAAACACACACACACACACACTATTTAGAGTACAACTGTTCACCAAAATCAACCCCCAAAAAATCATAGCTTGTCTCTAATTCACACTCACAGCTTATAATGCATGCTTCTCAAATGTGAATGCCGATACCCGCGTTGCAATCACGTTTATTGGATCCATAAAACCCCCCAAAAATATCATCTTTTGGATATTAATTCTCATATTTCTGCACAAAAATCTTTAAATGGGTGGACGCTGCTCTAAGTTTTCTGTGTGTTGTTGGCATTCCCATCTCAAGCCCACCACGCTTCAATCATCTGATCCGGGTTAGTGTGATGATCTTTGTTTGTTTTGACTTTGTGGGGCTTAGTTAAAATGATTAATTTTTGTGGGTTTTGTAGAAAATGGGGAGAAAGATTCGTTGCCGAACTTCAGAGAGTTCAAATGGGACGAGCTGAAAGGTGCGACCAATGGGTTTTGTTCAGACAATATTGTTTCAGAGCATGGAGAGAAGGCTCCCAACGTTGTTTACAAAGGTTTGCTTGAAAATGAGCAGTGGGTTGCTGTTAAGAGATTCAATAGGTCTGCTTGGCCCGACTCTCGTCAATTCTTGGTTAGTTGTGGTTCTTGATTTCTGGTGCATAGCTTTTGCTTTATGCTCAAGTGGATTTGTGTTTAGTGTTTTTCCCTTTGCTTGCCATTTTCATTTTGTATCTGATCAGATTAGTTGTTTCCGGTTGCATATACCTCCTGCAAGAAGGGGTGTTTGTGTGTGAGTGAGTGTGTGGTGTGTGTGTGAGAGAGAGAGAGAGAGAGAGAGAGGGATCAGGATCAGTTTCGAAAGTGCATAAATAAGTGAAGCTTTGTTCATTTTCCATTTTCCCAAGTTTCTCTGATTTTGTGTGTACGCGTGTGTGTTTGTTAAGGATTAGGATATAGGATCAGTTTCTCAAGCAAGGAAATTAGGTGTAGGTTTGTTTATTTCCAATTTTCCCTAAGTTCTCTGATTTTGTTTAATCTTGTGTGTGTGTGTGTGTGTATTTTAAGGATCAGGATCAGTTTCTTAATAAAAAAATAGAATTGGTGGAGATTTGTTCATTTTCCCTTAAGGCTCTATGATTTTTCTGATCTTGTGTGCGTGTGTGTGTTGAAGGATGAGGCAAAGGCAGTGGGGAGCCTCAGAAGTGATCGACTGGTGAATCTGATCGGATGCTGCATCGAAGGGGAAGAGAGGTTGCTGGTAGCAGAGTTTATGCCTAACGAGACATTGGCTAAGCATTTATTTCATTGTGAGTGTCCTTCATTTAGTTCATTCACATATATTTATTCAAGAAGCATAGATTCCTCAAGTAGATTTTTATAATTATTGATCTGAAACGTAGCTAAGCACAACACAAATGGGTAAAGATGTTAGATAATTTGGATTGCAGATTTGATTTCAAAAGTTAACACATCTCTGCACCAATTTGTTCCTATTGGTGAATCGGAACAGGGAGGACCAGCCTATGAAATGGGCGATGAGGTTAAGAGTGGCCTTATATTTGGCCCAAGCTTTGAGTACTGCAGCAATAAGGGACGAGCATTATATCACGATCTCAATGCTTACAGAGTCTTGTTTGATCAGGTGAGGAAACGTTGTCTCTGGGTTTGCATTTTTCGCCTTAAAAGCTTTGCAAACTATGTGGTCTTAGATCACGTCGCTCGCTCGTGTATAGGATGGCAATCCAAGGCTCTCTTGCTTCGGCCTGATGAAGAATAGTCGAGACGGCAAAAGTTACAGCACAAACTTAGCTTTCACTCCTCCTGAGTACTTGAGGACCGGTAAGATACTCGATGAACTAGTAATCTTTGTGATGTGAAGTTTCCCCTGCCCCGTCTATCTCCTTTTTTGATTTGACTATTGTGATATTCTTATGAGCAGGAAGAGTAACTCCAGAAAGTGTGGTTTACAGCTTTGGGACCATGCTGCTAGATCTTCTAAGCGGCAAGCATATACCTCCAAGCCATGTAAGTTTTCATGCTCAATTTAAAATAAGAAAACATGGTGATTGTTGAAGAACAGAACCTGCTCAATCTTCATCTTGTAATCAGGATGTAGAAGATTATGATAGATTGCAATCCAAAATCGAAATTTGAAACTTAGGTTGTGATGTATGGTTAAACCTTCACATTTTTAGGACGTTGACGTAAATCTGTTTCTTATCTCGTGTCATGTTTTAGGCGCTTGATCTTATTCGAGGAAAGAACTTTCTGATGCTGATGGATTCTTGTTTGGAGGCCATTTCTCCAACAATGATGGAACTGAGTTGGTTAGGTTAGCTACGTTGCTTGCAATATGAAGCACGAGAGGCCAAATGCCAAGTCTCTCGTCACTTCTCTTGCATCTCTTCAGAAAGAAGATGAGGTATCAATTTTCTGCATTTTATTACATTTGTCAATCTGAATCTGTGAATTTAAAAGAACAATTTTCGTCTTTATGAAAAAAGCAGGTTCCTTCCTATGTTCTACTCGGAGTTCCACAAGGAAATGCAAACAGTAATCAACAACTGCAGTTGAGCCCTATGGGTGAAGCATGTTTGAGAATGGATCTCACTGCCATACATGAAATCTTGGACAAAGTCGGGTACAAAGACGACGAAGGAATCGCCAATGAGGTTCGTATTGTAACAGGCCGAGTTTACTGCTGCTTATTTTCATGCAATCTATCTGCATTATGTTCTTCAATCTCTGTGGGAATACCTCGTTAATAGTTTACTTCATCGGTTCCACAGCTATCGTTCCAAATGTGGACGAATCAAATGCAGGAAACTCTGAATTCGAAGCAGCATGGAGATGCTGCTTTTCGAGCTAAGGATTTCACAACTGCCATCGATTGCTACACACAAGTAAGCTGATAACACGCAAAAACAGTTTTAGGGGGCAGTGATAGATTCGGTTGATATTACATATGATTGAGTAGTTAAGGATTATATGAGTATTATTTTCAATCTATACCTATTATAAAAGAATCAGGTTTTTGATTTACCTATTACATCCCTGTTATATATTCAGTTTAGGGGCAATTGTGTAAATATGGTATATTATAGCTATTTATTTATCTGTCTATCACTATTATAAAAATGTGTATTCTTACGAATTTTGATTATATCTATTGTATTCTTATTTATTTTAATTTTATGGATAATTTAGTAATTTAATATATGTAATTTTTATATATTTGATATAAGATAAGAATGACTTTGTATGTGAAAATTTTCAAAATTATGATAAAATTTATCTATTTTTTACACACACATATATGTATTATTTAAATTCAATACTTTTACATGTATCACATGTACCATCTTGCTAGTTCATCAAAACATATGGTGGATTTAGCCAATATTATTTTCAAGAACTGAATCAAGATTGTGGTTATGTGCAGTTCATAGATGGAGGGACCATGGTGTCACCGACAGCATTTGCTCGTCGGTGTTTATCGTACCTTATGAGCGAGATGCGAGCGAAGCTCTCGGGATGCGATGGCGTTGGTGGTCTCGCCGGAGTGGCCGACTGCGTTGTACCTGCAAACGGCTTCACTATTTGCACTTGGAATGGAGAATGATGCTCAAGAATCACTCAAAGAGGCAACAAACTTGGAATCAAAAAGAAACAGAAACTAAAATTGTATAGATGTCTACTTGTTTATGATTTGGTCCTATTTAACAATACTTTGAACATCAATAGATCAATCATATGTTATTGATTTCTACTTCCATTTTTGTGAATAATGTAATCTTTTGACTGTTGTTTATACAGCTATTTGGATTTTATGACATTTCCAAATTTTGCTACAATCAAAAATTACTAAATGTTTATTACCAAATATATTCTTCAACACTAAATCAAATCCAGGAAAATAACAAATAAATTAGGTGGTCTTGAGTGCGTTCAGATGTATGAGGCATTGTCCTAATTAAATTATAACTGTGATTAATGTTAGGGGTAGATTCGACATGTACATCTTGTATGACAGACATTAGCAATTTGAGATCAAAAAACAATATAAAGCTCTCCTGAAAGCATAGGTTGGGGGTCGATGGAAGAGCCTATGACGCTTAAATTAGTAATTAACTCAAATAATCAACGGTAAAGTAATAAAGGAATTGTAAACAATTGAAATATAATAAAGATACGAGTGAATATGGCGAATCCGATCGATTGGGTCAATCCGGACGATAATAGTGATGAAGAAAGAGTCATTGAAGAAGGGCGATCAAGTCGTCCTAGTTAGTCCGGTCCTCTAGATTGAGCAGGGGACGAAAAAACTTAGTGAGTTGAAAGCGTGGAGGAGGAGAGAGTGAGTGACGGAAGCAAAGAGTGGAGTGATCATGTTAGTGTGAATGATTGAAAGTCTGTCTGAACTAAACGGGTAGTATTTATATCATGAGTGTTTGGCGACTAAGGTTTCTTTTGAACGTGTATTCCAACTTTAATCACTCTGATTTTCTAGGAGCGGATCTACTACTATTTCCCCGCCAAGCAGCCGCATTTCCTAGGGCTTGCTTGTCCCTAGTGTCTGAGCTCAAATATGGGCTTTTCATGATTTGGTTATAAACCTTGGGCTTTTTGATAGGAGAGTGGCTCGACCCACTTGATTGGGCTGACCCGTTGGTCGAATAATTCAATTAATTGGACTTATTCAAAATATGCGCACTACAATTAATAAATCTTAATTAAGATTAGTGAAACTTACTTAAATGGATGTGTATTCGGATGTGTAGAAGTTTTTTTCGAAACCCCAAAGTTCTATTATGATAGCTCCAATGCAACAAGGGAAACACTTGTGAGCGGACGTCCACACCTTAATTAATGTTAATTAGGGGATACTTATGATTTTAGTTAGGATTTAATAATTTATAATTAGGTTTAGCAATCTACATTATATAATTAATTTAATTAGGAGACAGTAATGCATAATTATGAACTATTAATTCAAAATTTGGATTTAATAATTAATTTAATTAAACATTAATTAAATTAATTAACTATAAAAAGACAATGGATCCACACCACGCATGGGAGTGCACTCATGCGACAATACTTCGATCCAGAACGCGATCAATCGAGAATTTGGAAGAGGCATTTTCGCAAACATGACACACAAAAAATCACTTGATTCTTGCATAACAAAATCACTAATTTCACGATAGATACGACCCAACTACTAGGCTCAAGCATCGGGCCCAATATAAATGAGCCCGACATTAAGCTCGGCCTCATGAGTTCAACTAAGAAGACTCTCGACCAACTACAACTCTAATCGCACTTGGAGCGTAGAAGATTGGGATGCATATCTAAAGAATCCTTATAAGAAGACTTTGAATCGAGTCAAACTCAATTTGAATCAGAGTGGAACTCAACTTGATGGTATATAAATAGAGGCTAGAATAGAAGAGAAAATGGGGACACTCAGATCATCTACGATCATCTACACTCTTTGTAATCGCTTCTTACACTCTCAATACACGTATACTCTCTCTTGCCCGTGGACGTAGATCTAATTCAAAGATCGAACCACGTAAACTCCTCGTGTTCATTGCGTATTTATTTCCCTAACGAAATTAAGATCGATCACTGGCGCCGTCTGTGGGAAACAAAATTCTGTGTTTTCGATCAAAATTTGTTTACAGGGAATCAATCACGACAATGAGAACAAGAAGTCTTGCATCCGGGGCACTGCGGCAACAACGAAATAATGGCGGCGAAACACGCCGAGCTCACTCGGAAAGACCCGATCGAGAATCGACCCGAAGGCACATCCGAGCCTTGACGAGCGAGGCAATCCCATCTTGCATGAAGAAGCAGGATACCAAAGCGATGGAGATCCAACAGTAACCAAGGAGAACCTCCAGCTCGGTAGTTGAACCTTGACGACGCCGTCGAGGGTTTCTTGAAGAATAAGAGAGTTTTCTCCAATACCTCGCACACAGGTCGGCCGCATCCCGAAGAAAGGAACGCAAGCTCGTCTAAACACGAGGCACCGCAATGAGCGGATCCCCAACATCCGGTCGTGGGCGCCATACCTCGGCACAAGCCGGGCCCAAACCAACCGCACGAGGAACGAACAACGCGAAAGGACGTAGTGACCGGCGTGAGGTCGGTCCTAAAAATCAAAACGAGGTCGGTCGACAAACTCCGCCCCACTCTCGGAGGGTGGCTTCGACGGCGGAATATAGTCACCCGTTCTCAAACGAAATACTTGACACCCGCTCACGACAAGTACCGGTGCAGTATAGCCCTACGACGGATCATGAGATCCAAAACTTCCTCTCGGTTCGATGCAACATGATCAATCAACGTCTCAACACCATCCACATGTGCAAGTTGTTCCCGGAGCTACTGATCGACAACGCCCGTCGGTGGTTCGACAGTCTACCTCCCGGCAACATTGGATCTTACCAAGATCTAATGGAAGCCTTTCATCGAAGGTTCTTCCAAAAAGCCGAGTCCAAGACCACATCGGCTCATCTCCTCACTGTAAGGCAAGGCCGAGGTGAGTCCATCGGCGACTTCATGACGAGGTTCATAAGGAGAGCCTAAAAGTCGAGATCGTGACGACCTCCTCATTATCTCGACTTTCCGAGCGGCATCTTGCACGGGGCCCTATACTGAGGAGATCGTCAATCACGAGCCCCGCCTGCGTCGAGCTATGGCGCATAGCGGATCGGTTCGCCAAAGCGGACGGGCGAGATAGGAGAAGCGAGAAGCGACAAGGCGTAACCCTCGACAAGAAGAAAGAGGATGATCGAAGGAACCGAGGCGGTAATCCGGGCGTAAATCGAAGAGGAGACTCGCCTATATTAGAAGCTCGGTACAAAGTAGCTCGGTATTATAACCAACGTGCCAAACCCGATAATTCCAGTAAGCAACCACGTGCCGGGTTGAGGTACTTTTCTTTGTTACGTGGTTTTCATTAATAAAATCTTTTCTTTACGTTTTGAGTTGAGTCTTGCATATTTCATTTGTCACTTATGCATCCGCATCTCCCCATATACAATACCCTACAGAGGATGAACAATACCCTACAGAGGATGATAAATACCCTCTACGGAGGATGAACAATACCTTCTTCTGAGGACGAACTATACCTTCTTCTGGAGGACTAATTATACCATCTTGAGGACGAACTATACCTCTTCTGAGGACGAACTATACCTCCAAGGAGGACGAAATACCCTCGACGGAGGACGACTACCTTCGTTTAACGAGGACGAACTCAAGCAGCGTGAGGGACCACCCCAGCGATAAAACTTGTCAAATAAGGAACCTATACCTCCGTTTATTTCGGGAAGAGGGACCACCCCGAGCGATAAAACTTGCCAAAAGGAACCTATACCTCCGTTCATTTCGGAAGAGGACCACCCTAGCAATATTTCTTGCGAAAGGAACATATACCTCCGTTCACTTGGGAAGAGGACCACCCTAGCAATATTTCTTGCCAAAAAGGAACCCCTACTTCGTTTAATACAAGGTCGACCTCACCTTCGCCGCCTCGGCCTCCCGATACATGGCGCCTCCGCGGTTCGCCTCGCCTTCCGTGAGCCCGCCTCCTTCTTCGCCGCGTCATCCCGAGCCGCCGGCGCGGTTACATATTCGACTTGGCAAGGCGATGCGTGTTCGACTTGCCAATCGGAGCCGGCGACATTCGACTTCGCGAGCGCCTAGCCAAGGTAAAGCCAAGCAACATGCGACTTGACATAACGCCTCGACAAGGTGAAGCCAAAACATGCGACTTCGGCATAACGCCGGCAAGGTGAAGCAGTAAATGTGACTTCGCGAGGTAAAGACTAGCGACGTAAGACTTGACATAACGCCGTCGGTGAAGCTAATCCAAAGACTTGCATAACGCCGTCGGTGAAGCCAACCCAAAGATCTCGGCATAACGCCGACGGTAAAGCCACCAAACCTGAGCATAACGCCGTCGGTGAAGCCGGCCAAAGACCTCGGCATAACGCCTCGTCAGGTGAAGCCAGCTAGAAGACTTCGGCATAACGCCTCGTCAGGTGAAGCCAGTCCAAAGACTTCGGCATAACGCCTCGTCAGGTGAAGCCAGCCCAAAGACCTCGGCATAACACCTCGACAGGTGAAAGCTAGCCCAAAGACCTCGGCATAACGCCTCGTCAGGTGAAGCCAGCTCAAAGACCTCGGCATAACGCCTCGTCAGGTGAAGCCAGCCCGAAGACTTCGACATAACGCCTCGTCGGTGAAGCGGCCAAGACCTCGGCATAACGCCTCGTCAGGTGAAGCCAGCCAGAAGACTTCGGCATAACGCCTCGCCAGGTGAAGCCAGACAGAAGACCTCGGCATAACGCCTCGTCAGGTGAAGCCAGCTCAAAGACCTCGGCATAACGCCTCGTCAGGTGAAAGCCGCCCAAACTGAGCATAACGCCGTCGGTGAAGCCAGCTCAAAGACCTAGGCATAACGCCTCGTCAGGTGAAGCCAACTCAAAGACCTCGGCATAACGCCTCGTCAGGTGAAGTCAGCCAGAAGACCTCCGCATAACGCATCGTCAGGTGAAGCCAGCCAGAAGACATCGGCATAACTGATCGAGCTAAAAACACACTCAAATTCACTCGCAATCGTACGAGGTAATTGTAGCGTGATAAGTTAACACGAGTCGTCTCTCAAGGAAAACTTAACAAGACGATTGTTCGTGTCGCGCACAGAAAGCAATTAAATCCTAAACATTCTAATACCAACGGGGGTTGAACATGCAAGAATTGAAAACGAGAAAATAAACAGCGATCCTAAGCTGGGGGTTGTCAATCCCAAGCTAAACTAATAAAGCGTTAAATCTAAACTAGGGGTTGTCAATCCCTAGTTGAACTATGAAAACAATAAATCAAAGCGGTAAATAAAAACATATGCAATCATATTATTCATAGGGTTTGTCAATCCCTAATCTAAATCTAATTGCAAATAAAAACATAATCATCAATCCATCTCCAAGAACAAGAATTAATCGAAAGCAAGATAGAATATAGCAACATGAACACAATCCACTGTCACTATGAATTGAATCCAATAAAAATCATAAACAATAAACTGTGAAATAGAATCTGATAAAACTGATGAATCCAGAAGCATGAACTGATAAACTAAATATTCAATGATAAAACTGAAGACAAGAATTAAAACTAGAAATTATCTGTCTATCTGTCGTCGAAGAGCTCTGAAGAACAATGGTGAAGACAGCCGCGGCCGCCTGGAGAAGAAAACCAAAACCTGAGCTCCCTTTTGACCTAATGCGCGCATATATATATAAAATAAAGGTGAGCGTCGGTTGGCTGTTGAGCGCCGGTTGGATGCGCGGAATCATGGCGCTGGGCGCTGGGTTCCAGGCACAGGTGAGGGCGCTGGCGCTGCGAGCGCCGGCTGACACGGAGCGGGCGCGTGGTTGTGTGGGAGTCTTGCGCGAGAGGAGGTCGGCGTTGGGCCGAGGGTCCAGCCACGAGCAGGCGCCGAGAGTGCGCGGCGGCCGCAGCGCAAGACGGCGCAGGCGGCGCGGGCGCGACGTCGCGCGAGCAGCTGGCGATGTCGCGGCGGGCCTGCGGTCGGTGGCGCGTTCATGCCGAACGCGCGAGTAAGATTGATGAACGCGCCGCTGCGAGCACCGGCCGGGAGTCGCGAGGCTTGGGCGTGGCGCGTGGCATGGGCGCGGGCGCCGCGACGCGTGCGGGCGTCTTGGGTGCTCGGCGCGACCTTGACGTTCGCTCCGTTCTTCCTCGTTTGAACTCGATTTTCGATCCTCTTTCGCCAATGAACTCCTGTCGAGATGCTCTTCAATATATTTGATTCTTGGCGGATCAATTCATCCTATTTTCTGCCATTTTCCTACAAAACATCGAAACGAACGAAGTAAGTCCGAATCGATAAATATTAATCGAACCAAAGGCATAAATAGGACAAACCATAGAAAATGACATGTAAAACAATACCAAGAATCATCACAAAATCATACCAAACAATAACGCCTCGTCAGATGAAGCCAGCCCAAAGACCTCGGCATAACGCCTCGACAGGTGAAAGCTAGCCCAAAGACCTCGGCATAACGCCTCGTCAGGTGAAGCCAGCCAAAAGACCTCGGCATAACGCCGTCAGTCGGGTGAAGCCGGCCAAAGACTTGGCATAACGCCTCGTCGGTGAAGCCAACCAAAGACCTCGGCATAACACCTCGTCAGGTGAAGTCGAGCACCAAGACTTCGCCAAAACGCCTCGGCAAGATATACAAATAGCAAGATATGACCTCGGCAGACGCCTCTACAGGCAAAGCCAGTGACATACGACTTCGGCAGAATGCCTCAGCAGGACGAAGCCAAGAGACATACGACTTGGCGAGCGCCTCGGCAAGGCGGCGAGAGACATACAACCGCTGCACCACGAATTTCGGCGAGGCAATGTCGAACAACGTCCCCCCTCCATCACGACCTCACTTCTACGTCTTTTTGGGGGATATGATAGGATACGGCCCAACTACTAGGCCCAAGCATCAGGCCCAATATAAATGAGTCCCGACATTAAGCTCGGCCGCTTGTGAGTTCGGCCTGAAGACTCCTCGACCAACTACAACTCTAATCGCACTTGGAGCGTAGAAGATTGGATGCATATCTAAAGAATCCTTATGAGAGAAGACTTTGAATCGTAGTCAAACTCAATTTGAATCAGTGGAACTCAACTTGATGGTATATAAATAGAGGCTAGAATAGAAGAAAATGGGACACTCAGATCATCTACACTCTTTGTAACCGCTTCTTACACTCTCAATACACATATACTCTCTCTTGCCCGTGGACGTAGATCTAATTCAAAGATCGAACCACGTAAACTCCTCTTGTTCATTGCGTATTTATTTCCCTAACGAAATTAAGATCGATCATTTCCAATCTTCTAAATTGGGAAAAAGAACCTATAAACTATAAAATAACTAACAATAAATCAACTGGTGTACATCATAGTTGGAGCATACTTGATTACTTCTTATTGGTGTGAATGCATTTATATATAGCTTAATATTCACATATTTTTTCAATGTGGGATATAACTTTTTCCAGCTATTAAATTAACTAACTTGGTGCATTAATTAATTGTTCATTCATATCATATCGGATTTGAATACATAAAGACACTAAATTAATATGAGCAAAATGTAGATTCCAAATCTACAATTTAATTAAAATTAGACTATTTTCTCTTTTATCAAAGTAAATATTAAATTTATCAAATGTTGATGATGCGTCATTTTGGATTGGGAATTAAAGAACAGATTGGCGAATCGTTCATGAAAAAATAGCAAGAAGAATTCAAAACAAAAGCTTAGACTCCTTCTAATTAAAAAGATTTCAATAGAAATAAATCATTAGTAACATTACAAAGCCACACAAAACATGTAAAAAAACCCAATACAAAACAGCAAAGCCAAACAATCCAGACTTTACCCTCAAAATATAGCTGCTTTACCAATACCCTTTGCTTCTCATTTCTTTTCTTCATTAATTTAAGAATTATGAGTTCATAATTCTATATAAATATATCATATATCATATATATATTTATAAATGTAAATGTATATATTTATATATATTAAAAAGGTGATGGAGCCGGAGCAGGAGCAAAGGAATCATCCACCATAGCAGGAGCGGCGCCGCTGCTGCTAAGAAGCTCCAACATCGCACGGTGGGGGTTCGATTTCTGCTTCTCACATAGTGCCGGCAAAAATGCACCTATAAATTTTAAAATTTGGAAATTAGATAATTTATACGGCTATCATAACTGCAACACAATCAAGATTTATCACCAACTAAATATTTATCACAAAAATTGGTGTGAGACGGTGGATGGTCTTACGACTATTTATTCATATTTGAACCCAAACTTCCTTTTAATGTTATAATTTTGTTGGTGTTGTAATAGTATTTGAATTCAAATCTTGATCCATTAAACATGTCAAACATATTAGACAGTGTAACACTTTCAGAATACTATTGTACGACAGTAATTACCAAAAATAAAATCAATCAAGTATGTAAATTGCAAATTAATATTAATTGCTACTTATTACTTATTAGGCCCATCAGACATATCAAACATATTATACCATCTAACACAACACTCTCACAATACTAATTTATTTGTAAGACAGTAATTACCAAAAATAAGATCATTCAAGTATGTAGATTTCAAATAAATATTAAATGCTACTTATTAGACCCATCAGACATGTCAAACATATTACAGTCTAACACAAACTCTGGCAATATTAATTTATTTGTAAGAGAATAATGACCAAAAATAAATCAATCAAGTAGTACTAATTTATTTATTATAAGACAATATTTACCAAAAATAAATCTATCAAGTATATAGACTGCAAATTAATACTAGATGCTACTTATCATCGTTTCTCTAATGTTAAGAGAATTTGCAATTAGATTTTTCACTAATTGAATACACTTTTAATTATAATTGTATATTTCCAGTCATAATATATTACTAATTCGTGGGCAATTAAAATTAAAATACCTTCGCCGGCGGCAAGGTTAAAATAAAGGTCAACGATGTTGGGGCAGTTCCGGTAGCACGGCGGCGAGCAGAGGCTGGAGATGAACTCCGGCGTCATGAAGGCGTCGGAGGAAATCCCGACTGATCGGCGGTCGACGCGCCGCGCGCAGCCACGCACTGGTCAGACTCTAGGTGGCCGGCCAATCTCTCAACCACCACCTCCGACGTCGTGCACGTGTACTCGGCCGCGGCGCCTATAGTCCTTGTGGTTCTCGAGCACGCATCTCTTCCCCGACGCAGCAACGGCGAAGCGCAGACATTCTCCGGCAGATTCTCGCAAATCACCTCAGCTGTGGGTGCCAAAACACACACACGTTTAGTGTTGTGGATTTACGTAATGTGTGTATCATCACTACAACAAAAACATTTTCAAACACTCGAAGTGCCCCAATATATTGTATTTGGGGGCACTTTTGATTTTCGGGGCACTTTCATAGTGTTGCTAAGTATCGTGTCCCAAAAGAGTTTGGGGCACTTTTAAGTGTCTTTGGGGGCACTTTTTAAATTTTTTTAGATTTTTTTTAAAATTTTCCTCTAAATTTAATATATCTAAGTGCCCCAATAATATATCTTAGAGGCATTTAACAAATAATGACTCTAAATAAGTGCCCCAATATCTATTTTTTGTTGTAGTGCATTTTGCGATATTATAAAGCATGAAGAATATTAGAGAAAGAAGAAAAAAATGGTTAATTGATTGTGCAATGCTTACCAAGAGATGCCTGGATGAAGAGGGAGCAAGCGAAGAAGACAATCAAACACGTTTTCATTGAAGAAGCCATTCGATCGTGTAAGGGTATATTTGTGTCTTCGGCTTCTAGAGATCTCTTAGTGAAGGAACAAGGATGAAATGTGATTTGATGGAAGATCGTGATGGGATATTCTTCTTTATATAAGGTGGACAGAGAGAGATGGATCATATTGCTATCAGGGTTTGGTTGCATGCATTCTCAACTAACTAATTATTTTGCCTATTTATCTTTTTCTTTTACTTTTCATTCATAAAAATAATCGAATATTGAAAAGTTAACGTAATTTTGATTGAGTGAAAGGTGCTTTGTGAGGATAAAACTTGATTACAATGAATTATTATGCGTAAAAAATAATGATTATTGATCATTTTCATTTCTTTGATTATCAGCTACATTCGTATTTTTTGTTATGTGACCGTGTGTAAAGCAACTATGAGGGTGTTTGGCTGAGCTTATAAGCTCCTCCAAAACAGTTTATAAGCTATTTTTTAATCTTATAGCTCCTTCAAAGCGACTTATATGTTCGCTTTTAATTGTTTTAAAAAGACATAAGCGGTTTTGAGCTTATAAGCTCAACCAAACACCCTCTATATCACTGGAGTAACCCTTGCTATTTGATTACATGATAATAGTTACTTTCTCTCATCCGTCAAAAACTTGTATTGTTTTTGGTATCACGAGTTTTAATAAATTGTAATGAATATATTAATTGATAGTAAGAGTAAAGGTGGGTCATATGTGATTTTTTTGTAAAGAATAGGTAGATTGATGATAGTTGATGTCTCCAAAAATGAAAAATACAAGTTTTTTGTGGACAGACCAAAAACGCAAGTTTTTAATGGATCGGGATGTATTTGATTTAGTAACATTTTCAATGGTTTATCTAAATAATGAATTGGAATAATGGATCTGGACTATTAAATTAAACTACTCTTGTAATTCCGGCCAAAATAATACTTAAATATGATAATATTATATGTGTTTGTGCATACAATTTGATTTTAGCTGAATAGTTGAAATATTAGAAATGTAAAGACGTGTTAGGATGTAAGCACGTTTAGTTGAAAGTTTCCGATTCAGGCAAGCTGAATACACCGGCATTTAAATATGTGATTTTCTCAAGCATTATAATTAATAATGTCGTCTAATGTAAATTCAGTAGTTTAAGTTTGGCACATGAGTTTCAAGTCAGGAATTAAGTGGAGGCAAATTTAGTTGCAAAGCCATCCAACCATCTCAATAAATTGGCATACTCAAAATATAACAAATAAAACAATGTCAATCAACTAATTGAGATCTCATTGATTCTTAGATGTCCATGTTCTATCTGAAATTTTGATATATTAGTTTCAACGATTTAACTATTGTTTATATATCAAATAATCCCGAAAGAATAACAAATAATTAGCTAGCAATGTAGCATCCCATAAAATGACTCCCACGTCTCCTATGTAGTTCAAGTATGTGCAGGAAAATCAATATAAAATTAAATTATATATGCTTCACTAATTTCGTGTATGGTTGCAGTTAGCCCCTATATATGGACCGTACGATTAATTTATTCTTTTGCCTTACAATTTTCAGCATTTGTTTGGTTTCGTAGATTAATTTAAAATCAGAAGAGAATTTCTCGCTCTTTTAAATTCAACATATAAATTGCTTTCAAGTAAAATAATTCTTTTTTTTTTTTTGGGGGACATAATTTGCACTCTACTTTAAAGAAGTCTGAAAATATTCGAGACACTTTGCTGAAATATATATATATGTTAGAAAATGTGTACAAACAAGACAACTTGCACGCGATGTTACAACTCGAAACAAAATGTAGAAGAAGGAGATCAAAACTAACAATAAACTTTAAGCAGTATTGAAACTAAATGAAACAAAACCGTAGCTAATGCCGAGTCGAGGCCTCTTTCCATAAGACGAGATATGCCCGGTAGTGCTCTCGGTTACGCGTATCGTCTCCAAAGGTAAACGCAGCGTCTCGTGGGTGGCGACACCATGAGACCAACGAGCTCCGCGAATCGGACGGAGGCGAGGGGCGAGCTTGGACACGAGCTATGTATGCAAGAGTGCTTTGAGAGAATCTTGGAATGCTTTAGACAGAGGGTGACTAATGCAGGGGAGACATGTCCTATTTATAGGCGTCGTCCCCTGGGGAAGCATCTTTGAGTCAACACCCGTATTGATGTCGGGTGTTACGAAGTTATGTCCCCCATTGAGTGCACAGGGGTTACGCGGGCGGTTTCGGAGACAACGTCCACGTTTCCCAGAGTCATCATGTCGAACGTTACAAGCGATTACGATGAATCGGAAAACGCGCGTGCGTCGAGTTCATTCGGCGTATCCGGGCGTCTCTTCAAGTGCAACAGAGCCCAACGGATTGGGCCACACGAGTTGGACCTGGACCAACTCCATCTTTGGCTCGATCAAACATTGATCCAAAATATGCGGTAATGGACCACGAAACCAGGTCCACGAAACAAGCCCACGAACAAGCCCAAAAAAACCACGATCCACGGAACCGGAATCGGGCCGGGCCGGGCCCGGGCCCGACGGCGCGCGTGTGGGCTTTTTCATCCCATCACTTGTGCACACAATTATACTAAGTGTTCAATGAACCACTTATATAGACAATTAATGTATGTACATTAATCAATGTGGGATAAGGATTAATTAATCCATGCTTGTCCCCTTAAGCACATAACTTCATGTTTAAGTGACCAACTTTGATCTATTATTTCTCACTCACCGGAAATCGGATTTGAAAATGTGAATATACTACGATCATCTACTCGAAACTTAGATCGATCCTATGCTGTTTAATTTCATAAAATTAAACGTTATTTCACTCAAAAACTTGATCAAAGTAGCTTCCTGGTAACTTGACCACATATATAATAAATATATATATAACCTTTGATTTCAACAATCCCCCACATGAGTGGAAATAGTCATATGCATGTATGCAGACACATTTCGATCCTCGAAATGTTAAAATATTTGGACGGTGGTTTATGGCCTTGAACCTTCCATAGTTAGTACCATCGAGTACACAGCGGATTAGTGGACACGATGCTTGAACTTTTCCCCCACAACGTGCACTGAGACAATGGTATTAACACTTTAACATCTCAACCTCATCCGTTCTCACGTTTGATTCCATTTTGGCCATGGACATCCACTTTGGATTCATAAGTGTTTTGTTTGAAGCGGCCCCACTTCGCACTTACATAGGTAATTCTTTACCGAGTACCTTGTCGTACTCAACCTCCTCGAGGTATCTTAGGAATCATTAAGAGTCAACGACTCAACCTCACCACTAGACAAGTTTTCTAACACTCGTGTGCTTTCTAGGGAACAGACTAACTTGAGTGTTTACACACGAACTCCTATAGCTTAGTTCTCCCATTGAACCAAGTTCTTGGGATCTTCAGTCATCATGGTTGGGTTACCACTATGATTGTTCTTAAGATGTGGATTTTAATCCTATTCCCTCTAGCAACTTGATCATTTGATCCCGATTCAACCCTTTGGTTAACGGATCCGTCGATTATCTATTGACTTGACATAGTCGATTGATATAACCCCACTCGAGATCAAATGCCTCACGGTATTATGTCGCGGCGATATGTCGAGACTTACCATTATACAAACCACTTTTCGCCGCTTCCAATAGCCGCTTGGCTATCACGGTGAATCATCACGGTGGCACGGGTTTAGACCAACATGGAATATCTTCCAAAAATTACGAGCCACTCGGCTTCCTCACCGCCTTTATCCAAAGCTATGAATTACGATTCCATGGTGGATCGGGCTATACACGTCTGTTTCGTGGATCTCCAAGAAACAAGACCTCCCAATCGTGAACACGTGCCCACTTGTAGAAAGTGAATCTTTAGTGTCGATATCCATTGGCATCACGGTGCCTTCAATTCTTGGGGATATCTCGTAAATGCGACCCATGATTTTGAGTATACTTGAGTACCTCAAAACTCTCACTAAAGCCTTCCAATGCTCCTTGCTTGGATTGCTCGTGTAACGACTCAATTTGTTCACGCAGCAAGCTATGTCGGGCGGTACAATTTGTAAGATACATCAAACACCGATGACCTTAGCATAATCTTCTTGCCCAACAGGTTCACCCCTATTCTTACTCAAGAGAACATTGAGCTCAATGGGGTCTTAGCAGCAAACTATCAAACGCATTGAATTTCTTAAGCACTTTCTCAACGTGGTGAGATTGTGTCAAGACAATTCCGTCGATCTTCTTAGAATCTTGATTCCAAGAATCACACCACTAAACCCATGTCCTTCATGTCAAAATTTCTATTTAACATGCGCTTTGTGTCATTAATGACTTGAGTATTACTACTCATGATCAACATGTCATCTACATACAGACACACTATAACATAACCATTATTAATGTTCTTAACGTAGAAACATTTGTCACACTCGTTGATCTTGAAACCATTTGCCAACATTACATTGTCAAATTTCAAGTGCCATTGCAACGGCGCTTGTTTCAAACCATATAGAGACTTCACGAGTTTGCATACCTTGCCCTCTTGACCAGGTACAACAAACCCTTCGGGTTGCTCTATATATACCTCATCCTCAAGGTCACCATTCAAAAACGCAGTCTTAACGTCCATTTGATGAATCTCAAGATTGTGCAAAGCAGCAATTGCGAGAAGCACCCTAATAGACGTAATCCTCGTCACAGGTGAATAGGTATCGAAGAAATCATATCCCTCTCTTTGTTTAAACCCTTTGACAACCAAACGGGCCTTATACTTTTCAATTGATCCATCATCTTGTACTTTCTTTTAAGGATCCATTTGCATCCTAAGGGCTTACAACCTTCCGCAAATCAACCAAAGACCCAAGTGTGGTTTTGCAGAATGGAATCAATCTCGCTTTGAACAGCCTCTCGCCAAAGCATTCCGTCTGGCCGAGCATAGGCTACTTTGATCGAAGTTGGTTCTTCGTCCAACATGAACGCAATATAGTCAGGACCAAAATCCTTTGGCGTTCGACTTTCTTGCCTCGTCTTGGTTCCGACCCTCCGGATCGACCTCGATCGCTATGCGATATCGGTTCTTCCTCCAAAGATTTAGAACTAGAAGTTTCACCATCGACCTATTGCTGAACCGGCTTCACTTTTATCCTTGTCTTTACGAGGATAAATATTTTCAAAGAATATAACATTCCTTGATTCATCGTCGTCCCCACGGTCATATCCGGTACCTCGACTTGTGGATCGAAACGATAAGCGCCGTTGTTCGGTGCATACCCAATAAAGATACAATCGATCGTTTTAGGTCCAATTGTAACTTGTTTAGGAAGAGGCACCTCAACCTTCGCCAAACACCCCACACTTTGAGATATTTGTCGATGGCTTTCTTCCTTTCCACAACTCGTGAGGTGACATCCTTACTCTTAAGTGGAATCTTGTTCAAGATGTAGTTGGTCACAAAACGACTTCCCCACATGTTCGAGGCAACCCTAAACTAATCAACAAAGCATTCATCATCTCCTTAAGTGTTCGATTTTACGTTCAACAACGCCATTAGGCGAGGTGAATAAGGGCGTCGTTTGATGTATTATACCACTTTCGTTGCATAATGCCTCAAGCAGAGCTACATATTCTCCCCCTATCACTTCGAATAGTCTTAATTCGACAACTTAGTTGATTCTCGGCTTCGTTCTTGAAGTTTTAAAAGCTTGATAGCACCGTCTTTACTTCTTAGAAGGTAAAGATAACAATATCTTATACGGTCATCAATAAACGTGATGAAGTACTTTTTACCACCTCTAGTTTGTACAAACTTTAAATCACACACATCGGTGTGAATAAGTTCTAGGGCTTAGTGCTCCGTTCTACCGAATGAAACGGTAACTTAGCCATTTTGGCTTCCACACAAACCTCACATTTCGTTTGTGTATTAACTTCATTTAACTTTAGTAAATCTAAATTTACTAATCTTTTTATTGCATTTAGATTAACATGTCTTAATCTACAATGCCACAAATCAGAGCACTCAGTCAAGTAAGAGGAAGTAGATGCATTTTCATTCATAACAATCTTGGGTACACGGCGACACCATTACATTCAAATTGAAAAGACCCGGTGAGATAACCCCTACCAAGGAACTTCCCAAACTTAGTCAAGACAAACTTGTCCGACTCAAAACTAGTCTAAACCCTTGTTAACTAGAATCGAGCCCGACACTAAATTCTTACGAATGTCCGGACATGCAAGACATCCTTCAACGTGATCTCAATGCGGACGACATCTTGAGCACCACATCACCAACTCCGGCAACCTCGGACTGACTTGGTTCCCCATGTTGAGCTTCCTCCCTCAACAACCTTGTAGGTGGAGAAACGCATCTTTTCGGCGCAGACGCATGATCGCGCCAAGATGTCGATGAACCATCTACCTTGATTCTCGGCGTGGTTGACTTCTTCGGTCACCACAGCAGCCAATCATCCTTGTCCCATTTGTCAAGTCCTTCCGACAATGTTGGCAACTTTCTTAGCCTTCTTCTTCTTAGTCGACGGCGGTCCTACTCGTGTGGCCATGCTTGCCACAATTGTATGATCCCGTCAAACTTACGGGCAACCACCTTCCCTTTGTCTTTGTCATGGACATTGGGGCGAACACGTTTGTTGGAGGGACCGCCTCTCCAACAGTTGGCCTTCGCATCGAGCAAGCCTTTTGCTTTATATATCTTGCTTCTTCACGTCGGACTCGATGCGGTTTGACGATCAAGTCTTCAGCGTCATATCTTTTGCTTATGCTTAAGGTAGACCTTGAAGTCTCTCCACCCCGGTAGCTTCTCAATCAGCAGCGACGACAAAGCCGTCAAACAAGTGTGCCCTTCGCTTGAACTTCGTGTACAATGAGTTGAAACTCTTGCACTTGGTCCATGATTGGTCGAGAATCGACCATCTTGTAGTCCAAATATTTGGTTACAATGAATTTCTTTGTACCTGCATCATCACTATGGTACTTCTTTTCTAGCGCATCCCACATACATTTTGATGTCGTTACAACAGCATATACACTATACAAGCTATCTTCTAAGCTACCAAGTATAAAATTTTACAAAGGTAGTCGCCAGGTCGCCATTGTCATATCTTTGCTCGGACGTGAAAGTCCGTCACTTTAGCCCCGGGCAGCGGGCTCATCTTACCAAGTTGGCAAAGCCTAACGTCGTGGTGGTGAACAACATCTTTGTCGCCATCTCTTGAAATCGGATCCTCCAAACGGCGGCTTCTCGGCGGGCGGCATCATCCTTGCGGTATGAACAGGCGCCGAGATCGATCCCATGGATCCAACGGTCGATCCACTGAAAAGTGCAGTCGTCGAACCAATGGAACTACTAAAAGTGGAACCAATTGTTGAACCACTAAAAGTGGAACCAACAGTCGACCCAAAGGGCACAATGGTTGATCCCGAAGGCATCGAACCAAACATGATCGAAGTCATAGTGCCGACTGGCAAAGCAGCGGCGGCGGCGAAGCGGCAGCAATAGCGGCGGCGGAGGCAGAGTCGGTGGCTGGAATAGTCGACATCTCCAAGCAAATGTTTTTAGTTTCGAAAGTTTTTAGTCAATTTTAATGTCTCAACTCCTTCGTGGCAAGTAATATCTCGTCTTGCGATTGTTAGAAAATGTGTACAAACAAGACAACTTGCCGGGCGTGTTCAACTCAAATGCAAATGTAAGAAGGAGATCAAAACTAACAATAAACTTTAAACATTATTGAAACTAAATGAAACAAAACGTAGCTAATGCCGAGTCGAGGAAGCCTCTTTCCATAAGGCGAGATACGCCCGATAGTGCTCTCGGTTACGCGTATCGTCTCCAAAGGTAAAAGCAGCGTCTCGTGGGTGGCGACACCGCAGACCAACGAGCTCCGGCGAATCGGACGGGGCGAGGCGAGCTTGGACACGAGCTATGTATGCAAGAGTGCTTTGAGAGAATCTTGGAATGCTTTAGACAAGTGGGTGACTAATGCGGGGAGACATGTCCTATTTATAGGCGTCGTCCCCTCATGGGAAAGCATCTTTGAGTCAACACCGCATTGATGTCGGGTGTTACGGTTATGTCCCCCATTGAGTGCACAGGGTTACTGCGCGGTTTCGGAGACAACGTCCCACGTTTCTCGCAGAGTCATCATGTCGAACGTTAAGCGATTCTGAACCGAACTCGAACCCGGCCGGGCTCGACCAGGGCTGGGCCGCATGGCGTGTGGGCTTTTAATCCCATCACTTGTGCACACAATTATACTAAGTGTTCAATGAACCACTTATATAGACAATTAATGTATGTACATTAATCAATGTGGGATAAGGATTAATTAATCTATGCTTGTCCCTTAAGCACATAACTTCATGTTTAAGTGACCAACTTTGATCCATTATTTCTCACTCACCAAAAATCGGTTTGAGAATGTGAATATACTACGATCATCTACTCGAAACGTAGATCGATCCTATGCCGCTTAATTTCATAAAATTAAACGTTATGTCACTCAAAAACTTGGTCAAAGTAGCTTCACGGCAACTTGACCACATATATAATAAATATATATATAACCTTTGATTTCAACAATATATATATATATATATATCATCCATCACAAATTTTCACGATCAAAAGAATAAAAAAATAATTTTAATATTCTTATTTTAAATAAAAAATTTATTTGAACATTCTCCTATATTTGTTTATCTCAAAATAAATAACTCCGATCTTAGAGAGTAAAAATTAAATTCGAATACATAATATTTCAGGCACGACTTTTACTATAATTCGGCGGCATCACTCATGGGATAGTTGGATTCCTGTATGTGAAAATTACTTTTCCAACGTGTTTAATATAATTCGGCGGCATGTTTATTGTCTGAATCTCCCAAATTTAGCATTTCAATGAAGCACGAAGAATCAACTAAACACTATATGTGGAAAAAATTCATGGACCAAATTGCATAGCCAAAATTATGGGTTATGAGAAAATTACTTTTCCAACGTGCATTGATTCCAAAGTATGGGTTGTGATAAGGAATAAAATATAATATATGACTCATCACTAGATAAGTATATATGGCTTAAACATGTATACCATGGTGAGTATGAAAGCGTCAAGTCAGTAAGACTATTACAGGTAATTAGCTCCTGAGATTGGACCAATAAGCTTGTATGTATAAGCCCAAGTCCGGGTCTCTGACGGTGAAACGACATCGTATATGACTAATATGTTTAATAAAAGGAGTCATGTCTCCTGAAGAGATCCGACTCTTATTGATAAGAGACTGGTGCTAGAAGCTCGTCGTAGATCTCGAAAGATCTGTCTATCTCCTATTCCCAAAAGGATTAGGAATGAGTCTGACTAAAACTATTTCTACATCTATAAATACATATGTTCAAGGTATCGGTGACAATCTTAAGTCTGATACATTCTTGACTTGAAGTCGAGTGTCTGCCCGAGACCACCCTCAAGCTCTGTTTTGCAGTTATTATGATTCGTACATCATCCGGCTATCCAAGGCAACATTCTGATTCTTCGTTTACGACCATTGCTTTATTATTACCACAATGTACACATACGTTTGCTATTATTTATTAGATTTATTAAGTTGAATCTATCTCTTTGTATGTTTGTATTGTCCATAGAAATTAATAGGAGTTTTGTGTCTTTTAGTGTGTTTCAATTCCTTCATTTCACTATCAAAAAATCATAATAACAAAATATTTGGAATTCAATGAAGAATCATAGGTTCAGTTCCTGTACTTGTCTTGTTGCTATATACGGTGTAGGAACAAGATAAAACATATACACATAGTATACAAGATGAGCGTGTATTTATTTGATTGGTGATAATAATTATTGATAAAGTCTTATGAGGAAAAAGAATAAATTTTCTTTTCTTATTCTTTCCAACAAAGCAAAAATCTAGACAATTTTTCAAGAATGTAAAGCCCAATATTAGTAGGCTTTGGGCACAGTTTAAAATTTTATTGGGCTGGGACATGGAATTTGGGCTTATAGTAGTTGGTCCCTAATTTTGCTCAATAGTTTGATTGTTCATTTTTTGTTGTTCTTGATTTCTCAATTTTGCGCTTTAAATGATTGATAGATCTAAATTTTTCTTTTCAATATTTTATTATTTATCCTTGTATCATTGCTTCTGATTGTAGTTAGTTGTTTAAATACGTGTTTCATTGTCTAATAAAACAATGTTATTTTATCGGATTTTTAAAAGGTGCACAACCTTTTAACAAAAAACATAACTAATTTAAATTAATCATATTTTATCTACACCGAAACAGAGAGGGTGTTTGGCTAAGCTTATTTTAGAAAGCTTAATAAGCTCCAATAACTTATAAATTCTTTTAAGAACTTATAAGATATAATGTATTAAGAGTTTATAAGATACTAAAATGTTTGGATAACAAGGGTAAACATGAAAATAAAAAAATATATCAGAGTTATTTTTGTAGTTTTATTGTAACTTATAAGATCATTAAAAAATAAGTTGGGTTTTGGAGTTTTTTTTTAATAGAGCTTATAAGCTCTTAGAGTTCATTTTGAAAACTTATAAGCTCTCTAACAATTTAATTTACCAAACACATTGATTGATAGGGGTGAAAATCGATTCGGTTTCGGTTAACCGAAACCGAAAAGTGTATATATGTGCTTACTGATAACCGAACCGATTGAATATTCGGTTATCCAAATAACCAATCGGTTCGGTTATCGGTTATTTGGATAAACCGATTTCCTCCCTTTTTTTTAGCTAAAACTAGATAAATATATACATCTTTCACTTTCAACAACAAGTATGTATACTAACAGCAAGCCTTTGAACATTGCAAGAAAAGATTAATATATTGTACTCAAAATCATATAAATGATTCAAGAAGGCTATGACAGCGGCGGGGTGGGCGGTCGAAGGTGGGGTGGGCGGTCGAAGTTACACGGTGTTTCATTACTTCTTTTGAGTTTTGGGGGAAAAAAATATAATATTAAATAATTATAAAACTAATATATATATATATATATATGTATATACATATATACAATATAATTATTTCGGTTATCAGTATACCCATTTGGTTATTCGGGTATACCGATAACCGAAATTTATAGATTTTCATGATCGAATACCGAACCGATTTTATCAAAATCGGTTATTCAGGTAACTGAACTCTAAAAATTCGGTTTGGTTTGGATACTAACCGATTTTCCAGTTCCAAATTCTCACCCCTATTGATTGAGCTTATAAGCTCTTAAACAGCTTATAAGCTGTTTTAAAGAGCTTATAAGCTCAACCAAACACCCCTAAAAATAAGAACATCATATATTTCGTCTATGTATGTGTATCTTTGGTCATGCGTGGAACAAACCAACATACTGAAAATCAACACACATATTACCAGTGACTGAGGGAGGGGGCAATGGGTGAACTGTCTCCCAATGGGATTTTGAAAAGAAAGGTACATATTTTGTATTTTAAATTTCTTATAATTATTATTTTTTGTTAAGAAGACGGGTAGTGATAGAGATAGACTTTTACTCAGGGACGGCAAGAAGAATTTTCAAAATAAAATTAGAAATATTTAATATTATTTAAGTTATATCACATCGTTTAAAATTATACAAGTTAGACACAATCACATCATCACAATCGCTTCAATGCATAATAATTTCATAATAGATATTAACAAACAATCTTTTTCTGAGGTAAGAAACTAAACAATTATTCAATAACTTTCTAAGAAAACGTTCCATTTATTAAAAAAATGAAGAAAAAAAATTATAAGTTAGCTATCATGATCAACTTAATTACTGAATATTTGTTTTAAGTATACAAAAAGAATCAATTCTACATCTCTAGATTGATTTCATAACAAAAGTTTCTTGCTTAATACTCCACTCGTCCCGATATTGTTGGTTCCTTTCTGTTTGTACGTAGATTAAGGAGAGTTATGTTTTGTATGAAAAATAGTGTGTGATACAAAATTCGAGGTATTTTTTAGTGTGAAATTATTTCTTTTTATGGAATGAGTCAACAATAGCGAGCAGGATAACCTAAAAAGAAAAACGCAACAATAATGGGACGGATGGAATATATTCTTATTTTAATATGTTTGCGATAATAATTCTCTCATTCTAGACAAAATAACAACATAATATGAAAATGTGTGATTAGCAAAATCATAAGCGCAATGATCCATCTATTAAAATTCCTCACATATGCTGCACTTTCATATTATAGATTGAGGGACGAAAATTAATTGAGAAAAATTAAAATCTTTTCAATAATCATAATTTTCTGTTAGCCTGGTAGAGAACTAGAAGAAGTTTCTGAATAAATTAAATGTTTGCAATTGGTGAAGGAAGTAATGAAGATTAATTTCTGCACAATTGCTCCGGCAGGTGGCGGCGCCATACTGATGCTAACACCTTTATAAGACAAGGTGTATAGCTTGTACTCTTCAATCAAGGGTAAAGTAGTGAGTTTCAACAGAGGTTGCAAGGAAGAAGCACGACTCATGCAAGGACTACACCATTTTGGTGGGATCGTCACACAGCTGGCTAGCTCTGTCCAACTCCGGCAACCGCCATGTGTGTCTCCCGATGGTGACGAATAACAAGTTGCTCATGATTCTCAGCTCAAAAGATAGGGTGGTATCCAGTCGTGATGTTTGTCGGAACCAATTATTCATTCGCATTAAAGATAGAGCCGACAAAATGGGCTCAGTGGGGTTTGAGTTAGGTTGGGCTTCGTCTGAAAAATCGGGCTTTAAAAGCCCACCTAAAAAAAACCTTAGGTCGATCAGGCTTCGACCCAAAAGCCTGGGATTTTTGGACTAAAAAGCTCTCCCAGGAAATATATGTTTTTATTTTCTACTAATTTTTCGTTTCTCTTTAATTCTTTTTTTTTCTCTTTAATTCTCTTTTTAAGTTGTTTATTGTTTTATTTTGGATTATTCATTATTTTCGATTATGACTATGATGCTTTAGTTTATTTTTTATTGTATTAGCATATAATTTTTAACTTTTAATTTTATTATTGTTGATGTCAAATTACTACTTTTTAAACTTAAATTGTTATTTACATAATTATTTATCTTTTTTAATATGTAATTTTATAAGTTAAAAGTGAAAATTGTGAACAGTAGGTTGGACTGGGAAGCCCAAAATTCTTTTCCGACTCGATTCCAAAAAATTGTAAAAACCCGGTAGGCCGGACCTAACCGCTAGTTTTGTGGGCTCTAATTGAAGGCCTACGAATTTCTCGAGTTGAAGCCCAAAGCCTACTTGAGTGGGATTTGGTTCCGTGATCACCAAGTCATTCACGTTGTCGGTTAACCAAAATAAGATTTACTCCATGGATCTATCAGCCCTCCAAATATATCCATTTCATTCACCCATGGGTTTACTCCAACCTTGGACTAGACTAGTGTTAAACTTTGTTTCAAGTCGGGTAGAATCCAATAGCAACAGTGTACTTGATACTATTGCTTCTCGGAAGAATTATAGAGCTCGGGATTTATAATAGGCCTATGTATTTCTATTGGGCATGTTCGTCGTGTTCGACGATACAGCTGTTGGAAATCTGTTGCACGTCAAGGGATTCTCGCAACTAGATGCCACCGATGCTCGATAAATAGACCAAAAGAGTATAGATTTTCCTGCCATCAACTATGCCGGGGAAGAACCATTGCCCTGAAAACGATTTTAGGCCGACTAAAATGTGCTAATCCTGTAGGCTGATCATTCCCCAAAGTTAACACAGCTACCGAACGAAGTATCGAGGCTCTACTTTGCCCGATTTGGAGATAAAGAAACTGATGCTCTGATTGTGGTTTTAAACCAACTAAAGAGAATAATATATAACAATCAGGAGTCGTTCAGCCCTATAAACCCACCTCCCAAAAAATAGGAAACGACTGCGCAAGCAACAAAGGACGGCTGGACGACTCGGTCTAACAAATAACTGGGCTCGTATACACACACGTGCGCAATGGCCGGGCTAAACAACGGCGACAGCAGGGCTTCCCACGCATCCCACAACGTAGCTAGCGCATAACAAACATACAATGGCTCTATAGGAATGAAGCATGAAAAAGTGAAAGAAATAAAGTCTCACGACCAATGTGGGACAAGAAACAAAAAGGAAAGGAAGAGAGAGCCTAGCCATCCCATTTCCAACAACAGCCAGACTTTCTTTACTCGGAGCTCAAATTTTTAATAGTATTATAAATGTATAAGAAGAATTTAAAAATAAATTTTGTGATCTTCTCGAGCTTACAAGTTATGAATTTGAACTTTTATTGTTCATCTGTACTCATTGTGCGTGTACTTGCAATTCATAGAGGAGTGGGCTCTGCTTAAGACTTTAAGAACGAGAATTGCTCCGGCCGTCATCGACATGGCTGATGCTGCCACCATCTTTCATAGATGGAGAACGGGACATGGTCAGGGGCGGCACTAGGCCCTCCTTGATTTTTTAGAAAGATCTAGAGTTATATTCTTAATTTTATGTATATATGTTTATTTATGATATTATATATATATATATATATATATGTGTGTGTGTGTGTGTGTGTTTTTTTATGTTTTCATTTTATAAAAGAATATGTTATCGCAACGTAGACCCTAAGGCCCCCTGATGGTCTCTAGGTAACGTATTGGTATATGAGGGGGAGGGGGAGGAATACAAAGTTAGGTAAATGTAAAACTTTTTTCTTTTTAGAAGACTGGACTAGTTACTGTAGCAGTAGCTAGCAATTAATTAATGATAGTTTAGCATGGATGTCGATCGCCATTAGTTCGGATAAGGGAAGTTTTGTTCAGAGTGATACTAGTTGGCAAACATATTGACCATGAGGCAATTGGTCATTGGATTGATAATTGATGTGCTTGTGGAATGTGGTGGTTACGATTTTACCTTTATTGAAAACTCAAACCGCGTAAAACACTTAGTGAATATTGACTTAATCGAGTTTAGTTTATCTCTTCAATATCAAACTATTACTGATAGAGTGTTTCAAAATAATGTTGTGATATTATATGTTGATGATGTTCAGTTCATTAATACACAATGTAAATACGTTATTGAAAGTAAAGAATTGGAAGTAAACAACATTTGATTTTATGTTGTTCGAGAGATCAATTCCTACATCCATGCATCGATTGTTCATCAATCCACTAATTGAGATTTGGTGTTACGTGGTTTTTTTTTTTGTAATATTCCTGAGTTGTGTTCTTCTCTCTAGCATGAACCATATTATATTTAAAGAAGGTTGAATATTCAATTATCTTCAATATTTATATGATATAATTATTGGGCTGATTATTTCAGCATTAATATATCATAGGCCCAATATTATGGGCTGCAAAAGGGTGCACTCTAGCCCACCTCTCTCTCTCCCTTAACAAGAGAAATAGTAATTGGATAACCCGTTAAACCCTGAAGCTGGAACAATGGCAACTCTTCAGCTCCTACTCCACCATTCTCACTCATTTGCCCTAAATCAACTCGCCATCATCAATTTCTCCAACTTTTCCCCAATTTCCCACATATTACCGCCAATCAAATCTTCCGCCACCGATTCCCCCTCCACCAGCTCTACCACCCCCCGCCGCGGCCGCAAAAAGTCCACCACCACCACCACCACAACGAAAAGATCCAGGCGTCCGAGAAAAACAGAGGATTCACCCGACCCCAAGAATGTCGACGACGAGCTCTACGATTACGATGACGATGTCGATTTCCCGTATCTGGACCCGCCTCTGGTATGCTGCTTCGGAGCTGCGCAGAAGGAGTTTGTGCCGACGGTGAGAGTGGCGCCGGAGCAGATGCACCCGGACATCTACTCGCAGTGGAAAATGCTGCAGTGGAATCCACCGGAGTTCGCCCGGGCCCCGGGTGGCCCGCCGTCGAATGTGGCGATCTCCCACGTGAGGCTCGGCGGGCGGGCGGCGTTCATGGGGAAGGTCGGGAAGGATGAATTTGGAGAGGAGCTGGTGTTGATGATGAATAAGGAGAAGGTGCAGACGAGAGGGGTGAAGTTCGATGACAATACGCGAACTGCGTGTAGTTATATGAAGATCAAATTTGAGGAGGGGAAAATGTCGGCGGAGAAAGTGAAGGAATGCCCCGAGGATTCGTTGCTTGGATCAGAATTGAATCTTGCGGTGCTGAAAGAGGTAATGTGATTTTATAGTTAATTTTTTTGAATTTTGAGTTTTTTTGGTCAATTTAATGCATAAATTTAAAGGCCGCTTCACGGTCGACCCGAGACCTTTGGCCTCGGGCATTAACCACTCTGCCACTAGGCTAACACACTGAATTTTGAGTTTTAGTGTTACTATATGTGAATCGGTGTGTTTATTGCAAATTCTCGAAGTTGAAGTTTTTGTTTATCAAGCTGCTTATGATATGCTTATGTTGCTGTAGATGTTGAATGCTGTTGATATTGTATTGGTGCTTGCTGTATATATCTTGATTGGGAGTATGTTAGTAGATGAAAGTCAGTTTTAGAAGATTTTGAATACAAAATGGAACTAGTGTAAAAGAATGCAAAGTCCACGTGTTCATCTATTTGTTATGCAGTTTCACTCTCTGAATTAGCTTGTCTGCGCTTGATGATTCAAATACGCATTGTTGCTCGCAATGTAGGTCCTATAAGCACAAGTTTTAGCTTTTACGGTGTAGTCTTATTGAGACTCATAAAATGGGGCGATATGTTGTTTTCTGTAATGCAACTCAAAAGATGTTCATAGAATTTAGTTGTGTTTCTTGTACTGGTTTTTGAACAATGTCTTGATTGGTATGTTAGTAGGACGAAAGTTATTTAGTCTGTTATGATTATGATTACTATATGGAACAAATATGGAAGAATGCAAAGTCGACGTGTTCATATATATGCAGTTTCACTTTCTAAATTAGCTAATTTGCGTTTGGTTTGATTCAAATACCTGTTGGTGCTTGCAATATTGGTTCTACATGCATGATTTTTAGCTTTTGTAAAGTTAAGACTCGTTAAATGGGGAGATATGTCGATCTCCTGCAATGTGACACAAAAGATGCTTAGTTGTGCGTTCTTGGATTGCTTTCTTGCAGGCCAGAATATTCCATTTTACTTCTGAAGTCCTGACATCAACTTCTATGTGTTCCACACTTTTCAAAGCGATTGCATGGACTAAGAAGTTTGGTGGTCTTGTATTTTTCGACTTGAATCTGCCACTGCCATTGTGGAAATCACGGAATGAGACGAGGGACGTGATTAAGGAAGCATGGGAGAAAGCAGACATCATTGAGGTCACCAAGCAGGAATTGGAATTCCTCTTGGATGAAGAGCATTATGAGAGAAAAAGAAATTATACGCCTCAGTATTATGCTGAGAGCTATGAGCAAACCAAGCAACGAAGAGACTACTATCACTATACTCGTGAGGAACTCTCACCGCTGTGGCATGATCGCCTAAAATTCTTGTTTGTCACTGATGGAACGCTTCGGATGCATTACTACACCCCTACTTTTGATGGAGCTGTAGTTGGTACGGAAGATGTGCTCATAACACCATATACATGTGATAGAACTGGTTCGGGCGATGCCGTTGTAGCTGGAATTATGCGGAAGCTCACAACGCAGCCTGAGATGTTTGAGAACCAAGATATTTTGGAGAGGCAGCTTCGTTTTGCTATTTCAGCTGGCATAATATCACAGTGGACGATAGGTGCAGTACGAGGTTTCCCCACGGAGAGTGCTACACAAAATCTTAAAGAACAGGTGTATGTGCCATCGATGTGGTAAGCTGAACAGAAGCCAAATCGCTGGAATTGGTTATAGTGAGATTCGTCTGCTCTCTTCAAGACACACGCATTAATGTATATGCACGAGGTTGCTTCACCAAGAAAGGCTTGTGAACACCCTCGTTTAATTTTCAGGGTATCAAACTTCTGCTCTTGTATCCATGATATCCTGGTACCTGAAGATGTATTAAGCAGCTATTGGAACTAGCATTCTGTGTAACCATTGTTCAAGAAGGTTTAATCATCATTATTGTCTCTCTCTCACACTTTAACTCTTTCTCTCTTGCTTGAACTATTTGCTTAAAATAATGGCTTATGCTGACTTCTTGAATGCTTGAATTACACTTTTTACAAATGGGCATAGACCTCCCTAATTAGCTTCAGTTATTAATTACCAATATTAAATGTTCTTCTTAGCCACTTGCTTGTTCCTTAAACTGTTATTTCAACAGCAAATCAGTGGGATCAGACAGCCTAAGTAACGTGAACATCTTACATATTAGGCCATGTTTTTGATAAATTAGCAACACCCTAAACAATTAAATAAAGTGCCCCTTAAGCAACACCATGTCTTGAGAAATAGGCCATATTTGTTTGACTCTGGCAACTTTTTTCATCCTTTGCACTACTATGCGCATTCATGCCACCTATTTAGCTTTTTATTTAATAAATGTGTGATGACTGTTGAAATTGTAACAACTTGTAGAGTTATGTTAGAAACTTAGAACATGTTAGTCATTTTAACTCTGTTATGTTTCTTGACAAAAGTCACGAATAGCCTGAATTGATGAAGGGGTAACAATAAAATCAAATAATCTTCTACTTCTCCAAAGAAAAAAAATGTTTTATCGGTGCATTCATTCTGTTATGTATCGTATTTGGGGACAAAAATAACCCATGTTTTCCAGCGTGCAGTTGCAGATATTTGCAAGATAACATGAGAACTTCTTCATCCAACCCAATGTCTGCAGGTGCTTCTCCAATCATCCAATTCCCCAAGTAGGTAAACGTACATCCATTTCGTTGCATCATGGTTTTCTTTGTCGGCACATCTTGTCGAGAAGAGAAGCTACTGTCACTATGCAACCTCAGGAATAGATCATCAATCACACTGTCTGACACTTCACTTGATATATCTGTCACATATGCAACCGGGATAAGGATTAGCATAAAAGTTTTCCTCCAGTCTCGGAGATGGCCCTCCTTCTCTCTGGTAAGGCGCTCCGATTCTGTTCTTGTGTAATTTCTTCACCTTCGCTGCAAAATCTTCCCAAGAAATAGAGCCACTGTCTAATCTATCTATGAGTGTTACAAAATTGAGCCTGTTTGAGAAAAAAAATATCACAACCAAAATCAGTTTTCAACTCTTAATAGATGTATATGAAGTGAAGAAAGGGTAAGTAGCTCTTCTTCACCTGTCCGGGTTGATGGTTCGTCTGAACCCTCGAACCTCCTGTGCCCCTGCACGGCCTTCGCCATATTCCCATCATATGTGTAAACAAAAGCGTCGCTCTCCAAAGCTATGATATAGTCTAGAGCAGCTAACCGGTTTTGATAGTTACTCAAAGGTCTCAGCTCCTCTGGTGTTGCTAGTGTCGAGTGTGAGAAGACATTAGGTATTCCTGTCGAAATGCGTCCATACTCTTATTACCATAGATCTCTCCTGCTACAATGTATACCCTCGTCGTGCTAGGATACCCCATGGCCTTGAGGAACATTGCTGCCTCCCTCGGGGCCAATGGGCAGCCCCCCTGCAGCCTCTTCTCTCGGCTGTTGATCTCCTTCTCCTTCCAGTGCTTGACGCTGTACCTCATCCTTGCAGCTCCTTGGCCTCGGCCGCGGTCAGGTTGTGGCTGCAGCCGGTGAATGCGAGCATGTCTTTCTCGTACCTGAGGTGAAGAGCGATGTAGGGCTCGTTGTCTTGTCTCAGTCTCTTCACCAGTTTCCTCCCAGTTCCTCGATCTCCGGGGTGTATCGGGCGCCTCGTAGTTCGTCCGACACCTCAGCTTCTGGATCGAAGGCGCAAGGCCGTTGTTGGCTAGCCGTGAGTCTGTGTGAGTGAATCTGATTAATCTGCGTTTTTTCAGCAGATTACCCATATCTCTGTAGTAGCCAGCCTGCAAGAAATCTTGAATTAGGTCTCACTCCCACACACACACAAAAAAAAACTATCTATTCTAGTTTGTAAACCTTAGACCAGGAGATGGGAGCTTTGTTCACCGCCTTCACTCTTGCATACTTTGCCGGCAACTTCTCGACAATCTCGATGTCGAGACTCAAGACCTCGATAAAATGCTTCCAGTCGAAGATATCCTTGAAGTCGCTGCTCGAGAATGCACTCTGTTAGACGGGAAAGAAAGGGAAGATCGGTATACAGCGAGGAGGAAAATCATACCTAGGATCGGTCCAAAAGCTCGAGTGGTCAAGCGAAGGAAGCACCAGAGTGGCATTCATGATCTTCGCTATTGCAACCATGTCACATATCTAACGTAATTCATGACTAAGAGGTCAGAGATTCGTAAAATATATCAAAAGGAAAATCATCCAACCTGAGTAGACTTACTCCTGTTCTCATTTGATTCAATCCCGTTGGCTTGAACTAGAACATAGCCGTTTGTTGCATTTGATGTCTCTGGAAAAAATAAAAAAATAAAAAAATAAAAATCAATCTTGATATTAGTATATATAGAGAAACTTTACGTACTGATGCGATTCTTTGGTCGAGTAGTACACGGGTATAAATCGCCGGTGTAAGGTTTTCTCCATATTTCTGAAACCTGTGGAGAAAAAAGTATCATGCACCATAAATTCACTTAAAATAGTTCATCATGACATAAAATCTCTTTAATTAATTCGTATTTTATTTCAATGAAGCATTTAAATGTAGATATAATATATACTTATATACAGTAATATTTATCTTTTGAGTTCATACAGTAAATATTTTCTGAAAAAAGAAGTGCATAACGTTCGGTTAATCATTAGAATTCAACGTTAAAGAGTAATTTGAGTGAGAGAATAAATTTAAATATTATAATAATTTCAACCCAAAATTTGATGACACCCACTAAGAGTCTAAGACATCGTGGCCCAAATAACAACGAGAAAAACCAACCACCCATAAACATAGCTCCGATTAATGCTAAGTCGTTATTTCCTATAAACAAAAATAAGAAGAAATAAATATTTTCATGCAAATTAAATGCTATATTCAATGATTTTTGAACATCGCGAACATAAATCCATAACTAAGTTCTTGACCAAAGAACTCATTAATGACAGGACTTTAATTTCAGGTAAACTCTGATTCAAGTCGCCATTAATTAATTTAATGCCACGACTGGAAAACGTAGTAAAGGTGCAGAAAATTTGGAAGAGCAAAAACGAATTATTGGAAAACTTAATTTTGTTTCATTAGGGAAAAAATTATTCAACGCAACTTTCCACTCACCGGAATTTTCTTCTTCCGCCGCCGCTTCTCCGCCGCGGGATGCGAGTGCAACTCCGTCTCGAAAACCGCCTTCTGCGCCGAGGACGAGATCACTCTTGAAGAAGCGTACGATCATCGTCTCCTCTCCGCCGCCGCGAGCTCCCCGTCCGCCACCGCCCGCCGCCGCGCAGCAAGAAGAAGAATCTCAGATAGGCCGAGAACGCCACCGTGATCAAAAGAATCACGAAAACCGTGCGGTACATGCGCTTCCTCGGCGTCAGAGATTTCAAGAAGCGCTCCGCGCACAAAGCCCACTTCTCCGGAGCCCACCGCGGCGAAGGCGGGCGGTGGCGGTGGTGCGGAATAATATGTGGGCCGTTTCTACTAGTTTCCATGTTCAATGCGTCTGGCTCCGTATCTGATTCGGATGAATTTTCCTTTTCCGGCACGGCGTCAGTGACGCGGCGGCGATGGTGAGCGTAGGAGGTGGTGGCGGTCGCGGCGCCGTTCAACATAGGTCGGAGGTAAAAACCCGGGATGGGAATTTCAAAGAAGTGAGAGAAAGTTGGATGATGGGAGAGAGAGGGAAGAAGGCATGGATGGAAAAACCGTTGCTTTCTGTTAATTTTGCAAAAATATAATTTCAAAAAGGAAATTTGCAAAAATAGATTTTAAAAAATAATGTGGCGTAGCCTATGGGGGGGTTTTGAATCCAAGAAAGTTTGTTTTTGGCTTACTCGCTTTTGTTTAGCCGTAATATTAGGAGCAAACAAAACTAGTGAGAGAAAATAGATACATATAAAGAGTTATATATGTAGATCACTTCTCACATAGTAGGAGAGAGAGAGAGAGAGAGAGCTCTGCTTCTTGCAATTTGCAAAGCTTCTCTGCTCTCATCATTATATATGTAGGGTGGTGGAATGGAGTAGTTGCACAAATTATATATATGTTTATGGTTTGTGAAATTAATAAATACAATTGAAAGGAGGAGATAACCGAAAAAAATGAAAATAGAGGAGCTTGGTTATTATATTTTCGAGAAAAATCGATATTAGATGCGAATATATTAATGTGTTCGTCAAATACATTGTAACAACATACTACTATAATTAACCATATATATATATATATATATATTTTATTTTTTTTTTGGTGGCATTGACATGTACTTAGCAAGTAGGTTAATATATTAAATTGTCGCCCGATTAGTAAAGGGTGTTTCCCTCAAAAAAAGTAAAGTGTGTTAATGTATTATTAAAGGGAAGTAGGTGATAATTATTTACATTTGTTGCAGTTCTAAAATAAAAGGAAATATGGTACGAGTGTTTTTTGTTTTTTTTTGTTTTTTTTTATAATTATTTATTTTTTATTTATCAAGACTTGTTATTATAATTACGTGTACACAACTTTAACAATATATAATTTCATCCTATATAAGTCAATATATCAAATTTATATAAAATGAACTACCCAGCCAGTTTAAGATAAGTTTTGCAATTATTTGTCAAGATATATTGATCTAGCAATAGGACTTTCCATCCTGGTTTCTAGATATTGTTACATTCAGTCCAGATGTGGAATAATAACTAGCTAGTGTCCTTTGTTCCTAAAATAAAAGATGTACTTCTAACTTCATAAAGCTTAAATTATGCAAAATTTAGCTTTGCATTCCGCTTTATGAAATTTGGTTTATGGTTCTGATTATTAGTTTTTATCTGAATATAGTAATTATATTGATATATATTTACGTTTTTTTTAGGTGTGATGTAACATACAATTTTTTTTATCAATTTTACGCGAAAAATCCCTTCTTCACTACTCAATAGAAGGAAAAATCCCAAACCTTTATGCGTTATATCTGAAGACATGAAAAGTGAAGATATGGAAAGAGATGTTTTTACATCAGCAAAGCTCGAGTTTATGGTATTGTTGAAAGTTGTTTTGTTTAATAAACCACCAATTTTGGACAAAATGCTCTTGTTCGTGCTCTTCTAGTGGGGATAGCTTGCTTCTTCACAAGCTTATCCCCCACAAAAAAAACCGAACCGAAGATGCAGCTCGGCAATAGTAGGTCTGGGTGCCTAGCTTGAAAGAGCCTTCTCTGGTAGTGAAAGAATTGGTCCATCGCCTCCCAATCAATTCACTTAATAAAAGTGTCACGTGAATATATTTTTATTCAATATTTATTTTAGCACTAGTTTTCATTTCATTAGTCATTAGTAATCATCTGGCATTTTTTTAACGTTGATTATATATCTGCAGGCTGCAGCCAAATTTTTGCCGAACCTTTTCGTTCATTAAATTTTCATTTAAGAGATGCTTGCTACTCATTTCCGTATAATTACTCTTTTATGGCATGGATTTTATTTTCCTCGCGCGACCAAACTACTTTTTAATTTGTTGTAACTCTTATGTGCAACTTTTAATTAATACATTACTATATATATTTTCAACCAGTTGAAATAGTCATGTCAAAATTCACTTGATTATGACTAACTACTTTTGAAAAAGTGATCGAGCGATGACAACCAAGAGGTGGGTTTGGAAGCAGCCATCATTTGAAGAAAGCACGTTATAGTGAGTTTTTTATACCGGTGAGGATTGATCCGAGACCTCTTTATTATATAGTAAATGTTTCACTGTTTGGATGTCTCTGAATGGACCTTATGTGAGTTATTCATGCGATTGTATTTCTAGAGTTGCACGTTTATGCCACAAATTGATTTTTTTATTGTTTGATGTATTTTGTGTGTGTGTTTGTAAATATATCAACGTTTATAAAGTAATTAAACCAAATTATCTTCCTACTTTCACGTTCACGTTCCTGAAGTTGAGAAATTTAGTAACAAATTCGACATTTTCTGCCGTATCCTCTTGGTCATGGGATTTTCATTTTTAAGATTTTTCAACATTTTATTCATTTATTATATATTTTTTCAGTGACTTGATTGAATAATGAGAATTTTCATTTTTTTTCAATATATATGTAGTTAGAAATATATGTTTTTTTTGTTACTGGAAATTAAAGATTTGATTTCAACTATCATTCAAAGTAAACCATGACTCTATAAATTTTTTGAATATATAAATAATTAAAGGTGAAAATTGAATACATCTGGATGACAGCATGAGCGGTCCATATATTACCTAAATTCGAGTTCATCAATTCTTAATTTAAGGTATATTAATATTCAATTACAACTTATTAATCACAATAGAATTTAATTAAAGTAGAGGCGCAGTTCATCCGGATACAACGAAGTATGTATCATAATTGAACCATAAAAAGTGAAGAGCCCGTGTACATTTCATATGTATTTGGACTTTACATGAAAAAAACAACAATACTGTTAATTAGTCTATTTTATCCTTAATTAATGAGGTGAACTCCTTGACATTAATAATATATAGTTATATCATATATTTTTTATTTACATCTTGAATTCCAACAATTAATGTCATGTTATGTGTGCATGCATCTGTATATAATGTACATATATATGAAGGATTAAATTTGGTATATTATATCGGCTTTTTTTTTTCTGAATCCATGAATTGAAAAGGAATAAGTTTGAGCACAAAAACTTGTGTACTGACTCATGGTGAGCGCATAAGCTTTGAAATTTTTCTACGTTGCTTTTTTCGATTTGTTGCTTTGTTTTCTTTGATTTTTAGTATTTTATTATTTAATGTTTTGTCTTTTATTTTATGACAAAAACTTATATTAATTATAGTAAGTAAGTATAATTAGATTTTTTTAATTTTAATTATAATTTATTAATTCATAATTATGATTTATTAATTCACAATTAAGGTTTATTAATACATAATTAGTTTTTATTATTTAAAATTAAGGTTTATTATTCAAATTATGGTTTATTAATTTATAATTAGGGTTTATTATTCAAAATTAGAGTTTATTAATTCACAATTAGGGTTTATTAATTCAAAGTTTGGGTTTAATAATTCATAATTAAGGTTTATTAATTTCAGTTAGGGTTTATTAATTCAAAATTAAGATTTATTAATTTATGATTACGATTTATTAATTCATAATTAGGGTTTATTAATTCCAATTAGACTTTATTAATTCAAAATTAAAATTTATTAATTCACGATTAAGATTTATTAATTCAAAATTATTATTTATTAATTTATAATTAAGGCTTATTAATTAATTAATTTTAATTAAAATTAATTTAATAATAATTAATTAATTAAATAACTAATTAATTTAAAAAATTAATTAGGGATCTCACGCACGCGCGCACAGGAGACCACCAAGTTAGAGACTTTGATTTCTTCTGTTTTGTTAATAATTGCACGATTACTTTTTCTAGGAATTCAGCTTAGTTCCAATTAGGAGTGATTTGATTCGAGCCACCTGTCATCAAATTGGAACAAGTTTGAATCGAATGATTTAGTTGGTGGTGTATCAATTTCGTTCGTAATTTAAAAAATTATGTATATGTTAGATTCAATCCTCACGGTCCTTTTTTAATTAAAAAAATTATATAAATTTGAATATCATCAGTATACATATTTCAAAAAATGAAAAAGTTCGACACGACATTAAAAGGAAAATAGAAAAGATTATTGGAATACCAATGTAATATTTATGTACAAAATAATCAAATTTTTTTTCTTCTTCCTATTTTGGGTGGTTACGTGAATGGGGGGATGTCGATTTATTTCTACCCTTTGTGCACGTTTTGTGAAGCTCAGTGCACGACAGTATTTGCAATATTATTCTAGAAAGTTGTCAAAATATGAGAGGTCCTTCACTTAGTGATACTACATCAACATTCTCCTAACCTAACACACACACACACCACCTTCTTTCTTCTCTTTCCACTTTGAAAATTCATCATAGTTGATGCTCTCTATAACTTTTTATGTGCATAGTCTTTTGTTACTTCGTGACAATAATTATTCATACGTGTACTTTGGTTAATTCAATTTAAAAGTATTATCCAACTTAGATTTACAAAATTTTAATCATAAGCTTGTTTATTTCGTAATTGATCTTACGATTTTCCATTTGAATTAGACAATGAACTAATTACTTTGACAAAAACTTAGGGTTTATTAATTCATAATTGAGGTTTATTATTCAAAATTAGGCTTTATTATTTCCAATTAGGGTTTATTAATTCAAAATTAGGATTTATTAATTTCAAATAGGGTTTATTAATTCAAAATTAGGATTTATTAATTTATAATTAGAGTTTATTAATTCAAAATTATGATTTATTATTCACGATTAGGGTTTATTAATTCATAATTAGAGTTTATTAATTTAAAATTAAGATATATTAATTCAAAATTATTATTTATTAATTTATAATTAAAGTTTATTAAATTAATTAATTTTAAGTAAAATTAATTTAATTAATTATTATTAATTAAGATTAATTAATTGATTAGGATCGACTCATTCTTGCAGCATGCAGAGACCACCCCAATTACTTTTGATGGTTGCACATGATTTGAAATTGACATTTTCACATATTTAACTCAATTAGTTAAAAGCTAATAAATTTTGAACAACAATTAAAAATCAAGTATTTCCCTCGTACTCATTTGGAATTGGGGGTATGAGGATTCCCATTTTTATTTTTTTTAGCAAGATTCCTTTAAAATTGACATTTTGAAACTAAATCTTAAATCCCAATGGCTAAAATGTCAATGATGTTTTGGATATATCCATTAAAATTGACATTTCTGAGGTGAAAAATATAGAGCTAACTATGGGTTTCTTCAGAATATAAAGAATTTATTCTCATTGGTATGTTATTCATGAAAATATACACTCAACCATTTTTTTTGTCAATTAAGTACAAAAATTTAAATAATACGGTGAATTCGAACCCAAGACCTTTGGCCTCAGATATTAATTACTCTACCACTAGACCAACACACGCACACTACTCAACCACTTGTTGTTGTCGATGCGATGTCCATGTTTTCTACCGTATAAGAATGAAACAGTTCATATTGGTAGGGAAGAATAAATTTACATTCTAATCGCTTGATTGAAAAAATATTTTTAGAATTATATTAACTAAATAGCTACTAATAAACCCTGTTGCCCCATCAAAGTAATCAAGTCCATCTGGGTGGACTAGTGAATTCCCAATTTGGTTTAGAGAGATTGTTAGATGTGATTCGTCTTGATTTTATTTAAAACTGTCAATTAGGTTAATTCACTTTAGTCGGATCAATTCTACTGGATGCCGGATTATTTATTTATAAGTTATTTGAATTGAAATTTTTTCGAGTTAGAAAGCTTCGACTTTAATTATGATTTTTCAGTTAGTTAAACATATACTTTTTTTTGTCTTCAATTTTTTTCCTGAAAATCGTTGGCAAAAGTTTTAATATTATTTATCGGGTGTATTGTGAGTGGAGTAAGGATCCTACATTATGGTATTGTTAAATTAGTTAGTGATGAACCATAAGTGACAAAATGTATATACAAGTGGATTGTAGTGGGTAAGAAAGAAAAATAGTAGTAGGTCATGAGTGGTAAAATATGTAAATAAATAATATTATTGAGGATAATAAGTAGGGAGAATTTTGTGGGATAGTTACCATAAATAAAATATGAAGAAAATTGAGAGACGTACCAAAAGAAAAACTAGAAAGGAAATTAGGGGACGAATGGAGTATTATTTTCTCTTAACGATTATATATTCGTGACAAGAAAATATACACGTATGAATATCATTTAAATTTCGACTAACATAATATTAATAACTAACAAGTAACTCTACGAGAGATAAAATCAATATTTTCCTAAATGAGTATCTATAATTTTTTTAAAAAATCAATTCAAAATTATTTATTTTAAGAATTGGAGTAAAAGATAGAGAAATGTAATAATGCGTGTAACTTTCAAAATTAAATAAAACACATTTCATAAGTATCTGAAAATTACCGCATTATATTAATTTTCAAAAGCAAAACAATGAAGTTTGAAATAAATAAAGAGTCAAATTTCAATCAATGGGATCAACTTACTCGATTTGTGGATCAACCCATTACGGTTCGGGCTATTTGATTACGGATTATTATGGTTGAATTTTTTTCGAGCTGAAAATTTTCGATTCTAACATTTATTTTCATTCGATCTTTTCAGTCAATCCATGAATTACGAGTTTTATCTTCTCCTCCTCGAAAGAAAGAGAAATCAAATGAATTACATTGGAGATTCTATCACGAACCATTATAAATATACTATTAAAATAAGTATTGTATTACATCTTTGTAAAATGAAGTAACATCTTCAAGTATTAAACCGATTGTAATTCAGAGTACATTCAAACCTTGCATTTTTTTTACATTCACCCTTTCAATTTTTTTCTGATCTCATCCTTCATGAAAAAGGTAGGGAAACGTTAAAAATCAAAGTATACGAAGGAAAATCCAGAAAAATGGGGTAAACTGTACGATTAAAGCAAACACGACCAAAGTGAAAAACATAAAAAAAAAATCAAATTATAGAAGGCAAACTATGTTTTCCCATAAATTATAATAATAATAATACCTCTAGGGTTATTTCATCAAATAAACAAAAATCCAAAATAAATATGCTTAAGTAAGAGCCCGCTACAATAGAGATTCTTACATAGGCCCACATTAGTAGCCCACTCAACCCCAATAAACCACACCTAAAACCTATATATATCCAAGAATTAGGGTTTCCGTCAGTCGTCTTCGTCTTCAGCTCAAATCGATCGCGAAACCCCCGCAGCCGGCGAAAATGGTGAAAGGACGACAGGGAGAGAGAGTGAGGTTAGATTTCTTCATTTTCTCTATCTAACTTCGGCAGCTGCTCGGACCTACTGTAAACCCTGATTATTATTTTTTATTTTGTTTAGATTATATGTTCGTGGAACAATCCTCGGCTACAAAAGGTACGAAAATAGATATCGATCATAAGGTTTTCTGTTAGCTGTGTGTTTTTATGGGAGAAAATGTGATGATTTTGCGGATTTGTTGATTGATGATAGGTCGAAGTCGAATCAGTACCCAAACACGTCCCTGATTCAGATTGAGGGAGTGAACACGCAGGAGGAAGTAGCGTGGTACCTCGGGAAGAAAATGGCCTACATTTACAAGGCCAAGGTGAAGAAGAACGGCTCCCACTACCGTTGCATTTGGGGCAAGGTCACGCGCCCCCACGGCAACAGCGGCGTCGTTCGCGCCAAGTTCAAATCGAACCTTCCCCCCAAATCCATGGTATGTTCCATTTCAGTTTCCCCTTTGTCTAGTATATTTAAGTATTGGTTTTGACAAATACAGGAATCAGTGGAAATTGTTGGGACTCTAGCTCATTTTCAGCTACCTTAAGATGTGTAAATGACTTATTTTGCTTTTCAGGTTATAACTGTATTGCTGCATAGTTAGAGAGAAATCCATCCATTTAGCTAGAGATGAGCTGATGTGATGAACTTGTGAAACAATCTTATTTCGACATGTTTGCTTATGTTATATGCTCGAGGCTTTTTGCTAGTTTTTGGTGAATCGAAAATCCACTTCTTCTGGTGTTAGTTGGAGGTGAACCTATTGTATAATTGTATTGCAATAAATTTCTTGTGTGATAAACTAAGTTAATTGAAAATCCAGAGCTTGTGCTTGGTATGAATGAATTCATTCTAAGTTTAGTATACTCCTTTATATTGATTATGAAGGATTTTCTTTTTTTTGTGCACTATAATTGCATAGTCAGTGGTTATGGGATTTCCAAGTTTATTGAGCTTATATTTCCTACAGACTGGTAGGAATTGTTTTTAACTGTTGGCTTATGCTCTATATATTTGTGAAACAGGGTGCTAGGGTAAGGGTGATGATGTACCCAAGCAACATCTGAGGTAAATTTATGTTTTCAAGTCAAATCGTGTTCTGTATGCATCAATTCTCTTATTTTTCTAAGTTTATATCCGGAACTGAATATGCTCTCTTCAATATATTGATGAAGCCAGAATGACACAGGGTTGCCTAAAGCCAAAAAATTAGAGAATGACATTACATGCATACAGAAAATGGGAAAAGTGAACCTTGCATGAGCTTTAAAAAGCCATGCTTGCATGAGCTTTAAAAAGCCATGCTTTATCTTTCTCCCTTGCATTAATTTAAATTCAGCTAGAGCTCAGAGTAATAACAAAAAGACCTGATCTTATCATATTTTCCTGGTTATGTGATTTAGTTCCACGTATTATGACCTCATTTTACGGCCACGCATTTTCGGCTTTTGTATATCAATGTCTACCCCAGAATAAAATTGTTTCATCGTGACATACTGTAATCCTTCTTCGAGTCCTCTGGTTCAAATATAAATTAATGTTATGTATATCTCTCTTTCTTGCATTGATTTCTTGAGTTCTTTCTAAATTCTTATATGCAGTGGTTCACATTCGTGTAGATCGCTTTTGGGAGCATTTGGTGACGACTGCCTCTACTCTTCATGATTTTATTTATAGTTTTTGATTTAGGCTTATTTTCTGTTCATCCAATTTTCTGTTCTTTTTTGGAACCTGAATTGAAGAATCAATCTGGTTGAGACAAACGGTTGTTCCTAGATACATTTGTCATTTTGTGCTTTCCTACTTCGAATGTTATATCTGTCATTTTTGTTGCCTCCTTTCTCATTTATAAGCATATTTATGCAGAATTTAGGCCTTGCTTACATCTCAATTACGTGGTACAAATTTATTGAATTCCTTGTTACACATTATTTGTTTGCATTTGCAAGTCGAACTTTCTACATGTCTCGTTTGCATAGTTTCCTCTTCTATTGAAATCATATGTTACTTCAGTTTCTTGCTTTGGTCTTCTAAATGTACAATGATGTTCGGATAAATCTTTTATACTGTATTGTTCTGTATATTCTAATATAGCCAAGAAGTAAAATGCATGATTGGTCTTAGGGTTTGATAATAGTTACTCTTGTTTGTTTATGCCCATATGTAGCTAGTGGATGTGGTTTTTCTTGTCATTTAAAAAGAAGGAACTTGGTTACTTATCTTGCTGATTACTAGAGCATTTGAATCTCTTGTCAGCCATTTTCTAATATTCATTAAGATTAAGATTATCTGGAAAGCATTTATACATGCTTGACCTAAAGCTTATGATGATTATGGATGTTACCGAACTAAGTAAAACATTAGAAGAGCATCTTATATATTATGTCTTATCAAGCTGACCAAAATACCAATACATACATTGTTTCTTCACTAAGAATTCTATGGATCTTTTTCTCACTTTCGTTTCATGTGTTATAATTTTGCAAAATGTTACAGTCGTAGAGGACACTAAAATGTGTGTTCTTATTTATTTGCACCTATGGCTAAAGGTGAGCATTGGTCGGTTCAATTTAAAAATCGACTAGTCCATTAAAACCGACCAAACCTGAAACTACAAAAATTCCTATCAAACCGATCGAAGGGTATTACCATTAAATTACCATTAACCGACCAACCGATCGAAATAGAAATCAAACTTTGAGTTCGGTTTCAGTCGGTTATCGATTTGACCGAACTAGCATCGAACTTTGAGTTTGGTTTCAGTTCCTCTCTTACGATATATTGGTGTCATATTTTTATGTAGAGTAATTTTATATACAAAAATAGCGATTATAATGAAACATAGAAATATAAAAATTAAATGGTACAAATTTTTGTATATGTCATTTTGTGACATGAAATAATCAATAAACATTTATAATTATACAAATATTTACAAACATCCATGTGTATTAATTTGGAATTAGATATTGATAATGTTATAGTTATAGTGGTTATTTATACTGATAATATTAGAAAACATATTAATAAAAAAATAATAAGACCAATTGATGGCTACTTTGTTATAGTTGATAGTAGTTTATGATTCGAACTTTGAAACCATTTTCGCAACTTCCATGAAAGGTTAGGGTATTTTATTGTATTTTCTAAAGATCAAGCCATTTTTGCAAACAACTCCTGTCACAGCCCCTCTAATCCAAAGGACAGGTTAGAGAGAACTGGAGCTTGGAACAGTGATTACAAAACAATTAATAAGAATAATCAAAAGATTTCAAAGATAACATTTATCGAACTTCAATAATCAAACCTTATTTACAAGGCGAAAGCAATTCAAACCTTATTTACAAGGCAAAAGTCAATTTCATATGTAAAGGTTACAAGTTCCTTTAACAGTAGGTTCGATAATTCAGACAGATACAACTGTCAACATCAACATACATAACATTCGAAATATGCGTGAAAGCGTGTGAATGCATATATGACGATATGCACCCAAGGGTATTTTCTTTCATAACATATAAATACCAAAAGACCTCGACTACTCAATACCTCTGCTCCATCACCATCACCAGCTCAATCTGATCATTTAAAAACAAATATGCAGGGCTGAGTACAAATAATGCACTCAGTGGCTCATGCCAAAATAATTTATTAATTTTGAATTACTCGCCCATTCACAAGAATACACGAGGTTTTAATTTGAAATACTCGTGTTTACTAAATATTTTCTGTCATTTTCCATAAATATTCGTCTGCGCAGACATTTTCCTTGTATGTATGATCCATATCCACCACAATAATTCATCCAACAATAATTCCCTCGCTGGAGAGGAGGCCTCCTCTCACAGACGCCATGACCGACCGAGCACCCTTTCAAGACACAATACAAATAATCGATGCACAAAATCCAGGGCTATCTCGGTAAGATGGGATACAATTCTCCATCATCCTTGTGGGTACTTACAAGGATACGAATTCAATCATGTCATAAAGTGGGAGCTACCCAACATTATGCATCAATAATCATGGATTTGATACATACATAAAACATAAATATTTGGGCAGGTAATTAAATGATCATTTCATAAATATTTGCTTGCAATAAAGCATCATAAATAAATCATTTGATAAGTTCTATCAATTTGAGTATAGTAAAGCCCACCTTGACTTTTAAACGTCGATTCTCGATATGCGTGATCTTCTCTGGTTGCGTGTGAGCCTTCACGTCCCACCTTTACGCAAAAAATTTCGTTTAGCATGTTAGCACGCTTTTTGAGATTTTCAAAGTTCATTCAACTTTGATAAATAAAATAATAATTCGAAGTCTTAATGAATCTTAATGCGTCGTTTCAATGCGTATTTCAATAAAATAATTCTCGTGCTTCGAGGGAGACGTAATATGATCTACAGTCTCATTTTAACCTTTTAGGTTAAATAATTAACGTATAATAACGTTATTCAATAAAATGATTTCAATTATGAAATCTTTTCTCACAATTGAGATATTCAGATAAAAGTAATACGTTTTTCACGTATTAGAGTATTTAACGAACGTATTTCGTACGTCAATTTCGAAAGTCAACCATTTTGACTTTTCTTAATAATTTCTTTAATAAATCATATTTCAATTTAAAATTCAATATAAATCGATTTTCAATCGATTTCTTTTCATAAGGCCTTAATTCTCGATTTTTCACGTAAATCGATAAACTTCATTAATATTTTTCTTAAATATTAATTTTTTTAATACTTTAAGCATTATTTATGCTTTTAACGTTATTTAATATAAAGTTTCGTCGTAAACATAATATTCTATGTTTAATAATTCTCAAAAATTCAATTATGTCTAAAATAATTTTTAGACATATAATATATTATTTTTCTTGATTAAAAAGGAATTAAAATTCCTTATTTTCACTTATAGCTCACGGCTATAACACATTTTTTTTCCAAACTTGTTCCAAAAATTCCTCTAAATTCATATAGTGTATTATTTTACACTATGATCATTAATATGTATTAATATCACTATAGAAAAATTTGGAACACACCTATATACATTATATAGGTCACGGTTTTTACCAAAATAATCCAATAATTTTCCAAAAATTCTAATAATTATACACAAGGTTCCAATATCAATATATATCATAATTATAACCTAAAGTCCAACATATGAAATTTCTACACCAAGGTATAAATACTCCATGGTTTCGGTCCTCACAAACATTACACTAAACATTTTTATTAAATTCCAATTAAATTATACTATGTTTAAATACTATTGTATAACACTAATACATAATAATATCATACTATAACAACTTACAAATCATTAAACCTATAACATAAGCTCTCGGTTCTTAACAATATTTAGAGCAAATAAATTTCCAAAATTCTTGAATAAATCATGTAATACATAAATGATGTCCTAGTTTATCAATATGCTATTACAATTTCTAAAAAATTACACAACAACTTATCATTCCTCAACAATTTTCGGTACTAATGAAAACATAGTATAGGATTTTTATAAATCTCCAATAAATCACAATAGGCTTCTATATCATCATGTATCATTAATCCATTCTTAGATCCTTAAGAAAATTTTCGGTACTCTTAACATAATCTCATAGCATGTTTAATTAATTTATAAACATGCTACATGCTTTCATTTCATATTAATACACATCATTAATAAACAAATATCATGCTTAGCATAAATTCCATAATTAAAATAATGCTCATAAAATAAGATCAAGCCTTTAGAAAATTAAAAACTTAGGGTATAATTGAAGCTTGTTCGATACCTGACCTTGTTAACGGTATCGATTGGTTATAGGATAACAAAAGATCGATCTTTTTGGAAGAGAAAAGAAGATGATAGGATACGGCCCAACTACGAGGCCCAAGCATCGTGCCCAATACAAGTAACCCCGACATCAAGCTCGGCCGGACAAGTTCGCCCATGAAGACTCCTAAAGTCGGTGGGAGCGCAGAAAGCTCACCATATCTAAAAGAATCCTAATTGATAAGGGATAGGATCTCGAATCCTAGTTAGAAGACTTGGATTCGAGATCTAAGTCAATACATTGTGTATAAATAGAGGCTAGATTAGATGACATAGATTCATTCACTCTCTTTGTAATCGCTTCTACACTCTCAATACACATACTCTCTCTCGCCCGTGGACGTAGATCTTATTCACGATCGAACCACGTAAATCTTTAGTGTTCTTGCATTTATTTCCTTACAATTTAAGATCGATCACCGGCGCCGTCGTGGGAAACGAAATTTTGTGTTTTCGATCAACCACCGTTTATGGGAAATAATCATGACCGGTACACGAAGCCATGCATCCAGACCGTCGCGGCAACAACAACGCCGACGGCGAAGGAACGCCGAGCTCGGCTGGGAAGAGCCCAATCGGAGAAGAAACCCCGGGGCATATCCAAAGTCTCGACCCGCCTGCGAGCGGCAGTTACCATAGCGAAGGCAATCATAGCAATAATCCGGGGAACATCCGGCTCATAGTAAACCTTGACGGCGTCGTCGAGGATTTCTCGAGAAAATAAGGAGAGCTTTCTCCGGTACCTCGGTGACACGTGGTCGGCCGCGTCTGAAGAACGGAACACGGCCTCATCTAGATACGAGGCATCACAACGAGAGTCGGGGCCCAAACCGACCGCGCGAGGAACGAGCAACGCGGGAGAGGGCGTCGTGATCGCCGCGAGCCGCCTCGATCGCCGAATAAATCCATCCACGAACTCCGCCCGATCTCCGGGGACGAGCGGCGCAGAAAAAGCATCGGGGCGCGCGAAGTCGGTCCGAGTCACCTAAACGAGTTCGATCGTCGAACTCCGTCCCGATCTCGGAGGACGGCTTGATGGATACGGAAGATAGTCACCCGTTCTCAAATAGAATACTCAACACTTCTCTCCGGATAAATACCGGGTACCAAGCATCGCCCCTATGACGGTGAGGATCCACGAACTTCCTCTCGCAGTTCCAATACAACATGATCAACCAACGTCTCACCGGTTCATATGTAAACTCTTCCGGAGTTACTCGTCGACAACGCCGCGGTGGTTCGACGATCTACCTACGGAAGCATCGGCTCTATCGCGACCGATGGCCGCCTTCCACCGAGGTTCTTCCAGCGGAATCAAAACGTCATCGGACACCTCCTCACCATAAGGCAAAGCCGTAATGAGTCCATCGGCGACTTCATGACAAGGTTTAACAAGGGTGTTTGAAGGTCGACGTGAACGACTGTTAGTCATCTCGGCCTTCCAAAGCGGCATCTTGCCGGGGCCTTATACTTAGAGATCGTCAATCGAACCCGTCTCGCAATGTAGCAGCGGCGATAGCCAACCGGTTCGCCAAAGCGGACGAGGCGATAAGAGAAAGCGAAGCGAACAAGCGGACCCTGGAGAAAGGAAGAAGAGGCGAAGGAAGGAGGATCGGAACCAAGGCCGTCGAGCGCGCGGAAAGATTACATCGCCCGATAAGGTCGGCTCGGTCCGCGCGCCTCGGGCGACCTCAATACACCCTGCGTTGGCCGAGGGCGTAAATCACGACTCCATATGAACTGTTCGAGAAGCCTCGACCGATGGCGGGAGGAAAAGGTGCCGACCTATGGATAAATCTTGCTCATTCCATGATGATTACGGGCACGACATCGAAGAGTGCAAAGAGCTCATGGGTGAAATAGAGATGCTAGTTCAGACGGATCCACGAGAAATACTGAGGGCAGTCGCAAGCCGACCAAAGTCGAAAGACTAAGCGAGAAGAGGAGAAATTGTGCCCCACAAAAAACAAAGCGCAAAGACCGACGAGGAAGGAGATGGCGAGCCCCAATATGACGGGTGATCTCCACTATTACGGGCTCCCAGGTGGAGTCACGAAGTCCTCCTGAGGCCGATGCCGAAGTCCAGAACCGCGAACCTACCAATAAGAGGTTCGAGAAAGGACGAGGCGATCACCTTCTCCGAGGGCGACCCGCACTGCGACGATGCCTCACCGGGATCGTTGGTGATCCGGTAGTAGTCGCAAATAAGTTGGTAAACGCGTTTACATTGACAATGGCGTCGGTGAGCATCCTCTTCAGGAATGCTTTGACAAGCTAGGAGTAGAAGAAGCACACCGCACAGCACACGCCACTCAAGCTTCGTCCGGGAAGAGCGCTACCGAAGGAATAATCGAGCTACCGTCACGGTGGGGAAAGCACTAACGACCTCGACCAGGTGGTGCGGTTCTTCGTAGTGAAGGCCCACGCCGTATAACATCATACTAGGCGAGATTGGTGAACAATTGTAAGGCGGTATGCTCAACGTACCACTGACGATAAAATACCCACCACGAGGGAACAAACCGTGATCCGGGTGATCGAAGCAAGCGAGGAATGTATGCAAGTTGCCTTACGGTGCGGGACCTCGGTCCAAGCCCAGGCATAGCAATTAAAGAAACCCGAGGAGTTGGAGTCGGAAGTACATCACCTCCACGGCGATCGGTGGAAGAGGTCGCATTGTACAAAGATGAGCCATTGAAGGTCGTCCAGTTGGTTTCACCACGACACCAAGTGAAGGATCGATCATCCAACTCTAAGGAATTCCGGACGTGTTTGCTTGGTCTCCCTCGACATGACCGAGTCTCGCCGAGTATCATCACTCACCGGCTCAACATCGACCGAACATAAAGCCGGTTCGACGAAGCAAAGAATCTTCGCAATTAGCGGAACCAAGTCATTCATGACGAGGTGAACCAGACTATTAAAAGCACGCATCTTGTTCGAGGTCAAATATCCGACCGGATAGCCAACCGGTGATGGTGAAGAAAGGAGGAGGGATGGCGAATGTGTATTGACTACACCGACCTCAATAAACATTGCCCAAAGGATTGCTATCCCTTCCCAACATTGACAAGAAGGTCGGCGCGTTGGTGGGATCTGAAGTCTTGAGTTTCTTGGACTTATACAAAGGTATCACCAAGTCCCGATGGACGACGAAGACGCGCCAAGACGGCCTTCATTCTTGACTTGGTCTTTGCATATAAAAGATGCCATTCGGCCTTAAAAATGCAGGGGCTACCTATCAAAGGATGGTGGACAAAATATTTCAGCCCTACATAGGTCGAATGTGGAGGTATCGTGACGACATCGTCGTCAAAGCAAGGAAGAAGCGCATGTGTGGCGACCTCCGGATCGTCCTCGGCTTCTTGGAAAATCAACCTAAAGTGAATCCCAGTAAATGCACGTTTGCGATCCGGTGCGGAAAGTTCTTAGGGTGTTGGGTTTCACAAGAAGGGCTAAAAGCAAACCCGTCCAAGGTCCAAACCATTTTGGAAATGAAGATGCGAAGACCATCCATGAGCGTACACTGGTGACAGTGCATAGCCGCGCTAAGCCGCTTTCTTTCAAAAGCCGCGGATAGCGACTACCCTTCTTCAAGATACTCAAAAGCCGAAATTCTCATGGGATGAGGTGCGGGTCCGCCGAAGACCTCAAGAGCTACCTCGCCGAGCTCCCCACTCTATCCGTCCGAAGAGGAGAGGTCCTTTCCTCTACCTCGCCGCCTCGGACGAATCCATAAGTGCAGATCTGATGCGAGAAGAAGGACGTCGGCTCGGTGTATTTCATCGGCCGAGCACTAAAAGGCCGAAACGAGTATCGACCCTGGAGAAGCTTGCCTTAGCATTAATAAGCGCCATGAGGAGACTACGTCCATACTTCCATGCACATCCCATACAAGTCCTCATCGACTACCCACTTGGCAAGTATTGACGAAGCCCAAGCTATCGAGGAGAATCGCGAATGGGCAATCGAATCGGGCGAGCACGATATATCCTTCTCGCCCGCCAGCCATCAAAGTCGAGCCTGCGGATTTCCTTGCCGAGGCTAACCGTCCGAAAACCGAAGCCCACCGAGTCCGTGTCGACGATGCCGGCCGAACCCATGGTTGAAACACCGGTCTTTGGCAACTCTCGTTGACGGGCCGGAAAAAAGGTAGCGGAGCGGTATCTTACTCCCAGGCCCGGACGACCAAGAGATCACCTACTCACTTGGTTCACATTCAAAATACGAACAACGAGTGGAGTATGAAGCATCGATCGCAGGACTTCGCCTCGCTCAAAGTCTCGAGATACGAGCCGTGCAAGTTCACACGACTCTCAAGTCGTCGTAAGCCAAATGTTGGGAAAATACGAGGCAAAAGCGGCGAATGAAGAAGTATCTTGAAAAGCAAAAAGCACGCAACGGACTTTCTCACACTTCGGATAGTTCGCATCCCAAGGGAGCAAAATAGCCGGTGACATCTTAAGTAAATTGGCCTCGTCATCAACGAGCCCGCCAAGATGAAAGTCCAAAGCGGGAGCATAAGCGATGCGAAGGCGGGCCGAGGTCAACATAGTCTCGGATGAAGAACCCAATTGGATGACTCCATTCAAGAGTACACGGAGAAGGCGAATCGCCTTACGACAAGTTTGAGGCTAGGAGGATCTGAACAAATCTGCGATATACAATTGACGAGAGAGTCTATCTGAAAGTCATATCTCCAACCTCTCTTAAGGTGCTTGGGACCGAACCGAGCTAATTACGTTCTACGAGAAATACACGAAGGTTCGTGCGGAAGCCACATCGGACCCCGAGCCTTGTCAAAGAAAGTCATGCGATGGGGATACTATTGGCCAACAATGTTCCAAGACTCAATGGACCTCGTAAAAAAGTGTCCGAAGTGTCAAATCCATGGGAACGTACAAAGGCTACCCCAGACCGACCTCACCTCCGTACAGAGCCCTTGGCCGTTTATGCAATGGGGGATCGACATTGTAGGCCCCTTTTGTAAAGCACCAGGACAGCTCCAATTTTTAATTGTTGCGATCGACTACTTCACGAAGTGGGTGGAAGCGAGCCTTGGCGAAAATTACAAGCAAGAACGCCTCAACTTCGTATGGAAGAACATAGTGTGTCGCTAAGCATCCCCATATCCTCCTTTCGGATAACGGAACACAATTCACGGATAAGACATTCAAAGATTGGTGTCGAGCTTGGATCCACAAAAATTCACCTCGGTGGCCCATCCTCAAGCAAATGGTCGGACCGAAGTTACCAACAGACCATCGTAAAGGGTCTAAAACTGCGTCTCGACCGAGCTAAAGGCCTCTGGTGGAAAATTTACCACAGTCTTATGGTCGTGCAACAACACCTCGGACCTCGAACGAAGAAACACCATACGGTTTGGTGTATGGAACCGCGCGATGATCCTGCGAGATCGGAGTATCGAGTCCTCGTGCCATTGACTTCTGCCGAAGCAAATGGGGAAAATCTACGGTGATCTAGACCTACTCGAAGAAAGAGACCTCGCCTACATCGAGGAAGCTCGGTGCAAGCAACAAGTAGCTCGGTATACAACCAGTGTTAAACCCGACAATTCAAGTGGGCGACCTCGTGCTCGAAATAATGAAGTCGACAAAGCCGCAGCTCGGCAGTGGGAAGCCACATGGGAAGGACCTTACCGGTCGACGAAGTCCTCGGCAAAGGGCCTATAAGCTCGCTCAATTGTCCGGTGAGCAATTACCCAACGATGGCACATCATCCATCCAAGAAATATTATGCATAAGTGTCGAGGGTCGGGTCTTGTTCGTCATATTTTTAAAGTCTGTTTAGAGTCCGAGTCTTATTTGGTGGTCGCATCATCTTTTATCAATAAAATATTATTTTCGAGTTCTACTTGTCACTAATGCATAATTAATCTTCACATCATTTACCCTCTACGGAGGACAAATTCCCTCGACGGAGGTCGATTACATTCGTTTCATACGAATGTAAATTTAAACGCGCATGCTACATACGAGATCGAGACTACCTTCGTTTTATTTGAGCGTTCTCTATGTAGATGAAGGACCACCTCCGATGACCTCGGCAAAAACAGGAACCATTCCTACATACGAGATCGACTACCTTCGTTTATTTGAGCGTTCTCTCTATGTAGATGAAGGGACCACCCTCCCGATGACCTCGGCAAAAGCAGAACCATTCCTACATACGAGATCGGACTACCTTCGTTTATTTGAGCGTTCTCTCTATGTAGATGAAGGGACCACCCTCCGATGACCTCGGCAAAAACAGAACCATTCCTACATACGAGATCGACTACCTTCGTTTATTTGAGCCGTTCTCTATGTAGATGAAGGGACCACCCTCCCGACGACCTCGGCAAAAAGGAACCATTCCTACATACGAGATCGGACTACCTTCGTTTATTTGAAGCCGTTCTCTATGTAGACGAAGGGACCACCCTCCCGACGACCTCGGCAAAAATAGGAACCCCTACCCCGTGCGAGCGATTTCTTTCGAGCGGAATTCTCTACGAGGACGAACTACTTTCGCATATTACTCTTATTCAAATACAAAGTCAACAAGAAACCATTCTTATTAAATAAAAGATGTACGGTTACATTTTACGAGGGCGGAGGCGGATCGGGAAAAGGAGCCGATCCACAGAAAATCGAATTCAGCTCATCTATACTAATCCTACCTCTACCTCGTCCCTCGGTCGATATTACGGGCCCGGCCAAGACGACCTCGGTCACTGACGATGCAGCTCTGCGAGCTCGGCCTCGGCCACTTGATGGCGCCCGGTCTCGACGCATGGAGGGTCCACGACGTTCGAGGGCAATAGCACGCCTCTCTTGCGCGCCACTCCGGATCGTCATAATTTGGTTCATTTATTCTAGGCGAAGCTCCGTGAGAAGAAGAGGCCTCTGCATCCGTCAAGTATTTCGTCAGCGTGGTTGTCGGCGATGACGATTTGTATATGCTCCCGAGCCTTTTAATTGACGTCTTGCTCGTGAATTGCCGGAGGTCCGACCATATTCGCGCTGTACCTCGAACAACGGGCGGCCCTCGACAACCTTAGCTTCAACATCCGGGATCGTCATCCCACCATTTCGTGGATAACCTCCTCGTACTCGGCATGCTCCTCGGCTATCACCTGCCTTCTCGGCGACCTCGACGCCTCCTCCCGATTCAGCGAGCACGGGCTCGTCACGGCTCTCTGGCGGCTCTATGTGACATCGACTCACCATGACGTGACCAAGTCGACCCTTTATATGGAGGAGTTCGACCTCTTTCAACTCAAGAGCCGTGATGGGTCTTTGATTCGATTCAACCAGGAGTAGCATCAAGCATTTCGAAGACAATCGAATAAAAAGATAAGTTTCTTAACATAAACTTGTGATTTTATTAACATGCCCATAGCAAAAATCGACACATTTACATTCAAAAAAAAAATGAAAAGGATGGGATCAATCGACCCTCCGAAGCTTCGGCTCTGTCCACGTCCGCCGCCTCCGAAGCTGGATAGCCTCGGCCTCTTCCGCCCTACTTCGGCCCGTTCGACCGGCCTCTTGGGAACCACCGAGTCTCGGCGCCTTGAAGCATCACCGCCTCCCCGACCCCTTTGCATGATCGCACAATAAAGCTTGGTCGTGGGATCGATCCACGGACGGTAGCGAACAGACTCGCGGACAAAAGAAGCAGGAGGAGGCGAGGTTACGCAGACGGAAGCTCGCCCAGGCAGCGGACGAGCACATCAAAATAGGCGTCTCAGGACATCATCCTCGGTCTCCTCGTACCCATACTTGGCTTTGTCCAGTCCGGTAGTCCTCGGCGACCTCTTGATTGCATCCGAGACGGCGCTTGTTAAGCACCTCGGCCAAGGTCGAAACCATCCGGAAGCTCGCGACATGAACAGCCTCTCCAGCAAAGCGCGGCGTTTCTCCCGAGCTCGCCATGTCCGCCTCCCGACGGCGAACTGCTCCACCTCGGCCTTCATCAAGGCAACCTCGGCTCGCCACCCTCGCCTTGCCTCCTCCTCCATACAGTGCCTCACGACACGCCCTGCCACGCCTCAATGGCCATCGCGTCAGCCGCTTTACGTTTGACGAGGTCCGGACCTTAGCCTCGGCCTCGGATATTTCTTGAGTGAGGAGGTATTCTCCGCCTCCACCTCCCGAGCATACCGGCCACCCGTCAAGCTAAATCGTAACAGGCGCCCTTCAAGTAATCCGATATAAGATCGATACTTTTTGACACCTCGGCCACGTCCTCGACCCCTATACATTATATACATCGGTCGGAAGAACACAATTTTTATACTACAACACAAAGTATAAGGACGGTACAAAACCTCGGGAAAGAGCGAGGCGACTTGGAACCAACGATCTACTTTTCGGCCTCGAACAGCAGGGACTCGGGATTACATCCTTCCGCCTCTTCAAGCGCTTGAGTGGGCTGCGGTGAAGGGATCTCGAAGGCCCCACACTCATTTGGGCATGTCCTCGAAATCCTTCAGTCGAGACAGCGGCAGCGCGAGATCGAGTTCGGCCACGAGATCGGCTCGCCCTTTCTTCTTTTTTTTTCCTTGTAAGGTTCACTACCAAGAAATACATAGGTCGGCATCAACACGTATAATCATGCAATAAAAAAAAAAAAAGTAGGGCCTCGCCCTTCACCGACTCCACCCCTGAGGTAGGATCATAAGGGCTAAGCCCTTGGCTATAAGCTCGGCCTCGGAGAAGACCTCGTCGACAAGGCCAATTTGTCCGGCCTCCTCCAGTCACCGCCCTTGTCGACAAACACATCGGCGATCTTATCGGATCGCCATGGAACTCCATATGTCTCGAAACCGGAAGAAGAACTTCTTCGCGGTTGAGATCTTCGATTTAATCTTGGCTTTGAATTTCCTCGGGTGATAGATAATACCACCCAAGCCGCCTTCGCGCAAAAAGCGAAGGACAAGCCCCAAGGTCAAGGAAAATTATGCCTATAGGCATAGACACCTAGGCGATCATATGCCGGAATGAGTTCGGCGAGAGTTGGGCGAAGATAGGCGAAACATCTCTTGGAACTCAACGTATACATAAGGGTAAGGAAGACGAAGACCAGCTTGAGGCATCCCGCATGCAAGAATAAAACCATCCGGAGGCACAAGCCCTATCCTCCTGACGGGGGCAACGAACTCAATATTAGAAGGAATACTATATTGAAAGCGATATCCTAATATCGAAATACCTAAGATTGAAGAAAAGAAGACACTTTACGCAATCCCCAATGGGGGAATCGCAGACTACACTCGAGAGAGGCATGTGAATACGGGTAAAAGCAGTAGACACTAACGAATTAGGCGGGGAAGCAGACACGATTTGGCCTTCAGGCGACTCGTTATAGGAAGAAGTAGCCATTACTTACTTTTGTTTATCGATGAAGAAGACAAGAAGCTTCAAGTCGTCGATGGCGCAGAATAAAGCAAGCCGCAGAAAGCGAGAGTTTTTGAAAATCGAGAGAAATGTAGAAAGCAAAGTGATAAGAGATATTGCGTATCAAGGAAGACATTCCCTAATATGCACTTTATCGGGAATCCACCGCTGCGATTTAATGCGCATTAAATGCGTATCCGCGTCGAGAACTCGACAGCGGCGAAAAATCACGTCTTGACCCGCTAACGCGTCTCGTCGGTGAAGCCGGCAACAAGACCTCGACGCGCCTCGTCGGGTTAAGCGGCAAGAAGACTTCGCTTAACGCCTCGTCGGTGAAGCGGTCGAAGACCTCGGCATAACGCCCGTCGGTGAGGCGGTCGAAGACCTCGGCATAACGCCGACGGTGAAGCCATTCACAAGACCTCGGCTTAACGCCTCGACAGGTCAAGCCAGCCCAAAGACATCAACTTAACGCCTCGACGGGTTGATCGAAAGACTTACTAAACGCCTCGACGGGTGAAGCCAGTCAGGAGACCTCGGCTTAACGCCTCGTTAGGTGAAGCCAGTCATAAGACCTCGGCATAACGCCTCGTTGCAAGAAGCCAGGACACCTCGCCAGAGATACAAACAACAAAAAGACCTCGGCGCCTCTGCGAGCAACGCATACGATATCTGACGTCGGAAGCATTGACACACACAAAGTCGGACAATGAAAAGAATGTCGAAGATCGTCGAACCCCGCTCACACAAAGAACCCCAATCCAAAGCGACCTCGTTTCTGCGTCTTTTGGGGGTTGTGATAGGATCTGACCAACTACCGAGCCCAAGCATCGGGCCCAATACAAGTAACCACGACATCAAGCTCGGCTGGACAAGTTCGCCCATGAAGACTCCTAAAGTCGGTGGGAGCAGACTCGGCCGTATCTAAAGAATCCTAATTGATAAGGGATAGGATCTCGAATCCTAGTTAGAAGACTTGATTCGAGATCTAGGTCAATACATTGTGTATAAATAGAGCTAGATTAGATGACATAGATTCATTCACTCTCTTTGTAATCGCTTACACTCTCAATACACATACTCTCTCTTGCCAGTGGACGTAGATCTTATTCACGATCGAACCACGTAAATCTTTAGTGTTCTTAGCATTTATTTCCTTACAATTTAAGATCGATCGGAAGATGAACACTTGGTTTTCTTATGAGAAGCTCTCGGTCTTTTTTTTTGTGTGTTTGGGAATGAGAGATGTGTTTGTTTCAATGAAAATAACACTTAAGTAATGAGGTAATTAACCTCACTCCTCTCACTCTCTGTTCTCATTCACAAAAAATTGGAAGCCTTTTCCATTTACACTTTATGACTCATACTTCATTACATCATCAACACTAAGTATAGCATAAAGTTTTCTTGGATAAAACAAATTAATTCATTGTTTTGGACCAAAGAAACCGTCGGCTCTATGCTCACACAAGGATCAAAATGGTGATTCATCTTGCTTAGGCCATGGTAGTAAGTATAGTCTTACATTTTGAATGAAACAAAGAAATATCTTTGCTTTTGGAGGCCTTAGCCGTAGTCCATCATCTCTTATTCAAGGTGGAGGATTTAATTACATGAGTTAATACTTTGTATATAATTCCTACACTCTATCCCAAATGTTTTAATACATCATCAAAGCTTTTCATGGTCAAGGAAATCGGCTCCCACTTGCTAATACACATCTCAATTGATTCTTACTTGATTAGTGTGTACAATATCACACTTGCATGATTTAATTCATGACTTATCAAAGTGTAGCAAAATGGCGTGAATTATGCCACATACACACTAATTCACTACTGTTTCACATTCTTAGTTACTAACTTTTGGTTTCTCATGCTAATTATACCTATATATCATAATATATGTCCTAGATGATAAATTATATCATATGAAAAATTATTAGCATCATTTCATGCGAGAAAACCCTAATTCTCGATTTAGGGTTTTCGAGAATTACTAATGCTCAAAATATTATTCCAAAATTTTCTAGCATTATTTCAATGCTAAATAATATTCTAATTACATAAAATAATCATAGGAATTTAAATATCATAATTCCTTGATCGTTAGACTTGATTCTCAAGTCATCTCTAAACGTTAACGTTTGAAACGTTTCAAAACGTTAAATATCGACTCATCTCAAAATGGTGCGTAATAAAGATGTAATCACTTTATTAAATTATTCTAATAATAAGGAATTAAATTCTAAGCTTAAAACTTAGAAAATATATCACGAGCATTTAATCATCGATACGTAATCGGCGTAGAAATAATATTGTTGAAATCGTTACATATTCGTATTTCTCGATTCACATTCATTTGTGAATAATACATAGGAATTTATTATTCCAACAATAATCGAAATCATTATTCGATATATTAATAATCAAATTATCATAATAATAATATTCTAATTTACTGAAATTAATATAAGTAATTAGGCTTTTAAATAATCGGGTATTACAACTCCAAAGCTCGGTTCTTAAACTAGAATTAGTCATTTATTTCTTAAATTATGGTTTATATGGATCTATTTTGAATATAATTATAACAACAATTCATAAAATCTATGCTTTAATCTAAACATCAATTTACACAATTATATGGATTTTTTCTTTATTGAGAACCAAAACTGTTATTTTGGATATTTGAGTTGAATATGACCCAACACCTATTTATATAGTCTATAATATAATTATAAATATATATATATATATATATATATATATATATAAGTATATACTACATTATATAAACTAAAGCATGTAATGTAAATTGTACAATATATATTTATATATAAAATATGATAAGATTACTCAAAACATTAATATTAAATTACTATATAAGAAAATGCATGAATTTAAACTTGATATATATTATCGGAAGTCAAAATAAATAGGTGGCTTCACTTGTATAAAGTTGCATTTAACAAAATTATAATTAAACAAAGAAGTGGTTGTTAGTTTAGATGGATAAAATAACTATTCGTAAAGATCAAAATTATACGTTCACCATATATTTTATAATGAATATAAAAATATAAGAATTCATGCCATATTTAATAATTTTCAGAACATCTCACAACAACTGAAATAAAAACAAAATATTTGGTGAGAAATTTAAGAAATCTATTACAAAAAGTGATAAAACAACAACGTTGCTATATGGCTCATCGATCAAAATTTATTTTTCTGAATTTTATTTTAGTTAATCAACAGAAATCATGAAAAAATATGATCTATAAAGTATATATATTTATAATGTATATGCATTTATAATATCATATTTAATATTAACATAACAATACTTTATTTCGAGTGAATGATGATTGGTTGAATAAGAAAATTTATAAATTTAAAATTGAACTTATTATAATTAATTTGGCAATTTAGGTGGAAAATATATTTTTATTGCAAATAATTTCTACTCTATTCCTATATCCAAATATTCAAAACTGAAAGCAGGGGGCGGAGAAAATATTTGTAGAAAAAGCGAGAAGAACAAAATTATAGATAAATCCAAGGAAAAAGGGAAGAAGTAAGGAGTATCGGTATACTTAGGAGGATCGACATTTGAAAACTACTGCACTGGCGGTCTGGCTGAGCTCTTGTGGCTAAAAGTTCTTTGGTAAAAGCGGAGACAACGATTCATCGTGCTAGACCTGAAGCAACAAATTAGCGAGAGAATTAAATGCAACTTTGGTTTCTGTTTTGTTTCCTTCATTTACTTATTATTTAATAATAATGATAAATATAAATATAAGTAATCAATTAGTGTTTGGTCGATTCGGTTAGAACCGAATCTTTTTGTGGATAACCGCAACTAATCAGACTTAATTCGGTTCTTTCATTTTATAATCAAATTGAAACGGAGTTTCCCTTTTAATCGACCGAAATCGATCAATTTTGTTCAACTTTTCAATTCCGATTCCGTTATATTCTTATTTTGCTAATATGTATACCGATCAATTGGTGATTACAAAAAAAAAAAAAAAGAGCAACCGTGCCTCGCATCACTCAAGTAAATGGAATTGGGCTAAAACTGAGAAAATTGGGAGGCCTTCACGGTTAGGGATGGTGGTGGATTTTGGAGTCGGTCTAGATCTACGGATCCAGATCGATTGTTTAGGATTCTTGCCTTACAAAAAATAGAAACAAAAAAATATGGACCAGGTTTGGATCACTTCTTTAAATTCTGGGTCTAGATTATAATTTTTGAAATTCAGATTCAATTCATATCCAACCGGTGGATTCATTTATGTAATTTAATTCCTAACCCTAGCATTGACTATTGACTACTCCATATTAAAAATCAAAATCAAAATTCCTTCCATTCCTTCTTGTCTCTCCAATCACCAAGCTCATCCATTCTTCCTAAAATTTTCGGCAACCTTGTCAACTCCACCCTAAAACTTGACTACCCTTTCGCCAAGATCCATCAATCAACCTTTGAATTCAAGGACATTCAAAACGAACTCACTCCATTTTCTCTTTGAAAATCCGAAATCTCAATGTGTACATTGTCGTCACCTCGCCCCATTCAGTATATTGCCATCGCACCATTGGGCCGTTAAGTGATTGGATCTGTAGAAGCTTAGATTGTAAATACAATTCTAATTAATCATTGTGTCCATAAAAATCACCTTGAAAAATATGTAATATTGTAGGTTTCATTAAGTTTTATCTCGAATTGCTAATTGAGTTTGTTATGTTGGAAATATGTCAATGATCTCTTCTCAGAACTTGTTTGTTTCTTTTATCGTTCCCAATAAAATTTGCAAATTCACAGTTTAGTACGCTCTTGAATATGATGCATAGTGAAGATGATGGCAAGTCTGCAAAATTGTAGAAACCAAGTAAAATAGCTTTCTTCTGTTTTGTTTCCAGCCGAGGAAGTCTAGAGCTGACACAAAGGCAGAGAATGGTTAAAACTTTAATAGGAATATGTAAATTAAATTTTGATCATTTCATCTACTTGAATAATTTGTTTATTTTATGGATTAGGGCGTTATTGTTGAACTAAATGGTTTTTCAGTAATTCTATGCGGCGGCCAGAGATGGGATTCGGGAGGAACAAATTGCGCTTCTTCCTTGCCATCAAAGACTCAACTGTGACGCCGCGCGCCAGCGATGACCTTTCCCCCAAACAAATACTTTATATGTACATATTAATATTTCACGTACGAGCCCTAAACATTCGCGATCTTAACAGATTTGTTGCTTCTTTCTAAATATCGTATAATAAATAAAATTGTTGTAAGTTTTAAAAATGGATACAATTAACAGTCTCATCTCATGCGATAACATTCTCACATGAGACCATCTCTAAAATTAATAACTTGTGAAGATTCGGATAAATTAATAAATAAAATCGCCAAAATATGGGATAGGATAGATTCAATCTTTAACCCTTTTATTTATAGTTTTTCAATTTCGGCTATTTTCAGTTTATCCAATTTTGTGTTTGTCCTACATATATCTGCCATGTTCTGCCTTCAAAAATGTATTACTGCCATGCATTTTTTGCTTCTACTTAACGCATCAGTTGTTGCTTTTAGTCTTTTTATCCCAAAAGGGAATTTTTTTTCTAGGAGGCTTCACACCACAGCTTCATGAGAATATGAGATGATAAATCACGTTAATTTAACGGTTAAGTAGCTAGGAGGACATTTGCATAATGCCTAGAAAGAACCACCTTAAAGAAGGTGAAACTCTTATAATCCACACATATGCGCCTTCGGTTAGTCAAATAAGAATGAGTAACGTATGTATATATAGATACATAAATGGGAGAGAATAGGGGGTAAGCATGGGGCTGATTCCACGGATTACGTAAGAAAACAAAAATCGAGATCAAGAACTTACAATTTTCCTTTGGTGGCCTTTTTTGTTGTGATCTCTTATAATTATCTCACTTATGCCTCCTACAACCCTTTATGATCACAATTTCAAATCTTTTTACAGCACAAATCAAGAAAAATTCAAGGTTTATAAACAAAAATCAAGAAAACCAATTCATAGACGGTGAAATTCAGCATAATAGCTAAGAGAAATGAGAGTTTGACACCTCAATGTTATCTTCCTCACCTGCATTGAAGGAATATACTTGAGTTAACTTTGTTGGTATAAGGAAAATATTTATTATATATGTAATAAAATCATAGATGAGTCTCTGAAGGCATTCTGCATCCTGAAGGTTGATATATGAATACATCCAAATTGTGTTTGGCTTCATTTCTCAACCATGTTTTGCTTTCTTGATGCATACTTTGAGTAAACTAAATGTACTCATTATTTAATAAATTCTCACCAACATATCTTTGAAACACCTTCTCGCGGTAATAATTAACAACCAAAATAAATTCAAACATGCCTAAGATCTCTCAACTTAGCTCATGCATAAATGATCTGTATATTTGGAACTTGGTAATAGAATGGAAAGCATAGTACTACCTCCTTGCATCGCAAGTGGCGCCGTGGACGACCATACAAGTTCCACCTTATGAAATTATCACTCCATTTCTGGAACTATTAACAAAAGTTATACATAATTATTTTGTAAGTAGTCTTACCTTACCATTAACTAGAAGAAGTAATCAATATCCCATAGAAACACATTATTACAATAGCAATAACCAACATATTGCAAAGAAATGGGCATATCTTCTTAAATGTGAAGTAAAATATTGCAAATTTTTACTTTCATAGGTGAATCTTCTATATTAGTCCAAATCAACATGCTTAACAAGCCTTGATAATTGAGCATGAAGATCAACTACAAAGCCTGGATCAATACACTAACTTAGAGTTGATATTGCATCAGAGAGGTCATTTGTACTAGAAATCGCACTGGTATAATTAAATACTAGTCTTTTAGCATAACAAAACCTAGAACTCATTACGCAATATTCAACCAACAAATGCTCTCAAAGGAATACAACAATTACCTTTCTTGCGAAGAACAATACATATATGTTAGGTATCCCACAGGATCGATCACAACGTATTTGAGAGAAAAATAACTTCTATTACTATCAAGAATAGAATACAAGAGACTCTACAAGCTCTATAACAAAAACTCTCAAAGAACACCTCACAATCTCTCTTGGATTGTTCTCTCCTCTACTTGGGAGTACTACACAAACTCTCTTGATTTGTGTTGTGTTGTGATGTTCTAAACCGACTGGAGAGGTCATCTATTTATAGGACAATCCCGAGTATGAATAGAACATGTGAACAAACTTCATTTCATTAATTATGGCGGTGTCGTCTTCAACTATTTCGGCCACCGCCTTCAACAATTGCAGCTACTGTCTTTAACAATGATGGGCTTCTAGAATGGCGGTTGTGGAGAATATGAATGGAACTCTTCAATTCTCCCCTTCCAGGCATATTCGGAACTTGCATACCGATGATGTCTCTACATAGTTCTAGCTTATCCTGAGTGACCACCTTCGTAAATATGTCTGCTGGATTCTTCTTCGTGTTGATCATAACAAATGCATAGATTTGTGGTACCCCTTAAGTACCTTAGAATCCATTTGACCGTATCCCAATGCTCCTTTCCAGGGTTTGAGAGAAAACGACTCACTGTCCCCACTTCATGAGCAATATCTGGCCTTGTACACACCATTGCATACATCAGACTTCCAACAGCTGAAGAATACGGTATTCCTGACATCTCTCCTATCTCTTCCTTGGATGTGGGACATGTTCTTTTGCTCAACTTGAAATGATTGGCAAGCGGAATGCTAACTGGTTTGGCGTTGCTCATATTGAATCTCTCCTGGACTCGTTCAATATACTTCTCTTGTGATAGCCATAACCTTTTATTCTTCCTGTATCGAACTATATGCATTCTAAGAATTTGTTGAGCAGGACCCAAATCTTTCATGTCAAAAGATTTGGAGAGTTCTTCCTTCAACTGTTTGATCTTCTTGCATCTTTTCCAACGATCAACATGTCGTCTACATATAGTAGAAGAGCAATGAAACTTCCATCTGAGAATTTCTGAGTATAAACATACTCATCTGCAGTGGTTTTCTTATAACCTTGACTTTTCATACATGAGTCAAACTTCTTATTCCACTGCTTTGGGGCCTGCTTTAGATCGTACAAGCTTTTAGTTAGCTTGCACACGAGGTTATCACCTGAAACCTCAAAACCTTCTGGTTGCTGCATATAGATTTCTTCTTTTAAATCTCCGTGAAGAAATGTTGTCTTCACATCCATTTGTTCAAGCTCCAAGTCCATACTTGCTGCCAAGCCAAGTATAACCCGGATTGAAGTCATTTTGACAACTGGTGCAAAGATCTCGTCAAAGTCAATTCCTTGCTTCTGTTGGAATCCTTTAACTACCAACCGAGCTTTGTGTTTCACCACTTGTCCGCTTCCATCCTTCTTTAACTTGAACACCCATTTGTTCCTCAGTGCCTACTTCCCTTTAGGAAGTTCTACAATCTTATAAGTTTGATTTTTATGCAGAGATTCCATTTCCTCCTGCATTGCTAGCAGCCATTTTTCTTTGTCCTTATGAGATACAACTTCTTGGAAACTCTCTGGCTCCCCATCTTGATGCGTAAGATATTCAGATAGTGAATACCTTGCTGATGGTATACATCCACGTTCAGATCTACAAACAGCTGGAACCATCTGAGGAGGGCTACCATCATCTACGTCTTGTGATGATCGTGGTGAGGCTGGTTGTGGCTCCCTTTGCTCCTCACTCTCTTCTATCTCCTCTCCGTCGGCTTCTGGTAAATCTTCTTCCGGCACTGGTTTATTGTTCCTCACGAACAATTCTAGTGATGCTTTTGATTTTTGAGCACCATCATTTGACTTCTGAGATATTTTGGGCTTTTCAATGTCTTCTATCGTAAAATTCTCATGGAACACCACGTCTCTACTTCTGATCACCTTTTTCTCTTTTGGATCCCATAACCTGTATCCAAATTCTTCATCTCCATAGCCAATGAAAATGCATGGAGTCGTCCTTGCGTCAAGCTTCTGTCTGAGCTATTTGGATACATGTGCATAAGCTAAACACCCAAATACTCGCAAGTGAGAGTATGTAGGATCTTTTCCAATCCATAGCCTCTCCGGGACTTCAAAATTCAATGGGACTGACGGTGATCTATTGATCAGGTAACAGACGGACTTCACTGTTTCTCCCCAGAATGGCTTTGGAAGCTTTAGCCATACTGAGCATGCTCCGAACACGTTCCATAATTATCCGGTTCATTCTTTCAGCAACACCGTTATGCTGAGGTGTTCGTGGGACTGACTTCTCATGTCGAATGCCATATGCTTTGCAATATGCATCGAACACCTTGGAAGTATATTCGCCTCCGTTATCTGATCGGAGACTCTTCAGCTTCTTTCATGTTTCACGTTCCACCATGACGTGAAATAACTTGAAGTACTCGAACACCTGGTCCTTCGTCTTATGGAAATACACCCACACTTTTCGAGAAGCATCATCAATGAAAGTCAGAAAATATCTGCTTCCGCTGAGTGATTCAACCTCTAAGGGACCGCAACTATCAGAGTGCACCAAACTTAACAACTCTGATCTTCTCGTGGACGAGAAATTAAATGAGACTCTTTGTTGCTTACCAAATAAGCAATGGTTGCAAGGATTCAACACAACGTCCTTATCAACACTGATAAGTTTATTCTTTATCAGGGTTCTCAACCCCTTCTCACTCATGTGACCAAGTCTCTGGTGCCATAGATTCTGAGAAGCCTCATCCGTAACATTGAGGCTGTCTGTAGAAATCTTCACATGAGTTTTGTACAACGTGCCACAAACATATCCTCGAGCGATCGTCATGACGCCCTTTGATAGCTTCCATGTGTAGGGAAAACTAGGTTTAGCCCTCTCCCGAGGATCTATTTTGGATGTTTAATTCACCATACATTGATTATATTCCTAGCATGCGTTTATATAATTAATTGCAACACGTAGGGGTTTTCTCGTGTTTACCTTTGAATCTGTCGAGGTGGATCGGGATGAACGGATCGAGACTCGTGCTTTGACCTTCTGGACTGTATCCCAGTTGCCCAATCTCCAACGTCGAGTGAGGACGATCTATAGAGAATACTACAGAAAATCACCCTAATCCTCTTGGCATAATTTTCGAGAACCCTCACAAAGCTCTAGTGATGGACGAAAATTTGGTGTGTTAATATGAGGATTAACCTTGATTCTATCTCTTACCTTATATTTATAATGCACTACCATAATCCCATAAGGAAAGGATCCATGCATATCTCATAAATATAATTATATCCTTATAGGATAAAGAGAATAAAATCCTTGCCATGTAGGGATAAAAGGCGCCGATTTTCCAGTAGCTATGGGCCTGGATGGGCCAGCCCAGGGATCAAATGAAAGGAATAAAGATGGGCCTCAAATAAATTAATTATCTTATGTTCAAATTGAACATAAATTAATTTATAAACATTCATTCATGCCATTAGAGAATAAATGTTGACTTACCCTTTATTACCAAGGTGAGTCGGGCTTGCACTTAGACATTCTGAATCCCGTATTTAAGATATCGCCGTCCATTAATTATTTAGAGCATTACATTGCTTAAAATAATTAATATCTTTAATTCCTAAGTATTACCACTCAACCTTATTATTGTACTTGAGCTAACTCAACTGCGGGGTTTAGTACAATAAACCTTTTGAGTTAAGGGGCGTCATCATCCTAAACGGATACGGTGACTCGTCTGAGATAACTAGCATGACATACAAGCACCGCCACCACCCAAGATGCGGAGAATATTGGGTTAGAACATATAACTCTCACCCATAACAAGTCAAAGTGATGGTCAAGAACTCATACTCACCTAATACCTTATCGAGGTTTAGATCATCGTAAGTCATCGAGATCTTGGTTCTTCACGACGGTCGATAGAAGAACTCATCTCACCGTGATCCTTCATACGTCGAGACGTACCGGCATAAACAAGCAACCAAGTCAAGTCACTTCTTATCTATACGCACCTATACCGACAACTCGTCCTTAAGTTGTCTCGGTGTGAAACTTTTATATCTCATTAAGCTTGACCAATCATACGGACTTCGTGATCTTCTACACCTTGTATGATCTAACTTATATATGAGATAAGGGGACACGATATATGCAATCAAGTAATCAATTCGGATAGGAGATTGTAATAGTGGTAACAGAAACATTGTATACAAGCTCAACCAAAACGCTTTCAAGATACAATCCAACAATCTCTCACTTATACTAAAGCAAACTTCTAGTATACAATGTGTCTCTCTACTAGCTATTACAGACATAAAACCATCACTTTGCTTCTCCAAATTATACAAAGTTTCCTTTCTAAGTGGGTGCCATCAAGCGCAATCCAAGTCCTGAGCGTGCGCCGTGAGACTTTTGCGGCGAGGCTCTTTGTGAATGGATCCGCTGGGTTATCCGTCGTATCAATCTTTTCAATCGGCCGTCCCTCGTCTCACGATTTCTCGTATGACATGGTACTTTCTCTCTATGTGTTTAAATCGCTTGTGGGTCCGTGGTTCCTTCGAGTTTGCCACTACACTTGAGTTATCACGATGAAACTATGATACTCTTGGGCAAACCGGTACCACACCTAGATCCATGAGTAGTTCTTGAACCATCTGACCTCCTTAGCGACCTCAGGCGGCTACATAATCGGCTTCCATGGTAGAGTCCGCAATGCATCGCCGCTTTGCTCTCATGCCAGATCTGGCTCCACCTCCCAAGGTAAACACATAGCGAGGTAGACTTTTTCTTATCACGGTCGACTTGGAAATCCAGTGCAGTGTAACCCAAAGGCATTAGACTATCTGCATGGTAAACCACTGTAATCTCGAGTCCTTTTCGTGCCTTGAGTATATGCTTCTTCGCATCCAATGATCTTGTCGAGGTTAGGCGATATCTTGCTACTATGCCTACCGCATAGCGGATATCGGGCCTCGTATATAGATGCGTACATGAGACTTCCTAGGGTGGGCGTAAGGAACTTGTCTCATTTCCTCTATCTCCTTTGCGGTCATAGGTGATCGCTCCTTAGATAAAGGAATGTCATGTCCGAAAGGTAGCAATCCTTTCTTGGCGGTCTGCGTACTAAAGCGAGTAATTCACGGTATCAATGTAAGACTCACGAGATAAGCTCAACATTTTCCTCTTGCGATCTCGGTAAACCTTGATCCCAAGAATGTACTGCATCTCCTAAGTCTTTCATTTGAAACTAATCGGATAACCAACTCTTCGTCGATAACAACTTCACATTGTTGCCAACTAGAAGAATGCCATCTATATAAAGTGCAAGAAATACCACATCACCGTTGACATCTAAGCGATACACACAACTCTCGCTAGGCAACTGTAAATCCATAGACTTTACCACCTCGTCAAAGCGTAAGTTCCGAGATCGTGAGGCTTGCTTAAGCCCATAAATGGAATTCTTAAGCTTCCTTACTAGATGCTCTTCACCCTTCACCACATAACCTTCGGTTGCAACATATAGATGTCTCTACCTTCCTCAAGGTAACCGTTTAGAAAAGCGGTTTTCACGTCCATTTGTCAAACCTCAAGGTTCAGTGAGTCGCTATGGCGGAAGAATTACGATGGACTTGAGCATTGCTACTGCGTGAAAAGGTCTCATCGAAATCGATGCCCTCGATCTGAGTGTACCCTTTCACCACAAGCACGGCTTTAAAAGCGAAACCTCTCCATCTCGAATCTCTTCCTCTTGTATACCCACTTACTACCTATGGCTTCCTTGCCATCCGGTAGAGGTGTCTTTCGTATACATCCATAGTTGTTATGGACTCGATTTCTAAGTCCATAGCGGTGTGCCATGATCTTGCATCAATGTCTTGTATCGCCTCATTGTCGTCCATGGGTCGATTATTGCTGTTCGTTTCTCGGGACTAAATCAAGATTCACCCACGAACATAAATTGCTCGGGTTGACGAACAACCCTCCCACTACGACGAGGCTGCATCGCACAATAGCAACGGTGGGTGCGATAACTTGTGGTTCTCATCTTGCACAACTTGTTTGGATAGGAGCCACTTGACGGCCAGTATCTCGGTGGAACTCGACCCACTTCAATTTCTTGAAGTATCGGTGTCGATCCCTCCCACTAGACACGACATCTCGTACCTTTGGCTTAATCGGTGGTGGAATACGATCATCTTCTAATTCCTGAAGAATGATTTCAACTTTGGATTTATGGTTTGTCATATAATCCTCTTCTAAGAATCGGGCATTAGTCTAATAATGACCTTGATCCTTTGGACTATAGAATAAACCACCTTCGTCCCTCTAGGATAGCCAATAAATGCCTTTGCGTCGGATCTAGCCTCCAACTTGTCGCCTTCTTGTTCAAACATGTCTTGGGATCGCCCATATCCTTATGTGGCTTAAACCAAAGCTTGTGCCCAAACCACAACTCGAAGGTGTCTTTTCAACCGACTTGGATGGTACTAGATTTAGCAAATATGCCGCCATTTCTAAGGCATACCCCAGAACGAAATAAGCGATCTTGCATAACTCATCACCGATCTAACCATTTCCAAAAGAGTCCTATTTCTTGGCTCGACACACCATTTTGCTTTGTGGTGTGCCGTATCCCACACTTCACTAAATAGTCCATAAACTCGTTCTTGAGGTATTTGCCACCGCGATCGGACCGTAGTGACTTGATACTTTACCAAGCTTCGTCTCCACTTCCGTCTTAAACTCTTTGAATTTCTCAAAGCATTCGGACTTGCGGTGAAGCGGTATACGTATCCGTACCTTGAGTGTCGTCGATGAAAGTGACAAAATACTGTACCTCCACGAGCTTGTGTGGACATCGGTCCACACAGTCGAAATGGACTAGCTCCAACACTTCTTTGGCTCTATAACCCTTCGCTTTGAAGGGTCCGGTCGACATCTTTCCTTCTATACAGGATTCGCGGTGGGAGCAGAGTAATCGTGAGATAACCCAACGCTCCATTCTTAGCCAGTCTTTGGATCCTATTTAGATTGATGTGACCTAATCTAAGATGCCAGAGAAATGTGGTGTCATCTTGTGAAGAAAACTTTCTCTTTTTAAGGTTTGATGTAGATGCAATATAGTTATAGGTATTATGTTTAGCAGAAATAGTATAAAGCGAATTATATAATGTGCCAACACAGATAACTTCGTCATTTCTTATGATAGAAACACCACTATAAAAAATAACAGAATATCCATGAATAAATAATTTCGAAACAGAAACAAGGTTCCGCCAAAAATCCGGCATATATAAAACATCTTTCAATACTAAAACTGTTCTATCAAAACATAAAGTAACATCTCCGACTGCAACGGCCTCGACTTTCACCGCGTTGCCCATGGAGATCGTTATCTCGCCATCATCGACTCCTTGTCGCGGGAACCCCCGCAGATGTGACATACATGATCGATCGCACCCGTGTCTACTACCCAAGAATGAGTAGAACAAGTCGCTAAACATGTTTAGTTACTAAAGCAAATGGCGTACCTTGAGCCTTGAGCTTGGGGCACTTAGCCTTCCAATGCCTGTCTCACCGCACTTGAAGCACTTGCCGCCTTCTCCTTTGGCTTTTTCAAACCGTGGTAGAGCCTTTTTGTATTACTCCCACTCTTTTCTTTAGCATTAACATCTCTTGAATTCCACTTTTCCTTTTCATATTTCGATAAGCGGTGGTTTTCTTTGAGGTGCGTACTAAAGGCGTGCACCTTTGCCCATTTTGCGTTCTTCCGTTACTAAATCCTCTTGCAATGAATCTAGAGTATAACTCTTATCATAAAGGCGCTTTATAACGAAAGTCATCAAAAGACTTGGGCAAAGTGTTGAGATCATATCGATTCGACTACGTCATCAATATATCCTCCAACCAACTCGAGCTCTCCAAGAGATTGATCATTTGCTCTACATGGTCATGCACCGAATCGCTTTCCTTCATTGAACTTGACATTATTGATTTTGTCAAATTATGACAAGCGATTACTCGTCAGACTCTCATACGATTTCATAAGACTTAGCCATATCATGGTTGCATCTTCCATCTCTTGATCTTTGGAGTTGCGGGACTCGCATATGGTGACCAAAGAGGCACTTTGCCATTCTATTTGATTTGTCCCATTTCTCGTGCTTCTGCGCTCCTCATCGATGAGATGAATCGTCTAGAGGCTTGGGACGGGTGTAGTGAGTACAAATAGATTTTCTTCCGTAGTAAGAACATTCTCAATGTTTCGTTTCCACTCGATAAAATTCGAACCGGATAAGGGATTTTGTGCGAGCATATTGATAATCGATGTAAGAGACATATCTCGAAAAGACAATGTAAACACATAAGCATACGATCGCACATAATTAAGTAATAATAATATTGTAACCTTTTGATATAACAATATTAATTGAAACCTCCAATCGCCCGAGGAATTCCACATACAAGCCACGCGTGTGGGCGTTTACATGAATCCTCGACCGGACTAAAATATACATTTTAGTCGTTTAATTCAATCCATGTCGACTTATCCTTATGATGAATGAAATTAATGATTGGACCTTACTAGACCACATCACTATCGCAAGAAGGGACTTGGCGGGAAGTTGTACTTGAGGTGATGTCTAGCAATGACCACAATTTTAACGATGGAAAATGAATTCTTAGAATTGGCATACTCACTAGGACCATACCTTCCAATCAAATTCCTTTATTATCTCATTTTATATCCATCTCTAGAGAACTTATGAAAATCGCACATTCGAGCCAGCGTGTGGGCGTTTACATGAAACTCCCACTTTTCAATAGATTTAAAATGTTTTATTTAGAAATCTCATCTAACAAACTTATGATAAGCAAAGCAAGCAAGCCGCGCGTGTGGGCGTTTACTCACGATCGTCTCACTTTGTTTAGAGATCAAAAGTGGAGTCTTGACATTTTGATTTAAAATTAATATGTCGGGTTACTTGCTTAGTCTTTTGTTTCAAAAGGTTTGTCCATGCGAGATCACGTAATCTAGCATGCTTTTCTATAGAACTCAACATGTAAAACATGCTCATGAAATTCTAAAATATGCTTGAAAGCGATAAACCTAGCATGCTTACTATGCACATCCAATCACGAAAACATATAATATGTTTGTCTCGTAACAAACATACATAGCATACTCTTGCATAATTTAAACATCCACGACATGTAATGAGCGATTAAAATAAAATAAAACTTTCATCGTGGCCCACTCGTGGAACACTGCACTTTCTTGCCTAATCTATTACATAGAATTGCAAAGCTGATCTTCATAAACTTTGAAAAATGGGCCTTGCGTGCGGGCATGGATCGAATCGTCAGCGGATTCGGGCCGGAAAATCGAGTTCGGTGGAAAGCGGATGCGGGCGGATCCGGGCGGGTGAGTCAAAAAAATTTGGGCAGCGCTGAGGCACACGACCCGTCTGCGCCAGCACCTGCTGCGCCGCCTCGCGTGCTCTCGCGAGGCTGCCTCGCGGTCGTGAAGGCGACGCGACCCGTCGAGTATGCGTCTTGTGACCATGCTCCCGCGCTGCCTGCGGCGCTTGGCGCGCTGCGCCTCATGATCAACCGCGACCATGAGCCCGCTCGCAAGCGCGGGGATCTCGCGCGACAAACACGTGCCTCGTCCCTGCGTCGGGAATCTCGCCGACAAACGCCGCTTCCCTCATGGACGCGGGCGCCCGCGAACATGCGACGCGCGCCAGCGCGCGCGCTTTCCGCCGGCGGTGCCGAGGCATCCGCGCGCAAAGCACGCGCCCGCAATGCGGCTGCCGAGCCGTGCGCCCGTCGCCGCCCATGCGATGCCGACCGCCTCGTCGCCGATGTCGCGAGAACGCGCGCATGGCGCCGGCGTTAATGCTTTCGCGCCGTGCGTCCGGTTTCTCCGGCGATTCTTCGTCGTCTCGTTCTTCGTTCTTTCGTCTTCGTTCTTCTTTTACGGATAAGATTTACGAGAAAATAAATCTAATCTAACAACAGATTTTCGTGGTGAAAAACAAAATCCGACAAAAAATAAAGCGAGCCACGATGAGCGGCAGATTCACAATTAATATATTGCGCGTAATAATCAAGCGTGAATTAATGCGGCGAGCGAATCACGATCCCGAGCTCGATACCATTGTAGGGAAAACTAGGTTTAGCCTCTCCCGGGATCTATTTTGGATGTTTAATTCACCATACATTGATTATATTCCTAGCATGCGTTTATATAATTAATTGCAACACGTGAGGGTTTTCTCGTGTTTACCTTTGAATGCATCGAGGTGGATCGGGATGAGCGGATCGAGACTCGTGCTTTGACCTTCGGGCGTATCCGGTTGCCCAATCTCCAACGTCGGTGAGGGCGATCTATGGAGAATACTACGGAAAATCACCTAATCCTCTTGGCACAATTTTGAGAACCCTCACAAAGCTCTAGTGATGGGCGAAAATTTGGTGTGTTAATATGATTAACCTTGATTATCTCTTACCTTATATTTATAATGCACTACCATAATCCCATAAGGAAAGGATCCATGCATATCCCATAAATATAATTATATCCTTATAGGATAAAGAGAATAAAATCCTTGCCATGTAGGGATAAAAGGCACCGATTTCCGGTAGCTATGGGCTGGATGGGCCAACCCGAGGATCAAATGCAAGGAATAAAGATGGACCTCAAATAAATTAATTATCTTATGTTCACCTTGAACATAAATTAATTTATAAACATTCATTCATGCCACTAGAGAATAAATCTTGACTTACCCTTTATTACGAAGGTGAGTCGGACTTGCACTTAGACATTCTGAATCCCGTATTTAAGATATCATGCGTCCATTAATTATTTAGAGCATTACATTGCTTAAAATAATTAATATCTTTAATTCTTAAGTAGTACCACTCAACCTTATTATTGTACTTGAGATAACTCAACTGCAGGGTTTAGTACAATAAACCTTTTGAGTTAAGGGGCGTCATCATCCTAGCGGATACGGTGACTCGATGAGGTAACTAGCATGACATACAAACACCGCCACCACCCAAGATGCGGAGAATATTGGGTTAGAACATATAACTCTCACCCATAACAAGTCAAAGTGATGGTCGACAACTCATACTCACCTAATACCTTATCGGGTTTAGATCATCGTAAGTCACCGAGATCTTGGTTCTTCACGGCGGTCGAGATAGAAGAACTCATCTCATCGTGATCCTTCATACGTCGAGGCGTACCGGCATAGACAAGAAACCAAGTCAAGTCACTTCTTATCTACACGCGACTATACCGACAACTCGTCCTCAAGTTGTCTCGGTGTGAAACTTTTATATCTCATTAAGCTTGACCAATCATACGGACTTATGTGATCTTCTACACACCGTATGATCTAACTTATATATGAGATAAGGGACACGGATATATGCAATCAAGTAATCAATTCGGATAGGAGATTGTAATAGTGGTAACGAGAAACATTGTATACAAGCTCAACCAAAGCGCTTCGTTATCTGAATCCAACACCATGTGCACGAGTGAAATGATTTTCATACCCTTGTTTGTCAAGGGATACCATAGAAAGAAGATTCAGCCGAAGATCCGGCACATGTCTGACATCCTTCAAAGTTATTGTGCTCCCTGCACTTGTCTTTATCTTGACATCTCCAATTCCTACTATCTAGAGGCCGAAATTTCCATCTTCACCGCTCCAAAGTCTCCGCTTTGTAGGCGTGAAGTAGTCCTGTGAGGGAGTTACGTGGTAGAGACTGCGAGATCTACCACCCGTTCGTGTCATCTCTTGACACATGAAGGCATATCTCTTCATGAGTTGTACAATAAGCTACATCTCCTGCAATGGTGATTAGCGTTTCTCCACATTTGTTCTTCTGCTGAGAACTTTGACCTTGCTCTTCTCGCCATTTGAAACAATTCTTTTTCATATGGCCTTCTTTTCCACAATGATGACAAATATAAGATTTCTTGTCATCAAAGGGTCTCCCCCGACTTTTGCTCTTGCCTCTCCATTTGCCTCTGCTACTTCTTTGTTTGTCTTGTGATCTTATCGATTTTACATCACAAGAGCATGGGTCCGATCTATGCCCATGTCTTTTCTTCTAGCCTCCTCATTTAACAAGGCATCCTTAACCACGGCCATGGTAAGTTTGCCATCTGGGACTGAGTTGCTGAGAGTAACAACAAGTGTCTCCCAGCTATCAGGAAGAGAACTTAGAAGTAGTAGAGATTGCATCTTGTCTCCAAGCGGCATCTCAACAGACGACAACTGGTTCACCAGGCTCTGGAACTCGCTGGTATGCTCAGCAACTGAAGTTCCACTTTTTAGCTTAATGTTGACTAAGCGCCTCATCAACAGGGCCTTATTTCGAGCAGTCTTGGCTTGGTACATGTTCTCTAACTTTTTCCAGAGAACATACACGTCTGTCTCTTGTGCTACATGGTGGAAGACACTATGGTCAATCCATTGTCGAATCTGACCTATAGTTTTTCTGTTCAACTTCTTCCACTCAGTTGGCTTGGAAGGATCAGGATTAACACCATTCAGCTCTATTGGATCAAACAAATCTCTACAGCTGAGGAAATCTTCCATCCGCGGTTTCCACAACGTGTAGTTTGAAGTTGTGAGCATAATCATAGATCCAGAAGATGATGTTGACTTCTCCATGGTCATTTTTCACCTTCCAAATAGAAAAAAAAAAATTGAGCTGATTTTCACAAAATGGACACCACCGTTGCGTGCGGAATGGTCGAAAATGGTGGAGTAGACTCTTCGGGGGAAAAAATACACTTTCCCAAAACTATAGGGACCAAAGTGTAATTTCCCAAAACTGTAGGGACTCAACTGTAATTTCTAGAAACCTCAAGGACTAAAGTGAAAGTTCCAAAAATTTCAGGGACCAGAATGTAATTTCAGAAGGTTTCGCTGATGTGGTGAGGTGATGACGTGTCACCTACGTGGCAGATGACGTGGCAGGCGACGTGGAGACAATGTGGCAGGTGGCTTGGCGATGACATCAGCGTGGCATCAGCACTGTTCATCGTCTTCTTCGTGAAAAATTGCAGAAATTTTTTCGAACTTTGACTCAACCGTATGAGCTCGTTTTACGTCGAAATTTCACACCGTTTGATTCGTTAGACTCCTGGCGACGAGGGCTTCGTCTCTGTCTCAACAGAAAATGATTTCGAACAACTTGAATCTTTGACCCATATTCAAGAACGAGGCTCTGATACCACTTGTTAGGTATCCCACAGGATCGATCACAACGTATTTGAGAGAAAAATAACTTATATTACTATCAAGAATAAAATACAAGAGACTCTACAAGCTCTATAACAAAAACTCTCAAAGAACACCTCACAATCTCTCTTGGATTGTTCTCTCCTCTACTTGGGAGTACTACACAAACTCTCTTGATTTGTGTTGTGTTGTGATGTTCTAAACCGACTGGAGAGATCCTCTATTTATAGGACATTCCCAAGTATGAATAGAACATGTGAACAAACTTCATTTCATTAATTATGGCGGTGCCGTCTTCAACTATTTCGGCCACCGCCTTCAACAATTGCAGCCACCGTCTTTAACAATGATGGGCTTCTAGAATGGCGGTTGTGGAGAATATGAATGGAACTCTTCAATATATCGGATTCCTATTTTTTCATCCAATCCAATTCAGTATGCTATGAATATCTACCTGTAACCATTAGATTAAAGACATTAAAAAGACCGCCACTCGAACAACCCCCCAAAAAAAAGAAACAAATTTATTGAAGCGAGTTAAAAATAATGTTAGTAAATTTGTAAAATGAGAAATTCAGGTTTCGATATGTTCAATGGTAATTGGGAATAATCAATTCTTACCGATAGAAACGACTCGTTTGGGGTTTTGGAAGAATCGTACTGCGGATGACTTGAAACATTGCGAGAACATCGATGACGGTTTTGTGGTTATTCACGGTAGGAATGTCGATGGGTGAGTTTTACCCAACCGGAACCAATAAATAAGTAATGGTTACGGTTCTAGATCCGACCCACTGAACCTTCGGATCCGGACGGACGGAACCATCAACTATGGGTCTTAGCGATGCGGATCTCGTGGATCCGGAACGAACCGGACGAACCGGACAAGAACCGAACTAGAACCAAAGCGTTGTTTTATAATTTAATGTGTTTTGGTGATTTTGAATCATATAGATAAAACTAGCTCATTGACAAGCCTATTTAAACTTAGGCTCGTCGATGAGCGGGTTTACTCGGACCGAAACCAATAAATAAGTATTGGTTACGGTTGCGAACCGAACCGATCCGGATCGGACCGGACCATCAAACTATGGATCTAAGCGGTTCGGGTCTAAAGTGGTCTGAACAAAACCGGACCGGGCCGGAACCGGCCGAACCGACCGCTATTTTAAAATTTAATGGGTTTGAGCGATTTGGATCAATCCAGGTAAAATTCACTCATTTACATCCCTAATTCACGGTATATCGATGATAGAGCATGCTGGTGGTGTGGTTGATTATTTGCATCGATTGGAGAATTCAAAGAGGGACCGAAAACTGTTGGTTCGATTTCTCGAGGGTTTCTCTTTTCTGTTTAAAGTGGGGTGGCAAATTAACTTGATTTTAATTTTTAAGTTTTTCTTCTCGCAATACATTGTTGGGAAAAAAACTTACTGTTGCCGCCCATAACAATAAGAAAATAAGATCGTAAAACGTTTTTTTCCCTATCTTTAACTATCTTCCTTAAAATAATTAAAATAGATAATCAAATTATCATTTTGGAGTGTAACTTTTCACAATTTTGTACATATTGAAAGCCCACTTAATTTTCACAATTAATCCTTTCACGTAGGAATTATACCTCACTCGCATCCAGTTGAAAGATAGACAAAATAATTCGCATTATTTTTTAAAATAACAAATTAGATAATATCCTATAAAATAAATCTTTAGCAACATTTTATTATGTCCTAATTATGTTAGTTTTACGACGTATAATATTTGATGTTATTATAGCCTGTAATGAAAGCTCATCAACATTCTAGGATGTCGTAATAAACTTATTATTACTACATCTAATATTATGTGTTGTAGCACTGACTAATAAATTTCCAGAAACCCAATATTAATTTTTTTGATGTCACAATAAAGGCTTTATTACAACATCCTCATAAGTGTGTTGTAAATTGTAATAGTCATTTTTTGTTGTAGTCATACGAAAAGCTTGAATATTGAAATATGAATTAGGATTCTATTCGTACCAATATTTTCTTTAGTTTAAGAAGAAGAAGAAAAATGATATTCACAAAGTCAATCTATTACTAAAACACAAAAACTTATGTACATTCGCGTTCACACTGTGTGAACGGACAAAAATATAATTTGTTGTTAAAAAAATATCATTTACATTAAAGAAAAATATCATTTATATTGAAGAAAAATATATTTTACATCGAAGAAAAGTATCAAAGTCCGTATATACGAACGGATGCACAAAAGACCACTTCTTATAAAAATATTTAATTAATATTTTAATCTTTAAACATTTTTATAAAATCAAACTCCGATTTGTTTTAAAAAATACACGTGCATGTCATTTGGAAAAACATCAGCAGATGACCTATAACGAACATAGTTATAGTATCAATTCTATAATCATTAAAATCAATCGTTCCTTGATCGACGAAATATCGCCTCACAAGAAACAATTGATTGGACTACACACCACCCGAACATGTTATATGATTGTAACAAAAATATTTCGATCCATTATGGTTGGAAAATGTTGTTTCATCTAATTCTATGGAGAAAAATAAATTTAAAATTCCACTTCAACAATAAAACAATGCCGTAGTGATGTTCTTTAGAAAATTAAACAAGATGATCGACCTCCACTAAATCATACTCACCATTTGCTCAATTCTAAATCAGTATTTTCTAACGGATAACTGTTCGAGAAACTTCAATTGGAAGATGCTATAGTTGCGAAATTTATGTTATAATCTTAAACATTGGGTTGAGACATTTTTATATTATGCAACATTATCTGACATTTTCCTTCTAATCTTGATTAATTCAGTAATGACTTGTATGCTTGACCTAAGCTTGTGATGGTGATGGTTATATAAATGATGAGAACAAGACGCAACTAAATCTTGGGTTATCAAGATGACCAATCTCCAACAAGAAACTGATTATTAACTTAGAATTTCAAGATTTTTAATGTTATCTACTTCAATTTTCAACCAATTTTTGAATCTTTACACTTTTTCGGCTAAGAATTCAAAGCTATACTGCTGCTGGAAGGTCTCCTCGTGAGAACAACTTTTATTTTCCGACTCACATACGTGTTACGTGAAACAAAATTTATCGTCAAACAACTAGCAACAATTTTTCTTTTCATTTTATTTTGTTAAAACAATCATAATAAAGATAAAAAAGTATTTTTATTTGAGCTAAAATTCAAAATAAAAATACTAGATCTGAACCATTCTATTCTTTTCCTACTTCTGCAAATTGGGATATAACCCATCAAATTTCGACTTTCGACGGATATTCATTTTATGTCGTTTACTATTATAACAAAGAAAGTAGTTTTTATTTGAACAATTCATCTGGATCTGATATAAATAAATTATATTCTATGGAGTTTTGGCAGAAAATCATTTTATATTGTAATTTATAAGAAGAAATTTTAAAAATAATTTTATATTTGGCTAGAATTCAATCACACTGAGTTGTGACTGTGGTGGGATATGACAATGAAGCAAAACAGCGAGGCTTGGGTCACACACCCAGGATTGTTTATCATGGTAAAACACGAAGATGAACCAAAATGTCATATGATTCAACCACTAGGAACTGTCATGAATGTATATATCTGTAGGGGTTCCAAACCCGATTAAAAGGAGATTTTACGATTTATTCATGTCTCTAACCAAATAATAATATCCGCTAATTATCAGAGTCTTATGAATTTATAATCTAAGTTATAGTAATTGATTGTCGTCGAAATAAAAATTCGAACATTACAATGTAAACATTCACAATAAATAAAATAAATAACAGAAGATGAAAAAATTGGATAAAACTCATGCATACATGTCGATTAATGTCCAGACATGTTTATAATTTATATAGTAATACCTGTTAGTACCAAAATTCATTTAAATTCATAAAATAGTTAACTAAGTAAATGTAAGTTGTTAAAATAATTGATTATATGTTTCAATAAAATCAAAACATTACAGAGTAATCATTAATAATAAATAGTACAAATACCCAGTGATTACCTATTTTTGTCCCAAGCTCGTATAGTAAACCCACAAATTACCTATTCATTTGAATTTATAAACATAAGTTGTTAGTTAGTTGAATTTTGATGGGAAAAATCAATATATGTTGTAATTTATAAGTAGAAATTAAAAAATAACGTAATAGTTGGTTAGAGTTTGATCGTCCTCAGTTGTTGACCATGGCGGAGCACGACAATGAATCGAAACAACGAGATTAGGATTCAGCTACCTCGAGTCGTTGCTCGCGACTGAGCACGTAAATGAATAGAAATGATGAGGCTATTTCAGCCACCTAAACCCGTTTAGGGAGTATATAAGCAAACCTGTAGCAAATCCGATTAATTATCTAAGCTCGTTTAAATTTATAAATATAAATTATTATAATAATTGATAATCAATTTCAAGAAAAATTGATCTTTACAATATTATGTTAATAGTAAATAATATAAATAAGAAACATTAAAAATAGAGAAAAGTTCATGTAGGCATGTTGATTAATTATCGGATCCGTTTAGAAGTCATGTACTCATATCTATACCAAACCCGATTAAAATGATTTTCTATCCATTCTCATCCAAAATTAGTAATACTCTAATTATTCGAACTCAAAATTGGAAGAATATATAGGAATAAGAGTGAGATAAGTTTCTACTTACAAAGTAGGAAATTTAGCCCTTCTCAAAATTCAAGTAATACTTTGGGCGTTTGAATTGGAATATTATCAAAAAGTGCTAATGTATAGAAATCAAAATGAAAATATAACAAAATGGGAGAAAAAGAAATGAGTGTAGCTGCACTATGAAAAGCAATAAATATGGAGGTGGTGACTGACAATGGAAGCACAAGCAGGCCAAATTGCAGACCCTAATTCGCCATTCGCTGCCTTTACTTCGCTTTTCCCGAGATTCGTCTTTGGCTGTTAGTACCATCAGGCGCATTTTAGTTTTATCACCCACTCTCTCTCTTTCTCTCTCAATAGAGGCGAAGCTTCGCCGCCAAGCCAGCTATCGCTTCTCATCATCTTCACATTATTACCTCAGCCGAGGCGTAGGAATTTCTGCTGCGTTTTGAGGTTTATTGCTGTTTGGAGATGGCGGATCACGGCAAGGCCAAATCGGACATCTCGTTCGCCGGAACGTTTGCCAGTAGCGCTTTTGCGGCTTGCTTCGCTGAGGTATATCTTTTTTTTTTCTTTCTTCCTAATCGTCTCCCTAAGCTGTTAATTTTAAGAAATCATTGATTTAGGCTTCAATTTGTATGTGATCTTTTGTTTGTACGCGAAATAGTGGCGACAATTTCGGTGGTGATGTTTGAGGTTTAGCGTGTTGTGTGGATCAAATTGAGTTTTGTTTTTTTTTTAATTCTTGGATGGATTATTTTTCTATACAAGTTTGATGTCTGTAATTTTGAGATTTTTCTTGGAAATTGATGTTGATTAGTCTAGTTGATTTGATTCTGAATGTTGTTGACGTTGTGCTCATTTGCCTTATAACAAAACGATCTTAGGGGAGATTTGGCTGCATATATTTGTATTTGAGCTTAATTTATCTTTCTGTGGATAGGTTTGTACTATTCCATTGGACACTGCCAAGGTCCGACTTCAGTTGCAAAAGAAAGCTGTGGCAGGGAGGCTTTGCCGAAATATAAGGAATGCTAGGAACCGTAGGAACTATTGCAAGAGAAGAAGGGCTAGCTGCACTGTGGAAGGGCATTGTGCCAGGACTACATCGCCAGTGCTTGTTTGGAGGTCTAAGGATTGGCTTATATGAACCAGTAGGTTTCTCCTTGAGGTTTTGTATTTATTTTGTTTTATTTTGCTTGATGGTTTTTACTTGTGTGCGTGTATTTGACAGGTTAGAAATTTCTATGTGGGAAAGATCATGTCGGAGATGTGCCATTATCAAAGAAAGTACTTGCCGCGCTCACAACAGGTGAGAGAACATCCTGCAGATGTTTTTCCATTTTGTTATGCGCTTAGTGTATATGCTTTATCTATGGATGTTCTTAGTCTTGGATTGATATTAGCTTTTGATTTTGAATATTATCAGGCGCCTTAGGTATAACTATTGCCAATCCTACTGATCTTGTTAAAGTACGACTTCAATCTGAGGGAAAGCTGCCTCCTGGTGTCCCTCGGCGTTACTCTGGAGCTGTCAGTGCGTATTCTACAATTGTGAGACAGGTTACACCACTAAATCCTTTCCTTTGTACTTATACTTGGCTGCTCCTCGAAAAATCTTTATTCAACTTGACGCGTATTGGTTATACTTCTGTGAAAATATAGGAAGGGCTTACAGCTTTGTGGACTGGCCTTGGACCCAACATTGCACGCAATGCTATCATAAATGCTGCTGAATTAGCCAGTTATGATCAAGTGAAGGAGGTACTATCATGCTTAACCATCTTTCTGTTCTATAATCTTTACTACAAGCCAGTTTGATGTCTTGTGTTTTTGACTAATTTTATATATTTACAGACAATTCTGAAGATCCCCGGTTTCACAGACAATGTTGTCACCCATCTTTTTGCTGGTTTAGGAGCTGGTTTCTTTGCAGTTTGCATCGGCTCTCCAGTTGACGTGGTAAGTTGGTAACTTAAGACACCTCTTTAGCTTTAACTTTTTGTACGTCTCTCCTGGAAGGGGGATTATGCGTGGAGTAAAAGAGATTTTGTGCATCTTTGGTGAGGCCTGCTAATTGACTCCACTGGCTTTGTGTGACAGGTCAAGTCGAGAATGATGGGAGATTCTGCATACAAAAGCACACTGGACTGCTTTGTCAAGACTCTAAAGAATGATGTAAGTTCATTATCCACCAAAAGTTTTGCTAATAGTCCATCGGTTGAGGATTATTTGGTTAGGCAAGAATGATGCATCTAGCTGTATTAGACTTAGATATTCCTCGTCCAGTGCTTCAGAGTGCATTAAACAACCTGTATCTAAGCAGATGTTGAATTCAATGGCCAAGTCTAATAACAAATAAACAAAGGAATATCCTATTTTCCTGGAGTGATTTGAGTATTAGCACCGTTATTCAAGTAAATAGCAGTAGTTGAATAACTCTCCATACACTGCCTTCAATATGTTTACTACCTAAATTGGCTTGAAATTTCTGTGAAACTTCTTGCAATGTTACATGATATTTCACTAGGAACAGCATTTTTATGGCTCGTTACATATCTGAATAGCATAGTACAGAATTAGTAGTGGCAGCTGTTTTCTGGATGACCTTACTTCTCTTATCAAAACTCCACATATTTCCCATGTTAATGATGGTTTATACTTTTTCGTCAAAAAAATTTGTGGTTTTTACTTCTCATGCTCTAGAAGAAGAGATTTCTGCATATGATCAGTAATGAACTGATACATGGATCGAAGTAGTATTTGCTTGCATACTAGCTGATATACATGCTAGATTTTAGTTACATCAATTTAATCAATGTTATGATTCACAGGGACCTTTGGCATTCTACAAAGGCTTCATCCCCAACTTTGGACGGCTAGGATCATGGAATGTATTAATGTTTTTGACATTGGAGCAGGTAATAATAATATTCTACTTCATTATGAACTTGTGAGCATCTGTAACCTATTCCCTTTGTCCTTGATATTTGTTTACTTAATTCCATTTCGATATATCCGCAAAATTCGTTCACTTTTCTTTTATAGACATGGACTACACCCAAAAGTCAACATTTTTACCAACACTCAATCCACTTATTTATAAAAACACCACCATGACCTATATTTTCCACTCACATAACATATTTATTATTTGGGTTCCATGCTCACTCACTTTACACTCGTTGTATTTATTAAATCCCTTCTAGCAAAAACTAAGAATATATATCAAGGACGGAGGGAGTATAATATATACATCAAACTCATTCCCAAATGTTGTATTTCAGGCTAAAAAGTTCGTCAGAAGTTTGGAGTCATCTTAAAAAATGAAGAAAATAGAGGTGACAGGCCAGCAAATGCATCATAGTCAGACTTCATCAACACCGTTGCAGCCGATTGCTTTTGGCCATTTTTTTTTAAATAAACGATGTTGAACTCAATGGGGAAAGAGTTGGAAGGCACAACCTTTGCCTCATTCTTTGCATCAGCATAAAAATATAGTTGGATAAAACTTCTATTACTTCGATAACTTTGCTATTTTTACAATCATTCGAAATGGAGAAAAGGTTTTCTTAGTTTCTAAATTAATACGCTTAGGAAAACCATGAATTATTTTTGAAAATTTTAAGCGAACATCTTTAAAAGGGTAAATGTCATGTTAAATCTCAAAATATTTTGAAGTATATTATGACTTATTAAAAATATTTTTTTGAATTTTGAACTATCAATTATATCCTCCATCTATTTTTCGGATCTAAAAAGTTGAGGTGATTCATTAAATTGTAACAGTATAATTAACAATCTGACAATGTTGTTTGTGCTATGTAAGCTTAAAAAAATTAAATACATGAGTGGGAATATAATTGATACAAAATTGATATTTTAGGATTTAAAAATATTTTTGATAATTCAAGATATAATTGAAAATGACAAAATAGTTTGAAATTTAAAATAATATTTACCCTTTTAAAATATATTATAGTAGTCATTTGACACTTTTGTTATAACTCACATCTTATACATTCAACAATATTATAACAACTTCTTTTCCAAAATAGGGTTAAATAAGACAACATCTCATTATAAGCTTTAGTTCTTTATATGCTGTGAAAATCAAATTCGAAAAGCTCGTTCGTGAAGGTACTTTCAACAAAATTTCAAACAAAATATGGGAAAAACAAAAGAGATGATCCAATTCATCATCAGCTCAGTTTTTTCTTCCATTTATGAATATTGGAGATGTACTCTACGTGCAATTTCACATATAGCTGCTGCACTTTTCTGCACCCCATCACAGCATATTCATCAATTTGAACCTCATATCTTTCATAAACTGCTGGAACTGTAAGAACTAGGACAAGACCTGCAACGAGGCAAAAAGACCGATCATCTTAACATCGAACCCTACATTCTGTAACATAGAAACCATGTGTCTTTCAAACTCATTCACTTACTAATGTAGCCTAGGATGAGGAAACTGGTGAGGCTCCCTATCACAGAAATCGTGATGAGCACAAGTCCGACTCTCACAAACATCTTCGAGTCCCTTCCAAGGGCAATGTCTTCGGATACAGAGAGTATCGTGTTTATGTAATCGTGTATAAAAGCGGATGCTTCATTTACAGTTTCTTGTGAGAGATGGAGATGAGGTAGAGGAGGAGCAGGTCTGTTAGATAATCAAAAATCGTCGCCAGTTTGTTATGTAAATAAGATTGACTGCTTCTTTAAGTTTAAATATGTACATAACACTAATATGATTAATGCACTACTAACTACTAAGAAAACGATATAAATGTAATTAAAATTATATTATTGCGTCCTTATATCAAATTTTTATGGGGATAATAGGTGAATCAAAATTTATATAAATACTGTATGACTACTATCACCACAATTTTGGAAAAATTTAAACACAAAGATTCGTATCTTATGATAAATAAATAAAACTTATGTATAGACATACTAAACTATCCTTAGAAATTAAAACAAGTCATGGCATTATATTTTAGGCAGATCAAATTTTGTAAAATTTGCTTCTTTCTATCAGTTGCAGTAAAGGTTTTGCTCAATCAAGCCTTAAAATTTCAAGAATGATGCAGAAATATCGACCTCTCTGGTTCGTTCTCAAAATTATTCGCACTGCTACTTATAAGTGCGGACAAAATCAGATGTTAGATTGAAGAGTGTGCCAAAACAAGAAAACTAGCAGCAGATAACTTACCTGTTCAAAATTGCTGCTGATTTTGCCCACAGGAAAAGAATGGTGAATAGCAGCAACAACACATTTGAGGTAAATGACAGAAGAGTATAACCAGAAATCTCAAACATCATCCAAGCAGCCAAAGTTACAATCAATATTCCCACTGTTAGATCTCTCCTTCTCCAAAGCATCACATCTGCAACTGTTTTCAACAGTTCAAGCTTTTTTCAGATTTCAGATTTGGTATTTTGCTTCATCTCTTAAAATCTCATAAATGAGACTAATTCAAACAATATTTAACTATTTTGGCCCCAGATGTGAGATCACAAAATGAAGCATCAAGATCAAGATAACAGTGATTGTAATTCAAACAAATAAAATCCATATAAAAAGAAAAAAAAAAGTTAAAATATGCATATTTCAACCATCAAAGACTTACCAAAACCTCCTCCAAGAATCTGATGAACAGTTCTATGCTTGTTGAACAACGATGAACCCATTGTCAAGAATTCAGAAACAGACAGAGCCCATTAACTGATTCTAGTGAATCCAGTTCCAGAAAAACGAAGATCAAGATTTTGGGGGAAAAAAAAGAGAGATAAAAATTTGATCTTTTGATTCTTTTTAAGGAAGTAAAGATTGTTCGCTCTGTAAAGGCATGAACCCAGCCTTTTTTATTTTCTTGGTGTTGTATATATAGGTGTGGACGAGAGATGTTGACATGTGCGGTTGATAGTCCTCAAATTCCAGCTTGAAAGGTTCAAAAGTAATTTTCTCCACTGTTTTTTTCTATTTCAAATTTCATAAAATAATAAAGCTTCATTATTTTATAAAGTTGCCACTCTTGAGGGCTGTTGATTGGTGCGTTGTGGGTGGGAAGATTGAATAGAAATACATCTTTAAGGAGGCATGTGGGGTTTTGGTGTTATTTAGGTTGAGGATGGAAATGGATGTTGATGATTAGTGACACATTTCGAGCATAATATCTATCGTCCATAGTGTGTGTATGTTGACCTAGTGGTAGAGTAGTTAATCAGCCAACTGCCGTGATGCTGGAATTCAGTCGCGTGTGCGATCTTTAAAAATTATGTATTAAATTGACAAAAAATAAAATCTATCGTCCATAACTTCATTTGCGTTCAATGACAGACCAGAAAAAAATGTTTGGAGCGTTAATATTTTTCAAATTTTGGGAGGGAATATTGCAAAAACAGAAGGAAAAAGGTGATCCATAAATAAGTTCATAGATCATTTTCCGGTTTGGGGAGCTTCAGCCTACTCCAACCAGTGTGTGTATTTGTAACAGATTTCGTATTTTTACTTTTATATTTTTTGATGATAAACAGATTTTGAATTTGATTGTGCATACAAATAAAACGTACTTACACCTAATGTATTTCACTATGTATTTATGCATTTTAAATTTTAAATAACTGGTAAGTATGACAACTGGCAAAGCACAGAAAAAAAAGGAAGATGATTGGAGCTATTTTGGCAAACTGTAGTAAAATTCTTTTGCCGTTTGATTTCAACATTAGGTGACCCCGCTCTCTCTCTCTCTCTCTCACACACACACATAAACACACACACAGAGATCCATGTACTCATAAACCAGCTACAATCTACAAGAACCTTTGTTCCAGAGATGAAAGCTGCACAGAAACATGAAGATGCGCAATTTCTGATCCCAAAAAAAATAAAATTAAGGCCTGTGTTGTAATCTCCAGCCACCTAGAATATATGATGATTATATTTTTAAATATATAAGGCCATATGATTCAAAAAAATGTGGCATAATTTGCCCCTCTCATGATTGTTTTTGGTAGATAAAAGTTTTTACAGTTTCCTTTAAAACAATCATAAAATTTTACGCAAACCATTCAACACTGATGAGGATCACCTTAATCTTAGACATGGCCTCTCATTCCTTCTTTTCCTCACTGATCTTGTTCTCATTTTCTGAGGAGCCTGGTTGTGTATCACTCGTTGTAGTCGTAGTCGTAGTAGTCATCATCGTCGTTGTCGCTGCCACCGGAGAGGATTCCATCAGGCTGGCAGCTATTGCAGCTTTCAAATCCTCATCTTCATCATTTAATAGCATGTGTGCTTCATCATACTGCATGCAGGGATCAGAAAGCTGCTGCTGACCAGTTCGAGTTCTTGATGCCGTGTTGCGACTTGGTGATCCTCTCCGCGTCTTCTGGCAAAGCCACTGCCGAATCCATTGGAGGCTTCGGAGGATGCGATGGGACACTCCTTTGGGAAGTTTCCTCTGACCAGGAAAATGCTCCACCAAAGCCCTTCAGCGAGTCGAGGTAGGCTGAAAGGTAAAACTTGAGAGGTGCTCGGGTGCTGGATAGAGGCTGTCAAATTGTACCACTCTCCATTAACTTTCCTAATACAGAACCAATGGTCCTGCAAGTGACAAATAAAGGCATTTTCCTTCTCGGGATCAATCTGAGCTGGCTCGGCCACAGGGCTATCGAGGGAATGACTTGCAAATCCCACACTTCCAGAGCTTTTGTAGAACCTACCAGCAGAGAAGCCATACACAAAGTAATCAATATATTTGCAATTCTTGTACAGAAGATAATGATCTTGCATTTGAAAATTGGGTAGGGCAGACAAATCAGCAATTCTAGCATGGATAAATGATAAATATACCATACAAGCCTAAAACCTAAAGCTTTCAGGTTGGCTGCCTATCTATCTTCTTGGGGTCTAAGGTTACATATTCTATTTTAGAACGGAAGGAACATACACTCATGATCCATCGGTCAATAGTTTTATATTTGATTGATTACATCAATAGACAGTGTAAACTCATAACTAAGCAAAAAGCACAAAACGAATTACTCTAATACTACTGGTAAGCAGCAGCCTCAGAATGCAAGTAGCGCATATCCCAAATCCATGTCACTGTATCTGCTTAATTATTCACGAATCATTCACAGCGTGTACCACTGTATCTGCTTATTCACGAATCATTCACAGCGTGTACCACTGTACATTCATTCCTGCCTCAGTCATCTAAGATCAGATTAGTCAGTTATCACATAAAGGTGCTGATTAGAGTTCCAAATCCCACTGTCCCATTGTAAACCTCAAGCTATTCTTCATTATATGAACATGCGACTCAATTCTATCTCTTCATCACTCTTCAAGATTCAAGACCGCCTTCATTTTATTCCTAGCTCAGACTAGCATATAAGTAAAGAAGAAGAAAAAGCACATGGAAAGTGACGTATAAAACGCCACATTGCACTATGGCGCAAAAGTGGTTTTACAAATTAGAAACCATAAATAGCTAGAGCGCCAATGTCAGCCGAGCTTATAACCAGTTATTCATAGAGAACAAGCAACACATGTATGAAATTGCAAAACGGGGCATATGCAGTCAGAACGGTACCTTCCAAGATATCATATAACCCATTCAAACAGAATGAATAAAATGTAAAACATAGTAGGTCCTACAAAATCAGCATTACTCGAAATAATAGGATACTGCAAATTCAGAAGTACTATTATCTACCGAAAAAGGAAAACTGTAAACTCAATAACACATAAAAAAATATCATCTCCAAACGAGAAACCAAATTCACTTATGTTACTTGTTCGGCTAGACATACATTTTTTATTATGTAACTAAAACCTCATATTTTAAGAATCAGAAAACAAGAACAGACCGACTTTTTACCCAAAATAATGCAAAGTATATTCCATTTCTTTACCCACAAAGAAAGGATACAAGAATTGAAACACACACGTCTCATGGGGCTGGGGTGTGGGGGCTCCCGGGAGAGCTTCCCCCTTTTGGAACAAGAATTGAAACACACACAAACACTACAAGCCCCCTAATAGTCTAATACAAGATACGCCAATAGACAATAGACGTGTTCTTCACCAATTGAAAACAGAAATATGCAGATTTGAACTTTTGAGAAATCAGACCTGGATGCTGAAGTCGCCATCGAGAGAGACATTATGCGAGAGTTCCGGGAGAAAATCTCCGGTTACGGCGCCGAGCATCATCTGCCGCTCCGATCGATCTAGATCCGAGGCTAGTGCCGCCAAATCGAACTCCGAGAAAAGGGGCCCTGCAACACCGTGTTCACGCAATGCACCGCGCACAGTTTCGACTCTTGTACCTCGTGGTACAACATCCCCCCATTGCTGGCACCTCGCCCGCCCCCTCCTTCCCCTTCTGCGTTACTACTCATACTCTCTCTTTAAAACCCCAATTGCCGTTTGTAACCTAAAATAAATTGCAGCGATGGCGTTCAGTTGCCTTTTCTTCGTGAATTGTGACGAGAAAGGAGACAAAAGTAATCAATATCTTTTCCCAGAGAAAAATTGTAAGAAAGAAAATTTGCTCTTACAATTGGTAAATCATAATTATTTTATTTATATTCCTAATAAATGTATTATTATTTTTTTAAATATTATTGTTTATTATTTATTAAAAAATTATTTATATTCCTTATAACCTAATATGTGATGAAATTCTTTCTTCATTTAAATAATATCTATCAATAATTTTATTAAAATTTGTACCATCCAAAAATAATACTCTTACCAGAGGATATATTTTATTTACAAATTTAAAGTTTTTCATTGGCCCCTCCATCTTGTCTATAACCTCACTTATTAAGGGTTTGCTAAATATACCCACAATTAATACTATTTCTTTAATCTACCAATAATGTGTTACAGCAATAGTGATTTCATCTTTTCATTGTTATTAATTAAGATATATTTTAAAAAATTATGTTTATAACTATTATTCTTCGGTTTTAGCAATATACAGTATGTCTAATAATTTACATGATCTCGTTGTTCTTACTAGTAATAGATAATCACTAATATAGCCTCGATCATGAAATATTGGTTGTTTTTTATTAACATTATGAAATACATGAAAGTAAGATACAAGTCACGGGTACAAATGCCGAAGGAAATATATGAATAACAAGCATCACTGAGTTGAATCCGTGAAATTGAGAAATTATAAGATTTCTTAGTCTCAATATCACTTGCAATTCAAAAATGTATGACTAGAGTTGATGTCAGTACCGCCCATGAGGGTAGCCCATTCTGGGGAAATTATTGTTGTGGACGAACAAAACCGAAATTAGATGAATATATATTTTTAACAATTTTTTATTATGCATTTCTATCTGTAGATCATTTAAATTTTACATAAATTAATAAATTCGATTTATTTTATAAATATAATATCAGGAGCCTATATTTTTTATTTTTCCTAGAGTCCATAAAATGTCAAAAACGAGGTTGGTTGATGTATTTTCCTTAATTCCTCTTATATTGCATTGACTTGTTTTAAAATACTCACTCCGCTTATTATATTCGTCTTTAATTTAATGGCATAAGCTTTAATCGATTGTAATGAGTGTAAAGTGAAGATAATAAATAAATTAATTAATAGTAATGAACGAATCAAAATAGAGTTACCAAACATAATTAAATAAAATAAATAAATACTTTTTTTTGGATAAATCAAGATAGAATTAAATAAATATGTTTGGTTGACCAAGTGTGTATTTCATTTTAATTGGAATTTGACGATCGACGGTGTTTGTGAATATGATCTCTTAGGCCATCGCTTAAGAATCATCCACAAAAAGTAAAAGAGATATGGTTTGCTTATGAAAAGGATAAAAACAAATCAATGCTTTGGAAGTCGAAACTTTGCCAACGAACTTCAACTTACAGTCAATGCTGCATGAAATAAGCTCAAAATCATTTATCCTAGTTGCAATTAAATTCGATTTTGTGAGCAATTACCAACAGTTGACACAGTTAAGCAAATCCAACTCCTAAAACATAGATATTTCACTTCCCATACCAGTGCATGGAACAGGCGTTGGGCGATCGATCTTAATTTCGTTAGGAAATAAATGCGAGAAGAACACGAGGGATTTCGTGGTTCGATCTTTGAATTAGATCTCGTCCAGGGCAAGAGAGAGTATTCGTGTATTGAATGTGTGAAGCGATTACAAAGAGTGTGGATCCCTATTTCGCCTAATCTAGCCTCTATTTATACACAATTATTTTGACCTGATCTTAAATCCGAGGTCTTCTCTAACTAGGATTCGAGATCTTGGATATGATCTTAATCCTATCCCTTCTCGAATTAGGATTCTTTAGATATGGTAGAACCTGCGTTCCCACCGGTTTTAGGGTCTTCTTGGGCGAACTTGTCCAGCCGAGCTTGATGTCACCTTTCTTGTAATGGGCACGATCTTGGGCTCAGCGGTTGGGCCATATCATCAACCCCCCAAAAGACGCAGGTTGAGTCGTGTTGGTTTGGGGTTGTTTATGTCGGTATGAGCGATGCATTGGCATTTTCTCCGGATCGACTTGGTGTGTGTCAATGTTTACAAGTCGTATATCGAATGCCGCGTTTGCGAGGCGTCTGCGAGGTCGTGTCTTGTTGTTAGTATCTCTTGCCGGGCGTTAAGTCGAGGTTTTCGATTAACTTCACCGACGGCGTTAAGCGAGGTCTCTGGTGACTTCACCGACGGGCGTTAAGCCGGGTCTTGGACCGCTTCACCGACGGCGTTAGCGGGGTCTCTGGTGACTTCACCGACGGCGTTAAGCGGGGTCTTGGCCCGGCTTCACTGGCGGTGTTGCCGAGGTCTTCGACCGCTTCACCGAGGATCGTTAAGCGGTCGAACATGGGATTTTTCCGCGGTCGAGTGCACGGACACAGGATACGCATTTAATGCGCATTTAATGTGGCGCGGTTGGATTCGATAAAGCGCATAATGGGGAATATCTTCCTTGATACGCCATTTCATATCACTTTGCCATTTCCAAAATTTCGGACTTTCAAACTTTTGATATTCGAAGAAAAAAGCGTGAAACCGTCGCCATTGTTGTCTCGGAGTTCATCACCATCTCTTGATAAAACAAAAGTAAGTTATGGCTTCTTCTTCTAGTAAATCCTCCGAGTCAGATATGCGTGCATACGCGGATTCACGGTGTGTTGCATTCTCTCACGGATTTTGGTAAGTTTCTTCTTTTCTTCTATCTTAAAATCTCGATATAAGGAGATTGTCTCCCAATCTTGTATTTAAATGATATTGTGTATGTTGCCCGTCAGGAGAATAGGGCTTGTGCCCTCAGGAAGGGTTTGTCACCGTGTCTGAAGACAACCTCGAGCTGGTCTTCGCCTTCCTATCCCCGTATATGTCGAACTTCAGCGGATGTTCGGTGATAAACGCGCGTTTACGTCTATAGTTGATATTTGAAGATGAGTTTAGCTCGTTTAATGTGCGTTTACGTATCGATTCCTAATGTTTTATCTATTTCTAGAAGATCTTGCTCTTGGGTGTTCTTTTGGTGTTGTGTAGGTCCATATGTTGAAAATCGAAGCAAGGAGCAGCCGCACGAGCCAAAACACAACCGACCTGCTTCTAGCGACCAACTGGCGGTCGCTAGGCTGGCCGCTAGAAACACGCGAGAACCCAGACACCGCGACCGCGATAACGTGCCCATGGCGAAGCCAGTACGAGAAAGCCATGGGCGATTTCGCGACCTCTTGAGAATGGCTAGCGACCGCTAGTCGGTCGCGAGTACCAAGCGGCGCAAGGCGACGATGCGGCGAGAAGGCGCGAGACTTACTCGCGACCGCACCTAGCGATCGCGAAGGGTGGTCGCGAGAGCGGCGAAGGAAAAACTAGGGTTTGGGGTGTGCCTATATATATGGCAACACCCCCTCGCGCCCCCAACTTCAGACCTACGATTCTAGAGCCTCTTTTCTCAGTTTTTTCATAAGTTTTCCAGAGTTTTAGCTTTAGGTTCCATATAGTTTCATTCTAGAGTTGTTTTACGGATCGTTCTTCGTTAGTTTTACGTTTTATCTACGATCCGGAACGTTTCGTCCGGACAATCTTTGCAAGTTTCCGTTTTTCGCTGAGGTTGGGATTCAAGCCCAACGTGTTCATCCAACGCTACATCACGGGTCTTATATGTTTAATTTCCGTCTTTATGGTTAATTCGTATTTCCTTCCGTTTATTATGTCTGGCTAGTTTTTCGTTCTAATCCTAGGGTTTGCATGATTCGATCCTATATGTTGTGATTCCTGTTATCGCTATTTACCGTCCATGCATTGATTCATGATTCGATTGTGCTTATTTATATGTGTTGATTTGATCAATCTTGATGCATATTTAGTTGTCGGTTAATTACGTAATTGTGTTAATTGTCAATCGATATCGAATGCATGATACGAATGAGCCTTGAGTCGTGGCGAGATAGGATATTTGTAGGAAGCATATTCTTTGTGATCCGTTTGGAGTTACTTGTTTTCACCTAGAGCGTATGATAATAGGGAAAACTAGTAATCTCTGACCGCTTTTAATCGTAATGAAATTGTCGGTTATATATGTGATCTTCCATCTTGTCCGGATTAAAATTGGTTAATAGGAGCAGGATAAACATACGTTGTGGATAGGATTAATGCACCCCAGGGTTAGTCGTCTTTCTCTGTTTTAAACATCCGAGTGTTTATTGCTTTAATTTACTTTACTGCTTTGTTACCTTTGCTTTGGATTGAATTCAAAGCCTAAAATATTACCAAACCATGTTTGTTGCTTGGATAATGATGAATCTTCGTTGAGTTAGCTTACGTGTTTTCGTTACAATCCACATGGATCGATACTTACACCTTATACTTACACCTTTTCGTGTTAGAAAATCAAGCGATCAAATTTTGGCGCCGTTCGGGATTGTTAAGATTTCATAGGAATAATTTGACGATTTGGAATTATTAATTCAAGTTGTATTTTATTTTATTTTTATTTGTTCTCATGAGCCGATTTTTCTTCTTGTTCTCCGGTAGTTTATGTTCACAAGGTCCTGGGACCTCTGAACAACATTTTGATCCCGAGATCGAAATCACTCACAAGAGGAGAAGGAGGCGAGAGAAGAGACAACAAGCAATGGCGGGGAATCCGAACAACGGGCGTTCCTCGAAATAGGCGCACTGCATTAGCGGACTTTACAATCTGGCCTAATTGGCGACTATGGGACTCGTTGTCCTGCTCGGGCGGCAAGACTGTTGAATTATATGTACAGACCTCCCACCGAGCAATTTCAAGGAGGCGGATGGGGCCCAGTAAACGCTAACAATTTTGGTGAAGCCAGCCCTAATCGGCATGGTTCGAGGGAGCAGTTCGGAGGAGGAGTCACGGAGGATCCGAACGCCCATCTCGAGACCTATCTCGACATTTGTGACACCATCAAATGAATGGGGTGCCACAAGACACAATCCGGATGCGTATGTTCGAATTTTCTCTGCGAAATCAAGCGAAGGACCGGTTCAAGACCTTAGTGTTGGTTTGTATCTTGAAAGCGGTTTGGTTGAGCTTGTATACAATGTTTCTGTTACCACTATTACAATCTCCTATCGATTTGAATACTTGATTGCATATATCGTGTCCCTTATCTCATATATAAGTTAGATCATACGATTGTGTAGAAGATCACGAAAGTGCGTATGATTGGTCAAGCTTAATGAGATATAAAAGTTTCACTGGTGAGGCGACTTAAGGGCGAGTTGTCGGTTTAAGGCTGCGATATAGATAAGTGACTTGACTTAGTTGCTTGTCTGTCTTTGATGCGTCTCGGCGTATTGAAGGATCACGGTGAGATGAGTTCTTCTTTCGACCGTCGTGAAGAACCAAGATCTCGGTGACTTCGATGATCTAAACCTCGATAAGGTATTAGGTGAGTATGAGTTCTTGACCATCACTTTGACTTGTTATGAGTGAGGGTTATATGTTCTAACATTCTCGCATCTTGGGTGGTGGCGATCTTGTATGTCACGCTAGTTATCATGTCAGTCACCGTGTCCGTTTAGGATGATGGCGTCCCTTAAGGAGCTCAAAGGTTTATTGTACTAAACCTGCGAGGTTGAGTTAGCTCAAGTACAATAATAAGGTTGAGTGGTACTACTTAAGAAATGAAGTTATTAATCGTTTTAAGCGATCGATTGCTAGAAATGATTAATGGACGTTCGATATCTTAAATCGAGGATTCGTAATGTCTAAGTGCAAGCCCGACTCAACTTCGGTAATAAAGGGTAAATCAAGATTCTTTCTCTAGTGGCATGATCGAATGTTTATAAATTAATTTATGTTACGGGCTTAACATAAGATAATTAATTTATTTGAGGCCCATCTTTATTCCTTGCATTTGATCCACAGGTGGCCCGTCCAGACCCATAGCTACAAGAAAATCGGCCCCTATGTGCTCCCATTGGCAAGATTTTATTCTCTTTATCCATAAGGATATAATTATATTTATGGTATATGCATAGATCCTTTCCATATAAGATTATGGTAATAATCACGAGTATGGAAATAATCACGAGTATGGAAATAATCCTAAGATTATGGTAATATTCCATATAGGATTATGGTAATATTCCATATAGGATTAAGGTAGTGCATTATAAATATAAGGTATGAGATAAAGTCTAGGTTAATGGTCACATAATTAAACCTACAATTTTAGTGCATCACATATTCAAGTGTGAGGATTCTCGAAAATTCCATAAGTGTGGTTGGGTGATTTTCCAAAGCATTCTCCATAGATCGTCCTCACTCGGCGTTGGAGATTGGGCGGCCGGGATACGATCCGGAAGATCAAAGCACGAGTCTCGATCCGTTCGATCCGTTCATCCGTTCGATCCACCTCGGCGGATCGAAAGGTAAACGAGAAAACCCTACGTGTTGCGATTAATTATATAGGCGCATACTGGGTTTATAATCAATGTATGGTGAATTAAACACCCAAGATGGATCCCGGGCGAGGTTAACTTCGTTTTCCTTCACTTAGATCGAGCACGGATCGAATCTTGGCTCTGTTGGATTAATTCACGTTTGATTATTACGTGCGTTTATTTAATTGTGGATCCGCTGTTCATCGTGCTCGTTTATTATTTTGTCGGTTTTGTTTTTACACCACGAGAAAATCCGTGGTTAGATTAGATTTTATTACGTAAATCTTATCGTAAAGAAAAACGAGCGAAGAGCGAAGAAGCAAACGACGGAAAAGCGGTAGCTCGGCGGTCATACGGGCGGTATCTCGCGAGCGGCCTCATGATCGCGAGGGCGATCGCGAGCGCGCGGCGGCGTAGCGTGCGTTCGCGCGAGATCCCCGGCGCCACGCGAGCAATCGGCGTCGGCGATCGAGATATCTGACGCAGCAGCGGCGGCGAGCTAGCGAGCGGCAGGCGGCGCGTTGCCGCGGCGACCCAGCGCTTGGCGGCGAACTCGCGATCGCGGTTTCGGCGGGCTGGCGGCAGCGTCTCGGCGGGCGTTCGGCGCTCGGGGAAGGCTGCGCAAGCGTGCTCGGCGGGTCACGGTCGCCTTGCGACGCGAGGCAGCCCGCGAGGAGCAGCGGCGGCGGGCAGCGGTGGGCGCGGTGGGCTTTGCCTGCCGCGGCCAGGCCGCTTTGGGCGACCGGCCCGGACCCGTTTTCAGATTTTCGGCCCGTGCCGGTGCACGCGAGGCCCATTGTTGAATCCGATCCGTGCCCGAACACGCGAGGCCCGTTTTCAAGTTTATCATGCTTTGTAAATCTATGTAATAGATTAGATTTAAATGTGCGGTTTCACGATTGGGCGCGATGAGCGTTTTATTTTATTTTATCGTTCATATGCATGTCGTGGATGTTTAAATTATGCGGTAGCATGCTATGTATGTTTATATTACGTTGACAAACCTTTAAGTGTTTTACGTAATTGGATGCGCATAGTAAGCATGCTAGGTTTATCGCGTTTATCAAGCATATTTTAGAATTACTGCGAGCATGTTTTACATGTTGAGTTCTATAGAAAAGCATGCTAGGATTACGTGATCTGCATGGACAAACCTTTTGAATAAAAGACTAAGCAAGCAACCCGACATATTAATTTTCAAATTAAAATGTCGAGACCTCCACTTTTGATCTCTAAACAAAGTGAGGCATGACTTGTGAGTGGCGATCCACACGTGGCTTGCTTGCCTTGTTTATCATAAGTTTGTTAGATGAGATTTCTAAATAAAACATTTAAATCTATTGAGAAGTGGGAGTTTCATGTATGGCGATCACACGCGTGGCTTGCATGTGCGATTTTCATAAGTTCTCTAGAGATAGATATAAAATGAGATAACAAAAGAATTTGAATTGGGCGGTATGGTCAAGTGAGTATACCAATTCTAAAATTCATTTTATTTGTTAAAATTGTGGTCATTGCTTGACATCACCTCAGTACAACTTCCCGAAGTCCTTCTTGCGATAGTGATGTGGTCTAGTAAGGTCAATCATTAATTTCATTTGTCATAAGGATAAGTTGACATGGATTGAAATTAAGCGACTAAAAGGTATATTTTAGTGCGTCGAGGGGTTCATGTAGGCGTCCACACGTGGCTTGCATGTGGAATTCCTTGGGCGATTGGGTTTCAATTAATATTGTTTTATCAAAGGTTACAATATTATTATTACGAATTATTTGTGATCGTATGCTTATGTGTTTACATTATCGTTTGAGATATGTATCTTACACCGATTATCAATATGCTCGCACAAAATCCGTTATCCGATCCAAATTTTATCGGTGGAAGCGAAACATGGAATATGTTCTTATCATTGAAGAACACATGTTTGTTCTCACTACTCCTAAACCCGATACCCTTCGGCGCGTCGACTAATGAGCGGTGAGTCGGCGGACTTTGGAATAAGTCGAACAATATGGCTAAATGCTATATGATGACTACGATGTCGAAAGGCTTGCAGTGCGACATCGATCGATGGTAGACGCGATCGATATTTGGTCAGTCTCGAGAGTAAGTTTGGGCGATCGGATCGGACGATCGACTTCCACACAATGAGAGAAATCTTGGCGTGTAAGATGGAAGAAAGAAGGAAGTTCGGTCCATGAACATGTCTCCCATGACTCATCTCATGGATAGTCTTGATCGGTTGGGAGGAGGTATTGACGGCGAAGCCAGGTCGATATCATCCTCAATACCTTGCCAAGTCTTTTGAGAACTTTCGGCGTGAATGCGATTATGAGCAAGACCGAGTTTACACTTAGTCGGTTGCTTAATGATCTCGTTCTTTGCGGAAGGTTATGGGAAAAGACACATGCTCTTGCTAGCACATCTAAGGCCCAAAATTTTCATCGCATAAAATGGAAATAGAAAAGGGGTGCCAAAGGTGGTGAGGCGAGGAAATAGTGGGAGTAATGGGACAAGAACATGGTTGCCACGGAGGCTTGAAGAAGCGAAGGAGAGGGCAGTGCTTCAAGTGCGGTGGGCTGGGCATTGGAAGGCAGTGCCCTATGCTCGAGGCTCAGTCGCCGTTTGCTTTAATGTGAAACATGTTTAGCGACTTGTTCTACCCGTTCTTGGGTAGTAGATCTGGTATAGCGAGCATGTTTGTTACACCTTGCGAGTTCTGCGGACGAGGGAGGCGTTTGATGGCGAGATAACGATCTCCATAGGCAGCGGCGAAAGTCGAAGTTGTTGCGGTTGGAGATGTTTCTTTATGTTTTGGGACAACGGTTTAGTTTTGAAGGCGTTTTATATGTGCGGATTTTCGGTGGAACCTTGTTCTGTTTGAAATTATTTACTCATGGATATTACATTATTTTTGATAGTGGTGTTTCTATCATAAGAAATGACGAAGTTATACGTGTTGGCACCTTATATAATTAAGCTTTATACTATTTACGCAAAACATAATACCTATAACTATGTTGCATCTTCATCAAACCACAAAAGAAAGTTTTCTTCATGAAGATGACTCTACTTTTCTCTGGCGTCTTAGATTAGGTCACATCAATCTAAATAGGATCGAGGCGGCTAAGAATGGGCGTTGGGTAATCTCACGGTTACTCGGTTCGGTCTGCGAATCTATATAGAAGGTAAGATGTCGACCGGACCCTGGCGAAGGGTTATAGAGCGAAAGAAATATTGGAGTTAGTCCATTCGACACGTGTGGACCGATGTCCACAAGCTCGTGGAGAATGCAGTATTTTGTCACTTTCATTGGCGATTACTCAAGTGCGGATACGTATACCTTCACCGCAAAGTCAGAATGCTTTGAGAAATTCAAAGAGTTTAAGGCGGAAGTGGAGGCGAAGCTGGGTAAGAGTATCAAGTCACTGCGGTCCGATCGCGGTGGCGAATACCTCGATAACGAGTTTATGGACTATCTAGTGAAGTGTGGATTACATCCCGGCGCATTTCACCGGGCACACCACAACAAAATGGTGTGTCGGGCGAAGAAATAGGACTCTTTTGGAAATGGTTAGATCTATGATGAGTTATGCTACATTGCCTATTTCGTTACGGGGATATGCCTTAGAGGCGGCGGCATACTTGCTAAATCTAGTGCCGTCGAGTCGGTCGAAAGACCCTTTCGAGTTGTGGTTTGGGCGAAGCCCGGTTTAAACCACATAAGGATATGGGGCGATCCGGCACGTGTCTTTGAACAAGAAGGCGACAAGTTGGAGGCTAGATCTAGCGCAAAGTTTTATTGGCTATCTAGAGGAGCGAAGATGGTTTATTCTATAGTCTGAGGATCGGAAGGTCATTATTAGCACTAATGCCCGATTCTTAGAAGAGGATTATATGAAAATCATAAGTCCAAAGTTGAAATCATTCTTGAGAATTAAAAGATGATCGTATTCCACCACCGAATTAGGCGAAGGTGCGAGATGTCGAGTCAGTGGGAGGATCGACACGGATACTTGAAAATTGAAGTGGGTGGAGTTCCACCGGAGATACCGACCGTCAAGTGGTACCTACACACAAAGTTGTGCAAGTTAGAGAACCACAAGTATCTGCACCCACGTTGCCATTGTGCTGTAGAACCTCGTCGTAGTGGGAGGGTTGTTCGTCGACCCGAGCGATTCATGTTAGTGGGTGAATCTTGGTTTAGTCGGTGACGAACATGCAATAATCGACCCATGGACATACTGAGGAGGCGTCTGAGATATTGATGCAAGATCATGGCACACCGCTATGGACTTAGAAATGGAGTCCATGCGGACTATGGATGTATATGAAAGACACCTCTACCGGATGGCGAGGAAGCCATAGGTAGTAAGTGGATATCTGAGAGGAAGAGATTACGATGGAGGTTTCGACTTTCAAAGCCGAACTTGTGGCGAAAGGGTACACTCAGTTGAGGGCATCGATTTCGATGAGACCTTTTCGCTGTAGCAATGCTCAAGTCCATCGAAATTCTTCTAGCCATAGCAGCCACTTGAACTAGAGGTTTGGCAAATGGATGTTAAAACCGCTTTTCTAAGCGGTTACCTTGAGGAAGGTAGAGACATCTATATCGACAACACGAAGGTTATGTGGTAAAGGGTGAAGAGCATCTAGTATGGAAGCTTAAGAGTCCATTTATGGGCTTAAGCGAGCCTCGATCATGGAACTTACGCTTTGGCGAGGTAGTAAAGTCTATGGATTTACCAGTTTCCTAGCGAGTTGTGTGTATCGGTTAGATGTCAGCGGTGATGTGGTATTTCTTGCACTTTATGTAGATGACATCCTTCTAGTTGGCAACAACGTGAAGTGTTATCGGGGCGTAAAGAGTTGGCTATCGATCGGTTTCAAATGAAAGACTTAGGAGATCGTACATTCTTGGGATCATGGTTTACCGAGATCGCGAGAAGAAAATATTGAGCTTATCTCAAGCGTCTTACATTGATCTTGTGATTACTCGTTTTAGTATCACGACCGCCCGAAAGGATTGCTACCTTTCGGACATGGCGTTCCTTTATCTAAGACACGATCACCTATGACCGCAAAGGAGATAGAGAAATGAGACAAGTTCCTTACGCTTGGCCGTAGGAAGTCTCATGTACGCAATGCTATGCACGAGGCCGATATCTCTATGCGGTGGCATAGTAGCTGAATATCGATCTAACCACGGACAAGCTCATTGGACTGCGATAAAGCATATACTCAAGTACACGAAAAGGACTCGAGATTATAGGCTAGTTTACCATGCGAGATAGTCTAATGCCTTTGGGTTATCTGGACTCGGTTTCCAAGTCGACCGTGATGAGAAAAAGTCGACCTCGGGCTATGTGTTTACCTTGGGAGGTGGAGCCGTATCTGGCGGAGTGCAAAGCGGCGATGCATGCGGACTCTACCATGGAAGCGAATATGTAGCGCCGGAGGCTTCTAAGGAGGCTGTATGGTTCAAGAACTACCTCATGGATCTAGGTGTGGTACTGGTTTGCCCAAGAGTATCATAGTTCTTGTGATAACTCGGTGCGATGTGCAAACTTCGAAGGAACCACGGACCCACAAGCGACTAAACATATAGAGAAAGTACCATGTCATACGAGAAATCGTTAGGCGAGGTGGCGTCTTGATTGAAAAGATTGATCGACGGAAAATCTAGCGGATCCATTCACGAAGAGCTGCGCAAAAAGTCTCGATGGACACGTTAGAGGACTTGGATTGCGCTTGATGGCACCCACTTAGAAAGGAAACTTTTGTATAAGTGGGAGAAGCAAAGTGATGGTTGTTTGTAATAGCTAGTAGAGAGACACATTGTATACTAAAAGTTTGCTTTAGTATAAGTGGGAGATTGTTGGATTTGTATACTGAAAGCAGTTTGGTTGAGCTTGTATACAATGTTTCCTGTTACCACTATTACAATCTCCTATCGATTTGAATACTTGATTGCATATATCATGTTCCTTATCTCGTATATAAGTTAGATCATACGATGTGTAGAAGATCACGAGTGCGTATGATTGGTCGAAGCTTAATGAGATATAAAAGTTTCACGGTGAGGCGACTTAAGGGCGAGTTGTCGGTTTGAGGCTGCGATATAGATAAGAAGTGACTTGACTTAGTTGCTTGTCTATCTTTGATGCGTCTACGGCGTATTGAAGGATCACAGTGAGATGAGTTCTTCTTCCGACCGTCGTGAAGAACCAAGATCTCGGTGACTTACGATGATCTAAACCTCGATAAGGTATTAGGTGAGTATGAGTTCTTGACCATCACTTTGACTTGTTATGAGTGAGGGTTATATGTTCTAACCAGATTCTCCGCATCTTGGGTGGTGGCGATCTTGTATGTCACGCTAGTTATCTGTGTCAGTCACCGTATCCGTTTAGGATGATGGCGTCCTTAAGGAGCTCAAAGGTTTATTGTACTAAACCTGCGAGTTGAGTTAGCTCAAGTACAATAATAAGGTTGAGTGGTACTACTTAAGGAAATGAAGTTATGTCGTTTAAGCGATCAGTTGCTAGAAATGATTAATGGACGTTCGATATCTTAAATCTGAGGATTCGTAATGTCTAAGTGCAAGCCCGACTCAACTTGGTAATAAAGGGTAAATCGACATTCTTTCTCTAGTGGCATGATCGAATGTTTATAAATTAATTTATGTTAGGTGAACATAAGATAATTAATTTATTTGAGGCCCATCTTTATTCCTTGCATTTGATCCTGGTGGCCCGTCCAGGCCCATAGCTTCTGAAAATCGGCCCCCTATGTGCTCCCATTGGCAAGATTTTTATTCTCTTTATCCATAAGGATATAATTATATTTATGGTATATGCATAGATCCTTTCCATATAAGATTATGGTAATAATCCTGAGAGTATGGAAATAATCCTGAGAGTATGGAAATAATCCTAAGATTATGGTAATATTCCATATAGGATTATGGTAATATTCCATATAGGATTAAGGTAGTGCATTATAAATATAAGGTATGAGATAAAGTCTAGGTTAATGGTCACATAATTAAACCTACAATTTTCGTGCATCACATATTCAAGAGTGTGAGGATTCTCGAAAATTCCATAAGTGTGGTTGGGTGATTTTCCAAAGCATTCTCCATAGATCGTCCTCACTCGACGTTGGAGATTGGGCGGCCGGGATCGATCCGGAAGATCAAAGCACGAGTCTCGATCCGTTCGATCCGTTCATCCGTTCGATCCACCTCGGCGGATCGAAAGGTAAACACGAGAAAACCCCACGTGTTGCGATTAATTATATAGCGCATGCTGGGTTTATAATCAATGTATGGTGAATTAAACACCTAAGATGGATCCTCGGGCGAGGGTTAACTTCGTTTTCCTTCATTAGATCGAGCACGGGATCGAATCTTGGCTCTGTTGGATTAATTCACGTTTGATTATTACGTGCGTTTATTTAATTGTGGATACGGTTCATCGTGGCTCGTTTATTATTTTGTCGGATTTTGTTTTACACCACGAGAAAATTCGTGGTTAGATTAGATTTTATTCGTAAATCTTATCCGTAAAAGAAGAGCGAAGACGAAAGAACGAAGAACTAAACGACGGGAAAAGCGGTAGCTTCGGCGGTCGTTTGGGCGGTATCTCGCGAGCTTATCGCGATCGCGAGGCGATCGCGGCGGGCGACGAGGCGTGCGTTCGCGCGCGAGATCCCTGGCGCCACGCGCCCAATCGAGAATCTGACGGCGGAGTTCGCGGCGGCTCGTGGCGCAACAAGTCAAATCGCCCGCGACATGTCGATCGAGGACTGGCGGCGACTGGCGGTGCGAGTAATTCACAAGCGGCGCGAAATCATACAGAAGTTTCGACGCCTTGGCGCGAAAGCGCCAGCCGCCTGCGAAGAGCGAAGAAAGGCGGTGTACATGTGCTAGCGGCCGCGCAGCGATCGCGAATCTGATCATGCGAGGCGGTGTGAAGAAATTTCCGACGTCGTGCCTCCAATTCGTTTCAAGCCGTTTAGCCAGCCAATCGATGAGAAGTTAACCGAGGTTCATGGAGATGTTTCAAAGGTGCACATCAATATTCCTTTACTTGATGCACTTGAGATATCTTGGGTTATGTGAAGTTTTGAAGGATGCCGTTGCCCGATAAAAGAAGCTTGGGAAATTCGAGGGCGATAAATCATCTCGAGAGTGCGATCTTTGTCTTTGCAAAAGAGTTGTCGCTCAGCGAGAAAGATCGAGCGACTTCACCATAGCATGTGTCGTCGGAGGACGGACATTCTCGAGGTTACGTGTGATTTGGGGGCAAGCATCAATCGATGCCGTTGTCCATTTTAACCGATTGGAGATTGGGGAGATCAAGCCGACCACCATAGCTCTTCGGATGGCGGACACATCGGTGACTTATCAGAAAGGGATAGTGGAGGGCGTGCTCGTGAAAGTTCGAGATTTCATCTTCCGGTGATTTCGTTGTTCTCGATATGCGGAGGATGGGAATACACCTCTTATTCTCGGGCGACCATTCCTAGCTACGGCGAGCAGCGATGGGCGTGCAAGATGGAGATCTCACCTTCGAGTCAGCGACGGGGAGATGAAAATCTCTATATATGATGCTACTGAAGCGACTGGAGAAGACCATGGAAGATTGTCGAGTTATAGGCATTGTCGCCCACTCACTTTCAATCAGTTGACCGGTGGAGTTTGTATGAGAACTCAATTTTCTCACCATGAGACCTTGATGAGGCGTGTGTGAAGATTTTAGAGTATCTTGAGTCCATCGATGAAGTCGAGGCCTCCCCAGGAGTCGGTGCCTTATTTGGATGTGAGGAAGCCGATTGGAGGAGAGGGCCCGTGGTGAAGAAGGAAGAGACTACAGAAGATGGAGTTGAAAGAGTTCTTGGACCACTGCAGTATGCCTTCTTAGGCGACGATGAGGCGTGCCCGTGATAATATCTTGACTTTGGTGATGAGGGAGACACGGCGATGGTTGTCTTGAGCGGTACAAGTCTGCGATTGGGTGGACGATTTACGATATCGAGGGGTCACCCCTCGATTTGCATGCCGGATCTGTTGGAGAATGAATACAAGCGAAGGTGCAACCTCAGCGCCGATTGAATCCGGCGATGCAAGAGGTCGTCGAGAAAAGAAGTGTTGAAGCTCTTAGGCGGGCATGATCTATGCCATATCCGACGGCGAGTGGGTTAGTCCTACTCAGTGGTATCGAGAAAGGGGTATCACGGTGATCGAGGGCGAGACAAGCGAGCTTGTGGAAACAAGACTCGTAACGAGGATGGCGAGTTTGCATCGACTATCGTGCTCGAACACGACCAGAGGAAAGACCATTTCCGCCTTTATTGATCGGATGTTGGACGATTAGCGGGTATGAGTTCTCTTGTTTTCTCGATGGGTATTGAGGGTACAATCAGTTGCCATCGCCCGAAGATCGACACAAGGCGGCGTTCACTTGTCCGTATGGAGTTTTTCCTATAGCGAATGCCGTTTGGATTGTCTGATACTCGAGCCACGTTCAAAGGTGCGTGATGTCCATCTTCCATGGGTTGATCGAGAATATTATGGAAGTCTTTATGGACGACTTTTCCGTGTTTGGCTCTTCATTCGACCATTGTCTCCATAATTTGTCACAAGTCTTTGCAAAGATGTGAGGAGCGAATCTTGTCCTCAATTGGGAGAAGTGCCATTTCATGGTGAAGGAAGGTATTGTGCTTGGTCACGAGGTCTCGGCGAAAGGTTTGGAAGTGGATCGAGCAAAGATAGTAGCTATCGAGAAACTACCTCCGCCCACAAATGTCAAATCGGTGAGGAGTTTTCTCGGTCATGCGGGCTTTATAGAAGGTTCATCAAGGATTTCTCGGCGATCACGAAGCCATTGTGTGGATTGCTCGAGAAAGATATGAGATTCGTGTTCACGAAGGAGTGTTTGGGCGTTCGAGAAATTAAAGTTAGCTCGATCTCGACTCCGGTTTGGTCTCACACGATTGGAGTCAACCGTTCGGTGATGTGTGATCACGGTGATTGGGCGATCGGTCTTTGTTTTGGGGCGAAACGAGACAAGCTTTTCAAAGTCGTCTATTATGCAAGTAAGACTCGACTACTGCTCAAATGAATTACACCACCACGGAGAAGGAATTACTTGCGTGGTCTATGCTTTCGATAAGTTTAGACCTTATTTGGTGGGCACCCACACCATCGTACCTGCTGATCATGCCGCCATTAAGTCATACATTGGCGAAGAAGATTGAAGCCAGATTGGTGAGATGGATCCTCGCTTCTTCAAGAGTTCGACATGGAGATCAAAGATAGAAAGGGTTGTGAGAATGTGGTTGCCGACCACTTGTCGCGATTGGAGAAGCTTGATCGAAGGAGAGGATAGGAAGATTGGCATAAAGGAGAACTTCCAGACGAGCACATCTTGGCGTCATCGATCACACACCATGATACGCTGATTTTGTCGATTACTTGGTGATTGGGTTTTACCTCCATCATGCAGTCGTTTGAAAAAGTTTCTCCACGATGTCAAGTTCTATTATTGGGACGATCCTCACCTTCTACCGCCGATGTGCGATGGTTTGATCGTCATTGCGTTCCCAAGGAGAATGGGAGAACATAATCCACGAGTGCCATAGTTAGTTGTTGGAGGCCATTTTGCGGTGGCAAAGGCAGTGGCAAAGATTTGCCACGATGGATTCTTTTGGCCTTGATCTTCAAAGATGCCAATCTTTTATCAAGAGTTGTGATCGTTGTCAAAGTGGGAATGTCACTAAGAAAGGCGAGATGCCACGAAAACCATCATGGAGGTGGAACTATTTGGCGTATGGGGATAGACTTCATGGGTCCGTTCCCGATGTCTTGTGGTTACGTATATTCTTCTTCTGTTGAGTCGTTTCCGTTGGGTAGAAGCGATTCCGGTATCACGAGCGACTCCAGGTAGTGATCAAGTTCCTTCACAAGAACATTCGACTCGATTTGGAGTCCGGGCGTTGATCGATGATGGGGATCGCACTTCAATAATAAGTGGCTAAGCGGCGTTCTAGCCAAATATGGTGTGAAGCATCGAGTCACCTCCTACCATCCACAAGCAAGCAGGCGGTGAGCTGCCAGAGAGATCAAGCGATTCTAGAATCGGTTGTTCGGCGCAAGGATTGGGCCAGCGGTTGGATGATGCTCTTTGGGCTTACCGGATGCGTCAAAGCTCCATCGGACTATCTCCATATCAAATGGTATTTGGTAAATCACGCCATTTACGGTTGAATTGGAGCACAAATCATATTGGGCGACGAGGAGAATCAACATGGATTTCAAGGAGGCGGTATGATGAAAGTGATCAACTGTTGGAGCTTGGCGGTGGAGGAATGAAGCTTTCGAGAATTCTCGGATATCTGAGGAAAGAGCTCGAAATTTCACGACCTCCACATTCGTGCCAAAGGATTTTCGCCGGTAATGAAGTCTTACTTTACAATGCTCGACTCGTCTATTCAGGAAAACTCAAGTCGAGATGGTGGGGCCATATCTGTTTACCGTGCACTTGCAAATGGGAGTTCTGAGCTCCCAGACTCGGGGCAACATTTTTAAAGTGAGCGGCGGTCTCAAATCCTACTTCAAGTCACACTTCGGCCGAGAAGTCAAGGTGACCAGCTCAGCGAACCATGATAAGAGGTGCCGTCGAGCTAGCGGCGATAATTCTAACTTTGGTTGGGAGGTAACCCAACAGATTTACATCTTCTGTTTTTGTTGTTTTCGTTTTGTTTTGGTTGTGTTTCTTTGTTTGTGTCGTGTTTCGTTGTTTTGTTAGATCCCAAAGTTTAATAGCTTTCTTTTTAAAAAAAAAAAAGTACCTAGCGACCACCCTAGCGACCGCGAGTCGCGAGGCGTGGTCGCGAGATGGGCGACGTTGTTTTACGAGCGGCGAGCTCGCGACCAAGCTTCGCGATCGCGAGCTCGACCGCGAGATCCGTCGCGACCAGCGTCGACCAGCGCCCGCGTCGTGACCGCGTTTACCATATTTCTCCCCAAAATTGTAACCCACACACACACACGTTTTTTGAAAAGAGCGACAATCAAACCCCTCAAACACCAAGACACTCTCTTCCTAATTTTCTTGCATTTCTCCACCAAATCCACTCAAGGTATGCTATATTTGTCTAATTCTTCATGGGTTTACATTTATTGAGCATGATTAGGAAGGATTTGTTCCATTTATCCTCTTGAGGTGGGTTTAATTAAAATTGAGAGACTAGGGCTTATTTTGTTAGATTTGTGTGGTGTTTGAGCATGATTTGTCCAATGATAGGTTTATTCACGTTTATACACGTATATTGTTAAGTCTAATGTGCCTACATTGTTGATTTGGGTTAATAATTTGTGAAATAGCCTTGAAAAACATTCTTTTCTACGCAATGACATATCATTGATCATTGCCTTCTATTCTGGCTTCATGTATTGTGTATCATCCCTCGCCCGTCGGTGACGGCCCGTGCCATGATCTCCCTAGCGACCGCTAGGTCTCGAAGGAGTGATCGCTAGTTTTCGCCAGAGCGTCTAATTTTGCAAATTTTTGGTACGTGTGTGTGCTTTTCCCATTTTGTGTTATCTTGCGAGATCATATGATAATATGGAAATAATTTGATTAAGTTGAAGTTTGGGGATCTATATTGAGCATTTTGGGTTGGCGTTGTTTTGATTGTTTCATTCATACTGGGCTCACTTTGAAATTCTTTTTAGGTACACTATGCCGCGTACTCACGGTCCCAGCGAAAGAGCGAAAGCATTGTCTCCACTTCCCAACGATGAGACACAAGATGATTTCCACGATGAGCATCATGATGAGCCTCACGACGAGCCACGCATGGCACCACGGATGAATTCGATCCGAAAATTTTGGGGTCGGGCTGCGAGTGACTCGTCGAGAAGCCGTTGGGATAGATTGGTGAGATTACGGCATAGGCATTCCCGTTTCATGTGCCTCAATCGTGTCGAGATGGGCATAACCAATGATGTGGCGTGGTTGGCCGAGAGGTCCGGGCGTACTCGGTTATCACGACCAATTATCTTACATCTGGGATCACGACACTCGAATTCTTGTCGACTCTCCATGTTCACAAAGACAAATGGCATGCGGACTACATCATGTTCGACTCGACAATGAGCCCCGTCGACTCTCCGTGGACGAACTTAATGGCATAATCAATGGAATCCGGAGGAAATTACATAGGGGCGTCGAGTACGGTCCGAGCATATGGCCAAAGTTCATGGACGCGGACTCGAGCACACTCCATATTATGATGCCTCGAGATCAAAGGCTAGCTCGATCTGGAATCCGCCGATCCGTTACTTCCATCGCTCCTCACATTCACCTTGCATGGCGTTCGAGCATGACAGCATCCTCTCACAAGATATGAGCATCTTGATTGGGCTATGTTCAACGGAAGATGCATGCGGCATGTTCTTAGCTCGGCACTTCCATATCACGATCCACGGTTTGGGTAATTCGAAGATATGCATAGGGGATTCGTTACCCCATTCTGATTTCTTTGGGATTACGATTCGAGAGTTCGATCTCTCACGACATCTTCTGGACAAGGCGTGCCTATCGTCGAGCGTTCTGAAGAGGCACCCCGGCGTTACTTGTGGGCATTATATGATCAAAACGGCCAATCAATCTTCCGCGCGCGATCCGAGCTCACCGGTATAAGCCGATACTTCACTCGGATGCCAGCGGAATATGAGCTCCTCTGCACATTATGCATGGACGCGCGCGTGAGCAGCAAGGCGAGGTCGGGCGAGCAACCGCGTGAGGAGCCGGCCGGCAGCGGAAGCAAGCCGAGCCCGTGGCTCTCGAGGGCAGCGGCATATTACGCCCGCCACCGGTTCGAGGCGATCCGGGATTTATGATCGATTAGATCACATAGATGGTCGTCTCAACCATATTGGCGGAACGACATCGATTATGGAGCAGCGACAAGCCATCTACACCCAACAACAAGCACGTCTCGAGCAACAACGAAGATGATGGAGATGATGCGACAATGGAATCGATGGCGTGGATTTTATCCGCCATCGAGATGTGTGACATTTCAAGGTAAGTTTTCTCTCCAACTACTCTTTTCGCAAACCTTATTGCTTTCACATGTTCACAATAAGTTTGGGGGTAAACGAGTTTAGTTGGTTGAGAATCTCATTTATGTTTTCTATGCTTTATGGTTTAGTTGTTATGCTTTGGGATCTTTTATCGTGTTTTGTTTTGTTTTTCGTTTTAGTGTACGTCGATCAACGAGTTAAGTGAAGTGTGTTAATCCATGTGGCCAATGACGATAGATTTTTTGGTGAAATTTGATGATAGTGCGCATGATATGTTAGAAAATGACGCATGAATGACGTGAGATGGCTTAGAACATTGTTTTCACCATTTGCTTATCCTGTGAGACTTGAGCTTCCTTTGTATACATATCTTGATCTGATTTACATTAATTGTGTGATATCGTGCATGTGATTATGCCCATCGGCATATCTCTTGCCTAACTTACGCCAAATTCTTTCCGTGCACCGACGGCGTGAGGTATCTATGCCCGTCGGCATAATTTTCCTTTCCTCGGGGCTTGTTCTCCATTTTTGCAATCGAAGGGTGGCTCGGGGTGGTATTATTTATCACCCGTCGCAAATTCAAAGCGAAGATAAAATCGAAGATCTCGAATCGCGTAAGTTTTTCTTCGCATGCGGTTCGAGGATCCTGGAGTTCAAATATGGCGATCGGAGAAGATCGTGATGTGATTGTTGGCGAGATCGGCGGTGGCTGGAGGAGGCCTTTGGACAAAGTTGGTCTCGTGGGCGAGGCCTTTATCGAGGCCGAGCTTGCAGTGCGAGGCTTAGCCACTTATGATCCCTGCAGCAGGGTGGAGTCGGTGAAGGTGAGGCCCTCCTTTTTTTTATTTATGATTATCCGTGCTATGCTGCGACTTGTTGTATTTGTAGTGAACTTGTTCGGGGAAAGAAGAAGAGGAAGGCGTGAAACTCGATGTCGAGCTCCGTCTCGACTTTGAAGGATGTCCAGGACATGCAGAAATGAGCGGGAGGCTTGTCCCTTCACACGTGCTTAACAATTGAAGAAGAAGATTTGAGCATGCTAGATTCCGGAATGTGTGATCGTCGGTTCAGGCGACCCGCCTCGTATCTTTCGAGGGTAGCGTACTTATTCTTATACTTTGTGAAGTAATATAAAGATATGTTCTTGGTGATGGGTTTTTGTATAAGGGGGAGGATGTTTCGAGGTAGCGAAAGGTGGCGTGAGGCATGTCCGCCGAGATAGCGAATGTCGGAGGCGTGTGCGGAGATGGCCAAGATGTCGGGCGTGTGGTGCGAGATGGCCAAAGTGTCCGATCTTATAACGGGTTACTTGAAAGATAGCCGTTCGCGGTTTGACGGGGTTGCCCAGAGATGCTCGTGAGATGGAGGAGCGAAGAATCTCTCGTCGAATATTTCGCGATCTTGGGGCAAGATCAGGGACCTAGTCAAACAGAAAAGCGGACGCGGCTGATGAGGCGGCGGAGGTAGCCGAGGCGGCGAGGCGGGCGAGGACCGGAGGCAGGAGGCCGAGGTTGCCGTGATGAAGGCCGAGGTGGAGGAAGCTCGCCGTCCGGAGACCCGACGTGTCGAGCCTCGCGGGAAATGCCGTGCTTGCTGCGGAGGGCATTCTGTCTGCGGGCTTCTCGGGATGGTCTCGGCGTGGCGAGGTCCCAGAATAAGCGCCGTTTCGGATGCCATCGAAGAAGTCGTGGCGGATTACAGGTGGATAAGTCAGTATGGGTATGAGGAAACGGAGGAAGATGCTATCTGCGGGCGGGCTGTCGTCGAGGTCTTGTCCGTGATGCGAAGGAAGCTGCCGTCTTTGCGAGCGACTCGTCCCTCGACTCTTGCGGACGGTGGTCGATCCGTGCACGCCCCGGTGGACCGAGATCCACGACCGACGCTTTGATTGCCGATCTAGCTAAAGGGTCGGGAAGCGTGAAGCTTTAAGGCGTCGAGACCGGGAGTTCTGAGGCCTGAAGCGAAGAAGCAGTTAGTTAGGCGGATGAGGTCGAGGCTTCCCAAGCTCGAGGCGGCCAAGGGTAGATGAGCCGAAAGCACGGAGGGTCGATTGATCCCTCTTTTTCTTTTTTGAATGTACATGTACATTGGTTTACACTGAAGGCATAATAAAATCCAAGTTTATGTGAAGAAACTTTTCTTTTTATTGACTTTTCCACAGAAATGCTTGATCTTTCTGATTGGTTGAACCAAATCGAAAGACTTATGTGGGCTCTTGAATTGAAAGAAGAATTCGAACTCCTAATATAAAGGGACAGGTGGGCCATGTCGCGGTGGAGGCGATATTAAGTATTGAGTTGCCTGGAGAGGTGTGGCGAGCTCAGAGGCTCGCCTTTTGGAGTTGGAGGAAGTTCGAGATTGCCAAGGAGAAGGCTAAATTGATGGCGAGGAGCATGCAGTGCAGAAGTCGTCCACGAGTGGTGGGATGACCATTCACAGTCGAAAGCTAAGGTTGTTGAGGCATTGCTCGCTGTCAAGCATGAGGCCGTGCGAGTACGTAGCAAGAAACCCGCAGCTCACGGAGCAGTCGCCGAATTGAAAAGTGCTCTGAGGTA